>CM059197.1:18104095-18791595 GCA_030323885.1 Branchipolynoe longqiensis
TGAGTGAGCGAGTAAGTGAATGAGTGAGGAAGTGGGTAGTGGGTGGGTGAGTGAATGGATGAGTAAGTGTGTGAGTGAGTGAATGAGTAAGTGAATGAGTGGGTAGTGGGTGGGTGAGTGAATGGATGAGTGAGTGAGTGAGTAGGTAGTGGGTGAGTGAATGGATGAGTAGGTGTGTGAGTGAGTGAATGAGTAAGTGAATGAGTGAGGGAGTGGGTAGTGGGTGGGTGAGTGAATGGATGAGTAAGTGTGTGAGTGAGTGAATGAGTAAGTGAATGAGTGAGGGAGTGGGTAGTGGGTGAGTGTGAATGGATGAGTAAGTGTGTGAGTGAGTGAATGAGTAAGTGAATGAGTGAGGGAGTAGGTAGTGGGTGAGTGAATGGATGAGTAAGTGTGTGAGTGAGTGAATGAGTAAGTGAATGAGTGAGTGAGTAGGTAGTGGGTGGGTGAGTGAATGGATGAGTAAGTGTGTGAGTGAGTGAATGAGTAAGTGAATGAGTGAGGGAGTAGGTAGTGGGTGAGTGAATGGATGAGTAAGTGTGTGAGTGAATGACTAAGTGAATGAGTGAGGGAGTAGGTAGTGGGTGAGTGAATGGATGAGTAAGTGTGTGAGTGAGTGAATGAGTAAGTGAATGAGTGAGGGAGTAGGTAGTGGGTGGGTGAGTGAATGGATGAGTAGGTGTGTGAGTGAGTGAATGAGTAAGTGAATGAGTGAGTAGGTAGTGGGTGGGTGAGTGAATGAGTGAGTGAGTGGGTAGTAGGTGAGTAAATGGATGAGTAAGTGTGTGGGGGAGTGAATGGATGGGTGAGTAAGTGAGTGAATGAGTGAGTGGGTGGGTGAGTGAGTAAATAAGTGAGTGAGTGGATGAGTAAGTGAATACATCCCCAACTATAGGCAACAAAACTAACTTCAGAAAATCACAATTAGTTGCAGTATTTGCAGGAAGACCCCCGTTTTGGTGCGTGACGTCACACCGACACAGATATCTACGTCAGCATTAAGTGACGGCTGCGCGTGCAGATTTATGGCTATTGTTTGCCGAAAGTGAGTAAATACATTGGTTGATTGATATATTGAGCCATTATCGATCTGTTGTTGATCTGTGCACTGTGCAGAATGCCACCATCTTGGTTCCCGCCGCATGGATATTATAGCTTGTTTGTTGTTTTACGTCCTAGCAACATCTAAGGTCAAATCAGGACTGGTACCGACTTGTGGCAGTGCGCACTCATGGCGATTTTATAGTGCTGCCCCACTGGAAAATTAGGACACCAGCACCATGACTCAATATCCTACTCAGTCACATTATCCTGACACTGAACTAACCAGTTCTTGCCTTATCCTATTAATGCCGAGCGCCGGGCTAGGAAATGACAAGTATAAATTTCAAAGTTATTGGTTTGACTCGACCGGGAACCGAACTCCTGACCTTCCGCATGCATATCCCATGCTCTATCGATTAGGCCACCGCACCTGGTTGAGATTATATCAACATACACACATACAGCGCATCATCATACTCCATTGTTTCTTTGCCATGTATGGGTTGTCAATAGCATGGGTTTTTGTGCCTAATGTACACATTTCACATTAATATTGAATTCATGTGGTGTTCTCTGTGGTGGAGTGGTTAGAGTGTCTGACTTTTTTCTAGGTCAGACTCCTAACCTGAAGGTCGGTGGTTCGATTCCCCCTGCCCCCACCTCTGCCAATTTGAATTTCCACCGCTGTGGATAACTTACAGCATCATCAAAGGCCAGTTGCTCTCATACCATATCTATGTGGTGTGGGAGGTTAAATATCCCTTGGGTCGGTAAAAGTGTAGGCTCGGGCTTTCTATCGACAAACTGTCTAATTTTGAAAACAAGTCTATTCAGGCTTATCCAGAATAGGCAGTATAAATCTTCAACAACAACAACAACAACAACAACAAAATTGAATTTCATATTAATTTGAATGGTTTTTTACTAACTTTGGTCACTTCGACCAGACTGTCATTGGGACCGCCTTCACACAATATTGGTCATGGGATTGATGCAGAGCCTAGCTTTAACCCATGCACAGCATGGGTTAAACCTAGTATGTATATATAGTACTCAACATGCACAATTGCCAAATGAGTTGAGTGACCACTTCCCAAGTGGCAGGTCGGGTGGTTTTTAACCTAGATTGAACCCGAGCCAATTCAAACTAATGACTTCAAACTTGATATTTGCCATTCACTACCTAGCCTGGCGCTCCGCATTTTTAGGATAGGGCAAAGAGCAGTGCAATGAGGAAGACCAATTGTCCACGATTGAAATTACCCCTTCTTAATCAACTAATGTACCAAACAAAACAACCCCAAAACAGACAATAAAAATACATTTAATTATTATTTGTGAATCTTTTTCCTTTGGGACCTTATGGCCATCTCAACGAGTTCTGGATGAACCCGACCTAGTCAGCTCAAACTACTGTAAAACCTCTCTAAATCGACCCACCATGGGACCGACTTTAAGTGATCCATTTAGGGAGGTGGTCGGTTTGGGGAGTTTTTTTTGTCATTAGAATTGTATTGTAATTTGTATGAGCGATCGTTTAAGCCCAAATAAAGCGATTGATATAGGGGAGTGGTCGATCTGTGGAGGTGGTCGGTTAGAGAGGTTTTACTGTACTTTGTATGTTTAACTGATTGATCTCTTATTGATTCCTGTCAACAGGAACAAGGCAAGGAATGACACCTGGTGACGCCGGAAGTGGGTCAAAGTTCAACATAAAACTAGGTCACGGTGTCACCAGAAGGCTCAGGCAGCCATCTGTCCTCTCCCACCAACAGGTACAATGACTTTTGAGTTTCTGGCATTTTCTGTGATAAATACATTAGGTTGATCGTTATAATGTACCTTATTTTAGCTTGAAGTAACTGATTTTAAGTGGCTAACTTTTGAGATATTTGAAGTTCAAACGTACCAAATTAATTTGGGCAAGCACGCCAAAATTCTGACACCATAGGCTTCTGCAGTAACAGATTCTATTAAATTGGCTTGGTATTCCATTCTATGTGGTGACAAATGTTTGATAAGTGTATCTAAGTTAGACATGTCAAATCAAATCTAGATTACGGTTTTGGTATGCCCATACACTAAATTAAAATAGTGAATGTAAATAAAAACCAGGAAAAAAATACAATTTTTTAAAACTTTTAACAATGTTGTTGTTGAAAGTACACAATATTTTTTTCACTGGAGTATCCAAATAAGAAATTTGGGGTAGGCAAGTCCAGTCCAGCCCACCCGTACGATTGTTGCGTTGGACAATGTCAGTTAAGGCAGAGAATGCCGATATGCAAAATTAATATAAAGCACTATAAAGTCACCATGACTGCACACACACCCGCTCACACACCCCGCTCAGACACACACACACACACGCACTGCACACTGTCACAAGTCGGTACCCGTTCTGATATGACCTTAGATCTTGCCAGGACGTAAAACTCCAACAACCAACCAAATAGCAGGAAGGCGTTCTGTTTGTAACCATCAGCCGCAACCTGTAGCATATTTGCTGGTGCACCAGTTGCCGCCCCCTGGTAACATAGCGCTGAACCACCAGAAAAGTGCGTGGCGCCACCTGTCGGTGAGTGTAGGCACTAGGCAATGTGACCTTGCTATACACTGGTTACGCCGAGCATCCTCTGAGCGCCACAAGGTGGGATATGGTGGGGTGGAGTAGGGCGGGTAACTCCTGTCTGCCCTCCGCAGAATGCGTGGCTCAGAGAGGGGGAGGGGGGAGAGGGGAGGGGGAGGGGGAGCATGGGGGGGGGGGGGGGAGCATGGGAGCATGGGAGGGGAAGGGGAGGAAAGGTAAAGTAAGGTAATGAAGAGGAGAGAAGCCGGTGCTCTAATTCAGCCACTGTGCCTGGTGGTACCGCAGTCTCAAACAAATGCCATGCTGCCACACACAATTTGTGTACAGAAAGTGATTTTAACATTAATAGCCTCATTGCTCTATGGAACACCTGACAACATTATTTGCTTAGCCTACAACAATACATAGTCATGGACTCTGATGGCTAGCTGGCAGGTAGAACAATGATGCTTTTGTAGGAATGATATCAACAAGGCGAGACGTTGCAGGCAAGTATGTGATGATGTTGGCCGGCTGAGGCCTAATACATGGGCGTAATCGATTAATCAACTCGGGTCACCCGAGCCACTTTTTGGCACATGCATACATCCTACAGACTCGGGTCGAATAATCAAATACGCATCTCCATGCTCAGGGTGGAAAAAATGGTGGCTTAATCCAAAACTTTTTTTTTTTTTTTTTTAATAACCGATAAAACTACAGCAAAATAGGATTTAAAGTATTTCATGATGGCATAGTTTAGTTATATTTCCATTTAATTAACCTAGGTTATTATTTTTTTTAACATGTATGACTGGTACTGGTAGCTGTTATCCTGCAGGACGGTACCAGTGCAAATGTGACGTCATCGCTAGTAGCCAACTCGAGCCAAGAGGTGGGTTACTGGGGTCGGATTATTTTGCACATGGCATGTGTATTTGTCGCCTCTACTCGCGGTGTTCGATTTGAAATTCTGACGACTCGGGTGACCCGAGTTGCCCGGGTCGTGTTAATCGATTACGGCCCCTGTGTTCCGAGTTCCGCTGGTACCTCAGGAAGAACAGAGGCTGCGACCCAGCATGCCGGGTCACAGCTTCAGCTCACAAACCAGATTGGTTGGTTGGTTGTTGGAGTTTTACATCCTGGCAACATCTAAGGTCATATCAGGATGGGTACTGACTTGTGACAGTGCACACTCATGACAACTTTATAATGCTGCCCCACTGGGAAATCAGGCTTCCAGCACCATGACCCGATATCCCACTCAGTCACATTATCCTGACACTGAGCTAACCAATCCTTGCCATATCCTATTAATGCCGAGCACCAGGCTAGGGAGCGACACTTATGAATTTAAAGTCATTGGTTTGACTCAACCGGGAACCAAACTATCAACCTTCCGCATCCGAGACCCGCGCTCTACCGATTAGGCCACTGTACCCAGTTTACACACCAGAAGGTGGAGATGGTGGTGAATACAAATACAGAAAGTGATATTTTATTTAATTAAACTATTTGCCAGGACAATTTCAGCGCAATGTACATTGGAACCAAAAGTGCACCAAGAACCCTACCAAGTTTGCTTCATCTGAAGGCATGCGGTTATCGGTGTAAAATGAGTTTAAAGAATAGGACCTAGACGCCGACATCGATTATCGCGGTCCGGACCACTCGAATCATTCCGAACGTAAGAATTTCAAATAGAACACACCGAGGTGTACCTAAAAATACATGGGCCGTGTGCAAAATGATCCAACTCCAAAGCCCCACATCTTGGCCTGTGGCATTAGGAGCAATGACGTCACATTTATGGTGGTACCTGTAGTGTCAGCCTGTACTGCTAAATGTAGCTGATGGTCTGCTATCTGACTCTTATAAATACACAAGGGTGTTTGTTATAATTCTGCACCTAAATAGCCTAAATAGTGGTAACTAATGGTTTGTGTTTTAAAATATGTAGTGGTGCGAGTTGGAAGCAGCCATAAAAAAAAGAAACCTTGTTTAGTTACTTTGTCTGCCCCAAGCGCATTCGTTTTTGCAATCCAAGTTTGTAGGATCTGCACATGAGCAAAAGAATGGTTGGGGTGATTAATTGATGTCGGCTAGAGTGATGGATTGGGCTCGGAAGGGTATCATCGCCAACTTCCGCTGGGTAAGCTGAAGTTGAAACCCGATGTATTGGGTGCAGGTTCAGTCCTTCCTGATGGACCAGCGGAACTCGGAAAACATTTATTCTGAAAACGAGGCTAGGATTGCGGAAATCGAGACCTACCAGCCATTGTGTCGAGGTCTTCGAGGATGCGGCCGAAGCGCACGGTGTTGTGGATGTTAACGTACATCTCCCGCAGACGGTGGTCTGTGCTGAGTGGGATCAACACCTCACAGAAACTGTCGCTCATGACACGTGAAGGCAGCAGCGTCTGGCTGGTGGCCAGCTTCATGGCCATCACTGATTCATTACGCTTCTCGCTGATCGGACAGTCAGCAATGGAAGTTACCATACAACTTGTCATCAACCCGCCTTCATTATAAGATGAAACTTAATGTGGGAGTTTTCCCACAGGCTTCGATATACAAGCTCATAAAAAAAAACACTATTACTAATATTAGGCCAAATAAATAAACATATTTGTTTCTAAGGCAGAAACATCAAATTGTAATACTGTCCATCCTTTTATATACCACAGCAAAACTTCTCTAACCGACCACCTCCACAGATCGACCACTCCCCTATATTGATCGCTTTATTTGGGTCCCAAACAATCGCCTATACAATACCATTGTAACAATTTTTAAAAAACGCCCTAAACCGACCACCTCCCTAAATGAACCATTTAAAGTCGGTCCCATGGTCAGTTAATTTGAGACGTTTTACTGTAATAGCAATTTTGAAGAAAAACTCGAATGAAAAAAGATCTAGTACTCCAGCAGGTCAGATCTGTGATCAATTAGATGTCAAATGTCTCTGACCAAATAAACATTAAATGAAAAATACCACCATTTCAAATTACTTGAACCAATTGTTTTAAACTTAAAAACCGCCCGCCTGTCCCAAATTCTGACAAACTATGCCTGAGAAAGAGACATGTTTTGCTTATTATTATTATTATTATTATTATTATTATTATTATTATTATTATAGCACTGTTTAATGCATAAATATCACACAATAAAAGCATCACATCACCCTTGTATTAATACCATGTTCAGACTACTACACCTGTGTTTATCCGAATGCTGAATATGACACATATTAAACCGGTGACTCAATTTTCTACAAGTGACTCTTGGATGTTTGTTTGTTGGGGCGTTACATTCTAGCAAAACTAAGGTCATATCAGGAGGAAGGGTGCCGACTTGTGACAGTGTATACTCATGCTGCCCCACAGGAAGATCAGGCCATCAGCACCATGACCCAATCTACCACTCAGTCACAATCTCCAGATACTGAGGTAGCCAGTCTTTGACAAGTATAAATTTTATGGACTAAATAGGGACTCATGGAAAAAATAGGGAAAAGTAGGACACTTGACAGCCTGTGCGTGTCCATCCTCACCTGAATGACCGGGGCGACCCCACAATCTCCTTCAGTGCCGCCCGTGCTGGAAGCACAAACAAGAACCTATCTGACGTCACAAGAAACCATGCGAACCGAGATGACCTCACAACACAGCAGAAGAACCACATATCTAGGTTGGCCAACATTGAAAAATGAAAACAGGAAGATCTTGAGGAATGTTATATTGGGGGCGGGGGGGGGGGCGGGGTCTGGGATACTTCCCAAGGAAAATGTTAAAATCTTAGATGCTCTATGGTGCATTTTGGATACAATAATCCATCAGATTAATATAATATTACTATATTAATGGCATTGCAGGGTTGCCAACATTGGAAAATGAAAAGCCGGAAGATCGGCGTACGGTGATGATGGGGACATAAAATATTGTACACCATAAGGGTTGGCGACCCTTCGTATCCATCTCTCATATCTGGGTTATTCATTTCACACCAGGCAAAGTGTGGCTGTTTGCTCGACAAGGGTTTGTTAATGGAATGAGCAGTACACACAGTTCTCATTATACAGCGATTAAAGCGAGTTGGAGATTAATACACTTTAAAAGTTTAATTGAGAGCGTTCTGTGATCGCGATCTTGTCATTTTGCATTCTCTCCCATTTCACCAATTCTGTGCCAATATAGATCAACACTTGACACTCGAACCAGGAGCTCCAGATCTTTTTCGAATTTTAATTTTAATTTCTTTTTTAGACATGGTTGTATTCATCCCTTAATCTGTTATCTACTGGAGCGGGACGTAGCTCAGGCGGTAGCAGGTCCACCTGTGAAAGTTCAAGGTGTCGGTCATCCTATCGATCCTACTCAGTGGACCCATTTGCAGTTTGGGCTATTTTCCATTCCAACCAGAGTCCCACAACTGGTTCATTAAAGGCTGTGGTATGTGCTGTCCTGCCTGTGGGAAAGTGCATATAAAAGATCCCTTGCTGCTTATCGGAAAGAGTAACCTATGTGGTGGTAGTGGGTTTCCTCTAAAGAAATATGTCAGAATGACCATATGTTTGACGTCCAATAGCCAATTATACGAAAATCAATGTGCTCTAGAGGCATTGTTAAATAAAACAAGCTTTACTTTAGTGTTAGCTACCGTATAAGTAACGAGTGGACTGGGGTTCACCTACCTTCCAGCATGGTCATCTTGGGGGGCGTGACAGAGTTGACCACTAAGGGTCGGACCTGCTGCTGGAGAATACATGGCCGGACAGCGGGCCTCAGCAGCCTGCACAGGAAAGGTTGACACACAACGGGAAAAGGGCTTTCAAGAGGCTCATTAAATTAGACGCCACGAAATGGCACACATAGGCCGTCATCGATTATCATGGTCCGGATGATTTAAATCATCCCAGTTGTCAGAATTTCAAATAGAACACCCTGAGGTGTACCTAAAAGAAGCATGGGCAGTGTGCAAAATGATCTGACTCCAATGCCCCACATCTTGGCTGGGAGCATCAGGAGCAATGACGTCACATGGGTGGAAAAAGGTTTTAGTGTCTAATCAGAATGGTCAATTGTGTCGGCCCGGGAATGCAAGATGGTATGCCCCATACTGCCCATAATACATTCATCACGTACTAAAGTAATTGTGCAGTGGCGTATGAATTAATAAAATAATATTTGTACCCTCATTATACACAATTTCCACTGAAATAGCCAAAATGGTTAAAAATGGTGATTAACTGCTCAGCAATCATGAACCCCGTTTGCCATTTTTTCCCGCTCTGAGCGCATTTTTTATGCAACCCAAGTTCGTATGATCTGCGCATGTGCAAACAAAAAAAAGAAGGTTGAGATGATCAGAGGTGATTAATCGATGTCAGCCATGGAGGGGAGGGGTGACAGTCATCTCCAATAACAACTCAAACACAGCAATTTGACTTCCAGTATTTTTGAGCAGTTAAACATGCAGACGAAATAATTCATAAGATCAAGTAAACTATTCGAAATTTCCCATCCCTGAATTGGAGGGTAACAAAATAAACCCCACGCAACATCTTTAAGTATTAAAAACACATTAAACAACCATTTATTGTGTATTTACCCGTTTTAAATATGAACAGACATCCACTTATGCATCAATTATCAATGAATATCTGAAAAATAATCGAAGTTAGCATTTGAGAAGCATTTATTATTTATATAGTGTTATGTATTAGTTACTCCCGCAGCTCTGCATCGTGGGCACGGGACAGGAGTGAATGATTTTGAATATTTTATCTAGTTCTTTATGCGCTACGGCCATTAGCATAGTACTTACTTTACAAACATAGGCATAGCCATCTACCTAGATAAAAGATTCACCCCGTACTTGTAGTAGGGGTGAAAAACAACCTCAATATAAAAGCTGGCGAAGAATTTCGACTTTCTGGGTAAATGAACTGAGCTGATAAATTCTCAATTTCAGGGATGAAAGTGATCTCCGGGAAAAAAAGCGGAAATGCTCATATTCTCCCATAGGTTTAACACTGTCAGGGAATCATTGAAAATTTCCGGAAGTCGTGTTTCATATATATTGGTATACGCTGACAGTGCTGCGCCATTTGAAGCATGTATAGTAGTAGTATACACTGATAGTTCTGCGGCGTTTGGAGCATTTATTAGTGGTATATGCTGCGCCACGTATTAGTATAGATCTACGCTGATGGTCCTGCGGGATTGAAAAATACCGGAAATCCGCGCAAACGCGGAGATCTTTCATCCCTGCAATTTAAGAAGAAAAATATATTCTCCACATACATCTTCATATTTCCCTGCTACTTTTGAGTTGAAAAATATAATAAAAGATGTAGTTTAAAAGTGAAATCGACGGCGTTTTATAGCCCCATCGTGTCTTTTTGCAATCTCTCCCATTTTACCAACTCTGTGTCGATACAACTTCCAAGTAGCCATTTGATACTGGAACCAGGGGTTTCACTTCCTATTCCATACTAAAGCAGTTTGCGCCAGTATTTAGACTAAGTTGGCATTCACCCCTACTACAAGTATCGGGTGAATCTTTTATCTAGGGCCTACCCACAATTGTGGAAATATTTAATACGGACCCCCCCCACCAGGCTAATAACTAACATGTGTATATATACATAAACAATACCCATAGTCATAAAGAGGGTAAATAAATTCACAAGAATCCAGAAACCGGAAACAGCTGTTTCTGCCGAACTGCTGAAACTGGTTCTAGGCAAATCTATGCTTAGAGATTGTGTCTGCTGGTGACCAGCTTGACACATCGACAAGCTGGTACCTTGTTCCAGCTTGAGTCCTGTAAAACCATATAAAACATGGGGGAATGCACTGGGACCAGTTTATATCTTTCATATATTGTTTTTAAAAAGGAATTAGTAAATTAAGTACAACAACAATATGTGTATGTGGGGCGGGGGGGGGGGGGTCAGTCCTAAGCAAAGCATTGCTTATTCATATTATAATAATATCAACGACTGCATCATGGCACATAACTTGGAAAGAGTCTTTAAGAACCACCCATAGATATTTTCCAGTATGTAATGGTCAAAACCAATTATTGAAAGAGTAGAGGGTTTTTTAATTTATAGAACTGGTATTCTTACACTTTGGAGGGATAGATATGAAAAGATTATGGCCGAATGTGACATATTAAAAAAATGCCAACATATTCATTCCAAAAATATGTTGTTTTAAAGGCATGAATTTGTGACATGGAGAATGTGGTCTTTTCTACAGGGAATATGCTATTCTGGGAATACCAGAGCTTCAGTCAGAAAACACTTGCTACTTTCGCACATGTAAGCCTATTTTTTAATACCATAACTAATAATAGCATTTTTCTACAAGGCTGTATGAAAATAATTGAAGTTGAAGTCCCCTATCTTTTTTTGGTGTCCCCTTCAATTGTCTTACGTCCACAACCCATATAAAGATTTGTGTATAGTGCAGTTGTATACTTAGGGTTTCATAGCATAACAATTTATAGTTTCATGCATTAAATATTCTAAAATAATTGTTGTTATTTATGAATCATATGCTACATTCACCTTTGTAGGTACCCTGCAATTCGCCGGGGCGCCAATATCGCCTGACCAATAAACTTGGACAACTATTTGTGACCTCATCTCAGGCAGAGTAGAGTCAGGAAAAGGCACCTCACCGGAGACTCATGTGCAGTACCCTCATTGTTACATCCGTTTTTGAAGGGCCAAAGATTTCAGCAACGATAGAGACTATTTTCACTGTTGTATGATGTTTTAAAGGCATTTTACTAAGCTATTCAAGTCTTTAGATGCAAAATTCTGAGGTAAGACTGCCAGGAATTGCCATGTTAACCATTAGAATGTGAATCTTTAGTATTTTTTCTTCCTAAAAGTGGTCATACAATGATTATAACTGGAACCACAAGTCTAGAATCTGGCAGAGTATTGTAGGTGTCAGACGGTTTTGTATAATGGCTGCCATGGAAACCCACATTTTTCTTTGATCTAATTATTTTAAATATCAGTTTTGATAAGCTGAGATGATTTCCCATAGCAAGAAGAACCATGGTATCAAGTTTGATCAGGATCAAACCATTAATAAAGAAACTGCAGTTGTCATATTGTAGGTGGGTATGATTGTATTATGGTTGGCATGGAAACCTACATTTTTCTGTGATCTAATTTTAAAAAGTCAGTTTTGATAAGCTGGGTTGATTTGCCATACCAAGAAGAACCTTGATGTGAAATTTCATCAGGATCTGACCATTATTTAAAAAAAGCTACAGTTGACTCATATTATAGGTAGGAGTGATTGTATTAACAGTTGCCATGGAAACCTACATTTTCCTGTGATCTCATTTTTTTAATATCAGTTTTGATAAGCTGGGGTGATTTGCCATACGAAGAAGAACATGGGTGTGATGTTTGGTCAGGATCTGACCATTAATAAAGAAACTACAAAGAAATGTTATAATTAGTCTATTTAACAGTCCTTAATCAGTCACTTCTCAAATGCATTAGCTAATACAAAATATCTGAAAGTCAACCAAATTCAAATGCACATATCACACTCAATTCTT
Source organism: Branchipolynoe longqiensis (assembly GCA_030323885.1). Classification (NCBI taxonomy): domain Eukaryota; kingdom Metazoa; phylum Annelida; class Polychaeta; order Phyllodocida; family Polynoidae; genus Branchipolynoe; species Branchipolynoe longqiensis. The sequence continues at coordinate 18,116,307 of CM059197.1, forward strand.
GGAATATCATAAAAATTCTAAAAGCATATTGCTTTTGATTCATTGGAGCTTCCAGTGAAATTATAATTTGAATGTTTGGACTAATTTGAAAATTTTAGGAGGTTACCAAACCTTTGAGGCTGCCTAGTCAATACACAATTTCCCAGACTAGTACGGCACCTGGTGATAGGCAATGACACTCGAGTTGTGGGTCAACAGTGTGTCACTGTGTCGTTTTACACTGACGATCGAGCTTTTCAATCAATCAATCAATAGGATACAGCTATAATTATCAAAAATGATTTTAAAATGGTAAGTATATTTTCTCTATGAATCTACATTTGTGCCGAAAGGACTGTCAGTTGCTCAATAAGACAATATGAAGCGTCGCAGAAATCGTGTATTAATTATTATTATTCTGACAAGATTATAGATGGTTCCAGTAACCTAAACTATCTTTCCCTTCACATTATAGTATACGTATGTACAAGAGTTGACTACTCAGTGAAAAAAAAAAGGAAATACACAATATTCATTTTTTACCCTAATATCACACTTCGGCCCCATTTACCATGAAACGACCCATATATTTAGGTACGTGCACGTCCACGTGCTACGCGACGGCCGTTTTCTGCCAAATATCTGTTCCCGGAAAAATCGTTCTGATAACAGAGGGGTTCCCCCAAAATGCTTGCTTTTCATTGGCTCTTAGTGGGTATCCCCATGAATTTCAGCCTATGATGTAGATAAAATGTCCATCTACAACCTCATGTTTACAATTTGCAAATCCGTTCATGTTTTCTGGTCTGTGCATATTCAGAAGATTTGACTTGATTTCAACACTCAAACTCCACCTTCTATATATCTTGGGTAGCTTTAAAAGGTAGGTGGACATTTAAATCTGTTATTAATTGACCATTGTGTGAAGTTTCATGATGCTGTAAGGTCGAAAAGGTACTTTGCTAGATCCCCAAAGTTTCAGAGTTATAAGATCAATCATATCAATGACAACCAAAAATCCACAAATATGTCACTAATGTGCGCATTTACTTTTATTCTAACGGGTGGAATCAACAGAGGAAATCGGCATCTAGTTACACTGAAAATTTCATTTAGATATCTCAATTATTTAGGAAGTTGGAACAAAAAATGTCTAAATTATTAAATATATAGGTTTTCGGTCACACACTTGTAATGCTAAAACATTAAAAGAAAGGAAGAAAACTGAACGTTTCATGGATATATGACAGTTATACTAGACTTACTTGTCAGTCGACGTATTAATGAGATTCTTATGAATCTACCAATACAAAGGTAAGGATGAAAGTAGAACTTACAATGGACCCATGGATATATATACTCATTAAACAATGAGAAATTTCTATAACCTCCTTCTAAATCACTAATGTATTCATTTACTTTTATTTTAATGGCGTATATCCTCCAAGTCACTTTTATTTTAATGGGTGCAATCAACAGAGCAGCTAGGGATCTACTTACACCGAAAATTTCAGTGAGACATATAGATTATGAAGGAAGTTAGAACAAAAATTTACTAAATATCTAGATTTTGGGTCACAGTCACACACTTGTAATGCTAAAGGGTAAAGCATTAAAATAATGGCAGGAAATTACCCCTCATTAGACATTACCAAAAATGAAATAGCTCTAGCATCCTTAATAATCAACCGATTGACACACTTGTTGCATTTTGTTGTATTGTTTGCAAAGCTCTTTCCAACAATGCCATTCATAGGTGTGGTTTGAACATTTTGTCCACATTGTAGGTACGTGTACGTCCGCGCGCTACGCGACCGCCGTTTTCTGCCAGATCGCTGTTCCTGGGAAAATCGTTTTGAAAACGGAGGGGTGCCCCAAAGTGCTTGCTTTTCATTGGCTCTTAAGGGGTATCCCCACGATTTTCAGACTATGACATAGATAAAATGTTCAGCTACAACCTCATGTTGACAGTTTGAAAATCTGTTCACATTTTCTGTGCCTCTGCACATTCAGAAGATTTGACTTGATTTCAACACTCAAACTCCACCTTCTATACATCTTGGGTAGCTCTAAAAAGTAGATGGACATTTAAATCTGTTATTTATTGACCATTGTGTGAAGTTTCATGATGCTGCTAGGTCGAAAAGGTACTTTGCTAGGTCCCCAAAATTTCAGTGTTAAGATTGATCAATTCTGAGTTGAATTCAATGATGACAGAAAATCCACAAATATGCCCCATGTTTATGACTCAACTAAACCCACTTTGAGCACACAAAACACAAAACTAATACATTATAGTGTTATGCAATTATCTTAGAATGCTTAAAAAAAAGTGTTTTATGACAAAAGATATTTGTATATGGTGGATGATTGGAGATTTGTGGGGCCTCCATCTTGAGGTTTTACTACATGAACAGGTCACGTGACCCAGTATAAGGAATCTCATTGGCTGAGGGGATTTGTTTACATACATGACACCATGTGCTTTGTATGTTTTGATGCCAAACAGTCTATTTCCATTCTGTTTGAGGTCATTTATGAACATAGTTCTGTATCTCAAGCTATTGCCTAGTGTTTATTATGCATTTGTGCCTGTCTTGTAAGTTTACCTTATTTGTTTGTTTTACGTCCTAGCAACATCTAAGGTCATATCAGCACAGGTACCGACTTGATGCCAAATAGTCAATTTCCATTAGGTTTGAGGTGATTTATTGCTATGCATTTACTTTTATTTTAATGGGTGGAATCGATAGAGCAGATAGACATCTACTTACACTGAAAACTTCATTTAGATATCTCGATTATTTTGGAAGTTAGAAAAAGAAAAGACTAAATATCTAGGTTCTAAATCACTAATGTATTCATTTAGTTTTATTTTAATGGCATATATCCCCCAAGTCACTTTTATTTTAATGGGTGAAATCAACAGACCAGCTAGGGATCTACTTACACCGAAAATTTCAGTGAGATATATCGATTATTAAGCAAGTTAGAACAAAAATTGAGTAAATATCTAGATTTTGGGTCACACACTTGTAATGCTAAAGCATTAAAATAATGGCAGGAAATTACCCCTCATTATCGAAATTGAAATAGCTCTAGCACGCTTAATAATCAACCGATTGACACGATTGTTGGATTTTATTCTATGGTTTTAAAAGCTCTTTCCAACAATGTCATTCATTTTCAGATAGGTGTGGTTTGAAAATTTTGTCCACATTGCTACACATTGCTAATAATAATATATTACCTCCTACTCCTAGCCTGAGCCTGAGGCTGTGATTGTGACTGACAGTCAAGTCACCGTGGATGGTGTCAAATTAGGCTTTTGTTTGACTTCTTGCCCTGGACCGACTATGCATATTAGCGCATATACAAATACAATAAATACACTATCGACAAACGGGTTTTTACTAACCTGATTAGGCATTTCCCTAAGAAAACCATGTTTTACTGAAATGAATCTGCCCAGAAACCGGATGTTGTTCTGCTAGTTAGGTCTCCCCATCATGTATTTAGATTAGCAAACTCCAATTAAAATCGACAAGAGGGAAGTATGTCTCGATTGTGCTGCTTGTCGTGTCACTTTTAAAATAGCATTGGATTATTTGCCGACTGAATAGCTGTGTGGCAGAATTCTAGTTTAGAAGACACAAGTTATTTATCCATTACCGCTTACTCCTACAAGCTCTCTGCTACTGCCTAGTGCCCATTAACTGAACGACGAATTGTAGTTCACAATGTAAATGGTAGGTGGCGCATGCGTTTTGCGCCACGAGTCGACTGATACTGTTTCAAGTGTTTGTAATAAAGAACTTTCACGAAACGTTTCAGGTTGACAGCTTATATTCCACATACACCCTTTTCAGACGAGCTTTTTGCGATTCGTATATTACTATCATGCGCGATAGTACAGAATATTGGCATATTTTTAGCATACTCTACATATGTAGGCCTATGTTTAGTTCCAAGAAAAGGACCAATAATCACAATACACGATTTCCGCAACTCATGCACAGAGTGTAATCAAAGACCCTATAATACTAAGACGGCTCACTCAGCCTCTATTGTGTAATCAAAATGATCAAACCCACCACTTGGTGCGCTTGCTGTTCTCTTGGTTAAACAGGTGCTATATTATATGCATAAATGTATATATGAATGTGAAAGATGTGTGATGATGGCGATGATGATGATGATGCTGATGATGATGTCTATTTGTTCATAGCAATTTCATATTGATGTGTATTCATACTTACCTATCTCATGTATAATATAATTGTATGTGTTTACATGTGAAACACCAGCCAGCAGCTGGGCTGATCAAACCCACCACAAGGTGGCACTGCGAAATTTACATTACCATGGGAGAGATAGGGAGTGTCATGAGCCACTTTGTATTATAGGGTCTTTGGTGTAATCGAGGCCGGACTTGTAGGTCACAGAGTCTGTGGATATGCAATATACTACATCACGGTTCCGACTGCACATGCGCTGAAAACGGGGCCGGGAGCAAAGCAAAGGTGTACAGCTATTGAGTTTGCCGATACGCGTAGGGCAAAACTGGCATTTTATTCAAAATAAATAGAAATACATAACAATTTGGCACAAAAATGGGTGAAAGGATGCAATATAATAATATAATGAATATGTTTAAGATACAACTCTCCATAATTAAGCATTTTGAGCTAAGAAACATACAATTTCAGTCACTTTACAGGCTGATGTATACATCACCATTGATTAGTCAGAAGTAATTCTTGTTCTAAATATTAAAATGTCAAATGTGTCAACAAAAACTTGTTTCAAAGAAATATATAATTCTATTTCTACATATGTTATTAACCATAGGATATAAATAAAAACATGAATAAAATAAATATAACTGACTATGGTTATGGCTCTAACACTAGTCTGAGTGCATAGATTTGTCTATGCACATGGCATAAGATCTGCTGATTATATTGATGTAAATGCAATGCTGGATAAAAGATTAATATCTTAATTTATTATATATAGTTTTTTAGTTGGTATTCTATGTTTCAAACAAGAGCTGAGATGAGCTGAAACTAGCACATTTCATAGCTGCACCCAGTGTATTGGCATGTGCCATGTGCTTCTCGCTGCTTTGTTTTGCTCTGACGCATCCCACAATGCACCGCGCCGCTGGAACCTTGATGTAATCTATTGAGGCTCTGTTAACAATGGCTTCATATTGAGCAACTGACAAAGTCTTTTCGGCACAAATATGGATTTATAGAGAAAACATACTTACCATTTTTTAATCATTTTTGATAATTATAGCTGTATCCTATTGATTGATTGATTGAAAAGCTTGATCGTCAGTATAAAACAACACAGTGACACACTGTCCACCCACAACAGGAGTGTTGTTGCCTATCACCAGGTGTCATACTAGTCACAGAAATTACCTTTATTCCGGAATATTGTATCCATATAGCATGCTAAGACCAAATGAGTCACAAGTATAAGAAAATAACATAGTTATTCAGTGGTTATTGGTTTTTGTATTTAAAAGATTTGATAGCAAGTGATGATCAGTAATTTACAATGCAAACAAAGGCTACTGCCAACAAATCTACAGTCATTATTCAAAATAAGTTCAGATAGTAGCCATGATACACGCAGAGTAACAACATAAGAGAAGTATTTGCAAGAACTACCTTAAAGTCTCATTGAATATCTATATATGGTATACAAATATAGAATTCACTTGATAATAATATTAAATTAAAAAAAAAAACATCTACATGTTTCAACAATTGTAAAAAAAGAAAATCTTTAAGCTTTACCAGAGTGAAAATATATAGTAGTCTAATATATACACAATGAGATGTCTTTACAGTATTAAAGGTAATGCCAATATACTTTTTGCTTTATTTTGTTGGTATTAGTAATGTATATGTGTTATTTTTAACTGGGGAAAGTGCCTCATAAGTATTGTACTTCTGCTTTCTCTTTTTTTCATGTGAAACATTACTGACATAAATATCAGCTTGTATGTACAATGATCATGTGGAAATAAATAAATATCTTATCTAATCTTATGCGGACGGTCATAAAGGATTGTGTGTCATGTCAATAGGTCTAGTTTGGCAAGCACAATTGCCTGAACAAATACAAATGATCAATAAACGAAAATTAATGTAATTTGTCACTACATCACCCAGCACTCGACATTATTAGGATGGAGAAAGACTGGCTAGCTCAGTGTCAGCATAAGTTGGCTGGGTGGGACACGGAATCCTGATGTTAGTGGTGTGGCATCACAGAGGGCCAGCATAACAACCCAATCATAAGTGCGCACTGTCACAAGTCAACTGGTCAGTAGCCCCCACCCACCATCTTAGATATTGTCAGAATATAAATAAAACCAACTCCACAAACTCGGCGTATGTTCGACTGTTGTACGGCTTGTATTGATGTCATCGAGTTAGTCTTCTGTCTGGTCCCGCTGTGGGCACACCTGGTGAAGCTGCCGAATCGTACACTCCTCGTGATTATAGATGTCTCGATCATGTTCCCATGCAAGTGTCGGTATGGGGGAATGATATCAATACTTCATTGTGCCTTTATTGCATTGTTATTTTTAACTGGGAAAAGTGCCCCTGAAGTATTGTACTTCTGCGTTCTTCCTTTTCATATGAAATATTACTGATATAAATATCAACTTGTATGTACAATGATAAGTTGGAAATAAATAGTATATTCTTCTTCTTCTTCTTCTTCTTCTTCTTCGTCTTCTCTTTGTCCACATCAGAAACAGGCGGAGCGGGAAACCAGCCTGGTTAAAAGGTCCTCTAACACCACCAACATAACTCGGCATATCCACAAAAATATCCTAATCGAAAGTTACAATATTTAGTTTGTATAATTTGCAACTAGCTGCTCTCGGGGAAGTATTCATGGATGCAGTTGCGACTATTAGAGTTAGTTGTTCAGTCCCACTGAACCTCCTCAACGGAATGACCTAGTTAAGTGACCTAATTATAAATTACAGGCAACACGCACATATTATTAGCAAGGGTCCGCTATGAAATCGCATTAGGATGACGTGGATGACGCGGATGACGTGGATGACGTGGATGACGTGGATGACGTGGATGACGTGGAAGACGTGGATGACGTGGTGATGTGGTGATGTGGTGACGTGGTGACGTGGGCGATAATCAAACACGGCAACTCATTATCTACAACACCCCGGTTCGGTAATGGCCTTTGTGGTGTTCCCGCGCATAATGCGACGGTCACGTGATTACAGGCTGGCGAGCAATTTGGGCGGGAAAGTGAGTTATCTAATGGAAACAGCCCCTGCAAAAAGTCACATGTATGTGCACACCCAGGGGCCGTGCGCAGAGTACGGCACTGTGAGGGGTGGGGTCCCTTTAAATTAAAGCGGCATAGTCCGATGAAATATACAATTTTCAAAACCAAACCCATTATCTAGATTTGATTTTACATATCTAAGTTAGATACTGATGCGCTTATTAAGCATTTGTTTCTGCATAGAAGGCAATACTGAGTCAATTTAACAGAACCTGTTACTGCAGATGTCTTTGGTGTCAGAGTTTTGCCAAGCTTGCCAAAACTAATTTTCCATGTTTGCACTCAAAATATTTCAAAAGTTTACTATTTAAAATAAAAGTAACTTTGAACTAATGTAAAGTAGATACTAGTGATTGATCTAATATATTTATCTCAGAAAAAATACAGAAATTCAAAACCATCAGACTATGCAACTTCAAGCATGACATCGGAGGGGCAAGGGGATGACAGGGGAGGGCTGGGGGAGAGGGCAGGTGGGAGAGGAGAGGGGAGGAAAAGGGAGAGGGGGAAAGGGAAGGGTAGAGGGAGGCGGGGGCGAAGACGGGGCTGTGGGGGGAATAGGGAGCAGGAGGGGAGGGAGAGTGAGAGGGGGTGCGATTCAATAATACATAGCAATTTCTTCTTTTATTGCCAAACAAAGTTTACTCACCAAATGTTTGTACTTGTTTCCAATAGCATCATGAATTGATAGGATTATTGAAATGGCCACTCATTCGGACAAGTATATATGTCAGTCGGACGAACATATTCAAAAGATATATTTAGTACTAGAGCATAACTGTGCCAAGCTTGTCGTGAATGCCATCATGTGCTGGTAAGAATATTCCAACAGACATGCTGTCGGACAAACAGATTCAACAATCTACACTCAGCACTTTAGACACCAACACGGACACCACGGTAAAGTTAGCGGGTTTATTTTGGGAGGCTACATTTTAGGACATTATAGTTGTTTGTTGAGTAGTTAATTTGACATTTATGACTATGAGAGTAAAACCGTATAATTACAAATGTGAGAAAAGGGAGGTGGGCGGGAAAACATCACGCAAAGTGAGTGCCAGGATAGAGTGGTGGCCTGGTGAGTGAGGGCCTGAGTGTGGGCTTGAGTATATAAAGGACTGGTCACCTTCGGCGGGGGTTGGGGTGAGGTGTGGTTAGAGGGGAGGCGCATTGTTGGAGAGCAATACGAGAGTGGGATTGTTGTCGAGTTTTTGGACAGTCGCACAAAGGGCAACCTGATGTGTGGGCCTTTGAGGTGTCCGTAAATAAGTTTGAGGATTGGGAGCAGGGCGGGTGTAGGGTGGGGGGGATGGGGAGGGAGGTGGGCACGACCCAGACATGGGCACCTGTGGATCTGTTGAGAGTGAGTGGAACAATTGCTCAACTCACGCTCAAATTGTGACAAGCTCTATTCAATTGTGACAAGCTCTATTCATATATATCTATTCATATAGTATTACCTAGATAAAAGATTCACCCGGTACTTGTAGTACACGGGTGAATGACAACGTAGTCTAAATATGGGCGAAAATAGCTTTAGTATGGAACATGAAGTAGAAACTGTGGTTCCATGATCACATGGCTACATATATTGGCACAGATTTGGTGAAATGGGAGAGAATGCAAAAGACAAGATGGCGGCCACAGAACGCCGTCGATTTCACTTTTAAATTGCATTAAAGTATATGTTTTATTATATTTTCCAACCCAAAAGTAGTGGGTAAATATGAAGACATCTACAAAGAATAAATGTTGCTTCTTATATTGTGAAATTAGGCTCTCATTTCATTAACTCGCTTTTTCGACTGTTTTTATATAGGGTTGGTATTCACCCGTGTACTGCGAGTACCGGGTGAATCCTTTATCTAAGCATTACCCTTCACTCATACATACAGTAGTTTGTACTGCAGAGCAATTTGAGGGCCTGAGCTATTACTGTCTAGTACTGTAGTAGACCCGCTACTGCTCAACTACAAGTGGTGACGCGACCTCAGTCAGTTAGCGGATCCTGGGCAGTATCATGAGCTTCACACTGAGTGAGTTTCACACTGAGTGAGCTTCACACTGAGTGAGTTTCATACTCACCTGGTTAAGTAGCTTTATTTTCATTAAATGCATCACGAACCAACGGTTTGCGATATTCGGAATATGACTGTCTAATTTCCTGGAATGTCAGTTGATGGTTGTTGGAGTTTTACATCCTTGCAACATCTAATGTAATATAAGAATGGGTATCGACTTATGACAGTGCACACTTATGGTGACTTTACTGGAAATCAGGCTGCCAGCACTATGACCCAATATCACACTCAGTCACATTATCCTGACACTGAGCTGACCAGTCCTAGCCCTATCCTATTAATGCAAAGCACCAGGCTAGGGAGCGACCATTATCAATTTGATAAGTCATTGGTTTGACTCGACCGGGAACCAAACTCCTGATCTACCGGACGCGAGGCCCATGCTCTACCGATTTAGCCACTTCGCCAGGTCCCTGGAATGTCAGAGACGATGTCCGTGTTCTATACACAAGTGACGGAGAGCTTCACCCTGGTGTTCATCTGGAAAGGTGTTGCAACGAATTCCAAGAACTTTCAGGTTAGAACCCAATGCAACATAGTTTCCTTGGATTATTATACTCATACAAAACACTACCTACTATATATATATATATCTAAGATATATGTATGTGCGCATATATTATATAGCATGGCATATATGTGTATATATACTTGAAAACCGGGCGCGGTGGCAACATCATTAGAGTGCGGGCCTCACATGCGGGAGATCGAGAGTTCGGTTCTCAGTCGAATCCAACCAATGACTTATAAAATTGATACTTGTCGCTTCCTCGCCTGGTGTTCAACATTAAAGGATAGCGCAAGGACTGATTAGCTCAGTATCAGGATAATGCGACTGAGTAGGATATCCGGTCACGGTGCCAGTGGCCTGATTTTCCAGTGGGGCTGCACTATAAAGTCACCATGAGAATGCACTGTCACAAGTCGGTAGGCATAGCCATCCTGATATGACCATATATGTTGCCAGAACGTAAAACTCCAACAACCAACCAACTGGAAAAGGCTAATTGACCATGTATTTTTTGCATGTCTCCATATATTAATATATAATACTTATGTATATTACATGTATACGGAGATGTGCCTATATCTAATTATGTATGCCTAGATACGTGTATGCTATATGTGTAATTGTATCTTTACAGCGAGTGTAATTTGCCCGCCATCACGTGGTCCCTTCCACTGTTCGGGCGTGTCGCCAGGCGGCGCTAATTGGGGTTAGCCCCAGACAGGGGAACTTGTATTTTTTGTTTGTTTTAAACATGAAGTCACAAGGGGTCATCTAATTGTATTACTCCGTTTGCCGCTGTTCGGTGTGATGATGGCCAGGACAGGGTCGGGATGGGTGGGGCTGGGCGGGGTTGGGCGGGGCTGGGCGGGGCTGGGCTGGGCTGGCTTGGGCTGGCCTGGGCTGGCTTGGGCTAGGCTGGGCTATCACACACACTTTCTACACACATATGTATGTATATGCATACATGCATTTATATATACTCCACGACCAGACACAGCTGGCTTATACTAGTTATAGGTGGTCAGAGCCCATAACAGGTGGCCCCAGTGTTGCCAAACCTGGAACTAATCACTGGCATACACTAGCTGTGGTTCGCAAATAACAATACAAATATAACTGAAGATGATAGTGTTCTTATTAATATTCCCATAGTAGATCATAGAGCACATATATATATATATGATGTATAAGCATTATGCGAGTATAAATATTCCTCGTTTAGGGAGATAGGAGAAAGAGAACATAACAGAGGTGTTGGTGGGAATCAACATTTATTTCGGCCCTTGGCCAGACTATAAATGCCCTACCATTACATAATAAGTCTAAATTTCACCAACGAATGCGTGGACCGGCGCATTCGAAATGGAGGGAAACGCCCAGCTTGACGCGGAGCCATCCAAAATGCAGGCCAAGGTTCCATAACGGAACATCCTGATGGGACTGAAATATCATAGCTCAAGGCAGCCTGATATATATTCCCGCACACTACCAATGCATACACTCACAATTTATATTCATATATTACATTATGTAGCACATAAATATTCCACACTTAGGGGAATAGGAGAAAGAGAACATAACTGAGTTGTGGGTGGGAACCAATGTTTATTTCGGACCTTAGTCAGACTATAAATGTCAACCAATGAATGCCTGGATCGGCACATTCGAAACGGCCGGAAACGCGTGGCTTGGCGCAGAGCCGTCCGAAATGCAGGCCAAGGTTACATAACGGAAGGTTCTGACGGGTCCGAAATAGTATAACTCAAGCCAGCCCGATATATATACGCACACATTACCAATGCATACACTCACACTTTATATTTATACAATACATTAAATAGCACATATTACTATATTATATTATTCTGATATTATATTATTAGCCAATTGGTTCGCTGCATGTATAGCGTCGATATGGCACATCTATATCCTGGTGTAAGGCGATGTATTGTGCTGCCGCCCGGTGTATTCCGGGCTAACAATTGGAGGGTGCGGGTTCGCGCCTTCAGACGGCGCTGCACACGCAGTACAAGGGTCGCGTGACCGTTGCGGTGCCTTACTCCCCGTTTCGCCCCCGGTGTGTGTGCTTGTTGGTTTGAGAATATTTTCTTTTTCTATTTTTGGTAGGGTGTGTGCGGGCCCAGCCCTATCCTTTGTGTATTGTGTAGTAAATAAAACAATGTATCAACCATCAACTGTATACACATATTAATAATAATATAATATTATAAACATAATTATACAAAGCATACATAATTAAAAACATAGTTTGAGCAAAAATTTCGTTCAAAATACGCAAACATTTAGCCTATGCAAAATTAAATACAGTAAAACCTCTCTAACCGACCACCTCCACAGATCGACGACTCTCCTATATCGATCGCTTTATTTAGGTTCCAACGATACAATCGTAACCATATTCTAACTGCCTAAACCTCCCACCTCCCTAAATGCACCATTAAAAAATCGGTCCTAAGGTCGGTCGATTTAGAGAGGTTTTACTGTATATCTTAGTCAGGATATGGGATCACGTCCTCAAATAACCTTCGCTGTCTCCCCCTCCCCACCCCTCACCCCCCCCCGGCATCCCCCCCCCCCCCCCCCCCCCCCCGCAGCACACAACCCACCCCCATGACGGCCATTATTCAACCCAGCCGGCACGCCGAAACCACGCCTAATAAACTCAATAAATTAAGCCTGTAACAACAGTTGACACCCCATCTCGTGTGTGGGATGTGTGTGTGGGGGTGTGGTGGTGGTGGGGGGGGGTGTGGGGAGGTGGTGGTGGTGGTGGTGTGGGGGTGGTGGTGGTGGTGGTGTGGGGTGGGGGTGGGGGTGTGGGGGTAGTGGGGGTGGGGGTGGTGGTGTGGGGGTGGTGGGGGTGGTGGTGGTGTGGGGGTGGTGGTGGTGTGGGGGTGGTGGTGGTGTGGGGGTGGTGGTGGTGTGGGGGTGGTGGTGGTGGTGTGTGGGTGGAGGTGGTGGTGGTGGGGGTGGTGGTGGTGTGGGGATGGTGTTGTGGAGTGGTGGTGATGGTGGTTGTGGTGGTGGTGGTGGGGGTGGGGTGAGGGTGGAGTGTTACTGGTTTAGTCTGAGGCGCCGGTGAAAGTGTAATTGTGATTGCGTAACGACGGGCAACAGGGGCGCCACCAGGCGGGATGTGAGGGAATTAGTGGGGTGTGAAGCATCGGTACCATTAGTAGGGGAAAGGGTGGGTGGGGGAGGGGGTGGGGCAGGGTAGAGGGTGAGGGAGGAGATGAGGGAGTGTGGGGGTGAGGAAGGGGATGGGTGGGGGTGAGGGTGTGAGGAGACGATGGACATGCGGGTCTCCTCCCGCCTCGTTTGGATCAGGCAGCCTGTCTCTGTACCCGGCCCTGTGTCAAGTGTGTCAGAGTGTTATACCCTACATAAATATATACACGCTCTGTGTGCTACATAAATCATTTTGCGAATATAAATAACAAAGGCACACACTCCACTTCACAGTATTTCTCCCTCCCTGCATTGGATCCGTCACCCAGGTGCTGGTTGGTTGGTTGGGTGGGTTTTGGAGTTTTACGTCCTGGCAACATCTAAGGTCATGTCAGGATAACATCAAAGGTCATATCAGTACTGACTTGTGACAGAGCACACTTAGGGCAACGTTATAGTACTGCTCCACTGCGAGACCAGGCAACCAGCACCATGACCTGATATCCCACTCAGTCACATTATCCTGACACTGAGCCAACCATCCCTTGCCCTATCCTAATAATGCCAAGCGCCAGGCTAGGAACAAGTATCAATTTCTAAGTCATTGGTTTGACTTGACTAGGGTTCGAACCCGTGTGTTCGAATCCCACGATCTACCAAAAGGGGAGAGTGTGGGGGTGCCACCTGTGTGGCGGTTTGACACTAGCCTCCGGGTTCTGACCCAGGCGGCTCCGAACAGCTGGGAGATACTTCTCTTTCCCGATTCACTTCACTTCCCCACAGTCCGCAATGATCTTTGGGTGCCACTGGTGGCTTTCTAACCAACCCCCTGCATTGTGTGTCTTTCACGGCTATCTGAGAATCGGTAAGGTGCATCCTCCTCTTTTTGATGCCTTTTCACGTGTCTTCTTTCTACCCCATTTTCTACCCGCTCTCCAGGCACCTCACAAGGTCAAAACGACCACGAGACATGATCCGTGGTAGAGATTATGTGCTATATAAGTTATATTATATAAATATTTAACGGAGGGTCTGTAAAAGTGTAATGTTCAACCAGCAAAACGCTACCTCTTGCCCCACCCGCTGTGAACCGCAGTGGCCTGGATGACTTGGGTTTGCACTCAGGTAGGTAAACCCACTGTGAGTCACTGCTGAGCTGGCGTGAGCACCACTATCACTCCCACTCCCGTCAGAAACTTTGACCAAAAAATAAATTGTAGGCTAAATTGTTGGGCAGCCAGAACCAACATACGTGTGTTACGTTGTCTCTTACGGAGTCTATAATAATGTAGCCCAATACCAGTTTATTTATTTGTCTCTATGTTGATGCATTCATAGTGCTGCTAAGACATACTTCTGTATCTCTGTATGCATTATGTGTTAATATACAACACTACGGATACCACATATATGTGTTACATAATACATTATGGGAGTGTAAACAAGAACAACGCCCCCCCTCAGTTCTGTTCTATTAAAGTTGCCTAGTCCGATTAAGGCATAACATTTTCTAAAGCAAAACTTTTATTTAGATTTGAACCTACATATCAAACTTAGATCATGATATTAATACTGTTAAACAGAAAAGGGGCCGGATTTGCACTATTTATACACCATATATATGATCAATATAACATATGATGGCAGTCTATATATATATATACAGTTTTGAAAGTGAGCAGAGTTATAGTTGGCTCACAGGTATAAGAGGCGGGGGAGGAGAGAATGTCCGCTCCGCAGTGAATAACATGGAAGTTAAGGTGGTTAGAGAGAAACATTAAAGGGCTGCCATTATTTATGTCCACATAATAAATTATATAGTAAATACATATATATATATATATGTATATATATATATTTAGATTGAGCTTCAATATCAGTACATAATACAGCACACATATACAACACATAAATAATATCATATAAATACATGTGATGCTTTTATCAGACTATGCAGCTTAAAATATTTATTGCTGCATTTAAAGAATACGGAGTCAATTGACTAGAATCAGATAGGCGGGTACTCAAACAAATAGACATACTACAAATGTAGTTAATATAACCTAGGATAGGTATTACACGCACATATACACTTCATGCACTTATATTTTACATAAATATATATTTGTTATACATACATATTTTTATATATATTATAGATAAATTGCATGCACACTAAATGCATATACACATCTACATATATATATATATATATATATATATATATATATATATATATATATATATATATGCACATCCATTTATGGTTGGGCGTAGTTGGTGGCTGTGATGGTGGATCAAGCTAGTTTGCTTCTGATACCCATAACCACTCGTGCCCCGCGCTCATTCTCCGGGGAGGGACGTCCCGGGAAAACCCCAGGTGGGTGGTTGTCAGGGCGGGCGGCACTCAGTGATCCATGAGGATGGGCGGCGGGGGCAGGCTCGCACGCAGGTCGATAGCAGGCTGTGTGGGAGATTAGAAGGCAGGTTGGGAGGGCAGGTAGTTGGGGCAGGTTTTGGGTGTACGTTGTGGGTGCAGGTTCTGTGTTCAGGTTGTGGGTGCAGGTCTTGGGTGTAGGTTGTGTGTGCAGACTGTAGGTGCAGGTTATCTGTACAGGTTGAGGGTGTATGCCATTGGTGCAGGTTGTGGGTGCAGGTTGTGTGTACAGGTTGTGGGTGTAGGTCATTGGTGCAGGTTGTGGGTGCAGGTTGTGTGTACAGGTTGTGGGTGTAGGTCATTGGTGCAGGTTGTGGGTGCAGGTTGTGTGTACAGGTTGTGGGTGCATGTTGTTGGAGCAGGTTGTGTGTACAGGTTTTGGGAGCAGGTTGCACTTACAGGTTGTTGGTGCAGGTTGTGGGTGTAGGTTGTGGGTGCAGGTTGTAGGTGCAGGTCTTGTGTGCAGGTTGTAGGTGCAGGTTGTGTGTACAGCTTGTGGTTGTAGGTTGTGGGTACATGTTGTATATACAGGTTGTGAGTGCAGGTTGTGGGTGCAGGTTGTGGGTGCAGGTTGTAGGTGCAGGTTGTGTGTACAACTTGTGGGTGCAGGTTGTGGGTGCAGGTTGTGGGTGCAGGTTGTGCATGTAGGTTGTGGGTGCAGGTCGTTGGGGCAGGTTGTGGGGTACAGGTTGTGGGTGCAGGCTGTTGGGGCAGATTGTGGGTACAGGTTGTGCATGCAGGTTGAAGGTGCAGGTTGTGGGTGCAGGTTATGGGTGCAGGTTGAGGGTGAACCTCGCTGGAGGTGAAGGGACATCATGTTTTATCCACGCCTCGCTTGCAACAAGCGGGCATCGAAGGCGTGAGAAAACACGATAGGTTGGTTGTTGGAGTTTTACGTCCTGGCATCATCTTAGGTCATATCAGGGCGAGTACCGACTTTGTGACAGTGCAACTTTATAGTGCTGCCCCACTGGGAAATCAGGCCACAGGCATCATGCCCCGATATCCCACTCAGTCACATTATCATGACACTGAGCTAACTAGTCCTTGCCCTATCTTAATAATGCTGAGGATCAACCAGACGGGATGGCCGAATGAGTTAGAGCGTCCGTCTCCCATGCTTGGTAGATCGTGGTTTCGAATTCTGGTCGAGTCAAACCAATGACTTAAAAATTGATACTTGTTGCTTCCTAGTCAGGCGCTCGGCATTATTAGGATAGGGCAAGGAGCAGTGGAATGAGGAAGACCAATCGCTTAAACAACTAATGTACTAGAAAAAAAAAATCATGCTAGGAAGCGACAAGTTTGATAGGTCATTGGTTTGACTCGACCAGGAACCGAACTCACGACCTTCCGCACACAAGGCCTGCGCTCTACCGATTTGGCCACCGCGTCCAGTGAGAAAATACGAGAACAAGGTTCTAATCCAAGATGCCATCCGAGTATAGCTGCATATTAAATTTGCATAGTCTTCTAGTCTTGAGATCCTGTCATTTTCTGAGATAAACCAGTGCCAGGATCCGGCTACAATGCCACAGGATCGCTGACACTCTCATATCCAAAGATAACCATTTAAGGACAGATGGAAAAAGTCATCTAAATAGTTAACACAATCCGGGAAACCCTCCCGCACCATGCATCTTAACACAAAATTGCTTATCTTCGCAAATACATATGGGTTACTACTCAACCCCATACACAGGTGGTTGTTTCTTAGATAGACTGTACCATCCCCGAAATCCCACAATAAGCCCAGCCGCAGCTGGCTTCTCGGATGTATGCTAACTGCCCTGTATGCATTCTTTATATCCACTGTAGCCAGATATTCCCCTTGCTGGAGCTTATCCGTGACTGTAGTCACCGAGTTATAACAGAACTGCGCCGTACAACTCCCCGTATTATTGTTCACACATACCCCTTCAGGTATGGAGCAGTCAACTAGAGTACGAAAATCATCATCCCCTTTTGGGATGCTCCCCATCAGTTAAATGCACACGTATGGTGCATCAACCACAATTGACAGTTGCTCATCGATTTAGGCTTTTACCCTTTCCGATAGTATCTCCCGAGTATCATCCTTTGTGGCTGAACCGTAGTTACTCATGGTGTACTTACTTGTGCACTGTTCATCTATAATGCCAAAACCAAAACAGACTCCCCGCAACAGATAGTTCCAATCAGGATCATTATCACCCCGATAGAAACATTCAACAAAAACATGACACAGCTTTAGTTGTGACAATGTACCACCAATGACATATATGCATGCACAACTACCTTCAAAACATGGCATGAACACATCGATCGAGTGTTCCACACACCCATCGCCATCTTTGTCTGCCACCCATAACATGCGCACAAGCCCATCACTCATTGGCCGAGCTGGGTCCGGACTGACCACCCACAGCCAATCAGTGTTCTCGTTCCTCAGCTCCACGTGGTCGGTGCCAAATGGACCCGATGTCCACCCACCACTGACACACAAACCACAAACACATATAAATTTGTCGACACAATTCATGCACATATCAATTCTGACATCATTATCAAAGTTGTTAATGCAGTTTATCAGCTTATCATCCCCATCCCCCGCCGACTCCGAGGCACATTTCAACAGTTCAAAGCCACTAACGGCTGACCTACTTGTGGCGGACCGACCGTCCGCCATTTTCTTATCCGGTATGGGAATGTACATGTGACATACGTGTGGTCCCAACTTTTGCACATGATGCATCGATGAGCCAAATCACATTTCTTTCGTGTGCATCCCTCCTTATTGTAGTTGTGCCCGTAGCACACACCGTTGATTGCTTTGCTCCCCTCCGACACGCCTGACTTCTTCATTGATTTGGCACCCGATTTGACTGTCTCCCGATTTGAGCATGCATTGTCCATATTGAAATTCAACAGGGACAACTCGGTGTCCCCCATTCTGAATGCCTTCATTCCCTTCTCCTTAGCTTTCTCCCTGATCGCCTCATCATAGCCATGATAGGCCTCATCAGAATAATTGTTAGTCATGGCATGCATACGCGTATATGCGAGGTGACCCATATAGTCTGAAGACTGCTCCAGCTCCCAGTAAATCTCTATGGATCATTTATGACCCCACATACATGCCGCATACAACAACCCACTAAACACCAACCTCAACACCCTCTTCAATGGCAAACTTACTGCGCTGGCGTCTCCTATGCCTCACGCGGCTCCGACTCCACAATCTGCTCCACTTGGAATCAGAACGGTCTGATGATGAAGATCGGCCACTGCTGTCACTCCAGCTCGACCCCGGCGTGTCGTCATGCTATGAAATCCTGCTGTTTGCGGGTCCCCGCATTTATGCGGGGTTTCGAAAGTTATTGATGGCCGATCCCGCTAGGTGGCACACAGAGTTATGGCTCTTTGCATTATGGCCTCCCATGTCATTGGCTGTACTGCCTAACAGGGCTGTACTGCCCAAATATCCTCCTTAGTGGGTATGGTTCATAACGCCCCTTCCCTCTCTTCTACTTTCTATGGAGCCTACCTTAGAGCTTGACCCCTGATGGACACAACATGCAATCCGAGTTCAGCACCAGCCAGCAGAAGACTGAATACTTAGTTTTATTCAGGTATATAAGGTTCTTTGATACATACAAGTGTGGATGATACCGGCCTCCTTATTGGCTATTACACCCATGCCAACCAGTCATTCCTATCCCGCATGATCTCGCCCTAACATAGCTCCTCATTGGCAGCCTTCATGACCCACCCCCCTCCAACCCAGGCCTGGCCACTACCCAACTATCGTGGGATTACCACATATAATGCGGTGACCTTGTGGCTGGGCGAGATAAGGGGGAGGAATCCTGATTAAAGGTGCACCTCTTCTCATGCATGATATAACCGTATGTGTTTACATGTGAAACACCAACCAGCAGCTGGGTTGATCAAACCCACCACAAGGTGGCACCGCAAAATTTACATCACATGGGAGAGATAGGGAGTGAGCCGTCCCAGTACCATAGGGCCCCCGGTCTATAGCAATACTACCAGACTGATACACATTTCCGAATTTGCTGGGCAAATAATTTGTATGGTGGATAACTTGGTTTGTTGGCAGCAGGCAAAGGAGCGCGTGGGGTGGTGGGAGGGGGTGGGGTTGCCATAGGTGCTTATAATAGATAGCTAATTAAATATGGCGACCTCATCACTAGGCCTGTAGAAGGGCCTGATTGGCTTGGTGAATTCTTACCAGGTTCTTGAATTCTAGTTGTGTTTGTACATGTCTAATTCTGACTGGGAGTTCATTCCATAATTTGCTGCCTTTGTAGATAGGGGCTCTTGTCAGTCTATTTGTGAGTGGTTTAGGAACTTTGAGGAGTGTAGCATCCCCCTGCCTGGTAACTCTGGTAGTATGGTCTATGTAGTTTTCATCCTTGGCTCTGATAAACATAAGAGATAGCAGATGTGCATCTCTCCTTTGGCTCAGGTATGTGATATTAGATCTAGTGTGCATCTCATTCACTGAGAGAACTTTGCCCCTATATACTGTTCGAAGAGCTCGGTTTTGAGTTCTCTGTAATTTATTTTCTTGTTGTTTTCCTTAAAAGGCCATAGATTAGATCATTATAATCTATTATTGGCAGTATAGTTGCCTTATACAGTTTGAGCGCTGTGTTCTCACTCATGTAGCATCTTATTTTTCTAAAGGTTGTCATTCTCATACCTAGAATTTGGTTCAGCCTCGATAGTTGCTGGTTCGCATTCAGTGTAGAGTCAAGTGTGGTTCCTAAGTATTTGTACGAGTTCACTTCTCTTAGCACTGCATTGCCTATACATAGCTCTATATTTTGTGCTTTTTACACTTTTTACACTTTTTATCGCGCTTCCTTCACGCCGTGCTCCTGCTCCCAGCACGGTCCTCCTCTGCCTCCTCCAGCTTCTTCTTCTTTTCCAACACAGCTTTAAGTTTGGATTTGCGTCGTTCACGGTCGAGTTCGCCGATTTCCCGAATCAACGCCTCCTCCTCCTCATCCTTTTCAGTTGCCACTTGCCATCTGGCCAAACTTGTAACAGGCTTGCTCGTCCCTTTACACATCTCTGCTACCATCAGACCCGTCATCTGGTCTGTGATATCCTCAATGGTCGCCTTATCAGGGCTAGCACCGTCACAATCCCTATCTCTTTCCAACTTAATTTTCTTTGCCAACTTAGCCTTTGACAATTTACACTTGAGCCCCGTTGGCAGCAATTCATGCTCCTCTCCACAATCTGAATGCAACTCATTTCCGACGAGAGTGAGGGTGATGGTAGAGCTCGCGCCTGGTCGGCAGCCGCTCGCTGTGGGTTTGCCTACCTGAGTGCAAACCAGAGTCGCCTAGGCCGCTGCGTTTGCCAGCGGGTGGGGCGACTGAGCATTTCGGGATGAAAGCTATAGGCCCTCCCTTAAATAATATTTATATAATGTCTTTATATACCACATAAATATATTACTTATTAGGTTGATTATGTGGCCTCAAAATGAATGTAAAGAAGACAAAATCCATGGTTGTCAGCAGAAAGGAATACAAACCAAGAGGAGAGATAAAAGTTAATGGTGTAATCTTGGAGCAGGTAGAGTCATTTGTGTATCTGGGCCATTTAATAACTAGTGATGGCGGATGTGAGAGAGCGATTAAACGGAGAATAAATATTGCCAAAACAACATTTCTAAAGATGCAGAAAGTACTAACATCTAGAGACATAAATATAAAAACAAGACTCCGACTGCTAAAATGCTATGTGTGGTCTACACTTTTATATTGCTGCGAGACATGGACTTTGAAGAAAGCAATAACAACAAAGCTCGAGGCATTTGAAATGTGGCAATACAGAAGAATGTTAAAAATTCCATGGACAGCAATGATAAGCAACATGGAGGTCCTAACAAGAATGAAAATAAAGAGACAGATAATACAAACGATCAAAAACAGAAAAATTAAATACTTTGGCCACATGATACGACACCAGGAATCACAGAGAAGAATAATGGAAGGGAAGATAGAAGGGAAAAAACCAAGAGGGAGAAGGAGAACAACATGGATGGACAACATCACTGAGTTGACAGCAATGAGCTATGCGGAATGCGTGAGAGGAACGAATGACAGGAAGAGATGGAGGTCCATTGCAGCCAACCTTCTTCGAGAAGACGGCACCCATTGATTGATTGAGGTTGATCATTATAATCTGCCTTACTTTAGTTTGAAGTAACTTTTCTTTAATATTACTAACTTGGAGATATTAAAAGTGTAAACATGCCAAATTAATGTTGGCATGCTTATCAAGGAGTTAGGCTTCAGCAGTAACAGGGTTGATTAAATTGACTCAGTATTCCCTCATATGCAGCAACACGCGCGCAATAAGTGCATCAGAATATAAGTTGGGTAAGTAGGTTCAAATCTAGGTAAGTGTTTTGCTTTTGATAATTTCATTGGATCGTGCAACCTTTACTGGCATTCAGTAAATGGAAGCAGACGAGGCGATCAGGCAAAAAGGCTGATAAAGTTCCGCATTGACTTGTTCCATTCTACGACGAAGCTGTTGGGCGAGAGCAATGGGCCTGTTTGTATTGTACACACAGTCGATGTGGAGGTTCCAAAGCATACCGTGTCTTCAAAAACACACACAGCCATGCGCAAGCACAGACACGCACCCCTACACATGACGCAGACAGCCACAAACAGGCACCCGGTGAATTGTATGGTAGAGCTGCACCACGTGACACAGACAGACACAGACAGGCAAGCGGTGAGTTGCAGGCCTACGGTGGAGTGGCACCATGTGACACAGACAGACACAGACAGGCAGCCAGTGAGTAGTAGGGTGGAGCTGCACCACGTGACGCAGACAGACACAATCAGGCAGCCAGTGAGTAGTACAGTGGAGCTGCACCACGTGACACAGACAGACACACACAGGCAGCCGGTGAGTAGTACAGTGGAGCTGCACCACGTGACACAGACAGACACAAACAGGCAGCCAGTGAGTAGTACAGTGGAGCTGCACCACGTGACACAGACAGACACAATCAGGCAGCCAGTGAGTAGTACAGTGGAGCTGCACCACGTGACACAGACAGACACACACAGGCAGCCGGTGAGTAGTACGGTGGAGCTGCACCACGTGACACAGACAGACACAAACAGGCAGCCGGTGAGTAGTATGCTGGAGCTGCACCACGTGATACAGACAGACATCCGGCGAGTAGTATGGTGGAGCTGCACCACGTGAGACAGACACAAACAGGCAGCCGGTGGGTAGTACGGAGGAGCTGCACCAGGTGGCGCCACCTGCAGGAAGGAAGCTGTCACGCCCAGACGCACCCACCTCCTGACACCGCACCCCATTTCACGCTACTACTTAGCGTAAGGTGTCAGGCAGGCTCGGAACTGTCCCCCTGTCCTACTGTCCCACTGTCCTACTGACCCACTGTTCTACTGACCGACTGTTCTATTGTCCAACTGTTCTACTGACCCACTGTTCTACTGACCCACTGTTCTACTGACCCACTGTTCTACTGACCCACTACTCTACTGACCGACTGTTCTACTGCCTACTGCCCTACTTCCCGACTTCCCTACTTCCCTACTTCCCTACTTCCCTACTGGCCTACTTCCCTACTTCCCTACTGCCCTACTGCCCTACCACCCTACGGCCCTACTGCTCTACGGCCCTACTGCTCTACTGCCCTACGACCCTACTGCTCTACTGCCCTACTGCTCTACTGCCCTACTGCCCTACTGTTCTCTGCGCTACTGCCCTCTCTGCCCTACTTCCCTCGGCCCTACTGCCCTACTTCCCTACCACCCTACCGCCCTACTGCTCTACTGCCCTACTGCTCTGCTGCCTTACTGCCCTACTTCCCTACCTCCATGCTATTCTATTGCCATACTGAATTATTGCCCTACTATTCTACTGCCATACTTCCCTACTGTCCCACTGTCATATTGCCCTACTGCCATACTGCCCCATTGCCCTACTGCCCTACTGACCTAGTGCCCTATTGTCCTACTGCCCTACTGCTCTATTGCCCTACGGTCCTACTGGCCTACTTCCCTACTGCCCTAGTGCTCTATTGGCCCCCTGTTCTACTGTCTTACTGCCCTACTGCCCTTCTGTCCTACTGGCTTACTGTCTTATTGCTGTACTGCGATACTATCTTGTTGCTCTATCTCTCTACTGTCCTACTATGCTACTGTCCTATTGTCCTGCTGTTCTATTTGCCTACTGTCCTACTATCCTACTGTCCTACTGCCCGACATCCCCACTGTCCTACTGTCCTGCTGTTCTACTATTCTATTGTACTGCTGACTTACTTCACTACTTCCCTACTGTCATACTGTTCTACTGCCTTACTGTTCTATGTCTTTAATGCTGTTCTGTTGCCTTACTGCCTTGCTGTCCACTTGCCCTATTGATCTACTCTTCTACTTACAGCCGCAGTGCCTACTGTCTTGCTTTCAAACTGCACCAATTCTATTCTGCCCCACTGCCCCACTGCCCCGCTACCCCGCTGCCCCGCTGCCCCACTACTCCACTGCCCCACTACCCCACTGCACCACTGCCCCAATACCCCGCTGCCCCGCTGCCCTGCTGCCCCACTGCCACGCTGGCCCACTGCCCCACTGCCCCACTGCCCCGCTGCCCCACTACCCCGCTGCCCCGCTGCCCCGCTGCCCCGCTGCCCCGCTGCCCCGCTGCCCCGCTGCCCCGCTGCCCCGCTGCCCCGCTGCCCCGCTGCCCCGCTGCCCCACTGCTCCACTGCCCCACTGCTTCACTGCCCTATTCCCGTGGCTTCACTTCGCGACAGTGACTCAGCGTTAATGGGAAATGCTCAAAGACTCGCATCATTAAATGCCTGGCGCACCATTCAGGGCTCAGACCAGGTTGACAGGGCGAGACGAAGGTCCCTCATCGACAGGGCCGGACCTACTTGGCCTTCTCTTCCCTTGTGTTCTGTGCCAGCAGTTGACAGTCGACAGTTGACAGTCGACAGTCGACAGTCGACAGTCGACAGTCGAGAGATGTCAGTTGACATTTGACAGTTGAATTTGACAGTTAGCAGTTGACAGTTGAAGTTGACAGTTGGCATATTTCAGTTGACAACAAATGCTGACAGTCGACAGGTGACAGTTACAATTCACAGTTGAAATTAACAGTTGACTGCTGGAGTTGACAGTTGACAGTTGACAGTTGACAGTCGACAGTTACTGGCTAAATTAGAAAAACGAAGCAAACACTGACTGTGCACACTCTACACGAGCCGGCCCGCTAACTATTTTGAAAGTAGACCCCGACAGCTCTGTCGGGCACTGTCGAGAGCTCTCGGCTTGGGTAGAGCCTGGCATTCAGACGACATTTTTATGTTGTGAGAATTAAAAGCTAGTGTGTTGTTTGTTTTCATTTTCCCCACATGTGCCCATTATCACAGTGGCATTGCACAATAGAATGGATGTTGGAGTTTTACGTCCTGGCAACATCTATGGTCATATTAGGACGGCATTGTACAATAATAGCAGCTCGCTGAGTGATTATGTGGTTGAATTGTTGTGGGGACTTGTATCCTAGAAACATCTACGGTTACACTTGGACGGGTACGTACTTCACAGTTCTGACCACATGCACGTACACCACAGTATATAGAATAGCTACGTTAGTAACGGACATCGACACAGGTGGCGCCACCAGTAATGATTAACTGCAGACAACAGACTACAACATTCAGACGTGGATGGCATGTCAAGTGCTGGATATATGTATATATATATATATAAATATGTGTATAAATATATATGTATATATATATGTATGCATATATGTGTATATCATCATCATCATGCTGTCGGTCGCAATGTGAGAAAGACTGCTTTCATTACTTGACTGCCGCTCTCCACATTTAATGAAATCTGCCTGCAAAAGTGTTGAAGTGCTGCTGGCTTTTGCAAGTTACCAGCGGCACTCTCTCAGGGAGCAAATAGAGGTCTCACACCGGCAAGAACATGTCCAGACAGGCGCAAAACTATTTGTCCCTGCAGTGGCTGGTCGGGAGATGTTGGGAGTTCCATACATCAACCACCCTTGATGCTGCCAGAGTGACATGGTTTCTGTTCAGGGTTTGCTCCCTTGGCCTTCGGTTCTGTCAAGAACCTGTACCACAAGGCAATGGTTTACAACTCTGCAGGGCGGGGCATCAAACTCCCTGAGGTATTGCAATACCTGCATACCCTGTCCATACATGTGTATATACATGTCTATATATATATATATTATATATATATATGTATTTATAACTATAAGCAGGTACTGGGCGTCGTGGCTGAATCGGTAGAGCGCAGGCCCCCCGTGCGGGAGATCGGGAGTTCAATTCCCACTCTAGTCAAACCAATGACGTACAAAATTAATATTTGTCACTTCCCAGTCAGGTACTTGGCATTATTAGGATAGGACAAGGACTGCTTGGCCCAGTGTCAGGATAAGGTGACTGAGTGGGATATCAGGTCATGATGCTGGTGGCCTGGTCTCCCAGTGGAGCAGCACTATAAAGTTGCCATGAGTGAGCACTGTCATAAGTCAGTACCCGTCCTGATATGACCTTAGATGTTGCCAGGGTGTAAAACTCCAACAACCAACCATATACTTGCATATATGTATATAATATATATAATATATTGTGTGTATATGCATACATATATATGATACATATATCTATACAGTCAGCTCTGGTTAACTCGACACTGGTTAATCTGACAATTTTGATACTGACACGATTTCAGGTGTAACAGATTTCCCCAATGTTAATCAATGCTAATTACTCTGGTTAATCCAACACTCGCTTTCCAACACTGACACCTTTGTTTTGTAACATACATGCCTGTAGCATGCCTATAGCTCTGGTTAATCCGACACTTGAAATCCACCAAACATGAATTAGCACAAATATTCCAGATTTAGACCTTCTTTCAGCAATTCTCACACCTAATAGTGTGAATGATTGAAATGTATGTTTATCTGTAATAAATGTAGATATGTTTCGTAGGTGTTATTATTATTTTAATGAACAATTGCATACATGATTCAGTCACACATGGGCCTATATATGCTTATACAAATAACACAAACGACCACAAAATGGTGTAAATTGGTTAATCTGACAATTTGATATTCAACATTATTTGGCAGATTGTGTCAGATTAATCAGCTGACTGTATATGCATACATATATATATATATATGCATATATATCTGTGTGTATATATGCATATATATAAATTATAATATGTGTATATATATGTATACATGTATATGTGTGTATATGTGTATATGTGTATATTTGTATATTGTATACGTGTATATGTGTATACATGTGTATGTGTGTATGTGTGTATGTGTGTATGTGTGTATGTTTGTATGTGTGTATGTGTATATGTGTATATGTGTATATGTGTATATGTGTATAGGTGTACAGGTGTATATGTGTATATGTGTATATGTGTATATTTATATGTATACACTCTTACAGCTCCAACATATATGTTTATGTCCACCCGAGTGAATTCACCGCCCGTCCCCCCGCCCACTTTGGGCCGCATACGCCCGCCTCCTGGTCCCCTGTTAGGGGCGGATCGGGGCTATTTGATATGACTACATCAGACGCTGGATCAATTTACCAGAACAATCAGAGCCAATTCTAGCTCTAATTGGTAATAAGTCAGTTAATGCGGGCACCAGGGTGTGTGTGTGTGAGTGTATGTGAGTGTGTGTGGGTGTGTGTGGGTGTGTTACTGCGTGTACACCGACCGGCACCCAGCCAGTGACAGGCAGGCCCAAATCGAGGCTACATCGATACGGGGGCAACCAGCCAAAGCCTGCCTACTATGCAACAGACAGATCTACCTACCTACAAACTGCAAAGCGACCTTCACAGTCGAGCTGTTAACCTTGGTGTTCTCTGTGGCGGAGTGGTTTGAGTGACTATTTTCTAGGTTGGACTCCTAATCTGAAAGTTGTGGTTTGGTTCCCCATGCCATCACCTTTGCCAATTTGGATTTCCACCGCTGTGTATAAAATATAACTTATGGGGCTGTCACATTACGACGCATCGCGCAAACGTATGTACGACAACGCATGGGTACTTACGTTATGCCTATGTTAGGCATACGTCAAGATACGTTAGATATGCGTTGGAGGAACGTTGTTCTTATGTTGTCCTCTGTTGACTTTCGTTACTCTGACGGAGAACATTCAGCAATGTAACGCCAACATATGATGACGTTGTTCTGATGTATGCATAATGTATGGCCGATGCACGGTTGGCGTTTCTCCACTGTGTCTCGACGTATTTGACATATAGGGCACACATCTGGTGCTTGCTTAATGTATATAACGTTCGCCTACATTCTGCAAATGTGCCGTGAGCGTTTTGCAGGTGGGTTGGGTGTCCCCTGCATGTTGGCATGCGTTACTCACGCATTATGCCAACGTCGCATGCGCTGGGTGCATGCTAGTGCAAAGCCAAAATGCACTGGACTGTCGTTGGACATGCATCGCTCATGTGCTGGCACTATGCTCTCATACATTGTGCAACATGTTTAACGGTCGCTAGCGGAACGTTGGGAATGCATTATGCCAAAGCTAGGTAAACGCCGCACGCAGGAGAGGCACGTTAGCCACATGTTGTGCCAAACCTTTTATTTATTTTTTCTCATGCATCGACATACATTACCACTATGTCGGACCGACGCTCCGCTTACGTCCACTAGGTTGCGCTGACGTCCATTGGCGGCGCGCATGCGAGATGCATCGTAATGTGAAAGGGTTTTTACACTTTACAATGTCATCAAAGGCCAGTTCTTCTCAAACCATGTCTACGTTGGTGTGGGAGGTTAAAACTCCCTTGTTTCTGTAAAAGTGTAGGCTTGGGCTTTCTATCGACCAATTGTATAATAGTGAAAACATCTCTATTGAGACTTATCCATGAAATGGCAGTATAAATCTTAAAGAAAAAAACAAAAAAAACACCAACAAAATAAAAAGCCCACTTTAAGCGGCATTCTCCGATGACAGTACATTTCCGAAACCAACGCGCTAATCAATATCAAGCTTAAACGCTGCTACACTCATTAAAGTTGCATAGCTCGATTGTTTTGTTCATTTTCTGAGATAAACTGGTATTTAAGTTGAATATGCAGGTTCAAATCTAGCCAATTCATTGTAATACATGTGGTGCTTTTATCAGACTATACAGCTTTAAATATTTATTGCTGCATTGAAAGAATACGGAGTCAATTGACTAGAATCTGGTGGGGGCTGCTGGTGCTGATAATGTCTATTCGTCCCAGGGTGCTCTGATTGCCGGAAGTCTCCGAGTTTGTGTGTGGAGTGGAACCCTCAGCCTGGACACGTTGGGCTGGGCAACCCTCATGTCACTACCATCAGCCACCATCACCTACCGTACTGAGCTAAATGCCTGGGGCCATATTCATGTAGTGGTGCCAGGCTTAGCCGGAGCTACACACTAGCTCTGGGGTAGCTATCCGAGGCTAGAGGCGGGTTGGAGAAATAGGTCAAGTCGTATTCACCAATGTCAAAGCCGCCGCGGATAGCTAACCATGAGTTTATTTATAGATTTGGGAATTCCCTCGATTTGACAATATGAATAACGCGGGAGCGTTAATAACGGCTCGATTTTAGGGTTAATTTGATTAAATTTCACTTATTGCGTATGTAATTCTGTTAAATATGATAGCATTGAATAGATTTGGGCCTAATATATAGCCGCCGATTCGGCGGCGGCGGCGGCGGCGGCGGCGGCGGCGGCGATGTGTATTTTGTTGATATGCGACAGTATGGATATCGACGTCGCTTCGGCGGCGGCGATTTGTTTAGTCTGTCTGTGTCTCTGTGTCTGTGTCTGTGTCTGTGTCTCTGTCTGTGTGTCTGTTTCTGTGTCTCTGTGTCTGTCTCTTTATGTGTCTCTGTATGTGTCTCTGTCTGTGTCTCTGTGTATGTGTCTGTGTCTGCGTCTCTATCTGTGTCTGTGTCTGTGTCACACAGGCAGAGACACAGGCAGAGACACAGAGACACAGACACAGAGACACAGACACAGACACAGACACAGACAGAGACACAGACACAGAGAGAGACACAGACAGAGACACAGGCAGAGACACAGACAGAGACACAGTCACAGACACAGAGACACAGACAGAGACACAGACATAGACACAGACAGAGACACAGACAGAGACATTTAATAGATTGAGAGCCTCACACGCACACTAACCGGCGCGTCTAGCAGTTAACCCTGGTTTGAAAACGGGGTAGGTTAGCCTAGGCTACGGTCGGCGGTTAGCGTTGGCACCGACACATAAGTACAGATTTTCCACCGTTAGCCTTGTGGGGATACCGTAGCCGCGGTTAGGGCCCTGGCACCTCCACATGAATATGGCCCCTGGTGTGTGCATTCAACTCACAGTGTGTGCATTCAGCTCCCGGTGTGCATTCATCTCCCAATGTGTGCATTCAGCTCCCGGTGTGTGTATTCAGCTCCAAGTGGGTGCATTCAGGACCCGGTGTGTGCATTCAGCTCCCAGTGTATGCCTTCAGCTCCTGGGGCCATATTCATGTAGTCGTGCCAGGCTTAGCCGGAGCTACACGCTAGCTCTGGGGTAGCTATCCGAGGCTAGCGGCGGGTTGGAGAAATTGGTCAAGTCGTATTCACCAATGTTAAAGCCGCCGCGGATAGCTAACCGTGAGTTTATTTATAGATTTGGGAATTCCCTCGATTTGACAATAACGCCGCCAATGCGGCGGGCGATTTGTTGCTGTGTGTGTGTCTCTGTTTGTCTCTGTGTGTGTCTCTGTGTCTCTATGTGTGTGTCTGTGTCTCTGTCTGTGTCTCTGTGTCTGTTTCTGTGTCTCTGTGTGTGTCTGTGTGTATGTGTGTGTCTCTGTGTATCTGTGTGTGTCTATGTGTCTCTGTGTGTGTCTGTGTGTGTGTCTCTGTGTCTCAGAGAGAGAGACAGAGGCACAGACACAGACAGACATAGGCAGGCGGAGACACACACAGAGACACAGACAGAGACACAGACAGACACACAGAGAGAGACACAGACAGAGGCACAGACACATACACAGAGACACAGACAGAGACACAGACAGAGACACATACAGAGACACATACAGAGACACAGAGACACAGACAGAGACACAGACAGAGACACACACAGAGACACACACAGAGACACAGACAGAGACACAGACACAGACAGAGACACAGACAGAGACACATACATAGACACAGACAGAGACACAGACAGAGACACAGACAGACACACACACAGACACAGAGAGAGACACAGACAGAGACACAGACAGGGACACAGACAGAGACACATATAGAGACACAGACAGAGACACAGACAGAGACACAGAGAGAGACACATACAGAGATCAAATTTCACTTACGGCGTATGTAATTCTGTCAAATATGATAGCATTTAATAGATTGAGAGCCTCACATGCACACTAACCGGCGCGTCTAGCAATTAACCCTGGTTTGAAAACGGGGTAGCTTAGCCTAGGCTAAAGTCGGCGGTTAGCGTTGGCACGGACACATAATTACAGATTTTCTACCGTTAGCCGTGTGGAGCTACCGTAGCCGCGGTTAAGGCCTTGGCACCTCCACATGAATATGGCCCCTGGTGTGTGCACTAAATGCATCAGGTGTGCACTAATCTAGTGTGTGCGCAGATCTCCTAGTGTGTGTTCTGTGCTCCTAGTGTTGCACCAATCTGCTAGTGTGTGTATTGATCTCCTCGTGCGCGCACTGATCTCCTAATGTATGCACTGCCCTCCTAGTGTGTGCACTGTGCTCTCAGTGTGTCTACTGATCTCCTAGTATGTGCATTGATCTCCTAGTGTGTGCACTGTGCTCCTAGTGTGTGCACTGATCTGCTAGTGTGTGTATTGATCTCCTCATGTGTTTACTGATCTCCTAATGTGTGCACTGCTCTCCCAGTGTGTGTACTGTGCTCTCAATGTGTGTACAGATCTCCGAGAGTATGTACTGATCTCTCAGTGTGTGCACTGTGCTCTCAGTGTATGTACTGATCTCCTAGAGTGTGCACTAATCTCCTAGTATGTGTACTGATCTCCATGTGTGTGTTTCCTAGTGAATGTACTGATCTCGTAGTGGGTGCACTGTGCTCTCAGTGTGTGTACTGATCTCCTAGTGTGTGCACTAATCTCCCAGTGTGTGCACTGTGTGCTCAGTCTTTCTACTGATCTCCTAGTGTGTGCATAGATCTCCTAGTATGTACTAATCTCCTAGTGTGTGCACTGATCTCACAGTGTGTGCACTGCTCTTAGTGTGTGTACTGTCTTCTACTATGTACTGATATCCTAGTGTCTGCACTAATCTCCTAGTGTGTACTGATCTTCTAGTGTGTGCACTGATCTCCTAGTGTGTACACTGATCACTTAGTGTGTGCACTGATCTCCTAGTGTGTGTACTGATATCCTAGTGTATGTACTGATCTCCTAGTGTGTGCACTGATCTCCTAGTGTGTGCACTGATCTCCTAATGTGTTTACATATATCCTAGTGTACATACTGATCTCCGAGTGTGTGCACT
Organism: Branchipolynoe longqiensis; assembly: GCA_030323885.1. Taxonomy (NCBI): domain Eukaryota; kingdom Metazoa; phylum Annelida; class Polychaeta; order Phyllodocida; family Polynoidae; genus Branchipolynoe; species Branchipolynoe longqiensis. The sequence continues at coordinate 18,148,505 of CM059197.1, forward strand.
GATCTCCGAGTGTGTGTACTGATATCCTAGTGTATGTACTGATTTCCTATTGTGTGTCCTGTGCACTCAGTGTGTGCACTGATCTCCTATTGTGTGCACCGATCTACCAGTGTCTGCACTGTGTGCTCAGTCTTTCTACTGATCTCCTAGTGTGTGCATAGATCTCCTAATGTGTGCTGATCTCCTAGTGTGTGCACTGATCTCACAGTGTGTGCACGGCTCTCAGTGTGTGTACTGGTCTCCTACTGTGTATACTGATATCCTAGTGTGTGCACTGATCTCCTAGTGTGTCTACCGATCTCCTAGTGTGTGCACTGATCTCCTAGTGTGCATTCAGCCTGGCCACCTGGTGTGCATTCAGCCTGGTCACACTGATCACCTAGTGTGTGCACTGATCTCCTAGTTTGTGTACTGATATCCTATGGTATGCACTGATCTCCTAGTGTGTTTACAGATATCCTAGTGTGCATACTGATCTACTAGTGTGTGTACTGATATCCTAGTGTGTTTACTGATCTCCTAGTGTGTGCACTTATCTACTGTGTGCATTGATCTCCTAGTGTGTGTACTGATCTCCTAGTGTGTTCACTGTGTTCTCAGTGTGTGCACTGTGCTCTCAGTGTGTGCACTGGTTTCCTAGTGTGTGCACTGCTCGCCTAGTGTGTGCATTGATCTCCTCGTGTGTGCACTGATCTCCTAGTGTGTGTACTGATCTCCTAGTGTGTGCACTATGCTCTCAGTGTGTGCACTGATCTCATAGTGTGCATACTGATATCCTAGTGTACATCCTGATCTCCTAGTGTGTACTGATCTAGTGTGTGCACTAATCTCCTAGTGTGTGCACTGTGTTTTCAGTCTGTTCACTGATCTCCGAGTGTGTGCAATGTGCTCTCAGTGTGCACACTGATCTCCTACTGTATGTACTGATATCCTAGTGTGCATACCTGTCTCCTAGTGTATGTCCCTAAAATGATGCACATACCATGGACATTCATCAAACTTGTTGCATTGGAACTTCACTGACATTATATTGAACTGCATTAAACTATGCATCCATCTGACAAAGGGGGATGTAATGTAGGTTAATTGGCCAGCCAGCTGAGAATGTGATCATGTGACCATTAGCTGAGATAAGGACTGACTAATAAGTAATAAAGGCAGTTGCAGTACAGAGCTTGAAGTGTCCACACCTATATTACACCTCCTGACACTGGGCGCGGTGGACGAATCGGTAGAGCGCGGGCCTCACATGCGGGAGATCAGGAGTTTGGTCTCCGGTCGAGTCAAACCAATGACTTATACAATTTATACTTGTCGCTTCATAGCCAGGCGCTCTGCATTATTAGGAGGGCAAGGACTGGTTGACTCAGATAATGTGACTGAGTGGGATATCAGGTCATGGTGCTAGTAGTCTAGTCTCCCAATGGGGCAGCACTATAAAGTCACCATGAGTGCGCAATGTCACTAGTCGGTACCCGTCCTGATATGACGTTAGATGGTGCCAGGACGTAAAACTCCAACAACCAACCAACCAACACGTCCTGATCACCGACAATCGGGACTTATCGCGCTACAAATCGGCCAATGTGCGGGCGGTCAAAATTTGGGGGTCGCTCAGATATAATTGAGAAGCCAGTTTGTGAAACAGATCCCTGACCCCCCCCCCCCCCTCCCACTTCCATCCTCTTCCACCCCCTTCCACCTCCACTAAAAGCTAATTTATATTTGTAGTAATATGACGGTTATTTATAACGCATTATTTCCTTGATCAATTTCGTGTTGCGCATTAGGTTCTGTTATCGGTGTCATTGGGGCCCCTGAGTGCGCCATTAGCAGACGACAATAGCGCCGGCACACAGCGTCCGCTAACCGTCATTTAAGTCTAAATAAGGCCCCGAGGCATCCTCTGTTTTATCTTTCAACTTTTTGCTTGGAAGTTACAGAACATAATGCATGATTAGTAATTAGTATTGACCTTTGATGCACAAACTATGTGAGCAGTGAACCGTGGGCCTGGAGTTCGGCATTTGGCGCCAAAAGAGTGTCGTAAAATGGACGATGAAAGAGTGTACCAGACGCGATGACCGGTTGAGTTGAGCGTCCGCCTCCCGTTCTGGTAGGTCGTGGGATTCAAACTCGCGGATTCGAACCCGGACCGAGTCAAACCAATGACTTAAAAATTGATACCCGTCGCTACCTAGTCTGGCACTCAGCATTACTAGGATAGTGCAAGGCGCAGTGGAATGATCAATACCAATTGTCCGCGATTGAACAGGGTGCCTCTGTAGGCGGGCAGCACAGACTAACGGGGTGTATCTGTAGGCGGGCGGCCCAGACTAACGGGGTGCCTCTGTAGGCGGGCGGGCCAGACTAACGGGGTGCCTCTGTAGGCGGCCGGCTCGGCTCACTTGGGCAGGCAGCCATGGCGGGCGGCCATTTCCTTAATTCACCACTCGGTCATTTGTCACCCGTTGAATTGGTGATGGAGGCACATTACAGCGACAAGCCACAAAGCGCGCTTTGGTATTTCCTATTAATACTCATACCAGCCAACCGCCTCTTTGCGGTTTCATTTGCCCCAGTGTCAAAGAATAATATAATATTTCCCCCTGGAATACGTTTGCCCCTCGCTGATGTTATACTGGGAACAAACTGCTGAGGAAATTTCTTATCGGTGTAATGCTTCCTCCTCAGTATAATACAGGATACTCAGGATAGAGCGCACAGCACACAAGCCTTGGCATTCATCAAATGCTGTGGTATGTGCTGTCCTGTCCATGGGAAGTGCATATAAAACACCCCTTGCTGCTTATCGGAAAGAGTAGCTTATGTGGCGGCAGTAGGTTTCCTCCAAAGAAATATGTCAGAATGACCATATGTTTGACGTCCAATAGCAGATGATAAAAATTGATGCACTCTAGTGTCATCATTAAATAAAACAAGCTTTACGTTGCAAGCCTTGGTACAACCGCAATATGTGATTTTGCAAAAAGTTTACAATGAGAAGATGGAAGTCTTCCTTTACAGCACCAACACTCTCCGTGCACATATTTGGTTATCTAAACCAGGAATTCAAACCCTAGCTGAGTCACACACCAATCACGTTAGAATTTATACTTATGCCACATACAACACAATTCTTGTTCAGCATCCACCCAATTTTTCCAGGTCGGGCCGGAGGTTTATATTTTTATTTTGAATTTTGTATGTAGAATGGTGGTGTACAGGAAGAAGAAAACAAACCATGGTTTTCATGATCAGAAGGCATGATAGGAAGGTAGAGAAGACCATAGACACTTTCTAGTGAGAAATTGAACAAGAAAACATTAAAATCATGGTGAAATCTTCATTCAACTGAAAACTGGTTATTGCACAATCATTATAATGGGTGCGAAAGCATTGTTTTGAGTTTTAATATTTTATTTGAAGGGTTTTTTGAAAAATAAAAAATAAAAAATATTTGGAAGTCGAGGCCATTTCTCAGTTTTGGTGTGGAGGCTAAACAAGTATTTAGTAAAAATCTGGCCTTATCACTACCTGACCTGGCACTTGGCTTTGTCAATGTTGGTGCCAACATAGGTTATTGAACTGATGAATCAACATCACTGTAACTAAGCGCAATTCTAGGTCGCCACCTGTCCATGGCTACGACACTAATATTTAACTTTTCTCCGCCTAGCACTGACTCTTGGGTGGTTCGTAACCTTGATGGTTACAGGCTGCAGCACTGCAGCAATATAGAACGGCACTGCTAAATCGGTCCGTTCTTCACAATGAAGATTTAACTTCAGGTGGGGCGGTTGTAGAAGCAGGGGATACTTTACAACAATAAGGACAAATCATTGGAGTGGTACCGGATCACCAGTCCGATTATAGCTGTGCACTCGTGACTTGTAGCAGACGGTTCAGGAGGAAGGGATGGGAAAAGGTGGGATCTGCAAGCAAGAACAAAGTGAAACAGTGAAAAAAGGAGCAGTCCCCACCTAAGCAAACAACTCCCCTTATCAGGGGGAGACGTAAGCGCGGTAGAAAAAAAGAAAAGGGTAGTATAGAGAAAAGAGAAATGAGGAGAGTTGAGTCAAAGGGCTGTGTGTCCTTGCTCTGTGGTGACCAATCGGCGAGCCAGAGACATGGACAGAGTATGAGGTAGAAAGTAAAATGCTGGCCGGCTCCCCCTTCTGGAACTCTTTTTAGACATTATCAAGGAGGTGGAGAGGAGATAGAAGAGGTATGGACAAAGTACAGTCCGGATAGCAAGTGCCCTGACCTAGCAGTTTCTCCTGAACAAGTGTCCAAGTAACCATGGGCGCCGTTCTTATCTATACTTGTCGCCACCTGTCTTAGGCTCCTAGAACTAAACATATATCGGACCTTATACCCCATCTAGCGGGTCTTTTGGAACTATAACATCAAAGTAAACATCCGCCATTGCTATGATATAGACCCCTTTCAATGTTTACAAACATTGTGTATGCGCGCGCATCTTGGCTGCAGAATGAAGGCACACTGCCATTGACTTTGCCGATACGTGCAGTGCAACACATCAATTTGATTCAAAATTAATAGAAATGCAGAACCCTAACCATATAAATGTAATATAATCTTTCCAGTGAATATGTTTTCTGTACGTGTGCCAAGCGGTTTGTTTCTAGGTGGTGTAGTTTTAGAGATATTTCACTTTTTCTGTATGACAATTGCTCATAGCCATGGAGTTTGCAGTGTGACAGTGTGTTGTCCTGCAGCCAAGCTGTGCATGAACTGACCTAATTACCTATGCAGATGTCATATGAAATAGGCCTATATACTACTGTCACTAACTAGCGGGTTTCACATCCAAGTAAAATATGCACTTTACCACAGCGCCACCTTCCTATATTTCTCGAACTAATAATTACCACGCCACCTATCAGCCTAACCGATCGGCACTATATATATATGTGCAAAACCCGCCAATGTTCGCTTCGATGCGATCGTTGGGTCAGCAACCTTAAACAATTCTGGCCATCCCGTCCTACCCCACACTAATAACAATGTGATAATAGGGTTGACGATCTCTCACCTCTCATATATATATTCTCATAATACTATACAATGTAACCAAGAACTGTTAAATAAATGCTAATATATAATGTAATCTGCTTGGGCTTGTTTTCAATGCTGGCCAGCTGTAGTAGTGGTTTAATTTTATCACACAGTAGGAGGTGATAAGATGTTCTGATAGGTCTATTGTTTTTATTTTCTGATCGCCCTTGTAGTGGGTACAAATAGTATATTAGTTTTTTGGTTTTAGTTTTTTGTTTTACTACTACTTATGAACTAGCCTACTCTACATTTATAGGCTTGTACATAGTTTGTAGCTGTTTGTTATATACTGAGGGTGGTCTAGATACCCCCTCAGGGCAGCCGAGTTTGTGGGCGTGACATATCACATGCCCTTCTGGGGTTTTGCCCCAGGGTGTTTTCAGGGTCTCCCTTTTTTACATATATATTTTTGTCTTTTTTCAGATCAGGAGTCTCTCTTTTTGATGATTTATGGTTGTTTGTTATATACTGAGGGTGGTCCAGGTTTCTCCCTTGGGGCAGCCCAGTTTCTGGGCCATGACCTACCACATGCCCATCTGGGGTTCTGGCCCTAGGGTGTCATCAGCGTCCTCCCTTTTTTACATATATATTTTTTGTATGTCTTTAGATCAGGGATCTGTCTTTCTTTTACTGATTGGGCATTCCAAGCCTTGGCAGCCATTTCTAATGTGCTCCTTTCATGTGCCTTTATGCGGCTCCTTGTTTGTTTTATTAGTGGTGCATTGTTTATTGGTGTATCTCTGGTTGCTTGCTTTTAGTATTTCCTATCGCGTCTGTACCCAAATGAGAGTGTTTTGAGGTGTACTAGTCTTCTATTTTTAGCAGTTTTGCTTTGGTTTGCATGTGCAGGTCATAGGTGGGGTGCATTCTGTCCACCCTGAGACATATTGTTAATGCTTTATTTTGTAGGATTTGAAGCTTGTTGAGCAGTTCTTGCTTTGCTCCCATGTATATTGTGTCTCCATAGTCAAAGTATGAGAGTAACATTCCTTCGAAGACCTTTATTGACATTTCTTGTGTCATGAATTTTCTTAATTTGGCAAATAACCAGAGTTTGTGATTTATTTTTGTCACACTTAGGTTCTAGTTTAGTTGGCTGTCCAGCTCTAGGCCTAGGTATCTGTAGTGCTTTACTTTTTCCAGCACCTGGTTTCCTAGTTTGCACTGGGCATTACATTCCGGCAGTGGGTTATGTGAGAAGAGGACTGTTTTGGATTTGCTGGCATTTATGGTTATTTTTATTAGATTCGTACCAGTCATCCAGTTTCTGTAGTAATTTATTTAGTTTATTTGTTACCTCTTCCTCAGTATTGCCTTCAGCATATATGATATATGACAGTATCATCTGCATATACCTGGTGGCATTCAGTGTCTAGCCACTTCTCTAGGTCATTTATGTATATTATGAAGAGTAGTGGTTGTTGTTGTTGATGATTTATACTGCCTATCATGGATAAGCCTGAATAGGCTTGTTTTCACCATTAGACAGTTTGTCGATAGAAAGCCCGAGCCTACACTTTTACCGACCCAAGGGATTTTTTACCTCCCACACCACATAGACATGGTATGAGAGCAACTGGCCTTTAATGACACTGTAAGTTATACACAGCGGTGGAAATCCAAATTGGCAGAGGTGGGGGCACAGGGAATCGAACCACTGACCTTCAGATTAGGAGTCCAACCTAGAAAAAAGTCAGACACTCTAACCACTCTGCCACAGAGAACACCACTAGGACCGACCCTTGTGGGACTCCACCTGTAATTGGTTTGCATTCTGATATGCTATTTTCTACTTTGTTTTTTTTGTTCCCTATTTCCCAGATAGCATTCGTTCCAGTTTCTTGCGGCTGATTTTATGCCTACTTGGTTGAGTTCTTGAAGTAGTATCTTGTGATCTACTGTGTCAAAAGCCTCGCTGAAGTCTATGAATGCTGCCCCTGATATTTCTTTTTTATTCATTGAGGCCAGTAAGTTACTAGCGAGTAGGGCTATGGTTTTTGATGTGGAATGAAGTTTTCTGAGGCCCCCTTGTCTCGAGCTTAGTATAGTATTTTTGTCCAGGTGTTCATTTATGTGCCTGTGTAGTATTTTTCAAACAATTTGCCTGGGGCCTGTAGGATTGATATGGGTCTGTAGTTGCCCATGCTTTGATTATCTCCACCTTTATGGATGGGGGTGATAGTGGCTGTCTTCCAGGCTTCGACATATTTACCTTGTTTAAAAGAGGCATTAAATAAGTCTTTTATGGTGTCTGGGATGGCTTGTCGAGCATGTTTTAATACTTTAGTTGGGATATTTTCTATACCACTTGGTTTATTTGTGTCTATGCTCTGTATTAGTTGATGTAATTATTTTGCAGTAGTTTTGCAGGTGGGGATTTCATCTTGTTTTCCCAATCATGTATGAATTTTGTTGATAGTTTTTGTTCTACTGAGGAAAAGTGGTTGTTTAGTTTGTCTGCTGCCATTAGGTTTGTAGGTGTGTTGCCTTTCTCATTTGTGAGTGCTATGCAGTCTTTCGATTTATTGTTGGGGAATAGTAGATTTACATTTGTCCAGAAATGGCGTGAAAAAGTCAAGGAGCAGTGGAATGGGGAAGATCCATTGTCCGTGATTGAATTTGTCCACACTTAATCGATGACTGTAGTGATATATTTGTGACTGCTGCTCAGTTGTGTGTGCAGCACTCCACACCCTGCGGCTTTCCTACACCTGCAGGAGTCACTATTAAACTTTTCCCTGCCTCCCCGCCCCCAGATAATGCAAACACGCAAAAGTCAGTGGCCTTTTCTGCATTAGATTGATTGGTTCTTGGAGTATTACGCCCTGGCAACATCTAAGGAAATATCAGGACGGGCACCGACTTGTGACAGTGCGCACTCATGTAACTTTATAGTGCTGCCCCACTGGGAAATCAGGCTGCTGGCACCACGACCCAATATCTCACTCAGTCATATTATCCTCACACCGATCTAACAAGTCCTTGCTCTATCCTATTAATGCCGATTGTTATAATCTATCTTACTTTACTTTGAAGTAACTTATATTTTAATTGACTAACTTTTGAGATATTTGATGTGCAGACATGTCAAATTAGTTTTGGCCAGCACGCCAAAACTCTGGCACCATAGGCTATCTAAGTTAGATGTGTAGAATCAAATCTAGACAATTGCTTTGGTTTTGAAAATTTGATGCTTCATCGGACTACTCAGTTTTAAGTCATTGGTCTGACCCGACCAGGGTTCGAACCCATGGGTTCAGATCCCCCGATCTCCCAAAACAGGAGATTGACGCTCAGCTCATTCATCAATCCCGCCTGGTAGCCATAAATGGGTCACTTAGGCAATGCTAGATAGAACACTGCACTGCTGCCATGCATATAACTTAGCTAATGGAATCTAGCCAGCATGTAGATGTGCACATCAAAATTACATTCCATCTGTTCATTTTAAATACCTCTGAACTTAGCCATTCGCAACAAAAGTTACTCCAAATTAAATTATAGCCATTAACCTAATACATTTATTTGAAAAAAAAACACCACAACAGAAACTCAAAAGCATCCCAGAGTCCGTTCAGCCTCAAGCCTCCTAATCATATCGAGCAATACTTGCTTAACACACAATATCATATATGTATATGTAAATATATATACATTAAACCCTCCCTAACTAACGACCTCCACAGATCGACCACTCCCATATATTGATCGCTTTATTTGGATCCGAAACGATCGCCCATACAATACCATTCTAACAATAAAAAAACTCCCTAAACCGACGCACTCCCTAAATGGGCCATTTAACGTCGGTCCCATAGTCGGTCGATTTATAGAGGTTTAGACAGATTTACACACACACACACAGACATATATATATATATATATATATATATATATATATATATATATATATATAGTCACACTGATCTAACCGACCACCTCCACAGATCGACGACTCCCCTATATCGATCGCTTTATTTCGGTCCCAACAATACCATTGTAACCATATTCTAACTCCCTAAACCGACCACCTCCCTAAATGTCTATTCCAAGTCGGTCCTATGGTCGGTTATTACTTGTATTAGAGAGGTTTATATAAATATATATATATTTGTATATATATATATATATATATATATATATATATATAGATATACTTGCGTGATATAATGCTATATATAATACATTGTAAACTAATCCCGATGGGCGTGTTCAGGCAAAGCCCCGGCGCACGGCGCATGATGGGAATCCCATGAGTGACAGGTCACGTGTCACAAAAGCCCGCCGAAAAAAGGCGCCAAAATGGAGCACTCAGATCCACTCAGAGAGCAGACGATCACACCCAGAACCCACACACGCCCTCCAGCGGCGGCCCACGGACCCACGCGCCGCCCAGTCCGCGCCGCGCCGCCCGCCAGCCCTGCGGGGCGCGACTGAGACTTGTGGGACGGGCGGACGGAGGCGGTGAGCGTTTAGGGGTGATATATTACCGGCGACCGATGTGCTGCCGCCTAGCGGTCATTACGCGCATTACCCTGTGAGGACATACACGCGGAGCAGGGCGGGCAGCGGGGACCCAGCCGGGCACCCAGCGGGACCCAACGGGATTCAGCCGGGACCCAACGAGATTCAGCGGGGATCAGTCGGGATTCAACGGGACCCAGCGGGAATCAGCGGGATTCAGCGGCACACAACAAATCGGGATTGACTCGCGCGCGGAGCGACATGGAGAAACTGGGTGAGTTGGGAACACATGGACAGCTTGGTTGGTTGCTCGTTGGAGTTTTATGTCCTGGCAACATTTAAGGTCATATCAGGATGGGTACTGAGTTGTGACAGTGCACACTCATGGCAACTTCATAGTGCTGCCCAACTGGGAAATCAGGCCACCAGCACCATGACCCGATATCCCACTCAGTCACATTATCCTGACACTGACCTAACCAGTATTTGCCCTATCCTATTAATGATGAACGCCGGGCTAGGAAGCAACAAGTATCAATTTTATAAGTCATTGGTTTTACTCGACCGGGAACCAAACTCGCGATCTTTCGCACGCCAGGCCCACACTCTACCGATTCGGGCATGCACTGCGCCCGGTCACATGGCCAGCTGGACTGGGACAGGACCCAGTCAGGTGTAGGGTATGACACAGTCAGGTGTAGGGCATGACCCACTCATGTGTTGGGGTACGATCCAGCCAGGTGGAGGGCACAACCCAGTCAGGTGTAGGGCACGGCACAGACACATGTAGGGCAGGACCCAGTCACATGTCTGCTGGTTACGTGCAGTTAGTAGGGTATGACCCAGTCACGTGTAGGGTATGACCCAGTCACGTGTAGGCCATGGCACAGTCATTTGTATGTCATGACAGTCACGTGTAGGGCACTGCACAGTCACATGTAGGGCATGTGAAGAGCAGGACCCCGTCACGTGTCTACTGGTCAAGTGCAGTTATTGGGGTCTTACATCCTCTCATCAGCAAAGTTAACACTGTAATAAGGAAATAACTGAGGGAAGATCGGAATAGCTACCGATGTGACAGTCAGCACTCACAGTGGCTTTATAGTGCTGTCTTATTGAGTTATCATCTCTCCCGCATCATAATGCAAAATCCTACTGATTCAGGAGATCAAGATACTGAGCCGAAGAACCCTTGCCCTACTGTAGTAATGCTGGGTGTTCTGTCAACATGCGACGTTGTGTACCGTTGTTGGCTTACCTGCTGTGTGCTGGACATTCTGTGTGAGGTGTTTGCTTTACCTGCTGCACCATCCCGTCTGGCCTTAAGTTAGAGTGAAGCTCACCTTGGTAGAAGACTGTGCCACCAGAGGCGCTCATGTGTGAACCTTGTGGGGGGGGGGGGCGTGAGGGGGGGGGGGCGGGGCTAGCCGGTAGGTTTCTGCAGTGTGTTTGTGTCCTGATGAATCAGACACAAAGGCCAAAACAAATAATATGGTGATCGTCCCTGCCCGTGCCTGAAAAAGGAGAGGGCGGTTTGAGTGAGAAATGGAAAGAGGGGTGAAGACGGGAGAATGGACACGGCAGGGGGGGGGGGAGAGGAATGGAGAGGGATTTGAGGGGGGTGATAGGGAGGGAACTGGGATGGGGAGGGAGCAAGGTCGAGAGTGGAGGAGGTTGGGAGAGGGAGGGTGTTGGAGTGTAGAAGAGGGAGGGTATTGGATAGGGAAGAGGGGGGGACTGTACTAAATGAGGGGGTGGAGAAAATGTGTGTGTGGGGGGGGGGGGGGGGAGAGGAGGGGGGCGCAGGGGGAAGGATGGAGGGCGAGGACACCAGTGACATAATGAGAAAAAAAGACCTAAAAAACCCGCTCTCCCAACCCTGATTTGTATTTCAAAAGGATGATCACCAACTTTTTAAAATGTTTTCTTTGGCCTAATCGTGTGAAAGTGTCATAAAAGTGAATTAACAGTAAATGACTCCTAAGCATGGGGGGTGCGAGTGTGTGTGTTGGATGGGATGTGTACCACGCATGCGCTGTAGCCGTATGAGTAATGTTGACTCACTAAGTTGACAAGGCATTTTGCTGAAATACAACGTATTTATTGTCAAATTGTTTCAGTATTTATCAGGTACTCTAAACAAATATTAAACTAGCAATTATTTTCAGGATTTACTTAAGTTGCATAAGCTGATGAACTTGCGGTTTCCATCATATCTTTTTTTATTAAATATATTAGGTTGTGCAATATATTCTACCTTTCTTTAGTTTGAATTAATTTCTATTTTAAAGGGTTAACTTTGGAGATATTTGAGTTGAAAGCAGCCAAATTAATGTTTGCGTTTGCATTGAGATAGTGGACACCATAGGCTTCAACAGTGAGAGGTTCTATTAAATTGATTTAGTTTTCCTTCTATGAGTATCATGCAATACATGTGTAATTAGGTACAGTATTTCCCATTTTTATTACCTCGTGACATATGTTTATGCTTAATATAAGTATTATATGTATATAAATTGGCGGTGCTGCTTCACTTATCTATTCGTGAATTTATTTGCTATTTATTATTGATTTATTCGCATGTATTATTAACGCATGTAATATTTGCTGCGGGTCAGGTGTCCTAGCCCGACGCTGCTGCCACCACCTTCACCTCCGGTGCTTCTGCGCGCCAAATCTATCCATTCGCCATACGATTGGTTATTAAATTAGATACAATATTTCCCATTTTTATCACCCTAATGGCGGTATGTTTATATATATATATAGGTCAGGAGTTTGTCTTCAGCTTTGTGACCGGACGCGATGGCCGAATCGGTAGAGCACAGGCCTCCCTGTGGAAGGTCGGGAGTTCAATTCATGGTCGAATCAAACCAATGACTTATAAAATTGATACTTGTCACTTCCTAGCCAGGCACTCAGCATTATTAAGATAGGGCAAGGACTGCTTTAGTTGGCTCAGTGTCAGGATAATGTGACTGAGTGGGATATCAGGTAATAGTGCTGGCAGCCTGGTCTCCCAGTAAGGCAGCACAATAAAGTCACCATGAGTGCACACTGTCACAAGTCGGTACCCATCCTGATATTACCTTAGATGTTGCCCGGATGTAAACCCCCAACAACCAACCAACTACAAGGGGCACTCACAAGGTGCACAGTAGATAAAAGATTCACCCGGTACTTGTAGTACACAGGTGAAGACCAGCCCTATATAAAAACGGTCGAAAAATCGGGCTAATGAATTGAGTCGTTATGAGAGCCTAATTTCACAATCTAAGAAGCAACATTTATTCTTTGTATATGTCTTCATGTTTACCCGCTACTTTTGAGTTGGAAAATATAATAAAACATATACTTTAATGCAATTTAAAAGTGAAATCGATGGTGTTCTCTGGCTGCCATCTTGTCTTTTTGCATTCTCTCCCATTTCACCAACTCTGTGTTGATATAAGTAACCATTTGACACTGGTGCCAGGCATACTACTTCCAGTTCCATACTAAAGCTATTTTCGCCCGTATTTAGACTACGTTGTCATTCACCCCTGTACTGTAAGTATGGGGTGAATCTTTTATCTAGGTGCACAGGTGAGTCGACCTTTGACCTTCTGCACAAGCTGCTGAAAGGCGAGTGGTGTTACGGACCGGTGACTGAATTGGTAAAATGCAGGTTTTGGAAAAGTAAAGTTTGTTTTATTTAACGCCACCTCTAGAGGTAAAGGAAGGTATAGGAAGGTAAAGGAAGGTAAAGGAAGGCATAGGAAGGTAAAGGAATGTGAAGGAAGGTGAAGGAAGGTGAAGGAAGGTAAAGGAGGGTAAACTCCACGTGAGGAACACCTGGTTTATTCATCATACTTACACACACATCGTTGAATACCCATCGGGAAACACTGGCCAGACACACATGGTGTCACATAAGGGACTCAGAGTGGGGAAGGGGCTAAGGTTTAGCGGGGCTGGGGGGGTTAGGGGGAGGGGTAGGGTTAGGGGGCCAAGGGTGATTAGAAGAGCTCTACTCAAACAAGCCAATGGACGCTAATACAGTAATAGCAACGCAACAGTTGGAATATTACAAGTAATTAGTGGTGTCTGTGACATAAGAAGACTTGTGAAACTCAAATGTCATTAAGGACAATTATTGTAATGAACAATACAGTTCACAGCCATTATAGCCAGAACGCACAGCAGTCATGACTGCCCTACTCACTGCACCAACGAGCAACACAGGGCCATATGCAGGAGTAAGTGTTAGCGGGGTTTGGTGTTAGAGCCTGTTACCGTTTAGCTATCTCCGAGCCAGGGAATGCGGTCAAGTCGTATGCAGGAGCACGTAACACTTTCATTATAGCTAAACGTGAATTTATTTATAGATTTGGGAAATCCCTCTGCGTCTGTACCCATAAATTAGGCTTAAATCTATTAATGCTATCATATTTAACAGAATTAAATACGCAATAAGTGAAATTTGAGGAAATTAACCCTAAATTCGAAGCAATATTAACGCTGCCTCCGTAACGGCGGCGATATTAATATTTATATTTTCGAATCGACGAGCGTAAAGTAAACAAATCGCTAATACATTGCCACCAATGCGTAGACGTCGGCCAGTATGGATGTCGACGTCGATGCGGCGGTCGCGACGGCGGCGATTTGTTTACTTTACATTCGTCGATTTGACAATATTAATATCGCCGCCAATGCGGCGGCAGCCTTAATATTGCTTCGAATTTAGGGTTAATTTAATCATATTTCACTTATTGCGTATCTAATTCTGTTAAATATGATAGCATTTAATAGATTTGGCCATAACCTTAGGCTAACACCGCCCGTAAATGTCATATGAAACGGGGTTAGTGTCGCGGACCTTAAACGCGCGGTGTTAGCGAAAAACCGCCTCCTGCATACCGACTTTTCGGCGCTAAACCAGAAATCCCGTTTAAATGCGTTTTGGCTCGCTAACACTGACTCCTGCATATGGCCCCAGGGCCTATATGTATGAGCTCGGGTTAGCGGTCATAACCCTGCATCGTGCGGATTTCCCGGGTTAGCGGCGAAAACTGCGTATGTATGTGTCGGGGTTAAACTAACTCGGCGAGCGTAAAGTCGCCTGCACTAACCCCAAGCAAAGGAGGGTTAAAGGTGGAGTTAGGCATCGACTCGGCCCAAATCTATTCAATGCGATCATATTTAACAGAATTACATAGGCAAATCGTGAAATTTCATTAAATTAACCCTAAAATCGAAGCGAGATTAACACTGATGCCGTAACGGCGGCGATATTAATATTTTCGAATCGACGAATGTAAAGTAAACAAATCGCTGCCGCCGCAGCGACGTCGATATCCATACTATCCAATGTCAAATAAAAATGGCCACCGCCGTCGCCACCGAATCGACGGCAATATATTAGGCCCAAATCTATTCAATGCGATCATATTTAACAAAGTTACATAGCCAAATAGTAAAATTTTATCAATTTAACCCTAAATTCGAACCGTTATTAAGGCTGCCACCGCATTGGCAGGGATATTAATAGTGTCGAATCGACGAATGTAAATACCCACACAGGGGTTGCCCAAATCTATAAATTACTGAAACGTTAGCTAACTCGGGCGCGTTTTGGTCACATACATCCCCGTGACACATTTGGAACTCTGGGGTTAGCTAACCCAGCACCCTCCTTTAACCCCAGTCCGGTTAAAAATTGGCACATACATATAGGCCCAGGGGCCGTATGCACCAATCAGGGTTAGGCTTAGCCAGTGCTAATGGCTAGCTCAGGGATAGCTACCTCCGGGTAGTGGCGGGTTGGAGAAATAGGTCAAGTCGTATGCACCAATGTCCTAACCGGGGCTGGTAGCTAACCGTGAAGTTATTGATAGATTTGGGAATTCCCTCGATTCGACAATATGAATAACGCCGCCAATGCGGCGGTAGCGTTAATAACGGTTCGATTTTAGGGTTAATTTGATTAAATTTCACTTATTGCATATGTAAATCTGTCAAATATGATCGCATTGAATAGATTTGGGTATAATATATTGCCGCCGATTCGGCGGCGGCGATGTGTGTTTTGTTGTTGTGCGACAGTATGGATATCGACGTCAAAGCGGCGGCGGCGATTTGTTTACTTTACATTCGTCGATTCGACAATATGAATAACACCACCAATGCGGCGGAAGCATTAATAATGGTTCGATTTTAGGGTTAATTTGATTAAATTTCACTTATTGAGTATGTAAATCTGTTAAATATGATCGCATTGAATAGATTTGGCTCTAATATATCGGCGGCCACCACACTAACCAGACCGGGTAGCCCGTTACCCGAAACCTGAAAGTGGTTTAGCTTAGCCTAGGCAAAAGTCTGCGGTTAGCGCTGGCACCGATTGATGCATACGGATTTTCCACAGTTAGCCGTGTGGAGCTTGCCAAACCTCGGTTACGGCCCTAACACCGATTGGTGCATACGGCCCCTGGTCGACAATACACCTACCAACATGCACAGTGTGTTTGTTGTTCTACATTCTAGCAACATTTAAGGTCATGTCAGGAAGGGAACCGATTTGTGACAATGTGCAGTCATGGTGACTTTATAGTGCTGCCCAAGTGGGAAATCAGGCCACCGGGACCCTGACCCAATATCTCACTGTCACATTATCCTGACACTGAGAAAACCAGTCCTTGCCCTATCCTATTAATGCAGAGCGCCTGACTCTGAAGCGACAAGTATCAATTTTATAAGTCATTCATTTGATTTGACCAGGAACCGAACTCCCGATCTCCCGCACGCGAGGCCCGCGCTCTACCGATTCGGCCACCGTGCCCGATGCCACATTTTTCCAGGAAACACAAACGGGGAGACAGCCGTCTGAGGAGCCTCAGCGGACCGGAGAAGTATCTACCAGACTACTAAAGTTGCCTAGTCCGCTGGTTTTGAGCTGCTCTCATTTTGTGAGATAAATATATTAATATTAGTTTGTTCGTCATAATATACCTTACTTTAATATGAAGTAACTTTGCTTGTAAATGACCACCATAGGAGCTATCTGAATATTTGAAGTGCAAACATGCAAAATTAATGTTGACATGCTTGTAAAAACTCTAACTCCATTGGCTTCATCAGTAAGATGTCCTATTAAATCAATTGGTGTGCCATTCTATGTTGCGCCACATGTTTAATAATAGGTGCACCAGAATCTATGTTGGATATGGAGGTTCAAATCTAGATCAATGTTTTGCTTTTGAAAGTGTTATGCTTTTATATAATAGGACTGTGCAACTTCAAAGAAATGGGGTCATGTGTGATGATACCCTTATGAAACCATTGGCTCCGAAATTGTCACAAATATTAAATTTGCATAATCTGACAAAAAGCATCATATTTTCAAAACCAGATTTAGATTTGATCATACCTATCCAACTTGGATAATTATGCGTTCATAAAAAATTATTGCAGTTTGATGCTCCTCCTGTGATACGTTGCTAACCTAGAAAGTAGATCAACAAAGCATTTCCGTGTGCACACCAACATTAATTTGGCATGTCTTCACTTTAAATAACTCCATAAACCTTTTAAAATAAAAGTTACTTCAGTCAAAGATAAGTTTATTATATCGACCAACCTGATATATTTATTTCGTTAAATATGGCAGATGGTGGTGTGGTGTGTGTGGTGTGTGTGTGTGTGTGTGGTGTGTGTGGTGTGTGTGGTGTGTGTGGTGTGTGTGGTGTGTGGTGTGTGTGTGGTGGTGTGTGGCTGTGTGTGTGGGTGTGGTGGTTGTGCGGAGTGGGTTTTGGTGGTAGTGGTATGGGGGGGCTGATGTGGGCTGGGTCGGCCCCTATCACCGCCCGACGACTCAGCGGGATGGGGGCTGAGTGGGGCGGGATGGGGGCGGGTGGGGGCGGCGGGCACGAGGGTGGGCTCAGAGGGTGATGGGGGTGTGGGGTGGGAGTGGGGTAGTGGATGGGGTAGGAGAGGGTGGGGGAGCGTGAATGCGGAACTTGAGACAATAACTGATGGAACAGTGCGTGAACAGTGAGTGAACAGTGAGTGAACAGTGAACAGTGAACAGTGAACAGAACATAGGGGTGTTTCGTGAGCAGTGGAAGAGACCGCGTAGGTGTGTGCTTGGTATTTGGTGTTTG
Source organism: Branchipolynoe longqiensis (assembly GCA_030323885.1). Lineage (NCBI taxonomy): Eukaryota > Metazoa > Annelida > Polychaeta > Phyllodocida > Polynoidae > Branchipolynoe > Branchipolynoe longqiensis. Next base: position 18,166,195 of record CM059197.1, read on the forward strand.
ATGTTTGGCATGTGGTGATTGTAAGTGTTGTGTGTTGTATATCGTGTGTATTGTGTGTTGTGTGGTGAAGTGTTGTGTATTGTGTGTGTTGTGCATTGTGTGTGTTGTGTATTGTGTGTTGACATGTTGCATATTGTGTGTGTGTTGTGCATTGTGTGTTGTGTGTTGATGTGTTGTGTGTTGTGTATTGTGATGTGTGGTGATATGTTGTGTGTTGTGTGGTGATGTGTTTTGTGTATTGTTTGGGGTGTGTTGTGTGATGATGTGTGTTGTGTATTGTGTGTTGTGTGGTGCTGTGTGTTGTGCATTGTGTGTGTTGAGTGGTGCAGTGCATTATTATTTGGGTGGGGATGTGTGGTGTGTATTGTGTTTGTTGTGTGTTATATATATTGTGTGTGTACTGTGTATTGTGCATCATGTGTTGTGTGGTGATGAGTGTTGTGCATTTTTTTTTGGCGATGGGATGTTTATGCTGTCCATAGCATATAAGCTTGGATGATCAAGCTTGTTTTCAATGCTGGGCAGTTATTGGTGTGATGTGTTGTGTGGTGATGTGCGTTGTGTATTGTGTGTGTTGTGTGGTTATGTGTGTTGTATAGTGTGTGTGTTGTGTGGTGATGTGTTTTGTGTATTGTATGTGTTGTGTGATGTGTATTGTGCATTGTGTATGTTGTGTGGTGATGTGTATTCTGTGGTTTTGTGTGTTGTGAGGTGTTGTGCATTGTGCATTGTGTGTGATATGTGATGTGTGTTGTGCATTGTGTGTGTTGTGTGGTGATGTGTGTTGTGTATGGTGTGTGTTGTGTGCTGATGTGTGTTGTGTATTGTGTGATTTGTGTTGTGTATTGTATGTGTTGTGTGGTGATGTGCATTCTGCATTTTGTATTGTGGTATGTGTTGTGTGGTGACATGTCCTGTGTATTGTGTGTGCTATGTGATGTGTGTTGTGCATTGTGTGTGTTGTGTATTGTATAGTGTTGTGTGTTGTGTGGTGATATGTGTCTTGTGTATTGAGTGTTATGTGATGTGCCTTGTGTGTGATGTGTGGTAATGTGTGCTGTGCATTGTGTGTGTTGTGTGATAATGTGTGTTGTGTATTGTGTGTGTTGTGTGGTGATGTGTGTTGTGTATTGTATGTGTTGTGTGATGTGTATTGTGCATTGTATGGGTTCTGTTGTGATCTATGCTGTGTGTTGTGTGGCATGTGATGGGTGATGTGTGTTACTGTGTGTTGTGTATTGTGTGCTATGTATTGTGTATTCTGTGTTGTGTGATAATGTCTGTTGTGTATTGTGTGTTATGTATTGTGTATTATGTGGTGTGTAGTATGTGGTACTATGTGTTGTGTATTGTGTGTTGTGTATTGTGTGGTGCGTGTTGTGTGTTGTGTATTGTGTGATATGTATTGTGTATTGTGTTGTGTGTGTTGTGTATTGTGTGTTATGTGTTGTGTATTGTATGGTACTGTGTGTTGTGTGGTGTATATTCTGTGGTGTGTGGTGTGTATGTTATTTTTTGTGTATTGTGTGGTGTGTGGTGTGTGGTACTGTGTATGATGATTGCTATGTGTTATGTATTGTGTGGTGTGTGATGTGTGGTACTGTGTGTTGTGTATTGTGTGTTGTGTATTGTGTGGTGTGTGGTGTGTGGTATGTGATGTGTGGTGTGTGATGTGCGATGGAACAAAGAGATGCATCTTTTTAAATTGAAGTTGCATAGTCCGATGGTTTTGAGTTTCTGCAATTTTTGGAGATAAACACGTGAGATTAATGTTATAATCTACATAAAGACATTATAATATACATAAAGACATTATTAAGTGAATAAACTACATTTAATCAACACATAAAGATGCCATCACTTACCTGTCACAAATTGATATAAAACAGCCAGATCCAGCATATTACTAACAACCCCAACCAACAGCAGCATTCATATTGCTGGCATATGGCAGCAGACTTGGTGGTTCAACAAACTCCAAATAACAAACCCACGTAACTAACCACAATAAGGCAACACTAGAATATTTCTAGCAAACTGTTATTTATGTACCGCTTGTCTAACTCCAACTGACCAGACCCTACATTAAATCGTACTAACACCACACCTCTACCAAATGAATACAGAAGATAACTTCTGCTTACATTCTAAATACCATGTAAATACTCACATTGATCTGACTAATATTAATCTAGTCATATGACACTACTGTTGCCATATTGCTATAGAACTTGTGGGATACAGAATTTCATTGCGTTATACGCTGCAAATTGTGTATTCAACAGTTATTGTATACCTTACTCTATATACCATTTTGTCTAAATAATCCTGAATTGAAAAATGAGTGGAAGACCAGCGCTTCAGCACTGCCAAAAGACTGATTCAGCAGAATAAACATATTTACCAACAAAACCACAAAAAACTAGACTAGGCCACTCGTCGAGTTTGGCATCAATCAGCGATAGGGGCATCATGTAACCCCAAATGCGGATAACTTAGTTAAAGCTGCATAGTCCGATAAAAGCATAACATCTTCCTAACTAAGACACTCAACTAGATTTGATCCTACATATCAACCGTAGATAAGTTATGAAAAGGTTATGTTTGTATCTGACTATGCAGCTTTAACAACGTTATTCCCCAGTTAGGGTTACAGGACGTCCCTACCGCGGATTGATGCCAAACTCGATGCATGTATTAAACAACTAAATGTAATGCTGATAGCAGGGCACACTACGGACAGTCAATATAACCTGTTACAGTGTTAGTGCTCAAGTCTATGGTGCCAGAATCTTACCATGCTTGCCAGAATTATTTTGTACATGTTTTCACTTTAAATATATCCAAAGTTACCCATTCGTAATCAAAGTGATCATCACAATCAACGTAATATATTTATCAAAGAAAACGTCAGGAATTCAAAACCGTCGGACTTTACAACTATAAGTATATATGCATGCCTAACAGCTACCCACACATACCTAGTAGCTACACACACACCTAGTAGCTACACATACATCTAGTAGCTCCCCACACACCTAGTACCGACCCCCCCCCCCCCCCCCCACACACACACTCCTAGGACTAGTAGCCCCGCCACACACAAACCTAGTACTACTAACCACATACACACTTATGCTAGGTACACACCTACCGTTTACGACTCGCGCACTAAAAATCGCGATCCGACCCGACCCGCTTAAAACTGAAAATGGGCCGATTCATTTTTCGAATCGCGAATCGCAATCGTAAGGAAGCCGTTTTAGCCCTAAAAGTGAGTTTTAAGTCGTGAATCGCAATCGGTAGGTGTGCTAGGGCAGTGCACACCTCACAACTTTTGGGGAGTTTTTGATCGTATACGGTAGGTGGGTGCGGAAAAACGGTAGGTGTGTACCTAGCATTAGTACTACTAGTAGCTCCCCCTATACTAGTGGTGAAGTGTCACACTCGTGCATGCTGGGTTCCGGACCGATGCGTCCTAGTGACTTGGGACGTGCCGGGCGGGTGCGGGGTATGAGTGGAGGTATGAGTGGGGGTATGAGTGGGGGTATGAGTGGGGGTATGAGTGGGGGTATGAGTGGGGGTATGAGTGGGGGTATGAGTGGGGGTATGAGTGGGGGTATGGGTAGGGGTATGAGTGGGGGTATGAGTGGGGGTATGAGTGGGGGTATGAGTGGGGGTATGAGTGGGGGTATGAGTGGGGGTGGGAGTGGGGGTGGGAGTGGGGGTGGGAGTGGGGTGGAAGTGGGGACGGATGGGGGCGGATGGGGGCGAGTGGGGACGAGAGAGGGCGGGTGGCATCTTTATTACCCGCACGCCCGCACACCCGCCACCTAGCGGACATTCATTTAATCGGGCTTAATCAAATTAGCGCTCATTACGGCTAAGAAGCCATGCCCCTATCCGGACAGGGCGGGGCGGGGCGGGGCGGGGCGGGGCGGGGCGGGGCGGGGCGGGGCGGGGCGGGGCGGGGCGGGGCGGGGCGGGGCGGGGCGGGGCGGGGCGGGGCGGGGCGGGGCGGGGCGGGGCGGGGCGGGGCGGGTCCGGGTGGGGCGGGGCATGTCCGGGTGGGGTGGGACGGGGCCACCTCGTCGGGCGGTTATAAGGGGCGCCACCCGGGATCCCTCAGTCAATAGCCGGCCCCAGCCGGGACGACGGCAACCCGGGCCTCGGCAGCCCGGCGCTCCGCCCCGCCCGCCTCGATAGCCCCGGCCGGACCTGCACGACGCCCCGCCCGGTCTCACGGAACCTACTTGGGTTTACATGTCCGATGACAGGGAGGTCGGCGCTTTGAGCCCAGGTAAGTTGGGTGTTTCACGTCTTAGCAACATATAGGGTCAAATCAGGATGAGTACTGACTTGTGACAGTGTACATTTGTGGCAGCTTTATAGTCCTGCCCCACTGGGAGACCTTCCCGATATCCCATTCAATCAGCTGTCAATGACGTTATTCTGATACTTAGCAAACCAGTCCTCCTCCTATCCTATTAGTGGTGAGTGCCAGGCTAGGTAGTGACAAGTATGAACTTTGTAAGTCATTCGTTTGACTCGGTTAGGGTTCAATGTCATGATCTACCACACGAGAAGCCAGTGCTCTTAGTAAGTTGTCTTAGTCTTATCAATTCGGCCATCCCATCTGGTTAAAAACACTACAGACACACATATTCACAATTATAAAACACACATATCCATACAGACAAACACATACACATACATACCCACCTGTTACACCCACGGACACCCAGGCACACACAACAGACACATCCTCACAGTAAGCACACAGCAGATACACATGCACACAACAAATACACAGACACACACAGCCGACACCACAACATACACACACAACAGACACATCCTCACAGTAAGCACACAGCAGATACACATGCACACAACAAATACACAGACACACACAGCCGACACCACAACATACACACACAACAGACACATCCTCACAGTAAGCACACAACAGACACACATGCACACAACAAATACACAGACATACACAGCCGACACCACAACATACACACACAACAGACACATCCTCACAGTAAGCACACAACAGACACACATGCACACAACAAATACACAGACACACACAGCCGACACCACAACATACACACACAACAGACACATCCTCACAGTAAGCACCCAACAGACACACATGCACACAACAAATACACAGACACACACAGCCGACACCACAACATACACACACAACAGACACATCCTCACAGTAAGCACCCAACAGACACACATGCACACAACAAATACACAGACACACACAGCCGACGCCACAACATACACACACAACAGACACATCCTCACAGTAAGCACCCAACAGACACACATGCACACAACAAATACACAGACATACACAGCCGACACCACAACATACACACACAACGCTCTAACCACTAGGCTACCCCGCCCGGTGTTCATGCAATGAACTATGTGTCGCCATGTTCTAAGATGGTGACGTCATTGCTCGCTTCCACACTGTTCCAGGATTACCAGCAGTGGCAGATGTGCCACCGGAAGAGGAGCCTTCTGACCTCTCAGATCACACTTCCGTTTCCGGTGTCGATGTGATGACCTTGACCCGAGCGCCCCTCATTTCCGGTGGGGAGGTGAAGAAGAAAAAGACAAGGTACAGGTGAGGGACTCACATTTATATTCATTTTGTCCTAGTTCAAAGATTCAAAGATCCAGGTGGCGCAACTGCGAAGGGGCTGGTGCTCCCGGTAGGTGGCGGTGCTGGCGCAGACAGGTAGCAGGGAGCAGCCGCAGTATGGGTAGACGTCCTGGAATTATACATGTAAACTTTTTTGTTGTTGTCTTTCTTGAAGATTTACACTGCCTATCATGGATACGTTTGAATAGTCTTGTTTTCACCATTAGACAGTTGGTCTATAGAAAGCCAGAGCCTACACTTTTACTGACCCAAGGGATTTTTAACCATTATACCACATAGCCATGGTATGCGCAGGCCTCGCGTGCTGGAGATCAGGAGTACTGTTCCCTGTCGAGTCAAACCAATGACTTATAAAATTGATGCTTATCATTTCCTAGCCTGGTGGTTGGGATGAATAGGATAGGGCAAGGACTGGTTAGCTCAGTGTCAGGATAATGTGAATGAGTGGGATATTGGGAGATCAGGCCACCGGCACCGTGGCCCGATTTCCCATTATCTTAAACTTAAAGTTGCATAGTCCTAGGGTTTTGAATTTCGGTATTTTTTCTGAGATAAATATATTAGATCGATGATTAGTATCTACTTTACATTAGTTCAAAGTTACTTTTATTTTAAATGGTAAACTTTTGAGATATTTTGAGTGCAAACATGGAAAATTAGTTTTGGCAAGACTTCTGCAGTAACAGGTTCTGTTAAATTGACCCAGTATTGCCTTCTATGCAGAAACAAAAGCTTAATAAGTGCATCAGTATCTAAGTTAGATATGTAAAATCAATACTAAATAATTGGTTTGGTTTTGAAAATTAGATATTTCATCGGACTATGCAGCTTTAATACTGAGGTCACCAGTCCTTGCCCTCTCCTACTCATGCCAAGCACCAGGCTATGTAGCGACAGGTGGCTTATTCTTTCAAACTGGGCACCACATATCTGGTTTTCACGTTACGATGCTGATAATTAATTCTCTCTTTTATTGATAGCAAGTCAGATAATTATTGTTGCCTCCATATATGTAATCTAGCCCACAATAGATATACTCGTATAGTTTTGTGCTAAAGTGAAAATGTGAAAATTTACACATTAATGTCATGCATCTCCCCTTTTTTCTAACTACTACAATAGATAGCTAGTACATGGAATTCACTAAAGAGAAGTCTCTCCGCTGGTCCCGGGCGGCCCGCGCCAACCCGCCCGGAACCAGCCGCAAACACGCCACTTCCGGTGTGAAATGTCGTCTGCTGAGTGATTCCTGTTGATTCTGGGGAGGGGGGGGGGGGAGAAAGGCCGGAAATTTGATCAACTCATTGTGGTAAAAGAGCGGATATTCGATCAACTCGCACAGAGACATGCAAAGCGGCTTCCGCCGGCCGGCTACCCGGAAAACACGGATCGGCGGCGGAGCCCCGAGTTAGCAAACGGAACGGCACGGGCCACCCGCATCGAATCGGGTCTGGCGAAAAGAAGGGACTGGACAAACCAGCCTGGGCCTAATTTCCGTCTCGTGATGATGATAAAAGGGGCGGGGCATGGGGGCGGGGGGTAAGGGCGGGGGCAGGGTGGATGCGGGGTGTGTGTGTGTGGACTATGAGGGTCAATTTGGTGCAGAACGCCGGCCATCTTTGATTTATTTATATATTTTTTTGTTTGCTAAATGTTGGCGGAATTGCGGGTGGCTGGGGACTGGTGTAGAAAGTCGGCAGAAAGCGCGTCCGGTTCTACAGAAAGGTGAACGAGAGAAGGGAACACACTGGGAGGACCACAACACGTGGGCGAGTTGCGGAGGTGGGTGGGGGTGGGGTGGAGGTGGTGGTGGTGGGGGCTGGTGCAAGGGGTGGGGTAGAGGGGTGGGCGGTAGTGGGGGGAGGGGGTAGTGGGGCAGGGCGTCCGGCAGTGTACCGGCAAACATAGACACTGTTGACCCGTTACAACGGGGGCACTACTACGGGGGTGTGCGTGTGTCTGCATGCACGCATGTGCGGGTGTGTACATATGTGTTGTGTCTGTGTGTTCCTGTGTGTGCCCGTGCCCGTGCCCGTGCCCTTGCCCGTGCCCTTGCCCGTTCCCGTGCCCGTGCCCGTGCCCGTGCCCGTCCCGGTGCCCGTGCCCGACGCGCCCCCCAGTGAAGGCGGGCGGCACTTGACGCGTGCCGCTAACAAAGCGACCTAATTGACGTCGTTTCGCCATTACGGACGCCCACTTCTGATTACCGCCAATTTGCGCGCCGGTGCTTCCCCCTCGCGGACCATAGGGGCGGCCGAGTATTTTGGCGCGCGGAAGTAGTTCTCGTGACCGGAGCGCAAAAATGGCGGTAATTCGATTTGTGTGATGGACAAATTACGTCTGCTGCCACGCGCGTGTGACGGGTGGGTGTAGGGTGCGGGTGTGTGTGTGTGTGTGTAGGGGTGCGGGTGTGGAGAGGGTGTGTGAGTGTAGGGCTGGGGATTGTGGGTGTGTAAGGGTGCGGGTTTGGGGAGGGTGTGTGTGAGTAGGGGCGTTGGTGTGGGGAGGGCCTGTCTACGGGTGTGTGTAGGGGTGCGGGTGCAGGGAGGGTGTGTGTAGGGGGCTAGGGAGTTGTGTGGGTGGGGGTATGTGGGGGTGAGTATGCATGTGGGTGGTTTGTGTGGGGGTGGGGTCTTGGTGCGTGGAGGGGGTGAGAGTGCGCATGGGTGGTTTGTGTGGGGGTGGGGATCTTGGTGTGTAGGGGTTTAGTGTATGGGAAGCAGGCTGGTGTGGACAATGGGGTGGGGATTTGTATGTGGGTGTGGTTTTTGGTTGTGGGGTAGGGGGTGGGTGTGGGGTATGGGGTGGATGTGGATGTGGGTTGTGGGGTGGTGGCAACGCTATTGTCAAGAGGACTGGTGTATTTCGCTACTCGAATTAGTTGGACTAATTCATATTAATTGCGTTACATAATTATATAATGGTTATATTTAATTGCCTTGTATATATCATAAGACCAAGCGTCTGAATTAATTTCCCCCGCAAATCACCCCTCACCTCTCAACCCCCCCCCCCCACATACATACGGGTAAACAAACAAATTATAATAAGACTGATTCAGTTTGTTTGTTTGTTGTTGTTTTACGTCCTAGCCACATCTAAGGTCATATCAGGACGGGGACTGATTCAGAGAATGTGAACTAATTAAAGCTAGTATATGCTGGCGCGGTGGCCTAATCGGTAGAGCACGAGCCTCGCGTGAGGAAGGTCTGTAGCTCGGTTTCTGGTCGAGTCAAACCAAAAACTAAAACATTGATACTTGTTGCTTCCTATCCAGGCACCCGGCATTAATAGGATAGGGCAAGGACTGGTCATCTCAGTGTCAGGATAATCTGACAGAGTGGGATATTGGGTCATGGTGGCAGCAGTCTGATTTCCCAGTGGGGCAGCACTATAAAGTTGCCATGAAGGTGCATTGTCACAAGTCAGTACCCATCCTGATATGACCTTAGGTGTTGCCAGGAAGTAAAACTCTACCAACCAACTAGCTATATGCCTAGGGCGGGGCCGGGAAGGGCACAGGGCGGGGAGCGGGGAGGGGTGGGATGGGGCACAGGGCGGGGCGGGGGGGGATGGGGCACAGGGCGGGCGGGGGTGGGGTGGGATGGGGCACAGGGCGGGGCGGGGGGGTGGGATGGGGCACAGGGCGGGGCGGGGGTGGGATGGGGCACAGGGCGGGGCGGGGGGGGTGGGATGGGGCACAGGGCGGGGCGGGGGGGGGCGGGGCTGTACTCACTTTCCCTTTGATGCTGACACGGCGTTACACCATCAACAATCAATCACTTTGTGAAGCAAAAAAATAAGTTTGAGCCGGGGACAGGGGGTGTAAGGGGCCTGGGGCCTGTTCAGCTGGAGCCGGGGAGCGGGGCGGAGCTCAAGCAGGGCCTGACAATGAGGGGGTTGGCATGTGGGTGCAGGTAACACAACAAACTAATGCTGGGTTCTCACTAAGCTGATCGTAGACGACAAGACAGCACACGACAGACGGGTCGTCGTGACTCGGCACGCATCTTGTTGGTTAGCGCCGGTTACTGTCGATAGTCGGTTGTTGGCTTTGGCTGTCAGTTGTCGGTTTGGTTAGAGGCCTGCAGAAACATTGCCTCTACCCGCCATTGTTCTCCCATCACTACACCGACTATTTGGTTAGAGGCCTGCATGACAGATGTTGCCTCCATCCGCTGACTGTTTGGTTAGAGGCCTTTATGACGGTTGTTGCCTCCACCCGCTGACTGTTTGGTTAGAGGCCAGCATGACAGTTGTTGCCTCTGCCCACCAAGTGTTTGGTTAGAGGCCTGTATGACTGACGTTGCCTCCACTCGCCGACTGTTCAGCTAGAGGCCTGCATAGCTGACGTTGCCTCAACCCACCTTTCTTCTCCCGTCACACCACCAGCTGTTTGGTTAGAGGCCTGCATGACTGATGTTGCCTCGACCCACCGACTGTTTGGTTAGAGGCCTGTATGACTGACGTTGCCTCGACCCCCCAGACTGTTTGGTTAGAGGCCTGCATGACTGACATTGACTCGACCCACCAACTGTTTGGTTAGAGGCCTGCATGACTGACATTGCCTCGACCCACCGACTGTTTGGTTAGAGACCTGCATGACTGACATTGACTCGACCCACCAACTGTTTGGTTAGAGGCCTGTATGGTTGACATTGCCTCGACCCGCCAACTGTTTGGTTAGAGGCCTGCATGACTGACATTGCCTCGACCCACCGACTGTTTGGTTAGAAACCTGCATGACTGATGTTGTCTCGACCCACCGATTGTTTGGTTAGAGGCTTGCATGACTGACGTTGCCTCGACCCGCCGACTGTTTGGTTAGAGACCTGCATGACTGGCATTGCCTCGACCCACCGAATTTTTGGTTAGAGGCCGGCATGAGTGATGTTGCCTCGACCCGCCGACTCCTTGGTTAGAGGCCCACATGACTGACGTTGCCTCCACCTACCTTTGTTCTCACCGCCGGCTCCAGGGTTCCCGATATCTGTGTCTGATCGTGCTATTTACACAATACACAAGGGGCCTCTGGAGGCAGCGGTGGTTGTGGAAGTGCATGGAGGAGGTGGGGGTTCAGGTGAGCTCTGGGGCTGTGGTGGCTGTGGGGAATGTGGAGGCTGTGGAGGTTGACCGCCTGTGTGTGTGGGGGGGGGGGGGGGCTGTGGAGGTGTGTGGGGGATGTGGAAGCTGTGGAGCTTGATGGGCTGTGGGGCTGTGTGTGTGTGGGGGGGGGGGGGGCTATGTGTGTGGGACTGTGTGTTGTGGGTGGGGGGGGGGGGGGCTGTGGAGGTGTGTGGGGGGATGTGGAAGCTGTGGAGGTTGATGGGCTGTGGGGCTGTGTGTAGGGTTGTGGAGGTGTGTGGATAAGATGTGGGTTGGTGGCTGTGGGCTTGTGTGTAGGGGATTTGTGTGTGTGGCGCTGTGGAGGTGGGGGGGGGGGGATGTGGGGGCTGCAGGGAAGGGGGTAGATAGAAAGGGGGCAGGGACGGGGAGCTGAGGGAGTGAGGGATGGAGCAAGGAGGGTGGGTCTTAAAGTTGCCTTAAAGTTGCCTTAAAGTTGCCTTAAAGTTGCATAATATTAATAAGATGACGACATAATATTTTCTAACCTCACACTTATCTACATTTGATCTTTCATACCCGACTTTGATACTAATGCGCCATTAGTCATCACCTTGGGTCGGTGCCCCTTAGTAAGAATATCCTATCTCGTTACCTCAGACAGGTAGCAGTGTGACCTCGTTAATGCGCCAAGGACAAATTGCTCTTGGCTTCAACTGGTACATGTACACATGATGCTTTCACCGCCAACATGTGCAAAGTTTGCCAATTACCGTAACCGTTACTCCAAACTGAAGAAGTGTAGCTCACCACAATCAATGTAATACAGTAAAACCTCTCTAAATCGACCGACTATGGGGCCGACTTTAAATTGTCATTTTAGGGAGGTGGTCGGTTTAGGGAATTTATCATTACAATGGTATTGTATGCGCGATTGTTTGGGACCCAAATAAAGCGATTGATATAGGGGAGTGGTCGATCTCTGGAGGTAGTCGGTTAGAGAGATTTTACTGTGATGGACCATGTCTAACTCCACTTGAGGAATATAGAAGAAACACTGAGATAGTTTTGAACCCCAGGCCGCTCCTTGGTTTATTCCGCCAAGGCCAGAATAGAGAAGTGACCTGTCACTGCCTAGTTGAGCAGCACATAACCTCCCTACCTAGGTGGGTGGCCACTGGCAATGGGTTGAACAGTCCCCCCCCCCACCCCCCCCCCCCCCCCCCCCCCCCCCCCCCCCCCCCGGGACTGTTCCTGCTAGGGTGCTGCCACCTGTTGCTACTTCTTAGCAAACAGGGGTCCCTGCCACCACGTGTGGTTGTGGGGCTCAGTACCTACTATTACATATCTAACGAATATTCAATGAAATCCCAAACAACAGATTAGGTCACTTTAACAATGCCTTTGTTTAATAACCATGTCTTTGACTTTGTACTTGACTTTATCCTTGACCATGTTTTGAACCTTGTCTTTGACCTTGAGATATATACTGACAAGTGACATTAATGGTCCTTGAGAATTCCCATACTGAATAACTAGGTCATTGATGTCTTGCTTGATTTATGACCCTGACCGTGGACCGTGGACCTTGCCCATTATGCTTCATTGTTTTGCTTGCCCCGCGCTTGACCTTGCCTGGGAACTTGCCTGTGACCATGACTGTGACCTTGTTCGCAGGACGACCTTCACGGCCTATCAGCTGGAGGAGATGGAGAAGGCGTTTGAACGCGCGCCATACCCAGACGTGTTTGCCCGGGAGGAGCTGGCGATGCGGATCGGACTCAGTGAGAGCAGGGTGCAGGTAAGAGCTGTCACACCTCACTGTCACACCTCACTGTCACACCTCACTGTCCCACCTCACTGTCACACCTCACTGTCACACCTCACTGTCACACTTCACTGTCAACTTCACTGTCACACCTCACTGTCACACCTCACTGTCACATCACTCCTCACTCACTGAGAGCAGGGTGCAGGTAAGAGCTGTCACACCTCACTGTCACCCCTCACTGTCACACCTCACTGTCACACCTCACTGTCCCACCTCACTGTCACACCTCACTGTCACACCTCACTGTCACACCTCACTGTCCCACCTCACTGTCACACCTCACTGTCACACCTCACTGTCACATCACTCCTCACTCAGTGAGAGCAGGGTGCAGGTAAGAGCTGTCACACCTCACTGTCACACCTCACTGTCCCACATCACTGTCACACCTCACTGTCCCACCTCACTGTCCCACCTCACTGTCACACCTCACTGTCACACATCACTGTCACACATCACTTTCACACCTCACTGCCACACGTCACTGTCACACGTCACTATCGCACCTCACTGTTACATCACTCCTCACTCAGCCAGAGCAGAGTGCAGGTAAGGACTGTCACACCTCCCTGCTTACTGCTCACTACTCACCACGCACTGCTCACTACTAACTACTCACTCCTCTCTAGTCATTCATCATTACTCACTACTCACTATTCATTACTCACTCCCTACTCACAGCTCACCACCCCTACTCACCCATCATTCACTAATCACCGCCTACTTGTCACCCCCAGGTGTGGTTCCAAAACCGTCGCGCCAAGTGGAGGAAGAAGGAAACCCCGAAGAAGACTGTGGTGGGCTACCACTCAGGTATGTGGGTGTAGGGTACCAGTCTCACACCACTTATGCCTAGTGTCAAATATTTGGGAATTTCTGGGTGACTTTTATTTAGTGCTATCCAGCCAACAGGCTGCCGGATACCAGCTAACTAGGTCATCTGACTGATACCTCGCTGCAGTGGTACTCTGCAGTCAATGGGCTGCAGGGTACCAGCTAACTGGGTCACCTGACTGGTACCCCAGCTGTGTTGGTACTCTGCAGCCAATGGGCTGCCATGTACAAGCTAGGGTCACCTGACTGTTAGTGTTACCCGGATTTAAACCTAGAAATAAGGATGCAGGTCACATGCTCTCTCTCTCTTGCGCCACGGCCACTAGCCAGTCCAGACTATGTACATGTTCCTGTAGCAACTATGCTGAGATTAAAGAAACCATGTGAGTACGATATTGTCTTCTTCTGGATGTTTCAGACACTGAGTCTACCAGGATAGCAGAAGTAGATAAAGGATATATAAAAAGAAACACAGACTTTTCACTAGGTCACAAATGCTGCGGTCGCCGTATGATGTTGCAGTCTGTGGTTTATCTATTCACAAATCGTGTGGTCACCGCAAGGCATAGGTTACCATACGGCACCTTATTATATTGTGAGTGTCACCGCACAACTGCAGATAAGACATTTTAAGGCATTTTTTATTCACAATTTCCATACATTATTCCACAAACATATTTTTCTCTTAACAATAGAAATTGGTGGGATTCCAGTAGGATTCCAGCCTGCGGCATTGCAGTTTTCCAAAGTTGAGATAACTTCAACTTAAAAAAATGCAATCTCTTGTGGCAAGCAAAAAAACGGCAACGTATCCAACTGTACGGTCGCCACACAGTTTTGCCAAAGCGGCGACTTACAGCCGCTGCAAGCATGTGCAAGGCATTTGTGACCGAGGCATTAGGTAGGTGTGTGTAGGGTACCAGTCAAACACCACTCATGTAGGTGGGTTTAGGGGACCAGTCTAACACCACTCAGGCATGTGGGTGTAGGGTACTAGTCTAACACCACTCAGGTAGCTGTGTGTAGGGTACCAATCTAACACTACTCAGCTAGGTGGGTGTAGGGTACCAGTCTAACACCACTCAGGTAGGTGTGTGTAGGGTACCAGTCTAACACCATTCAGGTAGGTGGATGTAGGGTGCCGGTCTAACACCACTCAGGTAGGTGGATGTAGGGTACCGGTCTAACACCACTCAGGTAGGTTGGTGTAGGGTACCAGTCTAACACCACTCAGGTAGGGTACCAGTCTAACACCCCTCAGGTATGTGGGTGTCGCATACCAGTCTAACACCACTAAGATAGGTGGGTGTAGGGTACCAGTCTAGCAGCACTAAGAATGTGGTACTTGAAATTAACTGTAACTTTCAATGATTGACTAGTCTGTACAGTACAACTAACGGTTAGTTCCAATATTAGACTATGCTATACACGTAATTAACTCCCTTAGCATGTACAATGCAACTAACTGTACCTATTAGTATCACATGTACAATACAACTAACTGTAACTATCAGTATCACATGTACAATACAACTAACTGTAACTGTCACTTGTACAGTACAGCTAACTGTAACTGTCACCTTTACAATACAACTAACAGTACCTGTAACATGTACTGTACAATTACCTGTAACTGTCACTTGTACACTACAACATACTGCAACTGTCACATGTACAGTACAGCTAACTATAACTGTCACCTTTACAATACAACCAACAGTACCTGTAACCTGTACTGTACAACTACCTGTATCTGTCACTAGTACAATACAACATACTGCAACTGTCACATGTACAGTACAGCTAACTATAACTGTCACCTGATCAGCACAATTAACTGTAACTGTGATGTGCACAATACAACTGACTGTACCTGTCAGCTGTACAGTACAACTAACTGTAACTGCTACCTGTACAGTACAACCAACAGTAACTGTAACCTGCAAAGTACAGCTAACTATAACTGTAACTGTTCACAGTAGAACTGCGTTGACTGCCCGCGTCCACCTTGACCTGACCCCGTGTTTCCTTGCCCTCAGCCTACAGCCCGCTGCCGCCCCCCGCCTCCTACCTGCCCGCCGGGCCTGCCACCACCGCCTCCTACTGCGCCATAGACCGCTGGCCGCTCTTCAGCGCGCCCTATGACGTCACAGCCAACATGGCGGCGGGCGGCCTCCACCCGCGCCTCGCACCTTACGTCTCGTCCATGGCGTACCCGGCGTACACCAGCCTGCCCGCCTGCACCAGCTTACCCACCTGTACCAGCCTTCCGCCGGGTACCAGCCTGCCTCCGGGCACCAGCCTGCCGGCCTGCAGCCTGCCAGCCTGCAGCATCGCGCACGGACAGACGCTGGCAGACTCGGTGTTCGCCAACATGGCCGCCATCCGGCCGATGCCCGCGCATGCGCACGCCCACGCGCATGCGCATGCGCACGCGTCGCTTCCGGTGGGTGAGCTGGGGCCGCTGAGCCTCGGTCTGGACGCGGAGTGTAAGCGCATCAGCAGCCTGCACTCCCTGCGGCTCAAGGCCAAGGACCACAGCAGTGCGGTCCCCTTCTGAGTGGCGCCCTCTAGCGGGGACAACCGGAACTAGGTCATCGCCGGCGTTCCCCGCGAGTAGTGACGTGCAGGCGATCGGCGCAACCTACCAGTACCAGCCTGCCTCACAGACTGCCTAGCCACATGTGCACCGCGTCCGTAGATGTCATTTCGTTCATTTTGTGTAATGTTATTATTAATAAGGTCTACTTTGACATTTATTTTGTTTGTCTCTCGTTGCTGTGCATTGTTTTCCACCATATTTGTGTAATCACACCCTGAGGATGGTTATTGTGTCCATTATTTAAAGCTGCATAGTCCGATGAAGCGTCACATTTTCAAAACCGAAACAATTATCTAGATTTTGTTCAACACATCTAACTTAGATACTGTTGACTTATTAAGCATTTTTTTCTCCATAGAAGACAATACTGAGTCAATTCAATGGAACCTGTTATTACAAAAGTCTATGGTGTCAGGGTTTTGCTAGGCTTGCCAAAACTAATTTGACATGTTTGCATTTCAAATATCTCAAAACTTGGCCATTTAATTAAGATTTACTTCAAACTAAAGAAAGGTAGGTCATAACAAGTAAGGTAGATAGATTATAGTGATCAACTTAATATATTTTTCTCAGAAAATGTCAGAAACTCTAAAACCATCGGACTATGCAACTTTAATCAATTCTAGTGACGGTTACTCTGATTAGAGTTGAGTAGATTGATATTGTTAACATCCTTACTGTGAGGGTGTTCATTCTCCGTCTTTGCTTGCAACTCAAAAATATGGAAAAAAAAACTAAAACCAATGGATTATGCAACTATAAGTCTAAATGTCGCCCAGTATAGCTCCCCAGAGACAAACAAATTCCAAATAGTTCTAATCACCGACACCATCAGCCACACCGGCAATTATGGTATCAATAGGTGTCCATGCACACCTTTGCTTATCTTTTCAGTTCATGCAACCGAACATGGGGTGGGAGAGAGTACTGAGGTCTGTATTGTGTGTTTGACATCAAGGGGGATTCCCTCATCACATGAGCTAGAGGGTTCCTCACAGACAGGGGAATCCAGGGGAACCACCGAGATGGAAGTCACAGAAAGCTCTCAATTAAACTTTTAAGATCTATTTAATCTACATGATTTAATAAATTATTCACTCCAAAAGTAGTTGGCTATGGTAAATGAGCATTTGAATTATATATTTAGTACTTTAGTTAGACAATTCTGATATTTTTCTTCATAGGTTTGTCAAGAAGCCCTGTCAGTGCTGACGTACTAACTACAACATAGTATGAGCAACCAAACTCAGCACTCTCCCCCCACATACTGGATTGTACAAATTGAAAAACCAGGCAAAGGTGTGCTTGGAGAGCATTTGCCAGAATACGGTTTCAGTGTCAGCCGCCTATACTGGGTCCGTTTAGAGCCTTAAGTGAACATTGTTTGTTAGCTGGGTATCCTTTGTGAGCATCTGAGAGTTTGTGTGAGTGTTGGGAGAGAGTGCCACTTGTCAACCCTGTTTAGGGACAGTAAGGCGAATCTAGTCAGGTGCCTGGTTGGTGAAAAGTAAGGCGATTGTTTATGTAAGCTGCAGACTGACATCTACCGGAAACAGGCTGAACTAAATGCACCTTTGTCATTCACTTCTTTGTTACAAAAAAACGGTTTCTTGCATAAACTCTGTATACTATTTCTGGTTCTGGTATCACCTTGAAGTGGTTGCGTAGTTAACCAGTTTATGTGGTGCCAGCCTCGTTGTGGTATCATCTTGAAGTGGTTGCCTAGGTAACCAGTTTATGTGGTGCCAGCCTCATTGTGGTATCATCTTGAAGTGGTTGCCTAGGTAACCAGTTTATGTGGTGTCAGACTCGTTGTGGTATCATCTTGAAGTGGTTGCGTAGTTAACCAGTTTATGTGGTGCCAGCCTCGTTGTGGTATCATCTTGAAGTGGTTGCCTAGGTAACCAGTTTATGTGGTGTCAGCCTCATTGTGATATCACCTTGAAGTGGTTGCATAGTTAACCAGTTTATGTGGTGTCAGCCTCGTTGTGCTATCATCTTGAAGTGGTTGCCTAGGTAACCAGTCTATGTGGTGTCAGCCTCATTGTGGTATCATCTTGAAGTGGTTGCCTAGGTAACCAGTTTATGTGGTGCCAGCCTCGTTGTGGTATCATCTTGAAGTGGTTGCCTAGGTAACCAGTTTATGTGGTGCCAGCCTCATTGTGGTATCATCTTGAAGTGGTTGCCTATGTAACCAGTCTATGTGGTGTCAGCCTCATTGTGGTATCATCTTGAAGTGTTTGTCTAGGTAACCAGTTTATGTGGTGCCAGCCTCGTTGTGGTATCATCTTGAAGTGGTTGCCTAGGTAACCAGTTTATGTGGTACCAGCCTCGTTGTGATATCATCTTGAAGTGGTTGCGTAGTTAACCAGTTTATGTGCTGCCAGCCTCGTTGTGGTATCATCTTGAAGTGGTTGTCTAGGTAACCAGTCTATGTGATGCCAGCCTCGTTGTGGTATCATCTTGAAGTGGTTGCCTAGGTAACCAGTTTATGTGGTGCCAGCCTCGTTGTGGTATCATCTTGAAGTGGTTGCCTAGGTAACCAGTTTATGTGCTGCCAGCCTCGTTGTGGTATCATCTTGAAGTGGTTGCCTAGGTAACCAGTCTATGTGATGCCAGCCTCGTTGTGGTATCATCTTGAAGTGGTTGCCTAGGTAACCAGTTTATGTGGTGACAGCCTCGTTGTGGTATCATCTTGAAGTGGTTGCGTAGTTAACCAGTTTATGTGGTGCCAGCCTCATTGTGGTATCATCTTAAAGTGGTTGCCTAGGTAACCGGTTTATGTGGTGTCAGCCTCATTGTGGTATCATCTTGAAGTGGTTGTGTAGGTAACCAATGGCATGCAAAGCTGGTGGTCAGTGTTTATGTTTTTAAAGGTTTACTTAGTAAATTTCAAACAAATAGAATTCAGCAATTTGGAAATGGAAATTGGGCGACTTGTGACTTAGATTGCATTAGATTTGATGAAGGTTGCATTTTCTTCGGCTTGTTTTCTGTTCCGATTGCGTCTCTGTCTGCAAATGCCCACTTCATTCCGGTCACAAACAAAAGATGAGTGGAAGCCATCTTATGGAAGCAGCTTTTATTACTCTCACCTGTAGTACATGTAGTTTGTCACTTGGTTGCAGGAACACATGCGGGCATGGTGATGGGGTGATGATTGAATATGATTGATGTTTGATGGTAATGATGAAGGTGGTGGTTGATGATTGGTGAAGATTGAATATGATTGATGATTAAAGTGAAGGTGATGGTTGTTGCTGATTGCTGATTATCAAGGTGGTGAATCATGATTACTGATGATTGCTGATTTCTCGTGATGATGATTCATTACGATTCATTATGATTGATGATCAATAGCAATGATGATGGTGATGACGGCTGTGACAATTTATGGTGATTAGTAATTAATGGTGATTGTGATGGTGATGAGGATTACACAGTACTATATATACGATACCGGCTTTTTCTACGATAAATCTAATTCATGAAAAGCCATTGGCATTCTGTTGCTGATGGGCAAATCATTAGTAAACCTTCACCGTCATTGGTTATTTTCCTAAATTGATGCTTGAATCATTAGTAGACCTTCATAGTCATTGGTTATTTTCCGAATTTGATGCTTGAATCATTAGTAAACCTTCACAGTCAGTGGTTACTCTCTGTAACTGATGGTCGAACACTTATTACACCTTCCGAGTCAGTGGTTATTCTCTGAGACTGATGGTCTAACCATTAATAAACCTTCACAGTCAGTGGTTACTCTGTGAGAGTGATGGTCGAACCATTAGTAAACCTTCACAGTCAGTGGTTACTCTATGAGACTGATGGTCGAACCATTAGTAAACCTTCACAGTCAGTGGCTACTCTGTGAGACTGATGGTCGAACCATTAGTAAACCTTCACAGTCAATGGTTACTCTGTGAGACTGATGGTCGAACCATTAGTAAACCGTCACAGTCAGTGGTTACTTTGTGAGACTGATGGTCGAACCATTAGTAAACCTTCACAGTCAGTGGTTACACTGTGAGACTGATGGTCGAACCATTAGTAAACCTTCTCAGTCAGTGGTTACTCTGTGAGACTGATGGTCGAACCATTAGTAAACCTTCACAGTCAATGGTTACTTTGTGAGACTGATGGTCGAACCATGAGTGAACCTTCACAGTCAGTGGTTACTTTGTGAGACTGATGGTCGAACCATTAGTAAACCTTCACAGTCAGTGGTTACTCTGTGAGACTGATGGTCGAACCATTAGTAAACCTTCACAGTCAGTGGTTACTTTGTGAGACTGATGGTCGAACCATGAGTAAACCTTCACAGTCAGTGGTTACTTTGTGAGACTGGTGGTCGAACTTGAGTAAACCTAGACGTTGCGCTCCTTTTTAGGGCGGAAGCTGATTTCATTACTGGTGCTAGGATAAATCCACTGTGGCCTTAAACTGTGCCCCAGTGAGTGTCTTCAGTTGCGCTCTGTGCCTTAGGCTGTACCTCTGTGTATTAACCTGTACCTAAGTCGGGCCTCTCTGTGCCTTTTGCTATGCTTTATACTGTGCCATTTTCTGTGCCTTTGCTGTGTCTTCCCCTGTGCCTTTTTAGGTGGCTTGCACTTTGCCTCTTCGAGCCTCGTTATACCTATATGTGCCTTTTTCTGTGCTTTTGTTGTTCTTTATGCTGTGCCTTTTTCTGTTCCTTTTTCTGTTTTTTTTATGCTGTGCCTTTTTCTGTGCCTTTTTCTGTGCCTTACACTGTGCCTTTTTCTGTGGATTCTTTTGCACCTTTTTCTGTCCTTTATGCTGTGGCTTTTTCTCTGCCTTAATTTCTGTGCCTTACGTTGTGCCTTTTTCTGTGCCTTCCTCTGTGCATTCCCATGTGCCTTACTCTGTGCCTTCCTCTGAACATTGCGCTGTGTCTTTTTCTGTGCCTTATGCTGTGCCTATTTCTGTGCCCTTTTCTGTGCCTTATGCTGTGCCTTTTTCTGTGCCTTCCTCTGTGCCCTACGCTGTGCCTTTGCGTGGGTTTTCTACCGTTGTCGGTCAAAGTGTGCTGCCAAGCTGCATAATCAAACCGTTACCATAGAAAGTAGATAGATTAGGAGTCCGATGCACGTCCATCCTGACAGTGACACTGATGAGGCCAGTAATGCTGACAGTGGTACTGGGAGTATCACTGAGCGTGACACTGTCACTGACAGTGACACTGAAAAGGTCAGTGACTCTGATAGGGGCGCTTGGAGTATCACTGAGCGGTACACTGTCACTGAGAGTGACACTAACAGTGGCAGTGACTTTGACAGTGGTACTGAGAGTGTCACTGAGCATGGTACTTCCACACTGACAGTGACACTGACAGGGACAATGATGCGGACAGTGACACCTAGGATGCTATAGAGTGTGACGCTGTAACTGACGGTGACATTGAGAGAGGCAGTGACACTGACAGTGGCACTAGAAGCTTCACCGATAATGGCAATGCTACTGATCGTGTCACTGACACTGACACTACTGTATATCTCAACTCTACTTCTCTTGATTTGACTTGAATTGATTTTTGTGCACTTTTCTCCCCCCCCCCCCCCTGTTTCAACTTAATTAAAGCTGCATAGTCCGATGAAATATCAAATTTTCAAAACCAAACCAATCATCTAGATTTGATGTTAGATATCTAACTTAGATACTGATGCACTTATTAAGCATTTGTTTCTGCATAGAAGGCAATACTGAGTCAATTGAAAAGAACCTGTTACTGCAGAAGTCTATGGTGTCAGAGTTTTGGCAAGCTTGCCAAAAGTAATTTTCCATGTTTGCACTCAAAATATCTCAAAAGTTTACCATTAAAAATAAAAGTAACTTTGAACTAATGCAAAGTAGATACTAGTGATCGATCTAATATATTTATCTCAGAAAATTAAAAACCACCGGACTATGCAACTTTAAGTACTAATTGAATTTTATTTGGATTTCGGTTGATTTTGCTTCGGTTTAACTTGATTCGATATGATTTTACTTATAATTAGCAGCTGTTTTTGACTTGCTTTTATGGTAAGTAAATGAAACTTAGATCTTTTCAGAAACCTATTTTCCGAATTGTTAAATCCAGTACACTATTACAAAAAAACCTTGTTTTGATTTCTTGCACATACAATTTGACATTAAATTAATTGAGTGCTTAGACTACGGTAAATTCTTTACATTCATTATTTAGGGTTGTGATTGGGAGTCATGATTTACAGTAGTGATTCAGAGACATGGGTGGGAGATATGAATTGAAGTCATGATTTGGAGTAATACTTTTGAGTCACGAATGAGAGTTATGAATGGAAGTCATGACATCAAGTCATGATTTGGAGACATTTGTATGAATTATCATTGGGAGTTATGCATGGGAGTCATGAGACTGCTCGGATAAATTTGTTCGGCCATCACTTCTTTAGTCACGTGATCGTTAATCACAAACATCGGGACGGAACATGGCGCAAGCACGAGTCATGTAATCATTGTGTGTGATTTCTTTTGATTTCTTTTGATTTCTTTTGATTTCTTTTGATTTCTATTGATTTCTTTTAATTTCTTAAGATTTCTTTTAATTTCTTAAGATTTCTTTAGATTTGAGTTTTCCTTCATTATAATATTTGTTAGAATTTCTTTTCCGAAAATTGATGTGTATTGTAAAACCTTCCCCACAACCCGTTCTTCATGACAAGATGCACGCTGAATTTGGCTGCCTTCATGGTAAGGCATATATCTGAATTTGAATGCCCGCATGATAAGGTGGGGCATTGCATTTGGCCGTCTTCATGATAAGGTGGACACTGAGTTTAGCCGCCTTCATGATAAGGTGCACGCTGAGTTTGGCCACCTTCATGATAAGGTGCACACTGAATTTGGCTGCCTTCATGATAAGGCATATCCGAATTTGAATGCCCGCATGATAAGTCGTGCATTGGATTTGGCCGCCTTCATGATAAGGTTCACACTGAGTTTAGCCACCTTCATGCTAAGGTGCACACTGAGTTTAGCCACCTTCATGATAAGGTGCACACTGAGTTTGGCCCCCTTCATGATAAGGTGCACTCTGAGTTTAGCCACCTTCATACTAAGGTGCACACTGAGTTTGGCCCCCTTCATGATAAGGTGCACTCTGAGTTTAGCCACCTTCATACTAAGGTGCACACTGAGTTTGGCCCCCTTCATGATAAGGTTCACACTGAGTTTAGCCACCTTCATGCTAAGGTGCACACTGAGTTTAGCCACCTTCATGATAAGGTGCACTCTGAGTTTAGCCACCTTCATGATAAGGTGCACCTTGAATTTGGCCACCTTCATGATAAGGTGCACACTGAGTTTAGCCACCTTCATGATAAGGTGCACACTGAGTTTAGCCACCTTCATGATAAGGAGCACACTGAGTTTAGCGTTTTCATGTAAGCTGCATGCAACCACATTTAAAGTCGGGATAAAAGAGAAACTTGCCAAGAAACCTGTCTGCTCTGAGACAGCAACTTCGAGATTTTGCCTTGGGCCGCAGTGGCCTAATTGTTCCACATAATGTGGGGGAGGTCTCACACAAGTGTGATATGTTTCTATTTATTTAATTTCTGCACCAAAATTCCCCATTAGCACTCTACGATTTCCATGTTTTTATTCGCTGTTGTGTCTGCATGTTTATTGTTTCATTTCAGTTATTTAGATGTTATTGCGTTGCTTTAGTTATTTTTTTCCTAATTTTTAAAATGTATTTAAGTTAAATTTTTAGTTCTTCAGTTTCTGTTTAATGGTTATCGTAACTGATAAAATACTCACCATACCGAAAACACAACTATGCTAATCAATATTGTAATCGATGAAAATTGACGCAAAATTGAATAGGATGTTGCAAAAAACAAATAAACCTGTTCCTATGTGGGAACAACGGACTGTCATGTGCAATAATGTGAAGGGTGGCTATTTTGTAGTATTGTGAGTGTGGTGATGTTGCACATCCTGCAACCCGGATGCACCGTGCTCTAACCACACATGTGACACACTACAAGTGCAACGACTCGGCTGCCTGTTACTTAGATAAAAGATTCACCCAGCACTTGCAGTAGGGGTGAAAACCAACCCATTAGAAAAACTGGCAAAAAATATCTACATGCTGCATAAATGAAATGAGCAGATCAATTCTTAATTTAGGAAGAAAAATATATTCTTCACATACATTTTAATATTTACCTGCTACTTCTGATTTGAAAAATATAAGAGAACATGTGGTTTAATGGATTTTAAAAGTGAAATCGACAGCATTCTATGGTCACCATTTTATCTTTTTGCATTCTCTCCAATACCAGCAATCCTGAACTTAATTATTCCGCTGCGAGTTCATGGCGCTTCGATCGATTCTGCCATCATCCATTCAACGTTGGCCACAAGATGTGGAGTATGCATCGATTATATATATTTCAATGACAAGTTTGTTTCAATTAGAAAAAATGGAATAAAGATGTGTTGTAATTGGATGTAAGGATTATGGAACAATGAATAAATAAATAGGAATGCATATTTCAATAAAAATAAACTGGTTTGATGGATTTATTTCTTATTTTATGTGTCAACTTCAACCCCCATGTGGACACGGCAAAATATTTAGCTACACAACTGAAACTGTGCCTAGAGATACCTTATGGTGCTGCCACCTGTGAGAGCTATCGGCCACTAAAATACATGCTGCCGTATTCTGTCACTAGCTCGTAGAAGTTGGGCAGTTTAGCGATTTTCTGTGAATATAGTGGGAAAACGTGGCATTTTCTCCCAAATTTTCAACATATAGATGGACCTACAAGAAATTTAGCGAATTTAGCCCAATTTTCGGCAGGTAAGAGCTTGGTATAAGTAGAAACTGATCTGCTATCAGCGCTATACATTTATTATGATAGAAATGTGATAAATGGCATTGCCGTGGATTCGCTATAGGAATGCTGCTACTCGTGGTGACAGTGAGTTGTCGCAGCGCTAGTCAACAGGTTTGGGAATGCTCGTAATGCTCATTTCACCAACTCTGTGCCAATATAAGTAACCATTTGATACTGGAACCATAAAACAACAACAAACAAACAGATACTGGAACCAGGGATTCCACTTCCTGTTCCACACTAAAGCAGTTTTCGCCCATATTTAGACTACGTTGTCATCCAACCCTGCTGCAAGTATGGGGTGAATCTTTTAATCTACCTGGGCGTAATCGATTAATCGACTCTGGTCACCCGAGCCACTTTTTGGCGCATGCGCACATCCTGCAGACTCGGGTCGAATAATCGAATAAGCTTCTCCACGCTCAGGTGACCAAAATTGTGGCCCTTTTATTAGTTTTTTTAGTAGCCAATATAATTACAGCAAAATATGATTTAACTATTTTTATGATGGCATAGTTTAGTGATATTTCCATTTCATTAATCTATGTTATTACAAAAAAATAATATGTATGACTGGTACCGGTGGCTGTTATCCTGCAGGATGGTACCAGCGCAAATGTGATGTCATTGCTCCTTGCAAACCCCAACCCCAGCCAAGAGGTGGGTTACTGGGGTCGGGTTGTATTTGTCGACTCCACTCGCGTTGTTCTATTTGAAATTCTGACGGCTCGGATGACCCGAGTCGCCCGGGTCGTGTTAATCGATTACGGCCCCTGTTACCCTGCCACCTGGGACCATCCCGGGTAAATGGGGCCGAACCCTCCTCGCGATAACTGAGTTCACGAGGGTGAAACACAACACAACTCGGTCAGTCTGTAACCAGTACCGCGCTACTGAGGAAGGTGCAGGCAGACAACCATTCAGTGTCATTCACCTTCCTTGGACTGAAGAGAGAGAACTCTCCTGTGGATGGTTGTTTTATGTTGTTGTTGGAGTTTGACGCCCTGGCAACTTCTAAGGTAATATCAGGATGGGTACCGACTTGTGACAGTGCGCACTCAATGTGACTTTATAGTGCTGCCAAAATCAGATTGCCAGCACCATGACCCAATATTCCACCCAGTCACATTATCCTGACAATGAGCTAACCAGTCCTTGCCCTATCCTATTAATGCCGAGCTCCAGGCAAGGAAGCGACAAGTGTCAATTTTAAAGTCATTGGTTTGACGCGACTGGGAAAAATGAGGTCATCATTCTATTCATGTCACAAAATAACCATGGTTTACTTGATTAAAGTTACATAATCCTGATGGCTTTGAGTTCCTGCCAAATTAATGTATTAAGTTGATCACTAAATTAATGTAATAGGTTGATCTACTTTACTTTAGTTTTGAGTAAATTTGATTGAAAATGTCTAACTCTGGAGATAATTCAAATGAAAGCAAAAATATATTTCTGTTATGCACACTGAGATATTGTACATCAGCAGTGACAGGTTCTATTAAATTAATTTCACATTTCCTAAATAGGTGTTCAATAAGTGCACAAGTTTCTTGGTTAGATATGTAGGGTAAACTGATTTCATCAGATTGTGCAACTTTAAGCAATGATGAGAGAAGAGAATGTGTAATCTCTAGAAGGAACCAATTCTAAACACGATGCACAGTGACACAAGGACAACACTTGTATTACTCTGCAAAACTTGCATTACCATGTAAGTTTTGTGTAAGTTTTGTATTACTGCGTGAGACTTGTGACACTGGGTAATACTTGTAATACTTGTGTTTGTGTGGGTGGCTTGTATTTGTGCGGAAGACTTGTATTGCAGTGGAAGATTTATATTACTGAATAAGACTTGTATTACTGGACAAGACCAGTACTTGTATTACTTTGTAATACTTGTATTGCTGTGTAATACTTGTATTACTGAATAATAATTCTATTACTAAGTAAGACTTGTATTGTTGTGTAATACTTATATTGCTGTCTATGAATTGCATTGTTGTGTAATACTTGTATTGCTGTTACTACTTGTATTACACCGTAATACACTGTAATACTAGTATTGATGTGTGAGACTTGTACTTCTGTGTAATAGTTGTATTAGTATTACCGTGCAATACTTATATTATACTGTAATACTTGTATTATTGAATAAGACATGTGTTACTGTGTAATACTTGTATTGCCGTGTAATACTCATGTTGCTGTGTAAGACTTGTATTACCATGTAATACTTGTATTGCCACATAATCCCTGTGTTGCCATGTAATGCTTGTGTTGCCATGTAAAACTTGTATTACCGTGCAATACTTGTATTGCCATGTAATACTTGTGTTGCTGTGCAATATTTGTATTGCTGTGCAATACTTATATTACTGTATAATATTTGTATTACCGTTTACTCCTCATGTAGCTGTGTAGGACTTGTATTGCCGTGTAATATGTGTATTACCATGTAATATATGTGTTGCTGTGTAATATGTGTGTTGCCGTGTAAGACTTGTATTGCCGTGTAAGGCATGTATTTCCGGGTAAGGCTGTTGTCCTGTCAGCGTGTGAAACCTCGTCTGGTTCTGGTCACGAAGCCTTCCTTTACTTGGAGCCACCTTTGTTCCACTTTGTTCCATTTTGTTCCACTTTGTTCCACTTTGTTCCATTTTGTTCCACTTTGACCCTCCCTGAGGAGATTTCTCCCCACCCTGACACACACGGGCTGTCCCGACTTGCATGCATGGTTATTCATTACATTTGTTCTGCTATTGCGAATCACCCACTTACACCTTCTACAATTACCACCAGCCACTGAAGCTGTCAGGTGGTGCTGTGTGTATATGAGTCAGTAAGCATATGCTGTATTCAGTAAACAGGGTCTAGTGTGCGATTTTCAAGTAGTTGTATGCAGATGGAAATCCTTCCACTGCTGCTGTGTCTGATGGCTGATGACTGAGAGTAGTCTACTGATAGTTCCTACACTGGTTGGTGCTTGAGGCAACTCAGGAACCTGTCTGAGATCACACACTCCGATGGTGCCTGCCTGCCTGCCTGCCTGCTGCTGATGCCTCAGGCATTGTGCATCTGTGATGCCGCAAGGCTATGCAATCATTTTGTGAATTTGATAATCTTTTCATAAAGCATTTAATAAATTTGCTCTGACAAGGCTTCCTCCTCTTGACTCTTGACTGCAATACGTGGGTTCCGAGTCACTGCCCGCTTGTCCCTGGGGAGCGACTGGAGCTGGGACCCGGCGTGTTTACACACCGCGAGTGGGGAGCTGACTCCCAACCCGACCCTTTACTGGAGGCACTTTATATTTAAATTGCATAGTTTGATGGTCTTTAGTTTCTGTCATTTTCTGAGATAAACATATTAGGTTAGTTGTTATAATCTACCTTAGTTTAGTTTGAAGTAACTTTTATTTTAAATGGCTAACTTTTGAGATATTTGCAAACATGCAAAATTAATTTTAGCAAGTACGCCAGGCTTCTGCAGTAACAAGTTCTATTAAATTGCCTCAGCATCCCCAACTATGCAGTGAGAAATGTTTATTAAGTACACCAATATCTAAGTTAGATATGTAGAATCAAATCTAGATAATTGTATTGGTTTTGAAAATTTGATATTTTTATCGGACTATGCAGCTTTAAACACACTTCGAACCCTTAACCACACGGTTCCCAATTGCTAAGCTTAATAGGGTTTTCGCACTACATTTGATAGTGAAATGGTTGCAACATCCAAAGTGACAGTGCTTTAAAGGTAGGTAAAGGATGCGTGTTTTATGGTCCAGGGAGTGGGACTTGGCTCAGGCGGTAGACTGTCCAGGCGGTAGACTGTCCACCTGTGAAGGTGTCGGTCATCCTATCGATCCTGATCAGTTGACCCATTTGCAGTTTGGGCTATTTTCCATTCCAACCAGTGGTCCACAACTGGTTCATCAAAGGCTGTGTTATGTGCTGTCCTGTCTGTGGGAAAGTGCATATAAAAGACCCCTTGCTACTATTTGGAAAGAGTAGGCTATGTGGCGGCAGCAGGTTTCCTCCAAAGAAATATGTAAGAATGACCAAATGTTTGACGTCCAATAGCCGATGATGAAAATCAATGTGCTCTAGAGGTGTCGGTAAATAAAACAAACTTTTTTTGCATTAAATGGTAACTCTATTAGTCTATACAAACTTAGTACTTGCTTCCCACAGCTGAATGCACATGGCCATGGAA
This sequence comes from Branchipolynoe longqiensis, assembly GCA_030323885.1. NCBI lineage: Eukaryota > Metazoa > Annelida > Polychaeta > Phyllodocida > Polynoidae > Branchipolynoe > Branchipolynoe longqiensis. The sequence goes on from CM059197.1 coordinate 18,195,330, forward strand.
CACATCTATTGTTGTTAAAGTTGCATAGTCTGATGAAAACATCAAATTTTCAAAACCAAAACACTTATCAAGATTTGGTGCTACATATTCAACTTAGATACTGGTGCACTTAGTAAGCATTTGTTACTGCATAGAATGTCGTAATAAGTCAATTCAACAGAGCCTGTTACTACTGAAGTCTATGGTATCAGAGTTTTGGCGTGCTTGCCAAAATTAATTTGGCATGTTTTGACATCAAATATCTCCAAAGTTAGCCATTTAAAATAAAATTTACTTCCAACTGAAATAAAATAGATTATAACGATCAGTATAGTGTATTTATCTCAGAAAATGGCAGAAACTCAAAAGCATCGGACTATGCAACTTTAATATATTTGTTAACGAAACTTGCCGGACTGTCTCATCCGGGTACTCAGCCACCAGTCGCATTTGTCCATTGATATAAGGCTGGAGGAGGGGACTGATAATTACCGACAGCCGTGTAGGTTTATGCGGCGGACCTGTTAGGAAGCAGTCTTCATATTTGGGACGGTCCTAACATCCCTCAAAGCAAGCTAAACTGAGCCATGTTTGGACCGTCCCATTCTGTGTGTGTGTGTGTCTCTGTGTGTGTGTCTCTGTGTGTGTATCTGTGTCTGTGTGTGTCTCTGTGTCTGTGTGTGTGTCTGTGTGTGTGTCTGTGTGTATGTCTCTGTGTGTGTCTCTGTGTGTATCTGTGCATGTCTGTGTGTGTGTCTCTGTGTCTTTGTGTCTCTGTTGCTGTGTGTGTATCTGTGTGTATCTCTGTGTGTGTCTCTGTGTGTGTCTGTGTGTGTGTCTGTGTGTGTGTCTCTGTGTGTGTCTGTGTGTGTGTCTCACAGACAGAGACACATACAGAGACACGGAGACACAGACACACACATAGAGACACACACAGAGACACAGAGTGACACAAACTTTTTATATACTTCACTGCATAACGCATAACGCATAACGCAATACGCATTACGCGTATATGGAATGCTGGCATTCGCATAACGCATAACGCGTAACGCATAACGCATTACGCATTACGCGTATATGGAATGCGCCCTTTAAGATATCGCAAGCTGCACTGCTCCCACGATATACAACTGACACGTCACGGACAGAACATCGGGGGCTTGCAACATTTTCATTACTTTCACCATGGTACAATAAGCTACTGGAACGAGGTAAGTGTGGGTAAGGCTGCATATATATCTACGTATATATGTATGTGTGTACATATGTTTATTTGTCTACCTATCTATGTATCGATATGCGTATATATATATATATATATATATATATATATATATATATATATATATTTGCGCTGTATAGTTGTTGAACCTACCCTGTATATTTATATGTAAGTGCATTGCCTGTATGTAATTGTAAGCATTAAAAGACTTACAATTCCATGGGAATGAGTGTAGTAGTCTGCACTGACATCTCAGGCAAGGAGATTCATAGACAGGTAGGCGTGGGTAGTGTGGTGACATCAGGGAGGTGTAGTGGTTAGCACACTGGCTCGGAATGCAAAGAGATGTGGGTTCGAGTCCCGCTCTATGCGCAATATTTGCCATTTTCAGCACACACACAGACCCACGACATATATATATATATAAATATATATCAATATATATATATATATATATATATATATATATATATATATATATATATGCATATATATATATATATATATATATATATATGCATATATATATATATATATATTCGACTGAACAGAAGTAGATAGTCCCTCCAAAGGTTCAGTGTCACAACAACATGGGTGTCATGGTGAACAGTTTAAAAAACATGACAGAGAAGAGCGTGTTAAAATGTTCCCTTTTGTATTCCAGAGAAAATGATGAAAATGTTGCACGGCGTCCGTGCGCCGCGCCATCAGAACGAGGCGGGACTTAAGCGTGCCGGGGTGGCGACGTGGGGCAGGTTGACGGTACGCCGTGTGTGGGACACATCAGGAACACATGGTGCGCGTGACCAGGTGACGACGAGTACTTGTGCAAGATGGCGGCGCACGGCACGCAGCTCAATAGTGCTGCCTGGAGCAGCTTGCTGCTCTTGGCGGTCTTTGTGGCTGGCGCAAGCGCAAAGTTCCTCTGGTTTGAGAAGGCACCGGATCCCAGCGACAAATGTACTATTATAAGAAGTGGGTTAGTATCGTAACTGTTCATATTCATTCAATGATAGTTTTTGTTTGATCCCTGAAGTTTTGTTTGATCTTGAGATTGGCTGGATTCGTCCCGTCCCACACCTGACTTCCTCCCATGGGTGCCCCATTTAGGGTCGGCTCCGGCCAACGTAATATTGTTACCCATGGGTAACCTGGGATCCTTACCCAAAACACCTTAAAGTTGCATAGTCCGATGGTTTTGAATTTCTGTATTTTTTCTGAGATAAATATATTAGATCGATCACTAGTATCTACTTTACATTACTTCAAAGTTACTTTAATTTTAAATGGTAAACTTTTGAGATATTTTGAGTGCAAACATGGAAAATTAGTTTTGGCAAGCTTGCCAAAACTCTGACACCATAGACTTCTGCAGTAACATGTTCTGCTAAATTGACTCAGTATTTTCTTCTACACAGAAACAAATGCTTAATAAGTGCATCAGTATCTAAGTTAGATATGTCAAATCAAATCTAGATAATTGGTTTGGTTTTGAAAATTTGATATTTCATCAGACTATGCAGCTTTAAGCCTAACCTAATTTGCCATAATTGATCTAACCTATACAATTGCAGACATGCCACCTTAATACACAAGTGCCTTCTTCTCTTCTCAGCTGAATGGCACCAGTACCATATGACTTCACTAGAATGTAGTTTGAAAACGAATAACAAACCATCTTTGTACAGGTGCAATGACAAAAACCGAAGATTGTGATTGGCCCTTGCATGGGTAGGCATATCATAACAGTCCACATTTAATTGGTAGGCATAGAGACTTGAAATGGGCCTCAGTCTTTGGCTTAAGCCCATTTCAAATATCTCCTCCCCGTTGAACTATTAGGTAAACATATGTTCATGTCTTTGGATTATATTGTTGTAAGATTGCTAAAGGTTTTTGCACTGAAGTTGTTTTTACCGATTAGAAAGCGATATGTGTCTGAGTTCAGCCAGTAAAAATTGAATAAGTTCAAATAAGATACATTTCTACGAAGGGAGTTAGTATTTCTAATATTATCATTAACATTATACAGATCTACAAGCCCCTATCCAAAATCCTTAGGCCCAGTTGCCCTTTGGAATTAATAACTTTTAGGATTTTAGAATGAAGATAGTAATTAAGCAATAATACTGCCCCAAAACGTATGAATACTCAGACTACGTAGGGTAAGTAAAGACAACAAATACTATCACAGTTTATTAAATGAAATAATGCAATAAATATAACCCATAAATACTCGAGTGCATTATATTTCCAACAAAAACATTTGGTAAAGCATCAGTACATACAAATATTAATATTTCTGCAGAGAAATGTATGAATATTCATGCTAAGAGGGATGAATAAAGACTGAATAGTATCAAAGTATATTTATATGATGTACGGAAAAAGAAATCGGTTTTCGGAAATATTTCGACTTAAGAATTTCCGATAAGGGATTGTGGACGTATATTTTGTTAAGAGATGTAGCGGGGTCTAACATCTAACATTACACCAATACCAGGCTTGCAGTTAGCGAGACGATATAGATAAGCACGGCCTACCAAATTGGCAGTACGTACATTTATTTTCAATGAGATTCACAAATATGATGAACCATGCGGGCGAACAGCCACCACATTGCCGACGATAGTTTCACCAGAAAATGCTTAGGGGATCTCTGGTTGGATAAATATAATAATCACTATTTGTGTACCTTCATTCATGTATAATATTTGTGTAAGGAGAACTCACTGAATCGTGTTGTATATCCTCCGCCTGTGATGTTTATATTGTTCAGGTGTTGTTTCGGCGGTTCTGCCCGTTACGATTAACCACAACCATTAACTGTCCTATTGGCAGTTGGTATTGCAATACCTCAGGGAGTTTGACGCCCCTGCCCTGCAGAGTTGTAAACCACTACCTTGTGGTACAGGTTCTTGACAGAACCGAAGGCTAAGGGAGCAAACCCTAAACAGAAAACCATGTCATTGTGGCAGCATTAAGGGCGGTTGATGTATGGAACTCCCAACATCTCCCGACCATCCACTGCAGGGACAAATAGTTTTGCGCCTGTCTGGACATGTTCTTGCCGGTGTGAAACCTCTATTTGCTCCCCGAGAGAGTGCCGCTGGTAACTTGCAAAAGCCAGCAGCACTTCAACACTTTTGCAGGCAGCGTTCATGAAATGTACAACCACACAATCACTCTCACAGCAGAGAGCTAAATGGAGAGCTGCAGTCAAGTAATGAAAGCAGTCTTTGTCGCATCACAACCGACAGCATGATGATGATGATGATGATGATTTGTGTAACATATAATTGACTATATATATACCATATTATCGCAGGTTAGCGATCTGGGTGTTTAAATTGGGAAATCACTGAAGTGTGGGGGGGGGGGTGTTTGCAAACCATGGGCATTTAAGGGGTAGGCTTTTGCGCAATATTGGCCAATTGAGGGGTGGGCGCTAACCCACACATGGGTGTTAACCCGCGGGAATACAGTATATGTATATATGTATATCTACAGTTCAAGGACAAGAACACAAGATAGTAGATTTCTCTGCTGCGACTTACAAAGGTCTAGTGCAATTGTAAGAGAGGTGTGCAGGTGGTGGTGCCAACGGTACAGTTTGGTATAAAAAGGTATAGAATGAGGTTTAATTACCTCCTGTACATTTATACTCCCATAACACCATATACATCACAAGGTATTCCATCTATTAAAGCTGCATTGTCCGATCAAGCATCAAATTTTCAAAACCAAAATAATTATCTATATTTGATTCTACATATTTAACTTAGATACTGATGCACTTATTAAGCATTTGTTGCCGCATAGAAGGGAACACTGAGGCACTTTAATAGAACACATTACTGCATCAGCCTATGGTGTCAGAGTTATTGCATGCCTGGCCAATTAATTTGACATGTCTGCACTTCAAGTATCTCAAAAGGTAGCCAGTTAAAAATAAAAGTTACTTCCAGCTAAAATAAGGTAATTACAACAATCAATTTGATATGTTTATCTCAGAAAAATGACAGAAACTCAAAACCATCGGACTATGCTACTTTGATCACTCAGGTGAGAAAATTGTTTATTTAGTAAGGGATATGCATATGGAAAATGAACACCTGTTTGATCTAGCGGAATAATCAGATTAGATAAGATATCGAAGTGATAGGATCAATATTGTTGAGTTACGTGTCATGCTCTCCTAATGCACAGGCTGGCTTATTCTCAGGCGAGAGAGGCATTGACCACATATATATTGGTTGGTTGATTGTTAGAGTTTTATGTCCTGGCAAAATGTAAGGTCATATCAGGATGGGTACCGACTTGGGTTAGTGTGCCCTCATGGAGACCTTATAGTACTGCCCCACTGGAAAACCAAACCGGCAGCACCATGACCTGATATCAACAGTTAAAATATGCGATGTTTTATAGCATTTTATTCATCGTGTTTTATTCCAATAGAATTTGCTTTAATCCGCATGTCTCCTGAAAACCCCAAGCTGGCCCGTGACAACCTATGTATTTTCACCTTGTGGCTCCCGACCGGTCTTTAGATTGAAGGCTGAGGGATGGGAGGATATACATCCTGCTCCGGACTGTTCGACTGGCGGCCTAATCTGGTACTACACAACTGGACGAATCCGCGCGCACTTCTTCCTGGACGCCACCTATGAACGAGACTTTGAAATATGCCTCACTGCGGGCGAGGCCAACTCTTTGTACGTGTGGGTCGACCACAAGGGGAAGTACTGGACGCCAATGGCCTTCCCCAACTACATGGGTAAGTATGCAACTCTTCTGTGCAACATTTGTTTGTTTGTTGTTGTTTTAAGTCATAGCAACATCTAAGGTCATATCAGGATGGGTACCGACTTGTGACAGTGCACCCCTCATGGTGACTTTATAGTGCTGCCCCACTGGGAGACCAGACCACCAGCACCATGACTGGCGCCTGGCTATGAAACAACAAGTATACATTTTTAAGTCATTGGTTCGACTCGACCAGGGTTCGAACCCACAAACCCATGGGTTCGGATCCCCCAATCTCCCAAAACAGGAGACGGATGCTCAACTCATTCGGCCACTCCGTCTGGTCTTTTGTAGAACATGCTACTCATAATAATAATTCTTACCACTGCTACCAGAGGGCAGGTTGTCAATGGAAATCGTTTAGCAGATCATTTGCACAGAGCATGCTCTGCAGTGACGGTGCTACCCACATTAGTTCTTATCACTGACATCAGAGGATGGATTAGCAGTGGAAATCGTTTATAATACCTTTCCTACAGGGCATTCTGCACAATGAGTTATAGCAGAAATTGGTTCTTCTCACTGCTATAAGATGATGGGTTGTTTGTGGAAATCCTCTATAAGGTCTGTTCCACAGAGCATGCTCTGCAGTGAACTGACTCACACTATTAGTTCTTCCATTGCCATCAGAGGGTGGGTTACTGGTGGAAATCCTCTCTTGAATTGGAGCTGGACGTAGCTAAGGCGGTAGAGTGTCCACCTGTGAAGGTGTGGGTCATCCGATCTATCCTGCTCAGTGGACCCATTTGCAGTTTGGGCTATTTTCCGTTCCAACCAGTAGACCATAATTTCTTTTGAAGAAACCTGCTGCCGCCACATAGGCTACTACTCTTTGCGATAAGCAACAATGGGTCTTTTATATGCACTTTCCCACAGACAGGACAGGTCATCGGAGGAACAACAATGTTGTCCTAATACTAATAATAGCAGGGATGAAAGTGGTCTCCGGCAAAACCGCGGAAATCTTGTTGAGACCTTGACGCCACCTAGCGGGTTCTAGCATTTATTCCCTTCTATGCAGCCTTTGATGAATCAGTTGTGGACCACTGGTTGGAACGGTAAATATCCCCAAACCAGCAGCTATGCAGCTTTTTCACGCGGACTCGCGCGGCTCATGATGAGCCTTTATGCTGACGTGTGAGGTTGGACTTCAGAGTGTGCTTCTCTTGTCTCGTTCTTTACTATACAGTTGGTGACGAATTTAAGGAGCGGTGCAAGCGGTCGTATAAAGGCAAGCTCGACCTGTTCTTCGAGCCCCCGTGGTACAAGATCCACTACGTGAGCCATGTCTCGTGGACGGTGACCGAACTGCCTCCCGGCACCGTCAGCGAGAATGACGAAGGCGAAGAGGACGTCTCAGATATACCCATATAATCTACGGGTGTCAACGTGTCACTTAACTAATTAATCCATTGCAGTGACCGGCTACCTGCCAAGTTTGAAAACACAATTTGGTATCAGACTCAATCAAACAGAATGTTTTGCATGCTTAATTAAGTCATTAATCCATTGCAGTGTCCGGCAACCTAACAAGTTAGAAAACACAATCTGATACCAGACTCAATCAAACAGAATGTTTTGCATGCCTACCTAGCTGTGGCCACTTATAATTTAGGCTACATTGACATTGTAACTTATATGGACCAAACTGACCCACATTTGAAAGTTAAAGGCAGTTGAAATGGTTTGTTGCACTAGTACGGAGGGCTTAAGTCCGTCAGAGTCCTGGAAGGAAGGAATGCTCATCGACAGTGACATTTGATCAATTTGTGATAATCTCGAAGGCTCCCATATCGTTTAATGACTGCTTATTATCAGCCAGCCCAGTACCTGTTGACAATGAAGAAATCAACATAGTTTAGCACCTTCGTTTAGTCCAATACTGCCTTTGGTTCTTAGAGTATGCCATTTATCACATGCTTAATGTATCTATATATACCCTCCTTCATTTAAACTTCATGGCAAAGGGCAAAGCTGGGTAAAGATCTGATATAATCTTGCATGATTCTATAAGTATTAGCTAGGGAATATGAAAGATATCTAGAATTAGTTTTATTCGTCTATATCGTCAGTCTACTTTGTCTTAACTGCGTTGTGCCCGTGGTTCCGTCTGTGTTATTTACCGCTAGTGTATTTGGGGTTGTATTTTTGTTGTTGCATATTTTCTTGTCACATATCGCACACCAAGCTTCCGTGTAGTACTTTCAGCAAAATTGATGTTTGCAAAATTAAAGTTGCAGAATCCGATCCCTTTGAGTTTCTGAATTTTCTTTTATAGATAAATTAAAATTGCAGAGTTCGATGGTTTTGAGTTTCTGTCATTTTTGTTTGATAAAGATATTAGGTTGATCGTTATAGTCTACCTTACTTAGTTTGAAGTAACTAATATTGGTTAACTTTGAGATATTTGAAGTGTACATGCTAATATAATTTTGGCATGCGCATCAGAATGTTGACACTGTTGGTTTCGGGTGTGACAGGTTCTATTACATTTACGTTGTATTTCTCTTCTGTGCCACAATAAATGTCTGAATTGGATATGTAGAATCAAATCCTGATAAGCGTTTTGGATTTGAAAATGTGATGCTTACATTGGACTATGCAGCTTTACCTTTGTTTATTGGCTTTTTTACGTCCTAGCAACATGTAGCAAGTCCATGTTTGTTTGTTGGGATCTTATGTCCTAGCAACATCTAAGGTTTGTTTTTGTTTGTTCTTGTTTTACGTCCTAGCAACATCTAAGGTCATATCAGGACGGGTACCGACTTGTGACAGTGCATACTCATGATGACTTTATAGTGCTTCCCCACTGGGAGACCAGGCCACCAGCACCATGACCTGATATCCCACTCAGTCACATTATCCTGACACTGAGCCAACCAGTCCTTGCCCTATCCTAATAATGCCAAGTCCCTGGCTAGGAAGCAACAAGTATCAATTTTTAAGTCATTGGTTTGACTCGACCAGGGTTCGAACCCACCATCCCACAGTCTACCAACATGGGAGACAGACGCTCTAACTCATTCGGCCATCTTAGCTGGCGCACACCTCCCATTTACGATTCGCGCACTAAAACTGACTGCGACTCGCAACCCGTTTACGACTTAAAACTGGCCGATTCATTTTTCGAATCTATAAGATTCCAGTTTTAAGCCCTAAAACTGAGTTTTAAGTCGCGAATCATAAGGCTCTGGTGTGCGCGGGGGTCGCACACCTAATGACTAAAACCCAGTTTTATGCGCGAAACCGGCAGTTTTAGGTCGTAAATGGGAGGTGTGCGCCAGCCACATATCAGGACAGAAACCGACTTGTGACAGTACGCGCTTACGGTGATGTTATAGTGCTGCCCCACTGGCAGACCAGGCTGCTGACACCATGACTTGATATCCCACTCAGTCACATTATCCTGATACTGAGATGACCAGTCCTTGCCCTATCCTAGTAATGCCGATCGCCAGGCTAGGAAGCAACAAGTGTCAATTTTGTAAGTCATTGGTTTGACTGAACTGGGATTCGAACTCCCTACCTTCCGCACAGGAAGCCTGCGCTTGACCGATATGGCCACCGCAGAGAGAAGTAATACTTTTATAACAACTTAATAAAATGAAGGTGTCTCAGTAGCCTATGATACCGAAAAGTAGGTCACGAAACCAGTGCACTTATCACCAAAGTTTTGGACATTACTCACGATATGGGCGAGTGTATGAGAGGTAGGCCTTGCACATCCGAGATACTAACTTTCTTAGCTGGAGCTCATATTTGGTCAATTCCTGTATAAATAAAAGTGAACCATATTTTATTGACCGGTTAAACTTAAAGATGCACAGTTCGACATTTTAGACATAAAGTGTATGTCATTATTTGATATTAATATATTAGGTTGATTTCTACAATCTACCTTACTTCAGTTTGAAGTAACTTTTATTAAAACATAAATGGTTATCTTTGGAGATATTTGAAGTGAAAACACCCCAAAATAATGTTGGCATGCACATCAAAATTCCGACCCCCTTAGTATTCGATTAAACTTAGTATTTATTGCCTTCTATGCAGCAACACATGCTTTAATATCTAGAACAAAATCTAGATAGGTATTTTGGTTTGAACATCTTATACTAGGTACACACCTACTGTTTTTCCGCACCCACCTACCGTATACGATCTAAAACTGCCCAAAAGTCGTGAGGTGTGCACTCCCCTAGCACACCTACCGATTGCGATTCGCGACTTAAAACTCATTTTTAGGGCTAAAACTGCTTCCTTATGATTGCGATTCGCGATTCTAAAAATGAATCGGCCCATTTTCAGTTTTAAGCAGGTCGGGTCGGGTCGCGAGTTTTAGTGCGTGAATCGTATACGGTAGGTGTGTACCTAGCATTAAGCTTTCATCTGGCTATGCAGCTTTGATGGTTGACTGAGAATACGGAAATGTCACTTAAAGAATAGCACTCTGCATACAACTATTACTAGCCTGTTCTGGAGGGGCTATAGTTTTCCATCGTCCCTTGAGTATTTCTTTCATTTGCGACATTCACAATATTTTGTGAATCCCATTGGCTTTTAAGGTTTGAGCTAGAGGTAAAACAATATTGTTCCCTGAGTAATCCCTTCATGACAATCGTGATACCCATTTGCTCGGTTGTGTGGCGTATTGCGGAGTCGATACCTGGCTTTACCGGACAACTGTGCATCAAGAACATTGTTGTCCTAATAATGCAGATGCCCGGTCATCGGAGGAACAACAATGCTGTCCTAATACTAATAGCAGGGATGAAAGTGGTCTCCGGCAAAACCGCTGAAATCTGGTTGAGACCTTGGCGCCACCTAGCGGGTTCTAGCAGAACCAAGCTATGGTCATTACACCAATGTCAAATTTCCGTGAAAAAGCGGATTTTCCACCAGAGGATTCGCACTGTCCTGGAATCGGGGACAGAATTCCAAAAGTCAGGTTTCAACTGTCCTTATTATGACTTTGTTATTGCCCATGCCAGATTCTTTTTTGGGTTTTATGTACCAGCAAGATTACAGGTCATATAGGAATGGAATTCGGACTAACCAATTGCTGTTAAAATATATTGCCATTTTATGAACGTTATTTCAATTTCAGTTCAATTCAATTCAAATCAGGGAAATGTTTGAAATTGCAGAGATCTTTCATCCCTGTGATATAGCAGATATTCCATCACCGAAAGGACAATGAAATGAAAGGTAGAATTGAACAATCGTCCGCACATGACAGGGATTCGCTGTCCACGACTTTCTGTGACGGTTTGAAAGCTAAAGTCGCTTACTGAGCACCTTATCGCCTAGCTGTTGGGGTGGATTAGCCTTCTTTTTGTTTGTTGTTGGTAAAACAGTTTATTCATCAGAATATAATTTGTTTCAGCGCCGAGGCACGGGTCTTCCACCCGTTTACATTACACTGTAAATAGGTAGATAAGCAGGTACTTATGCTAGGTACACACCTACCGTTTACGACGCGATTCGCGCATAGGATCTCGTTAGTCGTTAGGTGGGTGCGGACCCCTAGCACACCAGACATCCGCGATTTGTGATTACAACTCAGTTTTAGGGCTTAAAACTGAAATCGCAAGCAATTCAAAAAACGATCGGGAACGATTGCAAATCGGGAGGTGCGTGCGGATCGGTCGTAATCTTAAACGGTATATGTGTGCTAGCCGCCGACCGGTCGCTTTTGAGTTTTAATGAAAAACCAATCGCCTGGCCGGAAAACGCTCATGTGACGTTGTCCATACACAACTGATAAAAATGGCGGACTGGACGAGCAAGACGGAGATTGCGATGGTGGAAATGTGGGAAACGCGGCCCTGTCTCTTGTATTTAATTAATAAGTTGCGCGAGTCGTAAATAGTAGGTGTGTACCTAGCATTAGGTAGGGCATATTAGTTCTTGGAAGATTTATACTGCCTATTATGGATAAGTCTGACTAGACTTGTTTTCACCATTATACAGTTTGTTGATAGAAAGCCCGAGCCTACACTTTTACCGACCCAAGGGATTTTTAACCTCCCAGAGGTGAGGGCACAGGGAATCGAACCACCTACATTCAGATTAGGAGTCTGACCTAGAAAAAAGTCAGACACTCTAACCACTCCACCACAGAGAACACCACAGTAGATTGTGAAGGGTGTTATGTTAGTGTGTTGGTGGGTTAGCCATAATAAGTTCCGTGTTATGGGCTAAGATGGTGGGTCGCTGCAAGAACTGTGCTGCTATTACGGTATAGCTGAGCTAAGTAATTGAGTGTGAGGGGAGGGGGGGGGGGCGGCAAGGTAGAGCATAGGATCCACACTATGGTGTTTGTTCAAGGACCTGACCAGTGAGATGCATTGTGATCAGTGACTCAAACTTTGGTAGGAAGGTGCACTTCTAATAGCAGATGGTAGTTTGTTCCACATCTTGCTGCCTTTAAATATTGGTGCCTTAGCTAGGTTGTTTGTGCTTGGTCTAGGAACAATCAGGAGCGATCCATCCCCCATTCTTGTCTGCCCGTTCAGTGGATCTCTGTATTGTGGTTCTTTTGAACAGATGAATGTCCCACCACTGGGCTAGGGCTTCAAGATTTGTTTCTATGTGCATGTCCTGTACACTCAATATTTTACCCTTAAACACAGTTCTAAGTTCTCGATTCTGGTATTTTTGCAGCTTCTCCTGCTGTTATTTTGTTGCCAGGCTATAAATGATGTCGTTATAGTCAAAGATGGGCAGAATTCGGGTCCCAACATCGCCGTTGGTTGCAATCAGTTCGGCCAATAGGAGGGCGGACATCCGGGTACTTAGCGCATCGCGCCCTAGCAACTATTCGGGTCGGTGAATACAATGGCAGGCACAGCATTGAAACAGCTAAAGAGTGTGTATTTGAGTCTTGTTTGTTAGGGTCAATATGCCTAAAGGTTGTGTGGTTGTTCTAAATAACACTCGGGGGTTGAAACAATGTTATTTAGGAGCAGAACTTACTCAATAAGTGAAATTCGGCTCAAATTAAACCCAAAAATCCGAGCTGTATTAAGGCCGCCACCACATCGGCAGCATTATTCCGAATGTAAATAAAACTAAAAGCAGAACTCTATTCACTGTTACGATCTGATTCTGTTATTTAGAACCATTAATATTCACTCGTGGGTTGAAACAATGTTAGTTAGGAGCATAACTTACTCAATAAGTGATTCTTGTTGTCAACCGGAAGTGACGTGAATGCGCTCTCCTCACCACACGGATTACTCAAACTGACATAAGCATATTCAGCGCTCGACGGAGCGACCCAACCAGCCACGGCTGCGACCCAACCAGCCACGGCTGCGACCCAACCAGCCACGGTTGAACTTGTTTGAACTTGTTTCCGCTCAAAGGTATTCGGGGTCAGCGATTGGTTAATAATATATCATAACAAATGCTCGCTGCCATAGAATTTTTACTCGAAATTAAAAGAAATAAAGAACAATTTGGCATAAACATGGTACACAAATGCAATATTATTACTTTATTATTACTTTATTCCACCGAAACGATGGTCCTATAACATATTGCAAATGGCAGCCCCCATAAGGGGCGGCCATTTGCAATCGAAAAGAACAGCTCTGATTGGCTAAAATTATGGAAAGATCACATTATTATTTTAGTAGTTTCTTGTTCAGACATATTTACACATATATATGTATCTTTTGCACAGATTAAAGTGCTTGAAGTATATTTTTAATTTATCAACATCGACTTCTGTTTAAATCACACAATATCACTACTTACTGAATGGGAAACTAATCCTGCAAGGGTATGCTCGATATGACCCAGTGGTCAGCCGTTTTTGCTTCTTTCGTCGCTGTGGACCCTTCTCCAAAACTGAAGTCCGACATCGGGTAATCATGGTTGAGCAGAATATGAACAGACATGATGTAAACAAAAACGACACCAATATTAAAACCAATGCTGCAGCCATAACATGATTACAAACTTGCCCTACTAGAATGGCATATATAAACGTTGTATGTGCTTAAATTACGTTGAGAAAATGTAGGGTTCGAATCCCATCTGTTCGAGTTTCTGGAGAATATTACGTGAATTAATAAGTAAAATGTAACTAACCAATCGTCTCGTCTCATGTTACTGCGATCATTTCATCCACTTTTACGCTAATAACGTAATAAAACGTCCACGATTTGGAGAATATCCCTTTATTTTATGAATACACAGGTGTCGTAAACAAGGACATATTGTAACGTGAATTATATGGCAGATAACACAAGGCAGATCCCAGATATGTGGTTTTATATTAGTACAATAACTATCACCAAGACCTGTGTGAGTCAACAACCAATAAGAACCGTCCGCCAAGTAGGAAGGGCTTCTACAGCAGCAACGTCTACACTAGATAACAGATTCACCCAGTACTTCCAGTACACGGCTGAAAACCAGCCTTATATAAAAACGGTCTAAAATCGGGCTAATGAAATGAGTCTTTATGAGAGCCTAATTTCACAATCTAAGCAGGAACATTTATTCTTTGTATATGTCTTCATGTTTACCTGCTACTTTTGAGTTGGAAAATATAATAAAACATATAATTTAATGCAATTTAAAAGTGAAATCGATGGCATTCTCTGGCCACCATCTTGTCTTTTGAATTCTCTCCCATTTCACCAACTCTGTTCTGATATAAGAAACCATTTGACACTGGTGCCAGGCATTCTACTTCTTGTTCCATCCTAATGCTATTTTCGCCCGTATTTATATTAGGCTGGTCTTCACCCGTGTACTACAAGTACCAGGTGAATCTTTTATTTATGTCTACACGTGAAGGAAACACGGCCCAGGGAGGAGGCGGTCAGGCAGGGGCTTCTGGATATCTTGGCAAAGACCCCCCCCCCCCCCCCCCCCTTAATTATTGCCATTGAAGTGAACATTAGCTGAAAGGCTAACATGAACACGCTCTACCTGTGCTGGTGCCAAATACTGCACTTTAGACACTAGATAAAAGATTCACCCCATACATGTAGTAGGGGTGAAAAACAACCCTACATAAAAGCTGACGAAGAGTTTCTACATGCTGGGGAAATGAAATGAGCTGATATATTCTTAATTTAAGAAGCAAAATATATTCTTCACATACATCTTCATATTTATTTACCTGCTACTTTTGATTTGAAAAATATAATAAAACATGTATTTTAATGGACTAAAAAAGTAAAATCTATGGCATTCTATCGCCACCATCTTGTCTTTTTGCATTCTCTCCCATTTCCCCAACTCTGGCCGATATATGTGGCCATTTGATCCTGGAACCAGGGTTCCACTTCCTGTTCCATACTAGAACAGTTGTCGCCAGTATTTAGACTACGTTGGCATTCTCCCCTCTACTACAAGTATGGGGTGAATCTTTGATCTATGTAGGCACCCCTAAGCCGGTTTAGATCAACTAAACACACCCTAGGCAGTCTCATAGGGAGCTACGTTTAATATATATATATAGCTAATCTATGTGTAGTAAAATTAACATCAGTTCATGCATTAGCAGTGAAGCACTAAGCGACCACCTCTGTTTAGAAGCCTGGCTAATTTAAACCAACAAAGCCAACTGGATTCTCCTTACAGCGTTAACAATAATCATCACCTAGTTGTTCTCTCCCCCCCCCCATCATTTATTTTTCGATATCCTAGTAATTTATATCAGGATAATAGTCACACCCACCACCTGATTAATCAATGTACATGTATATATATAAATCGTTATTGACTGACAATGACATCGCTGTGTTATATAAAAATATACAATATATTTCGTCTCCTTTTGGCCTTTTAGGTGGGATTTGTTGTTTATTTTGTCGGTCATAGTCAGATCGTAACTAATAACTATCAACGTACTGTACCATTGTCAGGCAACATTGTAAACACATAGGGCAGTACAGCTTATACCCGAAACAAGACTGGAATGCATATGATCTATTTATCGCTGACTCAGTATGTGTGCCGTAAGCGCACGGAAGACCTGCTTTCTCATTAGCACACCATAATAAAGATATATAATAATAACCCACCAAAAAATACCCAAGTAACAAACAACAGAGACTTAAGAGAAGACATTAAAATTGCCAGTGATCCTTGTAGGCAGTGGGTTTAAGTCAACTGGTTCTATAACAAGGTGCAACAATACACAGTGTGGTTGATATCTGAGCTGTTCTCAGTGTACATGAAGGCAGTATAGTTTACACATGGGTCAGTGTTGACTGTACCAAAACTGTTTACCATCAAGTGCAACACTGCTTCAACCATGAGCAGCAACCCACGTCACAGATAATGGATTCTACTGATATGAGTTGGGAGACAGCAGCTGTACAAATAAACATATATATGTTTATATGCATATATATAAATATATAGTGTATTCTCGCGTGTTAACACCATGGGCATTTAAATGGGCAAATCACTGAAGTGGGGGGTGGGCCTAATTACCCACACATGGGTGTTTAAGGGGTGGAAATTTACAAAATATTGGGCAAGTGGGGGGTGGGCGTTAACGCACACATGGGCGTTAACAAATGAGAATATAGTATATATAATATATATGTATTTACAGACATATATATGAATATATATGTGTACCAACAAAGCTTATTAATAGTGCTTTTCACATACATGACACCATTAGGTTAGAAAGGGATGTACTTAAAATAAAAACACCAACAAAATGTTATTTGGACAGGGTACTATCCAATACCAACACAATTTATATATAGTATATGTGGCGAGAAAACTCTGTTGCGATTTCCTTAGTTTCTTTGGGCTCTTGTGATGCCCTCCGTATATTTATTCCCCGTGGTGCATACATCTTCGACTGCAGTTCACACACGTTTCAAGTGCAGCATATGCTACACAACTTCCACCTGTAAGCATGTGCTACAACCACTGTCACAAGTGTTAGCAAAGAACACCAGAATAATTACTAAATTAGCTCATACTAGAAAATGCAGTAGCAGAAATTAGCTATTGATTTCTCTATAAAGCCATCGAAAAGGTCAACCGCCCAGGAACACAATGGACAGAGACAGCGGGAGACCAACCGGAAGTCAAGCCCATTTCCGTTTCGTTCACTCTCAAGTTGTTATCCCTGGAGATCACTACCGAATTATTACTAGCGAAAATGGTGGGGGCTCTCTCACCAGCTGTATGTGGGTATGTCCACATTTTCCAGTCAATCAATTTTAACAATACATACATCATGTGAACATTTCGAACAATATAGTTAGTTATATTATCGTACATTACCATTGTAATTCTTCATTTGAAATATTTTCTTGTATCGGCTAGATGCTTTAACATACAAACTACAATGCGAAAGATAAATGGCATGAACTACGGAAATGGCTGCAACACGAATTCCCAGGTAGCATAATTGGAAGTAAGATATCAATAAATTGAGGATGTTTTCTAATCAGTGTCTACACGGTCTGCACATTCCAAAGTGTGTGCTGACATTGCCAACCAATGTCATCCCTTTTTGCCGATCTATAAAAAGCTTATTCACAAAGCCCCTGATTTGCTATTGAGATAAAATTAAGAGAACCATTTTCATAAGCCATGATATGCAATGCATTATTGAAAGACATTTGTATATCGAAAATATTTGTTTGTTTGTATCACATGTATTTGAGGAGCTTGTACCCTCTTTAAGAAGCTAGGTACCACTATAACTATATATATCTATATATATACTTGCAGGAGTTACATCATAATTGTACATTCTTGTGTATACGCGTGTACATTCTTGTGTATAGGCGTGTACATTCTTGTGTATATGCATGTACATTCTTGTGTATATGCGTGTACATTCTTGTGTATAGGCATATACATTCTTGTGTATATGCGTGTACATTATTGTGTATACGCGTGTACATTCTTGTGTATACGCGTGTACATTCTTGTACATACACATGTTAGTTGCTTAGACGAAATTGAAACAAAGGATTTTGAACATACACAATCAAAGCCTGAGGCTGAGGCTCAACATTATATCTATCAGCTAGTCGAATGAGTTATATTTCCATGGTTACATCAAAGTCTATTCGGTTTAAATCACTTCTGACTAACTCCACCGTAGCCTCACTAGGCCTGCTTATGTTGAACTGGGAGATGTCTAAGGGCGATTATTTATTTATATCAATTTTGTTTCAATCATTACACAAATTTTAACAATTCACACTCTCTAGATCACATCTTTAAGAACACCTGGATGTAAACAAAATAAAAAATTTTAAGTCACAATTGAAAAACCTAAGGTAAAATAAAAATACAAAAAGTAACCTTTGTGAGGAAGACAACATTGGAAGCTTGAATGAACCTACAACAACAAAAAACACCGCATTTATTAATTTTCCGATGAAAAGGACTGCCAACAACAAACTGAACAACTGCCACTATCTTACTCTTTTATCATTTCAAATAATATTATTTCCTCACCAAACTACTTTTTTTTTCTGTTTTTTTTAAAAGTTTAAAAGGAAAGTTGGCAACCCGTATTGCATGTAACTTCCTTGTCCCCCTGCTCCTCCTCCCTCTTTTCCCTTCCTCCTTTCTGTTCCTCCTTCTTTCTCTGCCACCATTCGCCCTCCCCCATGCCACATTCCTCCTCCAACACCTCACTGCAACACTCACCTTCAACCTACCCCTCCCTCCCATCTCTCGTCTCTCCTTCCCTTTCTCCTCCTCTTCACCATCTCCCTTCTATCTCCCGCCTCCTCTTCACCCCCTCCCTCCCGCCTCTCCCCTGCCTCCTCTTCACACCCTCTCTCCCGCCTCTCCTCTGCCTCCTCTTCACCGCCTCTCCTCTGCCTCTTCTTCACCTCCTACCTCCCGCCTCTCCCCTGCCTCCTCTTCACCCCCTCCCTCCCGCCTCTCCTCTGCCTCCTCTTCACCACCTCTCCTCTGCCTCTTCTTCACCTCCTACCTCCCACCTCTCCTTTGCCTCCTCTTCACCCCCTCCCTCCTATCTGCCTCCTCTTCAACACCTCCCGTCTCTCACCACCCTCCTCCCTTCTCCTCTTCCTCCCACACCTGCATCGCTTCCCTCCCTCGTCCTCACGCCACCCTCAGAAGTCCATGTTGTGCACCCTGCTCTCCATGGTGCGTGAAGAGTTGGGGAAGTTGCCGTCCATCATGAAGCGGTCCAGCTCGTCCTGCGTGTCTCCGATGTGCACGTGGAAGGGCGAGCCGGGCACGTGCTCGCCCGACCACTTCACGTGCACCAGGTAGTCGCCCACCTCCGTCGGATCGTAGCGGCAGAGGATCGTGCGGTCCTTGGACGACTCGCGCTGCATCTCCACCCGGAACGCGCCTGCGCAATTAGGCCAGAGCTTGTTTTATCTAACGACGCCTCGAGAGCGCATTGAATTTGTTATTGTATCATCGGCTATTGGACGTCAAACATATGGTCATTCTGACATATTTATTTTGGAGGAAACCTGCTGCCGTCACATAGGCTACTCTTTCTGATAAGCAGCAAGGGGTATTTTCTATGCACTTTCCCACAGATAGGACAGCACATACCACATCCTTTGATGAATCAGTCAAAATTATGACAGAGCAATTATAATTTACTAGAAAAACGATAGAACAAATAAATTTAGTAAATAGATAAAGAAAAGCCTGCAAATATAATAGATTTTTTTTTATAGAAAAAAGGAAGGACACATATTTTATTTGAAAAAGAAATTTAGAAAGAGGGGAAACGGATTAAACAAAAAGAAAGGGAAACTTCCTATTTTCATGCCAATGGTGTATTCGTTTTTTTTCTTTTCCATTTTCTTTATTGTCCCTTCAACATATGCTTAGATATATATAAGTAATATATATCTATATAAACAGTTGTTTAAAATCTGACCATCTGAGCGGGTCTGGCAGCGCCGGTAGTGACCAGACGCAGTTGGTATCCGGGTGGCCAGGAGCCACTCACAGGTGGCACCCTAGTGGAGGATGCAGGAACTAACTCTTATGGCAGTAGTACAGTAGGTAATAACTAACTCCTATGACAGTAGTACAGTAGGTACTAACTAATATAGGGAGAACTGATAAGTGATAGTGTCCTTGTTTATATTCCCATAATAGATTATAGAGCACATATATAAATATATATATAAACATATATATACATATATTTATTTGTATTCCAGTTGAACATCTTTTTTTGTCAGCACTGAGATGCTTAACAGTTATGGTACATATGCCCTATTCTGGATGAGGTGATGAGATGATGAGACGATACAGACAATATAGACAAGAGAAGGTAGCAATCAGGCTTTGCAAATATAATGGGCATCTTATGTTGTTCATGTAGACTGGAGGATAGTCATTTGACTTTACACTATATCATTGATTTGCTAATCATACCGGCAAAGGAATCATTACAACTATGGTATGATTCGCTGTTAGCGTTAGTAGTAAATTTGGGATTACGCATATAATAGTCGCAGGATTAATTTAAATGGTGTCGGTCAACTATAGCTTCGTGGGCAGTATGCCGTATTACTTCAGTCTAGTGTTACAGGGCGCAAGTTATACTTTGGTGGTTTTTGTTATTTATTTTACTTCTTTTGTCATGGTGGTCAAGGAGGATTTGAACTCTAGTTCACACACATTTCATGTGCAGCGTACACTACACAACTTCCGCCTGTAAGCACACACTACAACACCTGTCACAAGGGTTAGTAAAGAACACCAGAATAATTAGCCCATACTAGAAAATGTTGTAGCAGCATTTAGCTATTGATTTCTCTATAAAGTCTGCACCATTTTATGCAGGATATGATTGTAGTCATCGTCACTCTGTCAATATCGAAATCTGGGATACGATTCTGATTATAAGCATCATATTTACTTAGGTGTTTTTTTTGTGTGGATAATGTTCGGAATCCCCAAATTGGAGCTCTCCTAGCTTCAGGATTAAATGCGGGTTGGACTAGTGGGGACCAGAACTGAAGTTGGAGAACGGATCTCCTGCACAGCTCTACGTGAATATATGTCAGGCACTTTTATGACCAATATTGCAATAACAAAACACGCAAAAAAAACACGAAATGAGAGATCGAGGGGAAAAAAAGCTCTAAAATGAAACAGTGTGTTCAACATTCGGTTCTCTTATGTCATGCGGTGGGAAATAAACCTTTGCAGTTTTCACTTGGAAATATATGTATCAACATTAAAAGGGAAGTAAGAGTTTAAAAAGAGTTCACTCTTTGGTGCTCTGGTGTGGAAAGACATTATCCTTTTGAGGTTACATTGCAAAATATATGTAAAACTTAATTCTTAAAAGAGAAAAGAACACAAGAAAATAGACGAAAAGAGGGAAAATGAGGGGGAAAGAGGTGGGGGATAACAGAGTAAACAACGAAGGAGTTCCAATTTGAGACAATAGTGCCTGCTCTCTTTTGGGTTATCTGATGCAGTAGGTCTTTAACCTTCAAAGAAAATCGTTTTTTTTTTTTTTTACGATAACGAGCTGGCATTAGAGGCCTAATAGGGCCTAGATCAACCAGAAGAGGATCTGTAAATTAATATGTAAGTTTAATTATAGAAATAGATTGGAAGTGGGGGGGGGGGAGAGGAGGGAGTCGGGGGGAAAAATTGGGAGAAAATGAAGAAAGAAAAGGGAGAAATAGAGAAAGAAAAAAAACGGAACAAAAGGGAGTAAAAAGAGAAGGGGAAAAGTAGCGGGTAGGGGAAGAAGAACTGAGAGTGGGGGTGGCCGGGGTGGGGGCTGGACGAGCCCATAATTTAGGCGGTGGGGGCTGCTCACCCTTGGGGCCTCTGATGCGCACGGTGAGCTGGCCGGCTCCCGCCCCGCGCGTCTCGACGATGAACCGGCTTTGGTACAGCGCGAGCAGCCCGTGCTCGATGCCAGGCCCGTTCACGCGCACCTTACTAGCGTCAGGCGCACCCGACACGCGCAGGGTGAACGGACTTCCTGTAGCGGCACAAGTAGGTCAAAGGTCAGAAGCCAAAGGTGACGCAGGCGCGGTGAGCGCATTCTCAAGGGTACAGATAGGCCTACTACGTGCAATATAACAGGTGTATGTTCCGATACAAGCAACACACTTAGCTAGATTTTAATCTACATATCTAAGTTGGATACTGGTGCAAGTGATACCAAAGACCCTATAATACTAAGACGGCTCAGTCAGCCTGTACTGTGTAATCAAAATCATCAAACCCACCACTTGGTGCGCTGGTTGTTCTCTTGGTTAAAGTTGCATAGTCCGATGGTTTTGAGTTTCTGACATTTTCTGAGATAAATACATTAGGTTGATCGTTATTGTGTACCTTACTCTAGCTTGAAGTAACTTTTATTTTAAGTGGCTAACTTTGGAGATATTTAAAGTGCATGCATGCTAAATTAATTTTGGGAAGCACGCCAAAACTCTGACACCATAGCATTCTGCAGTGACAGGTTCTATTCAATCACCTCAGTATTCCCCTCTATGTGGCGACAAATGTTTAATAAGTGCACTGTTATGTAAGTTAGATATGTAAAATCAAATTTAGATAATTGTTTTGGTATTGAAAATTTGATGTTTTCATCGAACTATGCAACTTTAAACAGGTGCTATATTATATGTATAAATGTATATATGAATGTGAAAGATGTGTGATGATGGCGATGCTGATGACGATGCTGATGATGATGTGTGCTTGTTCATAGCAATTTCATATTGATGTGTATTCATACTTACCTATCTCATGTATAATATAATTGTATGTGTTTACATGTGAAACACCAACCAGCAGCCAGGCTGATCAAAACCACCACAAGGCGAAATTTACATTACCATTGGAGAGATAGGGAGTGAGCCGTCTTAGTATTATAGGGTCTTTGGTGTTACTACAGGTTGGATTGATTTATTCCTGGTTTCTTTACGCCGTGTCGGCAGCACAGTCTAGATTCACGGCGATGTTGTTACTACAGTAAAACCTCTCTAACCCCGCCACCTCCATCAATCGACCATTCGCCTATATCCATCGCTTTATTCAGGTCCCAAATGATCGTCCATACAAATTACAATACCATTGTAATGATTCAAAAAAACTCTCTAAACCGACCACTTCCCTAAATGGACCATTTACAGTCTGGTCGATTTAGAGAGGCTTTACTGAATATATGAGGGAATACTAATTCAGTTTAATAGAACCTGTTACTGGTGAAGTCTAGACATAATCTGAACAGGCACGAACAAATTAATTTAGGAGTTTTACATTTCAAATATCTCCGAAGTTAGTAATTTAAAATCAAAGTTACTTCAAAGTAGATTATCAACCAACTATATTTACTTCAGAAAATTACAGAAACTCAAAGCGATCGGACTATGCAACTTTAATGCAATGCTTTTATTGCGTATTATGTATAATGCCCACACGCAGGTGGCGCCACCGTGCCGTGGTCGAGTGGACAATTACAATACAAGTCGGATAAATGTAGCCAATTTGCATGCATTTATCTGCATGAAAATATATTTGAATGCAAATATAATTTATTTGCATACAAATATATTTGCATGTGCAAATTGATATTTCATTGTTTATATATTCACATAATACATGTCATATAAATATATACATAGATATATTTATAAGCCTATAGGTAAACCTATTTTAATTGACCGACCATGGAACCAACTTTAAATCGTCCATTTAAGGAGGTGGTCAGTTTAGGGAGCATTTTTATTGCTACAATGGTATTTTATGGGCGATCATTTGGGACCCAAATAAAGAGATCAAAATAGGGTAGTGGTCAACCTGTGGAGGTGGTTAGAGAGGTTTTACTTTATGTGATGTATAATGCATTATACGAGTATAAATACAAGGGTAACATGTACATCCTATATTTCCTCGTGCGCATTGGTGGAGCGCCCCCCCCCCCCCCCCCCTCCCAGCTGGCGGGTAAATGGCCGGGCGGGCGCCCCGCTCACGTCACACACTGGAGGACATTTTGATTGGGGGTTTTCAGCTCTAAGCCCTCCCCCCTAGAACCTGTCAAATGTGGGGAGTGGCTGGCGTACCTGGGACTCCAGTAAGACTAAGAGTGAATGATGACCATGTTTAAATCCGAGCAAAAACCGATTTGGTATGAATCAGCTGGAAACAAGCTGTAGAGGCCCTGGTTCTAGTGATCCCTATATATCTAATACTTGGCATAGAGTTTGATGAACTGGAAGAGCCTGCATCCATACTATGGTGGTAGAGACTGGATTCTCTCCATTCAACTTTAAAAAGTATATTAATCTACGTGATGTTGTAACTTCTACACGATGAAAAGTACTAAGTAGCGGGCTGTGGAGGATCAATATTTGAACACTATATTTGGCTGCTTATATTAAGAATTGCCATGGCTATGCCTGTATCCACTGCTCTACCCAGCTGTCTGCCTGCCCGGCCCTGCTGTACCCACCTGCCCGGCCCTGCTGTACCCGCCTGCCCGGCCCTGCTGTACCCGGCTGCCCAGCCCTGCTGTACCCGCCTGCCCGGCCCTGCTGTACCCGGCTGCCCAGCCCTGCTGTACCCGCCTGCCCGGCCCTGCTGTACCCGCCTGCCCGGCCCTGCTGTACCCGGCTGCTCAGCCCTGCTGTGCCTGCCTGCCCAGCCCTGTTGTACCCGGCTGCCCAGCCCTGCTGTACCCGCCTGCCCGGCCCTCCTGTGCCCGACCCTGCTGTACCCGGCTGCCCGGCCCTGCTGTACCTGGCTGCCCGGCCCTCCTGTGCCCGGCTGCCTGGCCCTGCTGTACCCGGCTGCCCGGCCCTGCTGTACCCACCTGCCCGGCCCTGCTGTACCCCCCTGCCCGGCCCTGCTGTACCCGGCTGCCCAGCCCTGCTGTACCCGGCTGCCCAGCCCTGCTGTACCCGGCTGCCCGGCCCCTCTGTGCCCGCTGCCCGGCCTGCTGGTGTCCCTACCTGGCACGTGCTCGTCGTCGTACTTGATGGTGAGGGTGTGGCGCCCGGCCTCCTGCGGCTTGATGGTCAGGGTGAAGGTGCCGTCGTGGTTGTTGTAGAGGGAGCAGTATGCCTCCTTCCTCGGACCCTGGCAGTGGGCCGTCAGCTCACCTGCAACAGACAGACCCTTTTACGTCTGACTTTACACGATTAGCACTTGGAAAAAAGCTTGTATTATTTTACAACGCCTCTAGAGCACATTGATATTATCATCGGCTATTGGACATCAAACATATTGTCATTCTGACATATTTCTTTGGAGGCTACTCTTTCCGATAAGCAGCAAGGGGTCTTTTCCATCCACTTTCCCACAGACTTGATGACACATATCACAGCCTTTGATGAACCAGTTGTGGACCACTGGTTGGAATGGAAAATAGCCCAAACTGCTCGGGGAAAAGGTGTGGAAACTACCTGACCAATCAGGTCGTCAGACTGAGCTCATCCGGCCACCCGAACAGTCCACAGTACAGCAGGCGGCAGGAGGCATGTCTTTCCCGCCAAACAAAATGTAATGCTAAAAAAAATTTAAATATATATTTTTGGTACATTATTTCATTAAAGTTGCATAGTCCGATGGTTTTGAGTTTCGGCCATTTTTCTGAGATAAATATATTGTATTGATTGTTATAATTGATCTTACTTCAGTTTGAAGTAATTTTTATTTTAAATGGCTAAGTTTCACTTAGTTGATGGGATGCCAGCTAGTCACCTAGTTGATGGACTGCCCACTAGTCGCCTAGTTGATGGACTGCCCACTAGTCACCTAGTTGATAGGCTGCCAGCTAGTCACCTAGTTGATGGACTGCCCACTAGTCACCTAGTTGATGGGCTGCCAGCTAGTCACCTAGTTGATGGGATGCCAGCTAGTCACCTAGTTGATGGACTGCCCACTAGTCACCTAGTTGATGGGCTGCCAGCTAGTCACCTAGTTGACAGGATGCCAGCTAGTCACCTATTTGATGGGCTGTCAGCTAGTTGCCTAGTTGACAGGCTTCCAGCTAGTTGCCTAGTTGATGGGCTGCCAGCTCAGGCTGCCCGTTTAGTTGCAGCCTGCCAGCTAGTCGCCTAATTGCGAGTGCCCGCTAGTCGCCTAGTTCCCGGGCCGCCAGCTAGTCGCCTAGTTCCAGGGATGCCCGTTAGTCGCCTGCTCACCTGGCCCGGCGCGCCGCGTGTCGATGACTGACTTGATCTCCTGCCCCATGACGCCCATCTTGAGGCCCTCGCCCGTGCACACGACGAGGTTGGCGTCGCTGGTCGAGATGACGTTGACCTTGAAGGGTGACCCCTTCACCTGGCGGTCCGACCACATGATGTCCAGCAGGTAGGCGCCTGAAACAAGGCGAGAAATGTGTCGTCATGATGTTATCATTCAGTGTCCTGGTGCCCAAACAATTACCGAATTCTCACGGGTTAACACCCATGTGTTGGTTAATATTCACCCCCCACTTGGCCAATATTTCGTAAATGCCCACCCCTTAAACGGCCATGTATGGTAAATGCCCATCCCCCACTTTAGTGATTTGCCAATTTAAACACCCACGCCGTTAACCCGCGAGAATACGGTAATTGTTCATATGAGACAAATATTGTAGTAGTCTGTACTGACCTCCCTGGCAAAGCGCCGCATAGGCAGGCCTGACAAAGGTGATTGCATCCGGGAGCCTAGAGAGACCAATGGTTACGATGCTCGCCCCGGAATGACATAAATGTAGGTTCAAGTGCTGTTCTAGGCCTTTGTTTTCTCTCCCATGACATTGGGTCCATGACCAGGATTGTGGACATGCTGAGCGTTCTGCGCTGTTAAATAGTCCTTGCGTGTGTATATATGTAAGTGCTTTACCTGTATGCGTGTACTCGTAGAGATTAGCCGGCTTGTGGACACAAACCATCAACAAGAGTTACAATATGAGGATGACCTGCATTGTTTGTTTTGTTTGTTGGAGTTTTACATCGTGGCAACATCGAAGGTCATATCAGGACAATAGTCTGCATTGACCTCACTGGCAAGCAGCCACATAGACATGTAGGCATAGATCAGGGTGATCGCGCCAAAGAACATGAGTCAACTACATTTGTTGTGTGATGAGTACTGCCCATAGCGATTAAGTCCAATGACTTATTTTCAAATTGGACTAGTGCTGCCCAGTGGTGAAAACAAGTGTTAATACACTTACCCGCTATGAGCAGGGTAAATAAATTCATTAAAAAATACCCCCAAAAAACAAAAAATGGATGGATCTTCATGGCCTGGCTTGGACTGGGGACTATGTTCACAAGAGGACCTACCTGGGATTGTCGACTTGTAAAGACAACGATACATGTTGTTTCCAATTGGCAGCACCGTCACATCACAACTGGCCTTGACCCCCTTCAAGGTCACGTTTGGAACGCCTGTAGGGGGACAAGAAAACCGAAATTAAATTTAAGGACTCATGGATGAAATCAAAACGGCTGGACTAACCATTCGATATCTAGTTTTTAAATTTGCACAACGTGATATATTAGTGGCATAATGGTGGCATAATTAAGATTAATGCACTAATCTTGTTGAGGGAAATATACCGTATTCTCGTGGGTTAACGCCCTGGGCTTTTAAATTGGCAAATCACTGAAATGGAAGGTGGGCGTTTACCAAGACGTGGGCGTTTAAGGGATGGGAATTCATGAAATATTGGCTAAGTTGGGGGAGGGTGGGGGGGGGGGGGCGTTAACCCTCACATGGGTGTTAAGACACGAGAATACGGTAGTTAAATAGAAATAAAAATCATGTTAGAAAAACTGAAAAATTAAGCAACGCTGGTATCCGTCAGTGTTCTGCCGGGTGGTCATCTTGGAGTATGAGTATTGTGTGGAGACATCCTGACGCTTTATTTGGGTCCCAAACGATCGCCCATACAATACCATTATAACGATAAAAAAAACCGCACTAAAGCGACCACCTCCTTGAATGGACCATTTAAAGTCGGTCCCATGGTCGACCGATTTAGAGAAGTTTAACTGTATATGTTTTAAGATGGATATATTAGGTTAATTGCTATTATCTTCCTTAATTTAATTTAAAGTATCGTATCTTTTAAAAGGGTTAATTTAGGAGATCTTTGAAGTGACAACATGCCAAATCACTTATAGTGCAGATACCAAATTACTGGACATCAAAGGCCTAAGCAGTGCCAGCTTCTAGTACATTAACTTAGTATTTCTTCTATCCAGCAATAACTGTTTATTGAGTGCACTATTAGCTATGTTGGATACGTGCGATCAACTCTAGGTAGGTGCTTAGCCAACTTCATCCTTTCATCGGTTTAAGTATATATAAATCTAACGGTTGACTGACCTGCGCCGGCGCTGCGACCGTCGACCACGAACTCGGCCTCCTCCCGCACCCGGGCCTCCTTCAGCCCGCGGCCCGTCAGCACCACCTTCTCGTGGTTGACGACCGGCGCCGCAGTGTACGCAACGCCGGAGAACGGGGACATGGCCACTTGACCGCCGTCAAAGAACACCGACAGGCGGTACTCCCCTGTAGAAGGCAACGTGACAAACGTCAGGACATGTATACGTGGGTGGCAGTTCTTACAACCAGCTACGTACTCTTTTAAGTTCTAAACAATGCAAGTTTTCAAAAATGTAGATATGGGTGTCATTTCTTATCAGCAGCTCCTTTCTCTTTTAAGTTATCAAGTTAGAAAATGTTGATATGGGTGTCATTTCTTACCAGCAGATATGTACTCTTTTAAGTTCTCAAGCTAGACAATGTGGATATGGGTGTCATTTCTTATCAGCAGATACTTACTCTTTTAAGTTCTCAAGTTAGAAAATGTAGATATGGGTGTCATTTCTTACCAGCAGCTGTCTTTTGAGTGTCTTTTGAGTTCTAAACCATTTCAAATTCTCAAAGTTAGGACTTGTAGACGGAGATGTCATTTCTCATCAGCAGCTACTTAGTCTTTTAAGTTTTCAGGTTAGAAAATGTAGATATGGGTGTCATTTCTTCCCAGTAGCTACTTCCTCTTTTGGTCCTAAACAATGCAAGTTCTCAAGTTAAAAAATGTAGATGTCGGTGTCATTTCTTACCAGTAGCTAATTACTCTTTCGGGTTCTAAACAATGCAAGTTCTCAAGTTAGAACATGTAGGTATGGGTGTCATTTCTTACTAGTAGCTACTTACTCTTTCGGGTTCTAAACAATTAAAGTTCTCAAGTTAGAAGATGTAGTACTAGTAGTAGTAGACGTGGGTGTCATTTCTTACCAGTAGCTACTTACTCTTTTGGGTCCTAAGTGATGCGATGCAAGTTCTCAAAGTAGATATGGGTGTCATTTCTTCCCAGCAACTATTCACTCTTATTATTATTACAACTACACCCTGCTGAATTACCATGTAGTGTTAGAATCTGCATCTATACCCACATGAATATGTTACCACTATGTAACTAAACTATATTTGTAAATACCTACAGCCGGAAGACCAGAGTCTTGGCGCTAAAAACAGATGTGTCCAAAATGAATAAACATTTTAGCACCCCAACAACATGTAACATTGCCACATGCCACTTGGTTCCAAGTATCGCCAGCTTCTCTCTCCCCACCCCCACTGTAGGGAATGGTTGAAATTACTCACCTTCGTAGGTTGGGGTGAAGGTGACCACAAACTTCCGGTCTCCAAGCTGGTGTACATCGCAGGGGACGGGTCCATGGGGCCCGGCCAGCTGGGCCGTGAGCGTACCTGTCACGTGACACATGCAGAAAGTGGGTCACACACACACACATGGCGACTTGCCACTCATCTAGTCAGAACGTAAGGCTTGTTTGATTTAACAACGCCTCTAGAGCGCATTGATTTTTGTATCATCGGCTATTAGACGTCAAACATATGGTTATTCTGACATATTTCTTTGGAGGAAACCCGCTGCCATCACATAGGCTACTATTTCTGATAAGCAGCAAGGGGTCTTTTATATGCACTTTCTCACAGACAGGATCCATCTAGTCAGAGCCACCACTCACAATTTGAACAACAAAATTAATGTCACGAATTATTCATTTAAAATCAAATGTCCTTTAGTTTACTCCAACTTAATTATTGATGTCAGCTTTTTGTGCTGGGTGGTCGTTAAACAAACAAACCACCTTAATTATTTATGATGTCTGCTTTTTGTCCTGGGGGGTCGGTAAACAAAAAAGCCAACTTAATTATTCATATAAAATAAAATATATTATAGTCCCTAGTCAGTATAACTATTGCGAAATATTATTCTGTGACTTAAATATGTTAAAAAACTGACTACATGAGAATAAAAAACAGTAGAAACACAGCAACAACATCCGGAGAGGATAGATTACAATAGTCGGTTCCCTAAGCTACTGAACATTTATTTAAGTAAGGAATTCTGGAACACACATTCTGCGACTCAAAGATTAAACCAAATCTGACAAACTGAGAATCAAACAAATTCATCAACTACCTCATTGATTTGAATCAGGGGTGCTATTATTCGTGGAAAGGGAAACTTATGGAAATAAGGGTCACCACTCAAATACATATTTTTACTTTATTTAAGTCAGTGGTTTTACAAATGAGAACATACTCACCAATAAAAAAATAGTTTACCTGTGTGTTTTCTCTCCTTGTCTGGTTTTGTCAGTGTGTGCTTTCTCTCCTTGTGTGGTTTTGTCTCTGTGTTTTCTACCATTGTATGGTTTTGTCTGTATGTGCTTTCTCTCCTTGTGTTATTTTGGCTGTGTGTGCTTTCTCTCCTTGTGTCATTTTGTCTATGTGTGCTTTCTCTCCTTGTGTCATTTTGTCTGCCTGTGTAATTTTGCCTGTATGTGCTTTCTCTCCTTGTGTAATTTACGAAGGCGGAGTCATTAAGTAAGTAGTGGTAACAATTTTTTAATCAGAACGGGACGGGGTTAGCATTGAATTCATGTAGCATTGTCTGCAGCCAGGCGGGTTGTGGTGGTTTGAACGAGACGGGGAAAGAACTCGTGACTGATTTGGCGGGAACCACGGCCGGTCGAGTCGGGTCGGATCGCCCCTAGCGGTAGTGGTGGAGTTACTGGTGGCGCCACCTATCGCCTCGTTATGGAGGGTTCTCCGCCCCGTAAATTACCCATGTTACGAATAACATGCACAATTTTGTCTGCTTGTGCTTTCTATCCTTATGTCATTTTGTCTGTGTATGCTTTCTCACCTTGTGTAATTTTGCCTGCGTGTGCTTTCTCTCCTTGTGTGATTGTATCTGTGTTTATCTTTCTCTAATTGTGTGGGTTTGTCGGAATGTGTTTTCTCTCCTTGTATGGTTTTGTATGTGTGTGCTTTCTCTCCTTGTGTAATTTTCTGTGTGTGCTTTCTTTCTGTGTGTTGTGTTGTCTGTGTGTGCTTTCTCTCCTTGTGTTATTTTGTCGATGTGTGCTGTCTCTCCTTGTGTTATTTTGTCTGTGCGTGTTTTCTCTCCTTGTGTAATTTTGTCTGTGTGTGCTTTCTCTCCTTGTGTTATTTTGTCTGTGTGTGCTGTCTCTCCTTGTGTTATTTTGTCTGTCTGTGTTTTCTCTCCTTGTGTAATTTTGTCTGTGTGTACTTTCTCTCATTGTGTTGCTTTGTCTGTGTGTGCTTTCTCTCCTTGTGGTATTTTGTCCGTGTGTGCTGTCTCTCCTTGTGTTATTTTGTCTGTGTGTGTTTTCTCTCCTTGTGTAATTTTGTCTGTGTGCACTTTCTCTCATTGTGTTGTTTTCTCTGTGCGTGCTTTCTCTCCTTGTGTTATTTTGTCCGTGTGTGCTGTCTCTCCTTGTGTTATTTTGTCTGTGTTTGTTTTCTCTTCTTGTGTTGTGTTGTCTGTGTGTGCTTTCTCTCCTTGTGTTATTTTGTCCGTGTGTGCTGTCTCTCATGTAATTTTGTCTGTGTGTGTTTTCTCTCCTTGTGTAGTTTTGTCTGTGTGTGCTTTCTCTCCTTGTGTTATTTTGTCGGTGTGTGCTGTCTCTCCTTGTGTTATTTTGTCTGTGTGTGTTTTCTCTCCTTGTGTAATTTTGTCTGTGTGTACTTTCTCTCATTGTGTTGTTTTCTCTGTGTGTGCTTTCTCTCCTTGTGTTATTTTGTCCGTGTGTGCTGTCTCTCCTTGTGTAATTTTGTATGTGTGTGTTTTCTCTCCTTGTGTAATTTTGTCTGTGTGTGCTTTCTCTCCTTGTGTTATTTTGTCTATGTGTGCTGTCTCTCCTTGTGTTATTTTGTCTGTGTGTGTTTTCTCTCCTTGTGTGACTGTATCTGTGTTTATTTTTCTCACCCACTTACATTTTAGACCGTTTTTTTGTCTCCTTGTGTGCTTGTTTGCTTTGTTACCTATGCATTTTTACTTCAGCTTATTACTTTATTACATCATGCGTTTCACTACTGGCTACATCTTTTAGAAACATGATGTAATCTACAAAATAGAGGTGGTGATGGTACTTTAAATAAACATCTAGCCATTATATTCAATCACTTATCCACTATAGAAGCAATGCCTGGGCTGCGTTCAGGGTACATCACAAAGTCGACTCTGAGATGCCTCCGCGACGTCTTTTTGGCCAATTTGCGTTCAACACATGCCACAGAGTGACCTCTGAGACGTCGCGCTTTTCGAGTAGAAGGAACTTTTGCCTCCAAAATGGTAATGGGTATCAACCAATCAGAGCACTTCTTTCAAATGGCTGTGGGAAGTGCACACTATGGAGGCTGCCATTTTTGAGGCACCCAAATAGTAAAATGCCGTTCAGAGTAGCGAGGTGTTTGGAAAGCCTCCGAAGCATTCAGTTGGTCACTAGTACAAGTAGGGCCTACCTGGCCCAGCGTTGCTGGCGTCGAACTCGATCCGCTTGACCTGGTTGACCTTGAGGATGAGAGCACCGTTGAGGTCCGTAGAGGGCACGGTGCCACTCTGCACCATGATCACCCTGGTCGAATCGGATGAGCGACCGATGCGCGGGTAGTAGGGGCAGCCTGGGGCGACATGCAACAATACAATTACTACCTCTCGCTCATTTACATTCGGTAACAAAGTAAATAAATTCCAATTAATTAGCATAGTATAATCCGCTGAAAGCGTGACATTTCCAAAACCAAGACATTTAAAGTGGCTTAGTCCGATGCTTTTGAGTTTCTGTCATTTTCCGAGACGAATATATTAGGTTGATCATTATAATATACCTTACTTTAGTTTGAAGTAAATTTGCTTTAAAATGGCTAACTTAGAAGATATTTGAAGTGCAAACATTCTAAATTAATTTTGACAAGCAAATCAAAACTCTGACAGCATAAGTTTACCATTGTCTGGATGCAGAGTTCCTCTTTGAAGACATTTACTATGGTACCTAGATTTGATGATTAATTCACCAAACTACAGTAAAACCTCTCTAACCGACCACCTCCACAGATCCAACACCCCCTATATCGATCGCTTTATTTGGGTCCCAAACGATCGCCCATATAATACTATTGTAATGATAAAAACAACCCTAAACCGACCACCTCCCTAAATGGGCCATTTAAAGTCCGTCCCATGGTCGGTCGATTTAGAGAGGTTTTATTGTATGCAGTTTTAACCCCTGTGCTCACTACTCCTGCCCTTAGAACTGGAAATCAACTACAGTAAAACCTGTCTAACCGACCACCTCCACAGATCGACCACTCCCCTATATCGATCACTGTATTTGGTTCCTAACAATACCATTGTAACCATATTCTAACTCTCTAAACCGACCGCCTCCCTAAATGGACCACTTAAAGTCGGTCCCAAGGTCGGTCCATTTAGAGAGGATTTACGGTACAATACTTGAAGTTCGCTTCTAGCATGTGAATGCGTAAGCGTTTGTTTGGTTTTTCATCAGAGCCACATGTGAGGTCCTACGAGGAGGGATACACCGACACTGCGGACCGGGTGCGGTGTCCTAATCGGTAGAGCGCAGGCCTTACGTGCGGAAGGTAGGGAGTTCGGTTTCCGCTCAAGTCAAACCAATGACTTTAAAATTGATCTTTGTTGCTTCCTAGCCTGGTGCTCGACATTATTAGGATAGGGCAAGGACTGGTTAGCACCGTGTCAGGATAATCTGACTGAGTGGGATATCGGGTCATGGTACCGGCGGCCTGATTTCCCAGTGGGGCAGCACAATAACGTCGCCATGAGTGTGCACTGTCACAAGTCAGTACTCATCCTGATATGACCTTAGATGTTTCCAGGACACAAAACTCCAACAAACAAACAAACAGACGGGCCCTATGCCCACCCTTTCGGACCACTCACCGACGAGAAGCTTGCCGTTCCACTTGATCTGGATGGTGTAGGAGCCGGTCTCCACGGGCACGTAGGTCACCTGGTACAAGCCCTGCTCACGTGACTCGATGTTGCACTTGGCGATGCTGTTCGGACCTGTCAGGCATCAAGAGGGGCTTCATATGTCTGTTAGCCATATAGGTCCGTGGGTTCGATCCCTCGGCAGGGCTGTCATGACATTTGCCACCCATGAATTGCCAGCTGATAATTGCCACCCAACACTTTCCCGGCAGGGACCTTTGCCTTCCGGGACTTTTTCCCACTGGGACTTTTGCCAGCCAGGACTCACTTAGGTGTTTCAGCTGTCAACACCTCAACCCCCTCCAACATCACACCCTTCAGTACATCCACCTGAGTAAGCATGAAACCCTGCAACACTTCAATTCCATCCAGCACTCCAACACCATTCAACATCACAGCCATCAACATCTCAAAACATAAGTCCTGCAACAAGTCAACACTATTCAACACAACATCATTCAGCACAACAACACCATTCAACACCGTGGTCATCAACACCTCAACACATAACCCCTGCAACAAGTCAACACCATTCACCACACCATTCAGCAGAACACCATTCAACATCACAACCATCAACATCTCAACACATAACACCCTGCAACAATTCAACACCATTCAACACAACACCATTCAGCACAACAACACCAGTCAATATCACAGCCATCAACATCTCAAAACACAAATCCTGCTACACATCAACACCATTCAGCACAACACCATTCAGAACAACACCATTCAGCATCACAACCATAAACATCGCAACACACGACACCCTGCAACACTTCAACACCATTCAGCACAAAACCATTCAGCACAACACCATTCAACATTACAACCATCAACATTTCAACACATAAACCCTGCAACACCATTCAACACAACACCATTCAACATCAAAACCATCAACATCTCAACACAAAAACCCTGCATCATCAACACCATTCTTCACAACAACACCATTCAACATCACATCCATTAACATCTCCACACATAGACCCTGCAACACTTCAACACCATTCAACACAACACCATTCAACACAACAACACAATCTAACATCACAACCATCAACATCTCAACACATAACATCACGCAACACTTCAACACAATTCCCAACAGCACACCATTTAACACCTCAATACCATCCAACATCAAATGCATCAACCCGTCAACACCAAACTGTAGGAATCTCGATCATTGTGCGGGAATTTATTCGGCTGGCAAAAGTCCCAGCTGGTAAAAGTCCCGGCCGGCAAAAGATGGGTGGCAATTATTGGGTGGCAAATAGTAGGTGGCAAATGCTCATAGCACCCTGGCAGGGTGAACTCAGAGATTTATTTTAAAGGGAGAAAGAAAGGTATTTGTTACTTCCTAAATAAATAGATAATGCAAAATAAAGCTGATCTTACTATTAGGAGCCATTCTAAACTGTTGTACAATAAAATTATAGCATGACCTATTTAGAACCTCGTGCAAAATGCTGAAGGATGCAGAGGTTTCATTTAGCAGAAAAACAATGTTAAACAGACGAGGCTTATGACCAGCTTTCCTGGTACTGCATAATAGCAGAACAAAGAGGACAACAGGTAGTTCATTGTGAGGTGTCGCAAATTACTATTTCTCTAAAGGTTACCTGTTACCTACAACACTAGTTCTTCCACTGCCACCAGAGGGCGGGTTGGTGGTGGACATCTTCTATAACTATAAGGCCTTTCCCACAGAGCTTGCTGCACACTCAGCTGTTACTTACAATAATAGTTCTTCCACTGCCAACAGTGGTGGAAATTCTATATTCCGACTTAATATTAAACTGTTGTCTCAGCAAGGCAGGTGACGCTAAACTTCTGTAGCTTCAGCAACGCGAGCAGTCACATGACTTACCGTCCACTTGCACCCATAGGTCACCATGCGCGTTCGGGTTGTCGCACTTGACGAGGAAGGTGGACGGCTTGCCCTCCTCTCCCCGCAGCAGGCCCTCACCGTACACCGTCACCGAGGCATCGTCCAGCATCTTCTGGGTCAGCGGACACCCTGGGTGCATGGAAGAAACAGCAAAATAGTACCGTCATATGGAGAAATAACTGTGTCAACCGAAACCTCAGAGGTGACGTAAAGTAAAGTTTGTTTTATTTAACAATGCCTCTACAGTGTCTTGATTTTTATCATCGGCTGTTGGACGTGGAAAATATGGTCATTGGAGGAAACCTGCCACCGCCATATCGGTTACTCTTTCCGATAAGCAGCAAGGGGTCTTTTATATGCACTTTCCCACAGATAGGACAGCACATCCCACAGCCTTTGATGAACCAGTTGTGGACCACTGGTTGGAACGAAAAATATCGCAAACTGCAAATAGGTCCACTGAACAGGATCGCTAGGATGACCAACACCTTCAAAGGTAGACACGCTACCACCTGAGCTACATCCCGCCACTAAGAGCAGAGTGGAGACACCGCTTCTTATCCAATCACCCAAGTTTACTACACTGAGCCTCGTTTGTATTAGGATTGGTGACCACCTGGGAATACGAGGTGGTACAGGCATCGAGATGCAGGCTCAAAGCCTGCCACATCAGTGATTGATAACTGTGTGCTTATGTTAATGTCGTCATTCAATGGGTCATTTGTGTGTGTGTTAATAATTGTGCACTGTGTTCAGAACGAAGACAGATTCCCCAATTGTGGATGTGGGCGGTTTAATACAAAGTTGTCTCAAAAGATGGCGCTGCAGTCTCTTAGATGTGGTTCCTCTGGTAGTATACATGGATGGGATTGGTTGGTTGGCTGTTGGAGCTTTAGGTCTTGGCAACATCTAAGGCCATATCAGGATGGGTACCGATTTGTGACATGGCACACTGTGCTGCCCCACTGGGAAATCAGGCCACCGGCACCATAACCCTATATACCACTCAGTCACATTATCCTGACACTGAGCTAACCAGTCCTTGCCCTATCCTATTAATGTGGAGCACCTGGCTAGGAAGTGATAAGTATCAATTTTATAAGTCATTGGTTTGACTCGACTGGGAAGCAAACTCCCGACCTTCCGCACGCGAGTCCCGCGCTCTACTAATGAGGCCACCGCGACGGTCTGTAGGGTTGGAGTAGATACAATATTCACCCTCCTCAGAGTATGTGTGAATGACAACCATGTCTAAATCTGAGCCAAAACTACTCTGAGTGGAATCAACAGTAAACGAGATATGGAGGACCTGGTTCTAGCATGCCCTATTCGTTCATATTGGCATTGATTATAGAGAAATGAGAGAGAATGCAAAAGAACAACCCATGTTGGCGGCCATTAGATGCTTTCGATTGGACTTAGAACACCTATTAATCTACATGTAACCTAGAGAAACAAATGACGTTTAAATGGATTAACACAAAATATAGTAAAAGCTGGATTTTGAACTTTTCGCAATCTACAAACAGTTACAAGCCATACACAAGAAGCAAGAAAACCTAAATTATTACTAAGACAAAAATTCAAAAGATGTGAATCAAATTGGATTAGTGCTGCCCGGCAGTGAAAACAAGTGTTAACACACTTATCCATTATGAGCAGGGTAAATAAATTCATGAAATTTCTTTTTAAAAGATTTAATAAATGCTTCACTCCAAACATAGAGAGATATGATAGATAAGCAATTGAAGTTGAACCATATATTTATGACCTTAGATTGCAAATTCGTGTGGTTATGTCTATAACCCACCATTTCTAACATGGTTGTTTAGCAGCCATGTCCTGGAGACAGCCTTGTGGGAGTAACTAGGGTTGAAGAATACTCAGCTGTTAGTGAGAAGGCTGCAATATGCACAACCAGCAGTGCTAACACAAAACGCTACCGATCGAATTTACCACTATATTAATGCAACCTATCTCTTCTAGAGGTCGCCACTATTGTTATTTTATGTATTTCTGGTCTCTGCCATATCCCCCACTGTATATGGACATTTACCCTAGAACTACCTGGCCAGTCATCCTTACTTTAGTTACACAGCTTTCATTCAGTATTGTGTGTTTAGAAATAGTTTGTTGTCGAATGGCTATAAGCCATGATTCTGAAGAAGTTTACTTTTATTTAACGACGCCTCCAGAGCATATTCAATTTTATCATCGGCTATTAGACGTCAAACATATGGTCATTCTGACATATTTCTTTGGAGGAAACCTGCTGCCACCACTTAGGCTACTCTTTCCAATATGCAGCAATGGGCCTTATATGCACTTTTCCACAGGCAGGACAGCACATACCACAGCCTTTGATGAACCAGTTGTCAACTACTGGTTGGAATGGAACCACTGAGCAAGATCGATCCGATGACTGACACGTTCACAGATGGACACGCTTGAACTACGTCCTGCTCCATAAACCATGATTGTACACAAATTCTATTCAAACAACCCAAACCAGTTGACAGGTCAGTCACCATAGCAACCGCTCCCGTGTTGGTAGACCATGGGATCAAGGGTTCGAACCCAGGTCGAGTCAAACCAATGACATACAAATTTATACTTGTCGCTTCCTAGTCAGCATTTGGCATTATTAGGATATGGCCAGGACTGGTTGGCTCAGTGTCAGGATAGTGTGGCTGAATGGGATATCTGAGTGGGATATCAGGTCATGGTGCTGTTAGCCTGGTCTCCCAGTGGGCAGCACTATAAAGTCGCCATGAGTGCGCACTGTCACAAGTGGGTACCCGTCCTGATATGACCTTAGATGTTGCTAGGACGTAAATCAACAACAAACAAACCATAGCAACCATCCTCTCAATGTTTATAAACAGTTGCCACATGGCTCGAAACCACATGGTGCCACCCAGTGAGTGTCCTGATTGGTGGGCACAGAAGAGGGCCATACAATCCACACTGCTGGCAGGACCACGTGACCTCGTGAATTACGAATCGTGCCCCAAATATGGGTGAGGAGGGTCAGGCTATTAAATGGCAACCAACTGCTTCAGCTGATCACTGAAAGTCTGACCATTAAAGGTGACTGACCTATCCATCACTAACTCTACAAGTTTTGACCATTTAAATTGTATACAGTAAAACCTCTCTAAATCTATCGACCATGGGACCGACTTTAAATGGTCCATTTAGGGATGTGGTCGGCTTAGTGTGTTAGAATATGAATATAATGGTATTTATGGGACCCAAATAAAGCGATCGAAATAGGGGAGTGGTCGATCTGTTGAGGTGGTAGGTTAGAGAGGATTTACTGCACTATATTTGTCTTATATCTGAACTGTGTAAGACCATAGTTTATAGATATTATGAAACATACCTTTTCTTAACCCACAGCTGTTTGTTTGTATGAATGTTCATAAAAAAATGGAGCAGTGTTTTAAGAATAAATCTCTAGGTAGGTCTCGGGTAACTTCAACATATATCTGGTCATGTGGCAGAAACTAGATGGGTTTGAAGCAGAGGGAAAGGGAGGGAAAGAGGAGGTTCAGCAAAAGGAAAGTGAAATAGGCAAGCACCACCAAGGCAAGCCAACCCTCTTGATGAGGGCAAGAAGGAAGCGGGGAGAATAACGAGAAGTGGGTAGTGATAGGAAAGAGAAGGATAGCTGCAGGTAAAGGATCGTGACTACCATACGCTGTGAGATCAAACAACAAGTAGGAGTGCATGGGGTACTACTGGTAGAAGTGAAAGTTGGCCCGGTCTCCCAACCAAAATGAGATACAGGTGGCCAGCTTTACTACCATTAACAGATGCTGCAGTCGTTACCCACGTCTTATATCATCGTTCATTTTGTGTGTGTGATGGTTTATTTACCCTGTCCATAATGAGTAAGTCACATCGCGGCTTGTTTACATCGCTGAACAGCAACAGTCTCAATTTGGTAGTACCCTTGTCATCATATCTGTTAGTAATTATGGTAGTTGTTTTTTTTGGTGCCACATTTGCAACATTTTAGAATATGAGACTGTCTCAAAAGGTGCTAAGCAATATGGGACAAAACTTTGTCCATAGTAACGATCAACACACTGCTGTAAAGTGGGGGGGGGTCTCCTGTAGTCTTTTCGTGGACAACTTTCTTTTATATTACAGTGGCGCTAACATGAATGTCATAGAGACAGCTACAACTAAGGATAAATGGGATCCATTGATGGTCAGTTCTGATCGGATTCAAATTTTCCAAGACCAAAACAGTCTGCATGCACTTCTGCCTGCTGCGTAGAATGCATGCGGAACTGGAGCTGACCCTTGATGGGGATCCCAATAAAGTCGTTGAGAAAACCAAATTTCTGGGCCTCATTCTCGACGCAAAACTGTCTATCGTGCCACATATAAAGTACCTGAAAACAAGATGCCTGAAAGCACTAGATATTCTGAGGGTACTGTCCAGCTCAGAGTCGGGAGTGGACAGGGATGTTCTGCTCTCTGTGTTCAGAACCTTGGTTCGGTCACGAGTGAATTATGGCAGCATAGTATATGGTTTCACAAGGAAATCATATATTGGGCTGCTAGACACGATCCACCACCAGGGACTGTGCCTGGCCCTTGGGCCTTCTGCACCTCACCGGTTCAGAGCCTCTACATCGAAGCCAATGAAGCATCACTTAACAACAGGAGAATCAAACTGGCCATGCAATATGTAGTCAAGATAAAAACTAATGCATTGAATCCGGCACACAATTGTCTATTCGAGCAACATGACAAATCCAGTTATGAAGCCAGGCCGAATTACATCCGGCCACTGAGGCTCCAAATGAAACCTCATTTGGAGGCCCTGGGCGTGTATTTGGTCCTGTTGGAGGATGCCAAAGTCCCAGAACATCCCTCGTGGTCGTTGAGGAAGCCATCGGTTATCCTCCGACTCACGGAACTGAGGAAGTCTAGGACACATCCACTCGAATACCAAGGACTACATGCAGAGATGCAAGGCCAGTTTGCAGACCACCTCTCCATATACATTGATGGTTCGAAAGACCAAAGCCGGGTAGCTGCTGCGGCAGTCTGCCGATGGGAAAAATTTGGCATACGCTTGCCCGATCAGAGCTCGATTTTCACTGCGGAAGCCCGAGTACTCCTTCTCGCGTTGGAGTGTATCAAGGTATCCAACCACACTAACTATGTTATATACAGTGATTCATTCTCTTGCCTCCTGGCTGTTGCTGGACTGAAAACGAATCACCCTATTCTAGCAATGGTCATTTATAAAATGAACCAACTGGCAACGTATGGGTATGACATCCACCTGTGCTGGGTGCCTGGCCATGCCGGCATACAAGGAAACAAACGAGCTGATCGGGCTGCAAAGAAGGCCCTGAACTGTGATCTTGAACCGTGTCTGATCCCTCACTCTGGTCTGAAACCACTAATAGCCACCCACATAAAATCCAAATGGCAACATTACTAAACTTAAAGAAATTTAACCATCTGTGGGAAAACCACCACAGACTCATGCGGGAGGTCGGTGGGACCAAATAGCCCTTAGCCGCTGCCGTATTGGCCACTCGTGGCTTACACATGCTTTTCTGCTCAAGGGGGAACCTCCCCCTGAATGTATTGGGTGTCAATCCCCGCTGACATTTAAACACATTTGACTAAGTTGTGTTGATTTTTTGGCCCTGCACCAACAATTGTACACTGCAGACAGTATGCATGACCTTTTTACTAAAGTAAAACAAGAAAACATTTTAGCCTTTTTGAGGGCAGCTGGACTGTACCACCTCATATAGTTTACTAAATTAATTCTATCAATTATTAATAAAACTTTTCTTTTTCTATGGGAATTTGTTTCCCTTGACCACAAATATATGATTGTGAGCTTTCTAATTTAATGAGTGTCTATTGGCACATAATTGATTGTCTGCTTTTACATGTAAAAGCAATGGTTTGAACAAAAAACAAACATTTCTCACCGTGAATATGGCCTATTCTGCCGACACAGCATAAAGCAACCACCAATCAATCAATCAATCGATCAACACACTATTGATTTGAAGCAAATGTCCTTGTGTTTTCAGTGTAGCCGTTTCTGTGCTGTTTTGTGTCAATCGTTACTATGGACCAAAAAAACTAAAAGTTATCACCTTTTAAGACAGGCTCAGTGTTTTAAGACTAGTGTTAGTAGGGATACTCAGTCTATGCTGTGACTTTGTAAGGTCGGGATATGAGGTCATTTGAAGAATTGTTAGGAGTTAGGTCTTGAATAATTACATTAAAGCTGCACAACCCGATGTTTCCATCGTAATTCTCTCCGACATCAATGTTGATGGCTCCCAATTAGCTAAACCTGCATCGTCCGATGAAAGCATAAGCTGTTCAGAACCAAAACACTCGTGCATTCATTAAAGCTTTGTTGCTGCACGTAATGGAATATACTAAGTCAATTTAATCAAACCTATTATTGCTGAAACCTATGGTCATCAACACTTCTCACGCACTCTACACAATTAGTTGTCCATGTTTTCACAAGTTCATGTAACCTAGAAAAACATATGTTTGAATGGATTAACACAAAGTACAGCTAAAGCTCGATTTTGGACTGTTTGCAATCTACAAACAGTTACGAGCCATAAAACAAGAAGCAAGAAAATCCAAAATTATTACTGAGACAAAATTCTAAAGATTTGAATCACACAAAAGAAGAAAAATAAAAAAGTGGCAGAAACATAACCCGACCAGACTGTGCAACTTAAAGTTGCATAGTCCGATGGGTTTGAGTTTCTGAAATGTTCTGAGATGAATACATTAGGTTGATCATTATTATGTACCTTACTTTACCTTGAAGTAACTTTTATTTTGAGTGGCTAACTTTTGAGATATTTGAAGTGGAAACATGCAAA
The DNA here is from genome assembly GCA_030323885.1 of Branchipolynoe longqiensis. Taxonomy (NCBI): domain Eukaryota; kingdom Metazoa; phylum Annelida; class Polychaeta; order Phyllodocida; family Polynoidae; genus Branchipolynoe; species Branchipolynoe longqiensis. The sequence goes on from CM059197.1 coordinate 18,238,454, forward strand.
ATGAATTTTGGCAAGCTTGTCAAAACTCTGACCCCATAGGCTTCTGCAGTAACAGGTTTTATTCAATTGCCTCAGTATTCCCTTCTGTGTGGTGACAAATGTTTAATAAGTGCACCACTATCTAATTTAGATATGTAGACTCAAATTTAGATAAGTGTTTTGGTTTTGAAAATTTGATATTTTCATCAGACTATGCAGCTTTAAATAAACCATAATCTAAGAGATTGCCTGCTGTCGTATGTTTCCCAATACAAGGACCATTTGGCCATAGCCCTGAGGGAAAGCACATAGCGACAGTGCTTAGACCACTCACTTTCTGACTGAGATGCCTCGGGTTCAAAGTAAAGCTTTTTAAAATTTAACGATACCACTTGAACATATTGATTTTTGTATCACCGGCTATTGGACGTCAAACATATGATCATTCTGGCATATTTCTTTGGAGGAAACCAGCTGCCGCCACAAGGCTACTCTTTCCGATAAGCAGCAAGGTGTCTTTTATATGCACTTTCCCATGGCATAGGTTGGGCAGTAAAATGAGACAAAATCAGTTTGTACGTTGGAAAAAGTATTTGCCCGTGGCAGCGGTTTGCTGATCACAGGAGTCGCTAAAGACAGGCACCACTGATACTGAGGGCTACCTCACCTGGTGCTCAGCATCACTAGGTTAGGGGAAAGGGAAAAGATTAATTAGGAAGACAAATTGTCTGTAACTGAAATTTTCCCTGCGCCATGAACAAATATAAAAGGAAATATTTAGAGAGAAAAGAATTAATTGTAAAAAAAAAAGAGTGAGGCTCGACCTATAAGGTACACCTTCATGGTAAGGCAAAACAATCCCCCAAAATTGGTGATCGTCCCCGCCAGTGCCATCAAAATCGGCCGCCCAGCAATCTTAAAAGTTTTTGATTAAAATAAAACTGCTAAAAATGCGTCGGGCTAGCAACAATTCAATATTTGTATCAATTTTTAAGTCATTTGTTTGACTCAACCAGGGTTCAAACCCAGAAGTTCAAATCCCACGACCTACCAGAACGGGAGTCGGGCGCTCAACTCATTCAGCCATCATGTCTGGTTACCTATTACGTCTACATCAAATATAAAAATAAAAATAAAAACCGCCCACCCAACCCTGATTTTTATCTCTAAAGGACGGTCAACAAATTTTAAAATAAAAATTTGGCCTAATATAAAACATTAATTAGGCCCACCTTCCCGGGGCCCGCCTTTCTTGAAACCCTCCGCCTGTGCCTTGGCAGCGGCCGCGGACGCCGCTGCCGCCACCGCCGCCTGCCTTCGTGCGCGTGCGCGTGCACGGGCCCGCAGCGGCTGGTCGCAAATGAAGCAGCAGATGAACTTGTGCAGAACTCTCCGGGGTTGGAGGCGCAAAGTACGTAGATTGTGCGCGTCGAGCTGCTGCCAGTACAAGTTGCGGATGTCGGCGTTCATGCGTGACAGGTCCTCAGTGTGCACGTACTGGATGAGCGCCTTCTCATACGCGTCGTAATCCTGGTACAGGCTCTCCGTGTCCGCGTCCGACGAGTGGTCATACGAGTCGAGGATGTACGTGCACATGCTCTGAATGCTGTTGGCCGCGCTGTAGCTCCGCTCCGTGCGCATGCCCGGCGGAAGAGGCGGCACGCCCGGCGGCTTTCCGGTGTTGTTGTTTTTGACGGCGGGAACAGTGTGTCGTTGGCGAGTGTCGTCCGAGCTGTAGCTGTCGCTGATTGGCTGTTTGCGCAGCGACGCCCGTGCGGCGCACACTTCCGGTGCCACTGTCCGACACCACTGCTGGGCTCTGTACGCTGAGGAGTCTGAGTCATCACCCACCACCTTGTTCACGCCTACCCCCCACTGTTGGGATGCTGGCATCATCTGCGAAGACATGGACGTAATGCGCGATCCCTCTCGCCATTGGTGGAAACTGCGCTTGTTTGCGGAAGATCCATTTGGTTGCCTCTTTATGGTGACCTCATTTGTTGGTAATTCTGCAGTGGCTGGTTTTCGGCTCTGGAGATATGCTTCGAGGTCCGTGCTCTCCTCTGTCTCCGTATCGACTTCTCCCTCACCATCTGTTGCATCGGTGATCTGGACCTGGCCTAGTAAGATATTGGCTTCTTCATCACCAGTCTCAACCATATTCTCTGAAGTCTCATCTGCCAGACTGAGACACACGTGACAGCCAACGTGATCGTCAGCGTCCATGACGCAGTGCTCATCCTCATCTGTTCCGGTTAGATCATAATCCGGTTCCGGACTGGAGATTGTGGACAGCAGCAGAGGAAGTGGCAGCGGCTGTTCTTTCGCTGGCGATGATGCAAACGTGGAAGTGGCACCGGTCGAGATGAGGTGGCTTCCAACTTGGTTGCCATGGCAATGGAAGGAGGTGGGTTGCGGGATGGTTACATTGGCTTTGAGGCGTGGTTTGCCCTGAGTTGCCACTCTCATTCGGTGCTCGATGTTTGAGTCGCCGTTTGAAGGGATGCGCTCCCCGGAATGCGTCAGCAGTAAGGAGGTCAGTAGGTCATCGTCCTTCACCCCGCCATTGCGCGTCCACCTCGGCGGAGGGTACGTGGCATAGAGTGAGGATGGTACAACCGACCCCTGCCCCCAGCGACGCCTCTGAACTGGTAGACGTGAAGATGGAAGCCCGCTACTCTTGAACAGCTTCTCCGAGCGTGGCAGTGACAGCAGGTTGCCCTGACTCGAACACCTGTAGTTATTCCCGCTGCTGGCAGCAGCAGCGGCAGCAGCCACATTTAAGCTCATGGAATTTGTCGTTTCTTTGCCATCAACTGGAAGTGTGTAATGTTCGATCCAGCGTTCATCACCCGTGACGAACATGAGGCTGTGCCACGACAATGCCTTTGGAGCGCGTCGGTGGACTGGGCGTTTGTACCCAGAGACCCCAGCTCTCACATCAGCGGAAGTTGCTGACTCATCGCTACTCATGCCTTGTCTGTGTGAGGGGAGTGACATCGGTAGGTCATAGTCTGAGCAGGAGAAGCTGGCACCGACTCTAAGGTCACCATAAGCACTCCTGTCCGAACTACACGCAGGCAAACTGGGCGACTTGTATACTGTCACGTGCGCTGCTGGATCTGATTCTTCAACATCAGCAAAGTCTTCCGAGGATGTTTGGAGAGGTGCAAGTTTGGAAGGTGTCAGTATTGGGGTAGCTCGCTTCTCATGCACCCTCACCTCGGATATTGGTGTTGCCTGGCAACCAATCTTGCCACATGGCATAGACAATGTTGGGTAGGTGTGTAGGTCTGTTAATTCCTCGTCTCTGTCCACATCGCGCCATTCCCAATTCCTAATATCATCATCGCCACCACCACCCTCACCACCACTGCTATTTCCGCCGACAGGTCGCTTAGAGTCTTTGCTCGCCACAGCAGTGTTGCCATCTGTTTCCAACGACAACACCTGGTGGCTGCCAGGCTCATGAGATACAAGGTCACGTGGTGTCGGCGTGGCCGTGTCATGGGGACTGGTAGTTGTGGGTGTCGGCACTGAAGCCGGGCGGGCAGGAGGGACTGTCGGGGCTTTCGGTGAAGGCCCCTTTGAGGAAGTAGGTGATGTACTGCAGTGTTCATTTGGACGCATGCGCAAACTGGGTGCGGCTGACAGATTGCCCCTCGGTGGACCACTATGAGGCCTTAGGGAGGCAGGTGCAATGTGCAGCCCCCTCAGCGTGTCACTCACGATACCAGTTGAAGCAGTCCGGTGGGGCACATTGCTAGTGGTTGTGTTTGCGCCTTGATCAGATGTGTGTTCAATGTTGGGGCCTGCCAGCATGGGAAGTGGTGGTGGAGTTGGTGGGGCTATTATCTTAGCATTTACCAAAATGCCATTAGCTGGCTGACCTGAGGCTGCCGTTGGAAGCGCAGATTGTGTTTGGCCATCACTTGAAGAGGGATGCACGTGGATTGAGAGTGAAGGCGAAAAGGCCTCATCGCTTGAGTACATCTGGCGACCCTTTCCATAATACACTGTTGTCTTACCAGATTTCAGCTTCTCAATATCAACAACTGTCTTGCCACCCTGCACCAATTTGTTACGGCGCCGCAGTACAGTGTTCAGTTCGTTGTACAAGTCTGTCTGCTGCACACGCACACCGCAACCAACACACTCTGAAGGGTCTTGTGGTGAGCTTCTTTGCGATGCTGCTGACGATATCGTGTGACTTCCGGTCTGTGAGTGCGAACGGCTCTGGCATCCGGTGAACATGGCCGGATGCGCCTGCCCTGCCTCGATGCTCTCTAGGCTGGTTGATGCCTCACTGCCACCCAGAAACACCCCGCCAGGCCGCTGCTGAAACACGGTCGTCGGGGGCGATTTCGGTGGATACTCGTCCTCACTTCCGGCCATCGTCAGCCGTCTCACTGGGCTCAGTTCCCGCCGGAATTTGGCGAGCGGCGTCATCAGTGGCCGCGACCACAACTGGCTCCTATGGTGAGGCGATGGCGAGCCTGGCTCGCTGTCCGCCACGCGTGGCGATTTCCCGCCATTCTCACTACCGCCTTCAGAATCTGTACATTTCCGGTCGCTGTCGGTCGCTGCACTTCCGGGCACATCATCGGCTGGTGACGTCACACAGTTAGGATCTAGGTGTCCAAAGCGCTGCAGCACATTCTTTAATTCACTCAGAAAATTGGTATTCTCGCAAGATTCTGTGGCTGCCATTGTTATTGCTTATGTACCACCTGCTCACTTCAAATTACAGGTACCAGATAAATAGCGTAACCATGACCAGTTCAAATAGTACTGGATACATAACGGATCTATGACTAGTTCAACCAGTACCAGATACATAATTGAACCATGACTGGTTCGACCAGTACCAGACACATAACTGAACCATGACTAGTTCAACCATTACCAGATACATAATGTAACCATGACTAGTTCGACCAGTACCAGACCATGACTAGTTCAACCAGTACCAGATACATAACTGAACCATGACTAGTTCAACCAGTACCAGATACATAATGTAACCATGACTAGTTCAACCAGTACAAGATACCAAATGTAACCATGAATAGTTTGACCAGTACCAGATACATAGCTGATCCATGACTAGTTCGAGCAGTACCAGATACATAACTGAACTATGACTAGTTTGACCAGTACCAGGTACATAACTGAACCATGACTAGTTTGACCAGTACCAGGTACATAACTGAACCATGACTAGTTCAACCAGTACCAGATACATAACTGAACTATGACTAGTTCAACCAGTACCAGATACATAACTGAACCATGACTAGTTTGACCAGTACTGGATACATAACTGAACCATAACTAGTTCAACCAGTACCAGACACATAATGTAACCATGCCTAGTTCAACCAGTAGGAGATACGTAATGTACCTATGACTAGTTCAACCAGTACCTGATATATGACTGAACCATGACTAGTTCAACCAGTACCACTACCAGATACATAACTGAACCATGACTAGTTCAACCAGTACCAGATACATAACTGAACCTTGACTAGTTTGACCAGTACTGGATCCATAACAGAACCATGACTAGTTCAACCAGTACCAGGTACATAACTGAACCATGACTAGTTTGACCAGTACTGGATACATAACAGAACCATGACTAGTTCAACCAGTACTGGATACATAACTGAACCATAACTAGTTCGACCAGTACCAGGTACATAACTGAATCATGACTAGTTTGACCAGTACCATAACTGAGCCATGACTAGTTCGGCCAGTACTAGATAGATAACTGAACCATGACTAGTTCAACCAGTACCAGACACATAACTGAACCATGACTAGTTCATTTGAATCCCGATAGTTGTAGTCGCCATTATTTTCTTCAATATATTTCAGCTGTGTCCGCAGCAATTGTAGTTGAACACAAGCTGTCCATTATAGCGATATATTATTTCGTCCATTAAACAGAATAGTTAGTTCATTATTATAATAGATTATTTCCATGACAAGGCCGAATGGCTGTCCTATTCTGAAAATATACTACTTCCACGGTCAAAACAGAATGGTTGGCCCATTTCAGCAATAGATTATTAGCAGGGCAAAACACAGAATAGTTGTTCCATTATGGCAATCACTTATTTCCACCATTAAAAAAGACCAGTCTGTTTATCATGGCGCTATATTATTTCCCACATAAAAGCGAATCTTTGCTGCATTGCAGTACGAGATGGTTTCCACCACCAAGCGGGTGTGTGAGGCGCTACACTCCGTCCACGCCCTGCCCGTTAGGTGTCGCCGCTGTAACCGGCCTCAACACGCCCCGTGCCGGCCCGTACCCGGTGTCACGCCCATCTTACTTTGCCCAAACTTCGGCCCCCCCTACCACCTGTGAAGGTGTGGGTCATCCGATCGATCCTGCTCAGTGGACCCACTTGCAGTTTCGGCTATTTTCCATTCCAGCCAGTGGTTCACAACTGGTTCATCAAAGCCTGTGGTATGTGCTGTCCTGTCTGTGGGAAAGTGCATATAAAAGACCTCTTGCTGCTTATCGGAAAGGGTATCCTATGTGGTGGGAGCGGGTTTCCTCCAAAGAAATATGTCAGAATGACCATGTTTGAAATCCAATAGCAGATGATAAAAATCAATGCGCTCTAGAGGTGTTGTTAAATAAAAAAAGCTTTACTTTTTTGGGGGCACCCTAGCAGGGCAATCAGTCATCCATGACCAGTGGCGGTGACAGTGTCGGAATCCCTGTCGCTGGACTTGGATTTAGTAAGACATACAACACCGAATTGAACTGGTCCACAGACATCGAACACCGAATTGAACTGGTCCACAGACAAGCAGGCTGCAGTAAACTCCCAAAGCTCCAGGTGGTGGCGCTGATTCCCAATGAGTATTTCTCCAGTGCACTGTGTCCGTGACGTCACACATAAATCAGATTAGATAACAAGAGCAGAGCCATGGTTCTTTTCAACAACTCGACCTATTTAGGAATATACATCAGCTCTGTTAGAACTGCTTAATTAAGTCTGAACAGAGCCTTCTCGTCTTAGCTCACTCCACATGTCTTCTTGTCTTTCCACCTATGTCACCACCCTGCCCCCACCCACCCACCCAGCGACACCTTGTCCCTCCTCGTACTGAGACCCAGCTGCCGTCCCTGCCTCCGCAAGCCCCCCATCACCATCGGCGGCGAGTCGGGGGAACAGAAGGTCGGTCCACATACTCCCACAGTAAAATCCAGGTTGCAGTGGTCAGCGCCGCCCCTCCCTGCTTCCTCCGCCACATGGAGCGGGACATAGCTCAGGCGGTAACGTGTCCACCTGTGAAGGTGTCGGTCATCCTATCAATCCTGCTCAGTGTACCCATTTGCAGTTTGGGTTATTTTCCATTCCAACCAGTGGTCCACGACTGGTCCATCAAAAGCTGTGGTATGTGTTGTCCTGACTGTGGGAAAGTGCATATAAAAGACCGCTTGCTGCTTATCGGAAAGAGTAGCCTATGCAGCGGCAGCAGGTTTCCTCCAAAGAAATATGTCAGAATGACCATATGTTTGACGTCCGATAGCTGACAGAATCGGCGGTTTGTTTAGTTTCTCCTCCAAAACTTGGCATCCGGTCTGGTGGCGTAAGCAGCTCCTCCGCCGTCTGCAGGTTCCCGACGCTGTACACACCCTCTGGCGGGCACAGCCAAAAGCAGAGTCTTTCGCGGAATCTCGTCCACTCTCGTCCCGCCGAGACAAACGGCGGGGGCGGGAGGGGAGGGTGTGTGTGCGTGTGTGTGTGTGTGTAGTTGGGGGAGGGGAGGCAGAGTCGACAGGGAGTGATCAACAGGAGGTTGCCATGGACACAATCTAGGCCACGTGTTCCAGGTGGCGGCAGGAGGGGCGACAGCTGGTGGCGTACTGTCGAACTAATATGTGACGACTGACCAGTGCCTTTGGGAGGTCGGCCACCAAGGTAACGACCGACTGCCGCGTCCTTTATACAGGAGGGCCAATTTAACCCAGCGCCGGCCCAGGTGTCACCACTGCGAACAACATCCCTCTTCCACACCTTGGTTTGAATTAGGTTCATTCACCTATAGGTCACGTGACACAGTCCCACTCAGCAAACGCACCTCTAAATGGACCATAGCTCCCAGAAAAACCGATGGCAAGGCCTATTGTATATATATATATATATAGGCACACACACACATATATATATGTATATATATATATATATATATATATATATATACTACAGACAGACAGACAATCAGAGCGATAGAGAGAGAGAAAACACTGATTGGACGTTGGGGAAGACGTTTGGTTTATTGTAGTTCTTCCACGAGGATAATGGTGTCTGATTCAGCATTCCCTGAATTCATGAATATACCTTTTCTAAAGTCTACCTACAACGTTAGTTTTCCGACTGCCATCAGAGGGAAGGTTGGTGGTGGAAATCACCAATAATACATTTCCCCTCAGACTTTGCTGTGTAATGAGCAGCTGGCCGTACTGGGCGGGTTAGCGATGCAAATCATCTATTTAAAAAGAATTACATTCATCGATTAAGCAGAGGAAATCTTTCCTTATTCCACTGCTCCTTGCCCTATGCGAGGCTAGGTTTGTTTGTTGTTTTATGTCCTAACAACACCTAAGGCCATATCGGGATGGGTACCGACTTGTGACAGTGTGCACTGATACCAGCTTTATAGTGCTGCCTCACTGGGAAATCAGGCAGCCGGCGCCATGACCCAATATCCCTACTCAGTCACATTATCCTAACCATGAGATAACCATTCCTTGCCCTATCCTATTAATGCCGAGCGTGAGGCTAGGAAGCGAAAATTATCAATTTTAAAGTCATTGGTTTGACTCGACCGGGACTCCCGACCTTCCACACGCGAGGGTCGCGCTCTACCGAATAGTCGATCGCACTTGGTACCAGGCTAGGTTGACAAGTATGCCATGACCTGCTACTCGCAAAGCGGATGCTTAACTCAATACGCCAGCCCACCTGGTTATCATGACCTGTTAGCTGGTATTTCATGACCGACACCTGAAGCTACCATGTTGAAAGATGCAGTGGAGCATAGACCTTACTGGTGTCACGTGTTTGATACTAGTACAGCCATTGACTTTGACCTCAATTTTGTGCTGCTTATGTCTCCAATATCGATGATTATCGATGCGACACCTTTGGCACAATCTGTAGAATTACCCATCAACAATGAAGCTCTTTTCCAAAACACAATCAGCGCCAATCCAAAGAATGAGTTTGTATATTAGTTCCAGGGCTCATCATTTTGTTTTATGGATTATATTGTATATAAGGGGCAGTGGGAAGACAACCATTAATGGTTACCCTGTTCCTGCAATTTCTATTGTTAGCAGAATAGTATATGTTTGTGGAATATTGTATAGCCATTGTGAATAAAAAATGTCCCAATGTCTTAATCATTAGTGCCAATGCCAAGTTGTTTGATCGTGTTTTGGAAAAGAGCTCTTCATATATATATATACATATGAAGGGTTCTTTACATATATGAAGAGCTCATTTCCAAAACACGATCTACAAACTTGGCATTGGCATTGCAAACTCATTTCTTGGATTGGCACTTATCAGCTTATTGCGTTTTGGAAAAGAGCTCATATTATATATATATATATATATAAATGCTTTATTATATAAATATTATACCTTAAATTGTTAGGCATGCTAAAGGACATATCACATTGCATTGATACCCAAGGAGCATACTCTATGACCTACTAAGGATGCTTGGAGAGGAAGTAACAACCACTCACTTATGGTGCTGTCACATTACGATGCATCGCGCAAACGTACGTCAACGTATGTGATTTTTTGCCGCTACATCAGGATACATCATTATGCGTTATGCGTGCATTAAGCGCTTGTTGGTATACGTCAATGTACATCGACGTTCGTCGAGATACAGCATCGCACGTCAGGGGGTCGGCAAAGTTTTGTGCATGCACAAAACTTTCGACGTATGACAACGTTCGACAACGTGTAGATTATGCATGCGTTAGGCATATGTCAATGTACGATAGTCGTACGTTAGTCAAACATTGTTCACTACATTGCAATATGTTGACCTACTTTAAAGACAGTGGGAACGTACAGTCCGCGTACTGATAATATATGGATAACGTAGTCTAACATACGTTTACCATTTCTCCAGCGTGTCTTGACATATGTAACATATGGCGCGTAGTTCTGGTGATCAAATAACGTATATAACGTTCACCAGCATTCTGTGAACGTACCGTGAGCGTAATTCGAGCAGTTTTCGCCGGGAGGTATGTTAGCCATACGTTGGTCATACATTGGCCATATGCTATGTATACTGTATGTATACGTCCAACTTTGCCTCCCACGCCGAAAAGTTTGATGGGCAGGCTGGCGAGATGCGTCATAATGTGACAGGGCCACTAAAGCTACCTCCCTCAACCATTGCTGTATGGAAAACACCTGTGCTCATTTGTACTAATAAAACTTCTTTAAAATAAATTAATAATAAACCTTTAAATTAGCAACAACAGGCTACATTATCCTTAAAATGGAGTTTTTTGTTGGTTGGTTGTTGGAATTTTACGTCCTAGCAACATCTAAGGTCATATGAGGACGGGTACTGACTTGTGACAGTATGCACTCATGGCGACTTTATAGTGCTCCCCCACTGGGAAATCAGGCTAATGGCACCATGACCCAATATCCCACTCAGTCACATTATCCTGACACTGAGCTAACCAGTCCTCACAGTCCTCACCCTATCCTATTAATGTCAAGTGCCAGGTTAGGAAGCAAATAGTATAAATTGTAAAGTCATTGCTTTGACTCGATCGAGTTATTGGTAATGATGCCAGTTGAAAATCCAAAACGCATGTGTTAAAGTGCAAGGCTGCATAGTTCAAAGAAAGTATCAAATTTTATTAACCCAAATACTTAACCCACATTTGATATAAAGGCCATGTCATACTATGACGTAACGACGTCAGCTTAGGGAGAATGTGAAGAACGTTGAACTTCTCGGCGTAGTATGCAAATTTGGGCACAAATTGAACGTGGATGCAGCGTAGTTGACGAGAGCGTAACGTCGGTAAAGCGTAGTGATACCATCATTCAACGAGAGAGGACAACGTCATTATGATCACGGAACATTATGAACGTTATTCCATCACCAGAACTACGTTACGTGATGTTACATATGTCATGACACGGTGGCGAAACGTTGAACGTACATTGAATGTATGTTCTGCTGATGTTCTACTGACGTTCTTCTGACATTCCCATTATGCCGCGTGGACGCTTCCACCTGGTTTAATGTGGGTCAACTTAGTGGAACGTAGTTGAACATAGTGAACAGCATTTGACTAACGTCTGTTTAATGTCATTGACATTCGCCGAACGTGTACAGAACGTGTGGTGAACGTAAACCCTTACATTCGAGTTACGTCAAAAGTTTTGAACAGGTTCAAAACTTTGACGCGCACCGACGTAACACGACGTAACGTGACGTAGCTCGACGTCAGTCTAACATCATTCTGACGTCATCATAACGTAACCCAACTTAATGACGAAACGTGATCACGTCAGGCTTACGTTTGCTCGTTACGTCATAGTGTGGCAGGGGTATTACATATTGAACTTAGATGCATTTTTTTGCTGCACAGAATGAGGTACTAAGTAAATTTAATAGAACCTGTTACTGCTGAAGCCTATGACAGCCAGCATTTTAATAAACTGCCCAAAGTAAGTTTGCTTCTTGACACTTTAAATATATCCAAAGTTAGTAATTTGAAATGAGCGTTACTTCAAACTATAGTAATGTGGATTCTAATGATCAGCATTGGTCTTACAAAAAACAGAAACTCAACAGCTTTCTACTATGCCATTTTGATCTCCAACACAAATTTTGATCTCCAACAGTTCGTCACTGGTGACCCTTAGCATGCCATGAGTCCTATTATGTCATAAGGGTGGGTCCTATCGTCTCAGCCATATTGAATTAGACAATTTAGAGATCAGGAACACAACTATCGTCTGATATCCCCTTCACCCTCAAGCAGTATAATACCGTACACAGGGGCCCGGATGTGGAGTACAGAACCAGTTACCACCCACCCACCCCCGCATCCATGTAACCACACCTGGCCTGTAGTATAGAACCAGGTACCCCCCTGCACCCCGCATCCATGTAACCACACCTGGCCTGTAGTGTAGAACCAGGTACCCCCCTGCACCCCGCATCCATGTAACCACACCTGGCCTGTAGTGTAGAACCAGGTACCCCCCTGCACCCCACATCCATGTAACCACACCTGGCCTGTAGTCTAGAACCCAGTACCCCCCTGCACCCCACATCCATGTAACCACACATGGCCTGTAGTGTAGAACCATGTACCCTCTGCACCCCACATCCATGTAACCACACCTGGCCTGTAGTGTAGAACCAGGTACCCCTTGCACCCCACATCCATGTAACCACACCTGACCTGTAGTGTAGAACCAGGTACCACCCTGCACCCCGCATCCATGTAACCACACCTGACCTGTAGTGTAGAACCAGGTACCACCACCCTCACATCCATGTAACCACACCTGGCCTGTAGTGTAGAACCAGGTACCACCACCCCCACATCCATGTAACCACACCTGACCTGTAGTGTAGAACCAGGTACCACCACCCCCACATCCATGTAACCACACCTGACCTGTAGTGTAGAACCAGGTACCACCACCCCCACATCCATGTAACCACACCTGGCCTGTAGTGTAGAACCAGGTACCCCCCTGCACCCCGCATCCATGTAACCACACCTGGCCTGTAGTGTAGAACCAGGTACCCCCCGCACCCCGCATCCATGTAACCACACCTGACCTGTAGTGTAGAACCAGGTACCACCACCCCCACATCCATGTAACCACACCTGGCCTGTAGTGTAGAACCAGGTACCCCGGTGCACCCCGCATCCATGTAACAACACCTGACCTGTAGTGTAGAACCAGGTACCACCACCCCCACATCCATGTAACCACACCTGGCCTGTAGTGTAGAACCAGGTACCCCCCTGCACCCCGCATCCATGTAACCACACCTGGCCTGTAGTGTAGAACCAGGTACCCCTTACACCCCACATCCATGTAACCACACCTGGCCTGTAGTGTAGAACCAGGTACCCCCCTGCACCCCGCATCCATGTAACCACACCTGGCCTGTAGTGTAGAACCAGGTACCCCCCTGCACCCCACATCCATGTAACCACACCTGGCCTGTAGTGTAGAACCAGGTACCCCCCTGCACCCCACATCCATGTAACCACACCTGGCCTGTAGTCTAGAACCCAGTACCCCCCTGCACCCCACATCCATGTAACCACACATGGCCTGTAGTGTAGAACCATGTACCCTCTGCACCCCACATCCATGTAACCACACCTGGCCTGTAGTGTAGAACCAGGTACCCCTTGCACCCCACATCCATGTAACCACACCTGACCTGTAGTGTAGAACCAGGTACCACCCTGCATGGTGTTACGGGCACCCATTTTGAAATATGTCCGCTTCCAAGTTTTGTATGGTTTTTCAAAATTCCACCTAGTGAAGTTTTAAAGATATATTATGTCTATTATTTAACATTCAAATTCTCTATGACACTATCTATGACGTTAATGTCACAACTGGTTTCTTCAACCTCAGAATAAACAGTAACACCAGAGGCCAGTGGTATAAAATCTTCAAGGAGAGGCCCAGAGTTGAGATCAGGAAACAGTAATTTTTCTTTCGAGTGACAGATCCATGGAACAGTCTTCCAGACCAAGCGGTTGAAGCACCAAAGGTAGAAGCATTTGAGAGAATGCTGGATAGACATTGGAGAGGACACCCACAATTATATGACTTAAGGGCCCCGTCAACCTCCATATTGGTGCAAAAGAATAGTTCTCTTTTACCATAATGAGCTGGCATTAGACTTAGAGGCTCAATAGGGCCTCGATAAGCCAGACGAGGATCTGTAAGTTAATCTGTAAGTCTGTAAGTTAATCTGTAAGTACAGACTGAGGCAAATTAGTTTGGGTCACCGGCCACAAGTTGCCACATGATCTCCATATAGCCGCCATTACCAACAGGACCCTCACCAGCAGTTACCAGGTATGCGGCCACTCTCCCAGCAGATGTTCTGAAAGCTATGGTTCATAGCGTTTACATAGTCGCCTTTACGTTGGAGAGTGGATGTCAGCTTGTCTGGGGCGAGGTCAAGGTCAGCATACCATGTGACGTCACATAAGTTAATTTCGGACCTCCACTGTGGAGAGTTCCATAGAAGTGTAATACTGAAGAGGCGTTATGTTTTAAAAATATCGCTCAGTGATGTCCATTAGGGATGCTCACGTGGACAGGTGGCGTCATTGTGGTGGTATTTGGAACTAAGACTAGGTACTGTGGAGTAGCTAACATACTCCCACACACATATAATATATATATATATATACCGTATTCTCATGGGGTAACGTCCTGGCCATTTAAATGGGCAAATCACTGAAGTGGGGAATGGGTGTCTACCCACACACGGGCATTTAAGAGGTGGGCATTGACGAAATATTGGCCAAGTTGGGTTGGGCGTTAACCCACACATGGCGTTAACACATGAGAATACGATATATATATATACACATGTACATATACACACTCCCACATACAACCGTGGAAGATAAACTAGGTACTGTGGAGTAGCTAGCATACACAGACACACACACATATACATACACACTCACATATATACATACACACAAAGGATATACACAATCATATACACCCTTATGTACACATATAATATAACTAAAACTAGGTCCTATGGAGTAAATAACTCATACCTACACATATGCACATTTATGCATACACACATACACATATATACATACATACATACACTAATACACATTCTCACATACACTAATACATAACTATATGCATGCACACATCTATTCATCCACCCATGCACACAACCATACATATATCCATACATATACACATACCAATGCACACAAGCGTACATAATATAACCATGCATAGATAAAACCGCAGCTACACACATATATGCAAACAGACATGGATACAGACATATATTCAGACGCACATACATACATGTGCACAAACATATATACATAAAATCACACATATGCATACATGCAGACATAACCCATATATACACGCATACATACATCCATACACACATCCGTACACACATCCATCCATGCATGCATACATAGATTTACATATACATACATATACACACATGTTTACACTCAAACATATATATGTATTCAGATATACATGTGTACATGTAATAATATATATATATATATATATACAAATGTCCATACATATTTACATCAATGCATACTTACATAAATACACATACATCCATACATACACATATCCATACATACATTGATACAATAATACATATATATATACACATACATTAATGTATAGATCCATAGATGCACACACATACGTACATAATCCACACATTCAGACATACATATATACCTATATACTTACATACATACACACATTCATACATGCATAGACACACATGTACATGCATGCATGCCCACCTACATATACACACAGATTCAGACTTACACTCATACATTCATGTATACAAGCATTGTATGCATGAATGTCGACTCTCTCACGATGCTCTTCATGATGACGACTAGATAACAGAGTGGCCGAACCAGGTTGAACCAAACCAAACCAATGACATACAAAATTGATACATGACACTACCTAGCCTGGCGCTCTGCATTGCTAGGATAGGGAAAGGACTGGTCAGCTCAGTATCAGGATAAGAGAAATTGGGTCATGGTGCCAGTGCCCTGGTCTCCCAGTGGGGCAACACTAAAAGGAAGCTACGAGTGCGCAGTGTCACAAGTCGGTACCCGTCCTGATATGACCTTAGATGTTGCCAGAATGCAAAACTCCAACAACCAACCAACCAACCGTCCTGATATGACATTAGATGTTGCTAGGACGTAAACCTCCAACAAACAAACATACACACAAAATGTACCTACATTAATGCATTCACACATATATATACACACGCAAACATACCGAAACGCCTAAGTAATTTTCCATCGATGGCTCAAGGATAGCAGATTTAAGGGTTTTTTGTGGGTTTTTGGGGGGGGGGGCGGGGGGGATATGATCTTTTCTGTGACCTGGATACACGAAGAGGAGGTTGAATTAGTCAGGGGAGGCGGGGCAGGTTAGGCCCCCCTCCAGTAGCTGGCTCGTGTTGGTTGTCCCAATAAATCTCTTCATTACCTCTACCACAGAACACGTCACAGCTGCACGCAGCCTTGTAGAAAGGCACAAACAAAAATCAGCACAAGACAAGTCGGCCACAAAACCCACAGGACGTGTCCAGTGCAGTAAATGATTGATATGTAAAACATGGCGCACATCACAGATAAATCTACATTCACATCCGTTCTTATATCAGTGTCAGGGGCCTGTTCACAAACGATTCACCATTCATTTCTTTTCAACTTTAAAAGAAAATCATGGTAACATTTAAAAATACAGTTCAACCCCACTATTTCGGAGGGCTGTGGCACACAATTTGTGGTCACATAGCAGGGTCGCTATATTACTCTGTACATGTATATCGAAAGAATGATTAGGGGCGGCGCCAAAGTGGATGCAATTAAGGTTGGTTGGTTGTTGGGGTTTTATGTCCTGGCAACATCTAATGTCATATCAGAATGGGTACCGACTTGTGACACTGACAGTGTGCACTCATGGCGAATGTATAGTGCTTCCCCACTGGGAAACCAGGCTGCCAGCACCATGACCTGATATCCACCTCAGTCACATTATCCTGACAGTGAGCCAACCAGTCCTTGCCCTATCCTAATAATACCGAGCGCCTGGTTAGGAAGCGACAAGTATCAATCTTTACGTCATTGCTTTGACTCGACCAGGGTTCGAACCCGTGGGTTCGAATCCCACGATCTACCAAAACTGGAGACGGACACTCAACTCATTCGGCCGTCCCGTCTGGTTCTAGACTCATGGAGTTAGCCACTATTAGGTATGACTGGTATGCGAGTCAGCATTCAATATTGTACACCATTTCCAGAGTGGGACTCGAACTTGCACTTCTGTCATTCAGCGGCAGGTGGCCTACCACTGAACCACCTAGGCTGCATGGTGCAGCTATCCTACGTGCACACCTGCTTACGACTACAAATACCTAAGTGATAACAGTTCGCACGGTTGGTTGGTTGTCGGAGTTTTACATCCTGGCAACATCTAAGGTCATATCAGGATGGGTACCGACTTGTGACAGTGCGCCATATTAATTTTAAATAGCTATATTAACTTCATTGTTATAATCTACTTCGCTTTAGTTTGAAGTAACTTATTTCAAAGGGTTAACATTGGAGATATTTGAAGTGAAAACATTTCAAATGAACTTTAGTCTGAACATAGAAATGTTGTTGAACCATTATTGAGTGTAGAAGCAGAGCCTAGGAGCGCCAGATTACAACAAATGTTTACCGAGTTCACCAGTGTCTAATTTGGATATGTAGGATCACATCTAGCGAAGTGGTTTGGATTTGAAAAACGTTATGCTTTCTTCGGACTGGGAAACTCTAAGACTGAGCAATAATGGAAGTAGATTGGCGTGAAACCAGCCTTGCTCTTCATGATGACGACTAGATAACAGAGTCACCCCATACTGCTGCCGTAGCCACAGGAGGGGTGAAGAACAACTGTTCTCTGTGGCGGAGTGGTTAGAGTGTCTGACTTTTTTCTAGGTCAGACTCCTAATCTGAGGGTCGGCGGTTCGATTCCTCATGCCCCCATCTCTGCCAATTTGGATTTCCACCGCTGTGTATAACTTACAGCGTCATCAAAGGCCGGTTGCTCTCATACCATGTCTATGTGTTGTGGGAGGTTAAAAATCCCTTGGGTCGGTAAAAGTGTAGGCTGAGGCTTTCTATCGACCAGCAGTGGAATGAGGAAGACCAGTCGTCTATGACTGAAATTTCCCCTGCTTAAACAACTAATGGACAACATATAAAAGCTGGTGAAAAACTTTGACATGCTGAGTAAATGAACTTAGCTGATACATTCTTAATTTAAGAGGCAAAATATACTCTGTATATACCTCTTCATATTGACCCGCTACTTATGAGATAACAAATATAATAAAATATGTAGTTTAATGAACTTTAAAAGTGAAATCAACGGCCTTCAATCATCACCATATTGTCTTTTTGCATTCTCTCCCAATTCACCAACTCTGTGCCGAATATATGTAGCCATCTGATACTGGAACCAGGTATTCCACTTCGTGTTCCATCCTAAAGCAGTTTTTGCCAGTTTTTAGACTACGTTGTCGTCCAACCCTACTGTAAGTAGGCCTACGGAGTGACTCTTTTTATCTAGATGACAACCAGCAGCCGAGGAGTGTGATGATACATAGTGATGCTGGGTAATTGGTGGGAAGAGGTGTCAGTGGTGTGTGACAGCCGCAGGCGCCGGGTGTGTGACAGTGACAGTGCGTGGTCGATGACAGATGACGACGGCAGCTAAGTGTTTGTGACACAGCCATAAACCTCCAACACTGTGTCCCCCACCTCCTCCCCACCCTCCGACACCCAGCCCCGCCCCTCCCCCAACACCGACACCACCAATACACATAAACAGCGTCAGTTTGCAGGATTTCATGGCAGAGCTGATAATTGTTTGAGACTGTCAGGTTGCTGACTGATGGAATCCACTGGTGGTGGGGCCATGGTGTCAGGTCAAAGCCCATATTTAATTTGCATGTTTTCACTTCAAATATATCCAAAGTTGAGTTATTTATGATAAAACATACACCAAACTAACGTAAAGTAGATTATGATGACCAACCGAATGTGCTTGTTTTAAATATATGGCATAATCTCAAAACCACCGGACTCTGCAACTGTAATGGCCAGATGGTGGTAAAAGGACCATAATACAAAAGTTTGCTTTATTTAGCGACGCCTCTAGAACACATATATTTTTATCATTGGCTATTGGATGTCAAACATAAGGTCATTCTGACATATTTCTTTGGAGGAAACCTGCTGCTGCCACATAGCCTACTCTTTCCGATAAGCAGCAAGGGGTCTTTTATATGCACTTTCCCACAGACAGGACAGCACATACCACAGCCTTTGATGAACCAGTTGTGGACCACTGATTGGAACAGAAAACAACCCAAACTGCAAATGTGTCCACTGAGCAGGATCGATAGGATGACCCACACCTTCACAGGTGGACACGCTACCACTTGACTGAGCTACGCCGTGCTCCCAGGGTAATAAGACAGGCATCCTTTACCTATCTTTAAAGCAATGTCACTTTGCGTGTTGCAACTATAGGACACAGCCTGCATAGACAAGCAGAAAATGCTGACCAAAGTCCTCAGGGTTCTACCCTTGTCATAAGATTGATTTTTGGTTGTTGAAGTTAACCAAGGGCTTGCAGTGTACAGGGTATCTCCGGGGTCTCACGGGCGATGGGGGAGGAGTAACATGCCTGTAGGACACTTTGAAATGTGAGAGTTTAAAGCATGATTTCATGGCAACTTTTAAATTTCCAAGGGCGGCAAATGCTTCATAGCAATATAATTGAAATGGCACAATGCTAACGTTGAATATATTTCTTATCCAATATTGAGTTGGCAGGTTATAAGGCCTGCATCAGGATGTCTACGGCACCTCACATTCTTATAATGGCCGGTACACACCTACCGTTTACGATTCGTGCACTAAAACTCGCGACTCGACCCGACCCGCTTAAAACTGAAAACGGGCCGATTCATTTTTCGAATCGCGAATCGCAATCGTAAACGGCCGCTTTTAGCACTAAAAACTTAGTTTTATGCGCGAATCGCAATCGCTAGGTGTGCGCGGGGGGCGTACACCTAGCGATCTTTGTGCGCGAAACGGGCAGTTTTCGATCGTAAACGGGAGGTGTGCGCGCACAAACGGTAGGTGTGTACCGGCCATTACTCTTTTTTAATTTTATTTTTTATACTGTCCATAGCATATAAGCCCGGGTACCCAGGCTTGTTTTCAATGCTGGCCAATGTTTTCAATGCTGGCTCTTAGGCAGTCACCCATTCAATTACTGATGACGCTTAACATTGCTTAAAGCTGCAGAGTCCGATGAAATATCAAATTTTCAAACCAAAACAATTATCTAGATTTGATTTTACACATCTAACTAAAGGCCCTGTCAAACTATGACGTAACGACGTCAGCGTAGGGACAACGTAAAGAACGTTGAACTTCTCGGCGTAGTATGCAAATTTGGGCACAAGTTGAACGTGGATGCAGCTTAGTTGATGAGAGCGTAACGTCGGTAAAGCATAGTGATACCGTCATTCAACGAGAGAGGACAACGTTATTATGCTCATGGAACGTTATGAATGTTATTCCATTGCCAGAACTACGTTACGTGACGTTACATACGTCATGACACGGTGGCGAAACGTTGAACGTATGTTGAACGTACTTTGAACGTACATTCTCCTGACGTTCCCATTATGCCACGTGGACATTTCCACCGGGTCAACATAGTGGAACGTAGTTGAACGTAGTGAGCAGCGTTTGACTAACATCCATTTAACATCATTGACATTCGCCGAACGTGTACAGAACATACGGCAAACGTAAACCCTTATGTTCGAGTTACGAGTCGAAAGTTTTGAACAGGTTCAAAACTTTGACACTCGCCGACGTAACACGACGTAACATGACATAGCTCGACGTCAGTCTAACGTCATTCTGACATCATCTTAACGTAATCCAATGTACGTCAACATAATGACGAAACGTGATCACGTCAGGCTTATGTTTGCTCGTTACATTGTAGTGTGACAGGGGTATTAAATACTGATGCACTTCTAAAACATCGAAGGGAATACTGAGTCAATTTAATAGAACCTGTTACTGCAGAAGCCTATGGTGTCAAAAGTTTACTATTTAAAATAAACATAACTTTAAAATAATGTAAAGTATATATGTTAGTGATCGTTCTAATATATTTATCTCAGAAAAATTAAAGAAACTCAAAACCATCGGACTATGCAACTTTAACTTGGGTGATTGGATGAGAACTGATGTTTCCATCCTGGTATCAAATTGACCATCCTGAGTTTGTTTCAGACACATCCATATTTCTGGGAGATATCATATTTGTTTTATATGGCATGGCATGCTAACGGTTATATACATATATATATTCAAACAACCACACGAGCCACACAAGGTACAACTAAACACACACTACATGCTGGTACCTTGGTTATTTCCTATCACTCTCCCAAAACATGCTTGGTTATGTAAATTAATAGCTATTTTTGAAGTATGCAAACATTTGCTGAAGAGTATGTGATCTAGAACAGAACTAGCCATTCTATCGTATAAACAGCTTCTTTACAAACATGCTTAGATTATGAGAATGGTCGATGTAGAAAAGTGACGTCAGAGTGAGAGTAGTGGTGGAGTGGTTCTTTTCACTACTCCCGATATTTGATCACAGAGTTGATAATTGTGAACCGCTATCTAAAGCAGTGCATCGTGAGAGTGTGCTGTGTGTATTCTTGAGAATACTCAAGAAACAAGGATGAAAGTGGTCTCGGAGAAGAAAAAGAAGCAAAAATCTACAGCGAGGTGAGCGATAATTGATTCACAACAATAACAGCAGAACAATGATCAGTTATGCCCCTCCACTAACGCTTACCAGACTAGTCTAACATAGTTAGCTCCCTTATATTTCCTTTTACTCTTATTTTGTTCTTTCCCTGTCATTCATATCGATGTTTTGCTCATTGTCTTGTAATAGTCTATCTATATTATTGTAGCTTTGTTTAGTATGTCATGGCAATTGGAATTATGGCTGGAAGACCAATGTATTATCACTGACAACATGTGATTCAGAGGAATAAAAACACCTGAACACAAAAAAACACCAAAAGAAACGCTCTCCAGCCAGAGTCTGTAATGATTGGTCTTAGCCATGGTTCAAAGGCTATGGTTGAAGAGTACAAAGACTATGCTTGGTGTGTACTGGATGCGCCTGACTTGCTATATTTTGTTCACGATTCCCTGACAGTGTTAAGCCTAAGGGGAGGCTCCTGTGTTAGTACTGAACTGCTCCCTTTTTATTTGGGACCCTGCCTCACTGGACGTAGTGGCTGAACGATCCACCTCTGCAGCTCCAACTGCCGTCATATAGACCTATTTCAGTGTTTACAAACACCGGTGTAGGCGTACACACTTTGGCTGCAAAACATTTCCTGTCTGACAAACCATAATGGCAACAACAAAGCAATCTGGTTCTCAGCCCTGAAGAACGGCAAATGGCCCTCTGATGAAACTATCACCATCAGATAGATAAACATCTTGTCTATATGTGTGCAAAGCAATTTGATGTTATGTGGTGCGATTTTGTAGATATTTGAATTTTTCTGAGGTGCAAAATGATAGACTTCATCTGTCAGCTTGGTCACAAGACCAGAATACAGCATTCTGATTGACTTATCGTGTGCTGTTGTTTACATTTATATGATTCAGGCCATGTGCTTTTATTGATCATGTTGTTTTGTCCATTTTTTAACTAGTAGTTGTCAAGTATTTATTACAAATGATGCAAATGCATTTTTTAAAAGGCAGTTTTTCTATCTGACTTTGGGACTTCTCATTAAGAATTTGTGTTGTTTATTTAGTCCTACTCTTTTACTCAGGTAAAAAATTATGCAATTGAAAACCAATAGAGTTACAGAAGCCAAGTTTTGTACGCACATACCTAATTATCTATGCAGATGTCACCAGAAAGAGATCTATAGTCTTGACATTCTGTGATAATTAATCGGTGATTACCAACAATCGCGGAGAGCTTTCATCTCCGAGAAACAAAGTGGGTGCTAGAACACAGAAATAGACAACATTCTTTTAAGTCACAGATAAAGTAATGGGTGCCAAAGGAGTCGCATGAGGGACGAGCGGAAGCCAAACCACCAACCTGGTCCAGTGATGGCAAATATCTTTATAATCATCACTCCTCCTGGCAGCACAAGGTAATGCACACACACCATCGGTTAAAGATCAGTGAGAAATGTACATCATGCATATCGACGTCCATGTTTGAGGATAGGCTTATCTTGATGAAATACATGTTGCGTAGTGCGATGAAAGCATCACATTTTGTAAACTAAGAAAATTATATAGATTTGATTTGACATATCTAACTTAGATACGGGTGCAATTATTAAACACTCGTTGCTGCAAAGAAGGGAATACTGGGTCAATTTAATAGAAACCATTACAATAGAAGCTATGAGATCAGGGTTTTGATACGCTTGCCAAATTAATTTAGCATGTTTGTACTTCAAATATCTTCCAAGTTATCCATTTAAAATAAAAGCTTTACTTGAAACTATAGTGAGGTAAATGATAACAATCAACCTCATATATATTTACCCCTCAAAATGACAGAAACTCAAAACCATTGGACTCGGCAACTTTAACTGAATGACTGGCTTTGGAAGTGAATCTAAGAAACAGATGTTGTTTGTTGTTGCTTTACGTCCTAGCAACATCGAAAGGTCATATCAGGATTAAGAAACAGGGCATCAATGTGTCTCGATGTATCCAGAAAACAGCTGCACTCACACCCACAACTTATCAGGGAATACTTTAAGGGTTAATACCCAATGAAATGATCTGCATAATTCATCAGTTCAAAAATGTGTGCAACATGTAGATAATTGATTAAGGAACGGTGAGGATAGACATAGCTTGGATTCTAATTATTGCTGATTTGTGTTCTATTTTCAAAAAGAAAAGTCATCATTTCACATGAGGCATATAACAATAGCAAAGATCCAATTATTTTCTTACAAGCTGTGCCCTGTTTGCTCCTCAAAGATGACTGCTATTTGGATTTTGTATTGGAAGCTTTTCACCCTACTAACCGATGGTTAGATTAAGTAGTCTAGTCTCAGACAGCTCAGTAGTTGGTGGTATTGCCACATTGAGTCTCTAACATAATCTTTTTGTTAAACATGTTTCCTATATGTGTTCCAAGCGGTTTGTGCCTAGGTGGTGTGGATATAAATAAAAACATGAATAAAATAAGTCAAACTGACTCTGGCTATGGCTCTAACACTAGTCTGAGTGCCTAGATTTGTCTAAATCTAAATGCACATGGCATAAGATGTGCTGATTATATTGATGTAAATGCAATGCTGGATACAAGATTAATATCTTAATTTATTATATATATTTTTTTAGTTGGTATTCTATGTTTCAAACAAGAGCTGAGATGAGCTGAAACTAGCACATTTCATAACTGCACCCAGTCTATTAGCACGTGCCATGTGCTTCTGGGGGGGGGGGGGTTATTTTGCTCTGACGCATCCCACAATGCATCGCGCCGCTGGAACCGTGATGTAGTCTATTCAGCAGTTATTGTATACCTTATTCTATATACCTTTTAAAAAAAAATAATACTGAATTGAAAAATGGCTGGAAGACCAGTGCTTCGGCACTGACAAAAGACTTATTCAGCAGAATAATCATATTTACCACAAAAAAGAAGAAGAAAAGTAATGTGAGTGAGGCATGAGTGTGGTGAGGCACTCCGGAAGTGTGGTGAGGCGCTCAGCACTGTACCGGAAGCAGTAAGGCTGAAGCAGGTCGCTCGACTCACCTGGCACTTCGAGCCCTCCGTACGTAATGTAGATGAGGTAGGCTCCAGGCTCCTGGGGCAGGTAGGTGATGCGGTCACCCTGTGCAGTGGGTGTCGTCTGGTACATGACGTCACGTCCGGACGGGCTGCGGATCGTCAGCCCTAGTTCCGCCTTGCCCGCCTCATGGCGCAAGATGTCGAAGGAGATGGACTGTCCGACCGTCCCGTTCGTCACTCCTTCAACGCGGATCTTATTCGGGTCGTAGATTTCGACGAAGAAGGGCGAGCCCATGATGGCGTGACCGGCGTACAGGATCTCCACCGTGTGGCGGCCTGCGTCAATGGGCATGAGGGTTCGATTGTTTGGGTTGCTATTGTTACATTCGTTGATTAACAGGGGGGGGGGGGTAGTGCAGGGCACAACAGGCATTATTTCACGCGATAAAGGGTTTATCACTCACCATACATATATACATATATAATGTCTTATACAGCATATATATATATATATATATATATATATAAATACTCAGCAGATCTCAGTAACAAGAAAAGGCAACGTTGGATTCAGTCAAATATATCTGCCGTTTATTTTTGTAACCAGACTGAGTGTATGGAGGTGGTCAGTTGGTTCACAAGAAGCTACCCCAGGGGCCGTATGCAGCAATCGGAGTTAGGGCCTTAACCGCGGTTTGACTATCTCCACAGGGCTAACTGTGGAAAATCCGTATGCATCAATCGGTGCCAGCGCTAACCGCCGACCGTAGCCTAGGCTAAGCTAAACCATTATCAAATCGGGTTTAACTGCTAGCCGGGGCAGTTAGTGTGCGTGTATGGATGTCAATCTATTCAATGCGATCATATTTAACACATTTACATACTCAATAAGTGAACTTTATTCAAATTAACCCTAAAATCGAACCGTTATTAACGCTCCAGCCACATTGGCGGCGTTATTCATAGTGTCGAATCGACGAATGTAAAGTAAACAAATCGCCGCCGCCGCATTGACGTGGATATCCATACTGTCCAACGACAACTAAGAATGGCCGCCGCCGCCGCATCGGTGGCAATATATTACACCCAAATCTATTCAATGCTGTCATATTTAACAGAATTACATACTGTACAAGTGATATTTTAGCAAATTAACCGCAAAAACGAACCAAAAGTAAAGCCGCCCCTACAATGGTGGCGATATTAATATTGTCGACTGGAGGGAATTCCCAAATCTATAAATAAACTCACGGTTATCTACCCGCCCCGGCTAAAACATTGGTGCATACCAGTTTGCCTTTTTCGCGGAACCCCCAGTACCCGGTGCTAGCTGACCAGAGCTAGCGCCTAGCTCCAGTTAAGCCTAGGATAACTTGGTGCATACAGGCCCTGGTGGCGCCAGTAGTACATACAATCGGAACGGAACAAGTGAAGTGAAATAGATGGTTTGAATAAGATGCAAGCGAGTACCCAATAGTGGTGACTCAATGTAATACAATATGAGTACCGTTATTATACATCATATAGCACACAGATCTGGCTTCTAGGGTATTCTGTTTGAACTAAGGCCCTAAAGCTTGTCAACCAATCAAAATAATTGTTATGAAAGGAGTATGAAATGACCACTAAATTCACATTGCATTAGCAGACTTCAGAGGTCAGAATGGTCATCCAAGTAATGTCTTCATTCAGGAAATAGTTTCATAATGAAGTGGTAATGTGCTGGGATGGCTGTCGGTGCTATTAGCTGTCGGTGCTATTAGCTGACGGTGCTATTAGCTGCCAGTGCTAATATCTGTCTGTGCTATTACCTATTGGTGCTCTTACCTGTTGGTGCAATTACCGGTCGGTGCTATTAGCTGTCGGTGCTGTTACCTATCAGTGCTATATATGTATTAACTGCCGGTGCTATTAGCTGTCTGTGCTATTAGCTATCTGTGCTATTAGCTGCCATGGATATTAGCTGCCAGTGCTAGTAGCTGTCAGTGCTATTACCTGTCAGTGCTATTACCTGTCGGTGCTATTAGCTGTCGGTGCTATTAGCTGGTGGTGCTATTACCTGTCAGTGCTATTACCTGTTGGTGCTATTAGCTGTCCGTGCTATTAGCTGCTGGTGCTATTAGCTGCCGGTGCTATTAGCTGCCGGTGATATTAGCTGTTGGTGCTATTAGCTGTCCGTGCTATTACCTGTTGGTGCTATTAGCTCTTGGTGCTATTAGCTGTCAGTGCTATTAGCTGTCGGTGCTATTAGCTGCCAGTGCTATTAGCTGTCAGTGCTATTACCTGTTTGTGCTATTACCTGTCGGTGCTATTAGCTGTCGGTGCTATTACCTGTCAGTGCTATTAGCTGTCATTGCTATTACCTGTCAGTGTTATTAGCTGTCAGTACTATTAACTGTCAGTTCCCTATTTGGTGCTCGCGCCCCCTACCGGTCACTTCCGGCTGCTGCCTGCGCGCCGGCACTACTAACTCGCCATATTTGTGCACTATTATCTATTATGGGATATAAACAAGGACACTACCACGTCTCAGTTTCCTCTGCTACATATTGACCGTCATATAACTACCTACTATGTGTACTGCTCCAGGGTTAGTTACATCCACGGCCACACCGGCGCCACCTGCGAGTAGCTCCATATATATGTATATACGAGTACTCAACTATATGTATATGTGAGTCCCCATATATATGTATATATACAGGGAACCTTTTGTTCGGTATCATGTCGCAAATCACAATACAAGTTATGTAGATAGCTAATCAATTTCCAAATTGATTAGCAATTGTTGCTAATCAAAATTTTCAAAACAAAATGTTCCCTGTGTGTATACATTGCACAGGGAACATTTTGTTCGATATCGTGTTTGCAAGTTGCGATACAAGTTATGTATATCACTAATCAATTTCCAAATTGATTAGCAATTGTTGCTAATCAATATTTTCAAAATCAAATGCTCTCTGGTATATGTATGCATGCGTTGTTTATGCATAGTTACTAACCCCTGCATGAGCTAGTTTCAACAAAAGGAGTTCATAATAAAAAACACAATGTCAATAAACAACGACGTGAATAAACTAGCGGTGGTCCCTTACCGGTGTACTTTGACGAGTACTCAACCTTGTAGTCACCGTCGGGCTGGCCCACCATCTTAGCGGGAACTAGGTCACCGTTAGGCGCTACAAAAGAATAATATTACGTTAAAACCAGTGCTAGTACTGCTACACACTAACTGTATGCTCTTATACCTAATGCTAGGTACACACCTACCGTTTTTCTGCACCCACCTACTTTATACGATCAAAAACTCCCCAAAAGTCGTGAGGTGTGCACTCCCCTAGCACACCTACCGATTGCGATTCACGACTTAAAACTCACTTTTAGGGCTAAAACGGCTTCCTTACGATTGCGATTCGCGATTCGAAAAATGAATCGGCCCGTTTTCAGTTTTAAGCGGGTCGGGTCGGATCGCGAGTTTTAGTGCACGAATCATATACGGTAGGTGTGTACCTAGCATTATGCATAACTAACTTATTGCTCACATGCAATATTTGATTAATTGGTGGTTTCTGACCGCGTGTCGTCAGCATAGGCAATATTCAGAGCAAGAATTGTTTGGTTTTTATTCAACCATCGGTTTTACATGTAATAACATACAATCAATTATGTGTCAATAGACATCTGACAATTATTTACTGATACTCTAAATATAAATTACAAACATTGATATGTTCATTTCCATATTGTAAATGTAAGAAATGAAATTACAATTAAATGCAACTTGGCGCATAATATTAATAACAACTACTAGGCATTCGACTTACACTCATATTTTAACATTAGAAATGACTATTTTGCAATTTAAAATTTAAAAATAAAAATAAATATTTTGTTTTACATTAGTCACTAATGGATCAATTATTATCAGAATCGATTATACAGAAAAGCAATTAGTGATTCCACCAACAAAGAGGTGAAATAGTTGTTGCTTCAATATATATAAAATTATAAATATTCATCATAAGAAACAACTATATAAATAAATACATATATATGCATTTGTACATGTAGGCATATACACATATAAAGTTGTGCATACTTAACGAAGTAATATATATAAGCTAAGGAACTACATGAGATAAAAGTCAACATTATATATGTCGATTAAAATATAGTGTATATAGCTGAAATAATGATTATGAAAAAATTAACAAATTCAATAATTATATAAATACAATGAGAATTAAAAAAGACTAAATTGTGAGCAAAATGAAATAGATTTCAAGACAACCAACAAAATTAAACGACATTCAGTTTTAAAGTCATTCTCCACCCACCCATCCATCAATCTATCCATTCCTCCATCCATCCATCCATCCATCACACTGCACTCACACCATTCTCGTCACACTACATTCACGTTTCCCAAGTATTTTCACACCTCAAATTGTGTTAGTCAAATATTAATCATCACAATTTTATCACACAACCTGAAAAAAAACACTAACATACACATCTGTGGGGAGGGGGAACAATTAAATCCCTGGAACAGAAAAAAGGAGAACAATGTTTAGCACACTTTTATATATGGACGGCAAGGTGACAGGAGGGAGGAATTGGATGTTTTGTAAGGGAAATTACACCATCATGCAAGGTCTGTTATTGCTAAACTTACATTGCACATAAATATTTCTACAGAATAATGCTTCACAGTTAAACCACACATGCAAGATCTATTACATGGCTAAACATATATTAAAAATGGAAAGCATTTCCATAATACAAGGAATTACATTTGTACCAGCATGCATGGTGTTTATTTAACTTGTATAGTTAAAGCTAAGCATCCAAAATGAACAAGAGTCTTTCGAATAACAGGGTGTTGGCAATCCTGTTTTTAATATTCAGAGAAATCTTTGGTGAGGACAATTAGATAGATTTATTCACAAGCACAAACTTAAATTCTATGCATTAATTATCGCACCCTATGCAAGATCTGTTTACATGTCTCATCAGCCATCTCATCCTACGTATTGTAGTTGTCTGCACTGATCTCACAAGCAAGGAGCCACATAGCCAGCCATACGTGGGTAGGGTGATGGCATCAGGGAGCCTAGATAGTGTAGTAGTCTGCACTGACCTCACAAACAAGGAGCTGCATAGAAATGTAGACGTGGGTAGAGTGATGACATCAGGGAGATTAGCTAGTGTAGTAGTCTGACCTCACAAACAAGGAGCCACATATACAGGTAGACATGGGTAGGGTGATGACATCAGGGAGCTTAGCTAGTGTAGTAGTCTGTACTGACCTCACAAACAAGGAGCCACATAGACAGCTATACCTGGGTAGGGTGATGACATCAGGGAGCTTAGCTAGTGTATTCTATTAGTGTGACCTCACAAATAACGAGCCACATAGACCGGTAGACGTGTGTAGGGACATGGTATCAGGGAGCCAACTAGTGTAGTAGTCTGTACTGACCTCACAAACAAGGAGCCACATAGACAGCTATACCTGGGTAGGGTGATAGCATCAGGGAGCCTAGCTAGTGTAGTAGTCTGCACTGACATCACAAACAAGGAGCCACATAGACAGCTATACCTGGGTAGGGTGATGACATCAGGGAGCTTAGCTAGTGTAGTAGTCTGCACTGACATCACAAGCAAGGAGCCACATAGACAGCTATATCTGGGTAGGGTGATGACATCAGGGAGCTTAGCTAGTGTAGTAGTCTGTACTGACCTCACAAACAAGGAGCCACATAGACAGCTATACCTGGTTAGGGTGATAGCATCAGGGAGCCTAGCTAGTGTAGTAGTCTGCACTGACATCACAAACAAGGAGCCACATAGACAGCTATACCTGGGTAGGGTCATAGCATCAGGGAGCCTAGCTAGTGTAGTAGTCTGTACTGACCTCACAAACAAGGAGCCACATAGACAGCTATACCTGGGTAGGGTGATAGCATCAGGGAGCCTAGCTAGTGTAGTAGTCTGCACTGACATCACAAGCAAGGAGCCACATAGACATCTATACCTTGGTAGGGTGATAGCATCAGGGAGCCTAGCTAGTGTAGTAGTCTGCACTGACCTCACAAACAAGGAACTACATAGACAGCTATACCTGGGTAGGGGGATAGCATCAGGGAGCCTAGCTAGTGTAGTAGTCTGCACTGACCTCACAAACAAGGAGCCACATAGACAGCTATACCTGGGTAGGGGGATAGCATCAGGGAGCCTAGCTAGTGTAGTAGTCTGCACTGACCTCACAAACAAGGAACTACATAGACAGCTATACCTGGGTAGGGGGGTAGCATCAGGGAGCCTAGCTAGTGTAGTAGTCTGCACTGGCCTCACAAACAAGGAGCCACATAGACAGGTAGACGTGGGTAGGGTGATGGCATCAGGGATCCTAGCTAGTGTAGTTGTCTGCACTGACCTCACAAACAAGGAGCCACATAGACAGGTACCTGTGGGTAGGGTGATGGCGTCAGGGCGCTTCTCGCTACCAGATGCTTAGAACACTAGTCCCGGAATGGCAGACGTGTAGGTTTAAGGTCCGCTCTAAATACAATATTCCCTTTGCTTGAACCCACTAACATGACATTGGAGCCGTGACCAGGAATCTGTATAAACTACACAGTAGGTGAACC
This sequence comes from Branchipolynoe longqiensis, assembly GCA_030323885.1. Lineage (NCBI taxonomy): Eukaryota > Metazoa > Annelida > Polychaeta > Phyllodocida > Polynoidae > Branchipolynoe > Branchipolynoe longqiensis. The sequence goes on from CM059197.1 coordinate 18,269,835, forward strand.
TGTCCTGTGTATGTGTGAGTGCATTGTACATAATGAATTAAATTGAATGTTATGGCAGGGTGGTTTTGGTGGGCATCCCCTTTATTGCTCTGAATAACATGTGAATATTGGCTGTGAAAACTACTAAACGCCCTGAAGTTGATAAGTAGGGAGGAACTGTAATTATAATATAAGCAATTGGTCCATAGGGTAGGGGATAACCAGGGTCGAAGCCAGTTAACCACAAAGCCTGCTTGCTTCTTGGTAGATAAACAGGTGAGGATCGGCCACCTGGTGGGTGGGGACATCGTGCAAGGTGGCTGGGGAAAAGGCCTACATGACCTACATGTGACAAATGCCTGCAGTTTGGCTGAATCGATGTCCAGGCCGTGAAAGTTGACCATCGACCATCCCGACTGCCCGACACTGAGCATCGGGGCAGCCGACGAACCCAGCACCAGCGACGTCGAAGGGTCCGTGACGGGAATGTGCAGCGGAAGGTCTGCTCATGCGCAGTAAGAGGAAGAGAGAGAGGGGAAGGGAGGGAGTGGAGGAGGGGGGGGGGAGGAGAGCGATGGAGGGAGAGAAGGAGAGAATGAAGGAGGAGAGAGGGGTGGAGGATTAAGAGAGGGAACAGAAAGAGGATAGGAGGAAAGAGAAGGGGGAAGAGATGGGAGCGAAGGAGAAAGAGGGAGAGGAGGAAGAGAGGGAGGGGGGTAAGGAGAAATAAGGGAGGAGAGAAAGGGACAGAATGGGAGAGACGGGGAGAAAGAAGGAGAGAGAGGGAGAGGAGGAAGAGAGGGAGAGGGGAAGGATAAATAAGGGGAGGAGAGAAAGGTACAGAATGGGAGAGACGGGGAGAAAGAAGGAGAGAGAGGGAGAGGAGGAAGAGGGGGAGAGGGGAAGGATAAATAAGGGGAGGAGAGAAAGGGACAGCATGGGAGAGACGGGAGAAAGAAGGAGAGAGAGGGAGAGAGAGGGAGAGAGAGGGAGAGGAGGAAGAGAGGGGGAGGGGGAAGGAGAAATAAGGGCAGGAGAGAAAGGGACATAATGGGAGGGACGGGGAGAAAGAAGGAGGGAGAAGGAGGGAGAAGGAGAGGAGGAAGAGAGGGAGGGGGGGAAGGAGAAATAAGGGGAGGAGAGAAATGGACAGAATGGGAGGGAGGGGGAGAAAGAAGGAGGGAGAAGGAGAGGAGGAAGAGAGGGAGAGGGGGAAGGAGAAATAAGGGGAGGAGAGAAAGGGACAGAATGGGAGAGACGGGGAGAAAGAAGGAGGGAAGAAGTGGAAGGTTAAGTGGGAGGAGGAAAGAGGGAGAGAGGAGGATAAGGATAGAGAGAGGAGGAGGGGTTGGAGAGAGGGGGAGAAATGGGGGAGATGTAACAATTAATTTATATCGGTTACAAAAGTATTGTGACTGTGTAATCTATTATGCCATTATTATTCAGGGGAAAAGAGAAACAAACAAAAAGTTTAGTAATGCACATTAAGTAGATGAATGCATTTTAAAAGTCGAATTGAGAACTTAATGCGGCCACCATCTTGTGTCTTTTGTGGTTTATCTTTGCATTCTCTGTCAATTTCTCAACTTTAAGCCAATATAGATAAGCATTGCGTACTGGAACCACCCCTTTCACAGTTAATTCCTACTGAGCACTTTTTACTCGGATTTAAAGTGTCATAGTTCGATGATTTCGAGTTTCTGCCATTTTTCTGTGATACATATATTAAATTGATTATTATAATCTAATTTACTTTCATTTGGAGTAACTTTTATTTGAGATATTTGAAGTGCAAACAGGAAACAATTATTTTGGCAACCACGACAAACCTCTGACACCATAGGTTTCTGCAGTAACAGGTTCTATTAAATTAACTCAGTGTTCCCTTCTACGTGTCAACAACCGCTTGATAAGTGTATCAGTTTCTAAGTTTGATATGTAAAATCAAATCTAAATAATTGATTTGGTTTTGAAATGTTGATGCTTCATCGGACTATGTAGCATTAAGCAGGGTTGACATTCACCCCTACTGTGGGTAGGGATGAACCTTTTAAGTTTGATCTACTTACTTAGCAGCTTCTCATAGTTGAAACTGACGTCAATGAGGTGCTCCGCACCCACCAGGGGCACGTAGGTGAAGTGGTGGTGCCTGTTGTCGAGCAGGTGGTGTGTGGTGCGCACCAACTGACCTTGACAGCTGACCTCAACGTCAATGTCACCAGCACCAGCCTCACTAGTGTCAACTGAAAAAGTAAAGTAAAGCTTGTTTTATTTAATGACGCCTCTAGAGCTCATTCATTTTTATCATCAGTTATTGGACGTCAAACATATGGTCATCATGACATATTTCTTTGGAGGAAACCCGCTGCCACCACTCTTTCCGATAAGCAGCAAGGGATCTTTTATATGCACTTTCCCACAGACAGGACAGCACATACCACATCCTTTGATGAACCAGTTGTGGTCTACTGGTTCACTAGTCTCAACTGAAACAAATCCAGATACACTATTTAAAATTCATTCATATTTGTGTCCATTGCGGATCTACTGCTTCGGTACCGGACGCCGTGGCCGAATTGGTAGAGCGCAGGCTTCCCGTGTGGAAGGTCGGGAGTTTGAAACCTAGCCGAGTCAAACCAATGACTTATAAATTTGATACGTATCGCTACCTAGCCTGGCTCTCGGCTGATTGAGAATGACCAGTGAGCGTGACGTCATCGGGCACCCCGAGAGGACGCAGCACTTACCGGTGAAGGAGAGCTGCTGCCCCACCAGGCCGGCCGGGGACACGTCGACCAGCTTCACCTTGTGTGCGTCGTAGCAGGTGCAGATGAACGGGTTGCCGGGGATAGGCTGGCCGGCGTACGTGACCGTCATCGTGTAGGTGCCGACTGTCCCGGGCACGAACTCGATCCGGTACAGCTCGCCTTGCTGGGTGATCTCCGTCAGGCACGGCTTGTCGTATGGGTCTGCAGTGAACACCAACCATACTTATACTCAGGTAAGTGTGTATACACTATATATATAATACTGTATTCTCGCCGGTTAATGCCTTGGGCGTTTAAATTGGCAAATCACTGAAGTGTTTGTGGGAGTTTACCCACACATGGGCGTTTAAGGGGTGGGCGTTTATAAAATATTGGCCAAGTGGGTGGGAGGGTATTAACCCACACATGGGCGTTAACCCGCAAGAATACAATATATAATAATACTATAAAACATTCCTCCTCCATGAATGAGGGTTAGCGCATCCGGTACGGGTGGCAAGGGCCCGTGGCGATACCACCAGTCAATTCCAGAACACAGAATCGTTACAATATAATATCAAATAATTTCCTTCCACACCTTTATACTCGCATAATGCGTTATAATCACATACTATATACACTATATATACACTATCTATGATATATACTCTATATAAACTATACATACTATGTGTACTACTTTTAGAATTAGACAAGTGCATAATTATATACTATATGTATTATATATCGTATATAGTATAACACTATATAATCTATATAATCTAAATATACTATATATACTCTAATACTAGCATATTGTATATATACCATATATACAATAAATAGCATATATATGCACACTGAATAAGACTCATACTAATAAATATTGCAATGTGATGTCGATGACATGGCTTTCTGCAAACCACTTTTATAATTAGATAAATGTATGCATATGCACCACAAAGAATATATATAATACATATATTTTATAATATACAAATATTACACCGTGACTTTGACCACATTGCTTACCAAATAAAATTGAAGTTAAGATACCTCCTTCATACTACTACTATTAATCACAATAACAAATATTGCACTGTGGCTGCGATGATTTGGTTAAAAAAACCATATCGGAAGTCAATACAAACATCTTTTGTATTTAGGAAGGTTAATGCAGCATGTTCTATATATATATATATGTATATATGTATGTATGTATAATATAATTAATGTTCAAACGAGTAATATTATCATGAATGATGACCGCACACAATAGGCCTACATGTAACGTGCACGTCTGTCTCTTCACAAAGCACTAAACTGCACTTGTTCCACCACCGCTGTAGGCTACAACCTTTCTTCTGGCACATTCTACGTAATTCGATCACTATGCTGCCCAAGCCTATGCAGCGGGGATCTAGACTCTAGCCAACAGTGGAGTTGATGCATTGTCTAATGAGCCGAAGTAATGAGCGTTCTGATTTACAAGGTAGGCTTGATGTCAGAGAGAGGAAGAACGAATGGTTACACGTCATCACTAACCGTAGTAAACAACATACTACGGCTGTATAGAATATATACTAATATAGATATTATTCCTCCTCTATCTGACATCAAGCCTAGCTTTTAAATCAGAAAGCTAAACATCGCGGACAGAGTGACTGAGCGCTACCAGACAAGTTACAGCATTTGCAGGCAGAGGGCAGCACAAACGGCCTGGTTACATAATAGATGAATAATTAATAACAAATCAGTACAGTAGATGACCTCGAATATATAAAGGTGTGAAAGCTTCCGATTCATTATATTTGTATAATGCTTATACATCACATATTGTTAGCTACGGTTAGTGATGACATATGAATATTCCATATATGTATCTATTGATGCATGCACTATCTATTTTCCTATGAGATATCAGTTAGAGAGTGAACACACAGTGCATGCACTAGAATAAGATGAGATAGGTAATTGATTTAGCATACTTAAAGGTCAGATAACCTTCGTTCTAATGACTTTGACTGACATACTTTGTTGGCTTGTGCGACATGGTCAAAAGCTAATATCATGGTGAACTAATTATAATTTGTGGACATGCATGTATACATTAAATAACTATATATATATAAAGAGCTCTTTTCCAAAACGCAATAAGCGACAATCCCAAAAAAATGGAGTTTGCAATGTCAATGCCAAGTTTGTAGATCGTGTTTTGAAAAAGAGCTCTTCATATATATATATGAAGACCTCTTTATATATATGAAGAACTCTTTTCCAAAACACGATCTACAAACTAGCATTGCAAACTAATCTTTTTAAAGAGCTTTTGTTAAAGAGCTCTCTAAACCGACCACCTCCCTAAATGGACAATATAAGGTCGGTCCGATGGGCGGTCGATTTAGAGAAGTTTTAACATATATATGCACCTCTACGCACATGCATCTAACAATGTCTAAGCTAACATCTAACTCGTGATTGCTCTCTGACAAACAGTTTGACTATATATATATAACATCTAACTCACGATTGCTCTCTGACAAACAGGTTTACTATATATATATAACATCTAACTCACGATTGCTCTCTGGCAAAGAGGTTTACTATATATATATATATATATATATATAACATCTAACTCACGATTGCTCTCTGACAAACAGTTTGACTATATATATTTTATCATCTAACTCACGATTGCTCTCTGAGAAGCAGGTTAACTATATATATAACATCTAACTCACGATTGCTTTCTGGCAAACAGGTTTACTATATATATAACATCTAACTCATGATTGCTCTCTGACAAACAGGATTACTATATATATAACATCTAACTCACGATTGCTCTCTAACAAACAGGTATACATTTCCAAAAGACTAAAAAACACTCGCCAACTTGGGTGATCTTGGCTTGACTCGATCTACCCATGGGGTCTGAATTAACAACAATTCAAGTTTACAACATTTTTAGAATTTGAAAATACAAAGACAGCACATGACAAACATCTGATACATCTTAACATTCTAATTCCAGTGCACTCCACGTCAGAAAAATATGTAGAACTAGACCCCTTGTAAGGTTGATCATCAGGAATAATGTGTTTATGGGGTCAATTTTACTTTGAAATTGCATAGTCAGTCCAATGGTGCCGAGTTTGTGCTATATTTGTATATATATTACATACAAATATTAAGATCCACCTTACCACAGTTTGACTTAACTTTGATTATAAACGGTTTGAACATATTTGAAGTGAAAAGATTCAAACTGACTTTTGGCAAGCACACCAAATTAATAGAACTAAATGCTTCAGCTTCTAATAAATTGACGTAATACTCTCTTCAGCAACAAATGCTTGATAAGTGCACCAGTGTCTAAGTTGAATATGTTGGTTCCAATGTATATAAGTTGGTTGGTTATTGGAGTTTTATGGCCTGGCAACATCTATGGTCATATCAGGATGGGTTCTGACTTGTGACGGTGCGCACTCATGGCAACTTTATAGTGCTACCCCACAGGGAAATCAGGTCGCCGGCACTCCCTTGAAGATTTATACTGCCCATCATGGTTAAGCCTGAATAGGCTTGTTTTCACCATTGGACAGTTTGTCGATAGAAAGCCCGAGCCTACACTTTTACCGACCCAAGGGATTTTTAACCTCCCACACCACATAGACATGGTATGAGAGCAACTGGCCTTTGATGACGCTGTAAGATATACACAGCGGTGGAAATCCAAATTGGCAGAGGAAAGGGCATGGGGAATCGAACCACCAACCTTCAGATTAGGAGTCTGACCTAGAAAAAAGTCAGACACTCTAACCACTCACCACAGAGAACACCACACACCATGACTCGATATCCCACTCAGTCACATTATCCTGACCCTGAGCTAACCAGTCCTTGACTTATCCTATTAACGCCGAGCACCTGGCTAGGAAGAGAGAAGTATCAATTTTATAGTCATTGGTTTGACTCGACCGGAAACCAAACTTCCGACCTTACGCATGTGAGGCCCGCGTTCTACCGATTAGGTGCCCACGCCCTGTAATCTAGATAAGTGTTTTTCCTTTTGAAAATTGGATGTTTTAACTGGAATGCAGCTTTAACTGGAATGCAGCTTTAACTGGAATGATATAAACAGCAAACTCAAGATGAGTGGTTGTTGGAGTTTCACATCCTGGCAACATCTAAGGTCATATTAGGACGGGCAAACACAAGAAGAAAGCCTCAGAAGCTGGTTGGTTGTTGGAGTTTCAGGTCTTGCCAACATCTAAGCTCATATTACGACGGGCAAACACAAGAAGAAATCCTCACAAGATGGTTGGTTAGTTGTTGGAGTCATATCAGGATGGGTATCGACTTGTGCAAGTGCCCACACATGGCGATTTTATAATGCTGCCCCACTGGGAGACTGCGAGACCATGCCACCAGCACCATGACCTGATATCCCACTCAGTCAAATTATCATGACACTGAGCCAACATCTAAGGTCATATAAGGACGGGCAAACACAAGAAGAAAGCCTCACAATATCGTTGGTTGTTAGAATTCCACGTCCTGGCAACATCTAAGGTCATATATATAAGATGCGAGAAGAACACACTCACCCGTGACAGAGGCCTCGATGACGGACGATGGCACCCCGTTCGGGTCGAGCAGCCCGAAGCATGGCTGGCCGAGCGGAATGCCGCGCGCCTGGTCCCAGCGCATGCGCATCTTCTCCAGCGAGCAGACGCGACAGGCGAAGGGCGACCCGGGCACCAGGTCGCCATTGAAAAGCAGCACTATGAGGTGAGGTACCGACTCGATAGGCACGAAGCTGACGTCGAACACCGAGTTCTCCTTGCTCGTCACGGAGGCGATGGGCGTGGTGGCCCGGCCCTGTACCTGGGCGGATAGCGAGCCGTTACCCGCCATAGCCGCGTCCACTGCACGCAATGAGCAAACACTTTGTGGTGTGCAGTTTTTTTAGTTTGTGCATGTTGCAAGTAACATGACTAATTCCGGCGCTGGAGACCGCGTTAGTGTCGCCAAGGTTTGATAATTAAAAAACATTAAAAGAAGAAGGAATAAAGTTCTACAAAGGTCCCTCTGTAGAGCAGCCTATTCTGTTTGTGTGTGGAAATTCTGGTTGATTTAATAACAAATAATCTTGTTTACGACAATGAATATGTCATTTTGCTAAACCAAGGATGTGGATGTATGCTACGATTATGGGTATATAAAGCCACGAAGGCTTAGTCGCTCTTGTAATAAAAGTATTATATGTTGCACTACTTCGGTCTCCAGTGTTATGAACTATGTTCGTTGATTAAATGCGGGGGGAATCTCAATCACGGAGAAATTCACTTTCCTCACTTTCCTCATTCCACATTCCACTGCAACTCGTGCTATTCAGTAAGGCAGAGTGCCAAACTACGTAGCGACAGTTAAGTGGCAATTCTCTACGTCATTGCCTTGACTCGTCTGAGGTTGAAAATAGGAATTTATTTCCGACGACTTATAATGCAGCGCTTTAACTGAAGCGATTGCACAAGACAGAGCCGGATGTGTGCTCTTGTATGGCTTTCCGCACTGGTGTCAATCCTGCCCACTCACAGACAGCTCTTACTAACCTAAAGTGGCGCAATCCGACAGTTTTGAGTGTCTTATATTTAACAAATAACCACAGAAGGTTGGTAATTATAATCTATTCTACTTTACTTTGGAGGAACTTTATTTATAAGAAGTTAACTTTGGAGATATTTAAGGTGAAGACCTGCAATCTAATATTCGCATGCATAGGATAAGTAATATGCTTGCATGACATCAGGGACAGATTCTGTTAAGCTGTCTTATCATTCCTTCTGTGACAGAACACATGAAGTTCAGGTGCAAAACCATGTAAACGGCAATGCAAAAATGTAGTTTACATAAAAGGTTGTTACCTGCATATAATTTTAATTCTCACTAATTCCACTTTTCCTCTGATCACATGGTTATGGAGCAATGGACAAAATAATATGAATATAAATAAATGTATTTCTTGATGGTTTAATTCTGATGTTTATCTCCATTTTTGGATGCTCGTTTACGAGGTTTTGCGCCTGAACTCTTCACATGTTTAATGAGTGCACGAAATCAAAATGGATATGATTGCAGTGTAGCTAACATGAGTGCTGATATTTGGAATAAACTGCCAGCTGCAATACAAAATTCAGAAAACATAGCAGTGTTTAAGACTCTACTAAAAAATAATGTAACGTAGAAAAACAGATGATGTTTAAATGGATTAACACAAAGTATAGTAAAAGCTGGATTTTGGACTGTTTGCAATCTACAAAAGTTACAAGCTGTAAATAAGAAGCAAGAACACCAAAATTATTACTAACACAAAATTCTAAAGATTTTAATCAAATTGGAATAGTGCTGACGCGGTGAAAACAAGTGTTAACACACTTATCCATTATGAGCAGGGTAAATGAATTCATCACTAACAAATAAAAAAGTTAGAAATTTAGGATAAAATATTGGCTAGTGCTGTTTTTGTTGAAAATGTTGCACTTTCAGTGGATTACCCAAGTTTGTGCCATCTGACAATCACAATGCGGTTTGCCGCTTACCTTCAAAGATGACTGGCTTGTTGACCACACCATCAGGGATGATGCCCACATGGAGCAGACTGACTTCGTAGATATCAGGAAAGAAGGGACTATCTTGAATGTCAATGTCCGCATATTCAACCTTCAGGTTATGGGTGCCTGTGAAAGGAAAGCATTATCACAATGAGAACCACAGATGGAACAGGTACCCTCACTTATAGTGCCATCTGTGACATTGTCAGGTACCCTCACTTATAGTGTCATCTGTGACATTGTCAGGTACCCTCACTTACAGTGCCATCTGTGACATTGTCAGGTACCCTCACTTATAGTGCCATCTGTGACATTGTCAGGTACCCTCACTTATAGTGTCATCTGTGACATTATCAGGTACCCTCACTTATAGTGCCATCTGTGACATTGCCAGGTACCCTGACTTATAGTGCCATCTGTGACATTATCAGGTACCCTGACTTATAGTGCCATCTGTGACATTGTCAGGTACCCTGACTTATAGTGCCATCTGTGACATTGTCAGGTACCCTCACTTATAGTGTCATCTGTGACATTATCAGGTACCCTCACTTATAGTGCCATCTGTGACATTGTCAGGTGCCCTCACTTATAGTGCCATCTGTGACATTGTCAGTTGCCCTCACTTATAGTGCCATCTGTGACATTGTCAGGTACCCTCACTTATAGTGCCATCTGTGACATTGTCAGGTACCCTCACTTATAGTGTCATCTGTGACATTGTCAGGTACCCTCACTTATAGTGTAATCTGTGACATTGTCAGGTACCCTCACTTATAGTGTCATCTGTGACATTCTCAGGTGCCCTCACTTATAGTGCCATCTGTGACATTGTCAGGTACCCTCACTTATAGTGTCATCTGGGACATTGTCAGGTACCCTCACTTATAGTGCCATCTGTGACATTATCAGGTACCCTCACTTATAGTGTCATCTGTGACATTGTCAGGTACCCTCACTTATAGTGTCATCAGTGACATTGTCAGGTGCCCTCACTTATAGTGCCATCTGTGACATTATCAGGTACCCTCACTTATAGTTCCATCTGTGACATTGTCAGGTACCCTCACTTATAGTGTCATCTGTGACATTGTCAGGTGCCCTCACATATAGTGTCATCTGTGACATTGTCAGGTGCCCTCACTTACAGTGCCATCTGTGACATTGTCAGGTACCCTGACTTACAGTGCCATCTGTGACATTTTCAGGTACCCTCACTTATAGTGCCATCTGTGACATTATCAGGTATCCTCACTTATAGTGTCATCTGTGACATTGTCAGGTACCCTCACTTATAGTGTCATCTGTGACATTTTCAGGTACCCTCACTTATAGTGCCATCTGTGATATTATCAGGTACCCTCACTTATAGTGCCATCTGTGACATTGTCAGGTACCCTCACTTATTAAACATTTGTCGTCACATACAAGGGGATACTGAGTCAATTAATAGAACCTGTTACTGCTGAAGCCTATGGTGATAGAGTTTTGGCAAGCTTGCCAACATTAATTTAGCATGTTTCCATTTCAAATATCTCAAAAGTTAGCGATTTAAAATAAAACTTACTTCAAACTAAAGTAAGGTAGATTATAATTAACAACCTAATATGTTTATCTCAGAAAAAGAGAGAAACTCAAAACCATCAGACTATGCAACCTTAATGCCGAGCACCAGGCTCGGGAGCAAAAAGTATCAATTTTAATGTCATTGGTTTGACTGGACCGGGAAGCGAACTCCCGACTTTCCGCACGGGAGCCCGCACTTTACCAATTAGGCCAATGCGCCGGTGTTTCAATATATATATATATGCACACACATATATAAATATATATATAATGCTTTGCAAGCAATTAACAAGGAATATAATAATAGTCTGTAAGCATTTACTGGCTGACTGGCAAATTGATGCACATCATTCATTTCACAAGATCTTTTTCTCCTTGGATTTTAATATGGTGAGATTTTGAAAAAGACTGAGCTACACCTAGCGGCCATGTTGTCTCAAGAGAAGATCAGTGCAACTAAATGGAAAGGAAAGCTTGTTTTATTTAATGACGCATCTAGAACACATTGATTTTTATCATCGGCTATTGGAAGTCTAACATGTGGTCATTCTGACATATTTCTTTGGGGGAAATCCACTGCCACCACATAGGCTACTCTTTCCGATAAGCAGCAAGGGGTCTTTTATATGCACTTTCTGACAGACAGGACAGCACATACCACAACTTTTGACGAGCCAGTTGTGGACCACTGGTTGGAACGGAAAATAGCTCAAACTGCAAATGCATCCACTGATGTATATGTATACAGAAATAAGGCCAACAAACATAGATAAAGATCACACATGTGATATATACGGACATAAAGCCTCCAAACAACGATCACAGATGTGATATCTACGGATATAAAGCCACCAAACAAAGATCACAGATGTGATATATACGGCCATAAAGCCACCAAACAAAGATCACACATGCGCTATATATGGACATAAAAGCCTGCAAACAAAGATCACACATGCGCTATATACGACATAAGGCCAACAAACATAAATGGATATAACTTATAACTTTATATAAGGCCACCAAACATAAAAGATCGCACAGAAATGAGGCCACCTAAAGAATAGGGACCCCAAGATATAGGAATCGCCAAAAACAAGGATCCCCACTACACACGCACACATCCCCCTCTCGGATGCGCCAACCCCCTTTATATTGAGGAGGTAATTCAAATGGCCACCTACCTATTTCCTCCGGGATGTATGTCACGCGGTAACCTGCTTCCGGGTTGCCAGTTTGCGCCGTCGGAACGGTTTGACCGGAAGGAGCTGAAGCCACAAACGTCTTAAACATGATTGTCATGAAAGAATGAAAGAAAAAGAAGCAGCATATATCTTGCTGATTTCTGTGAGAATAATTATAATAACTTGGTAAAAGTTGCATAGTTAGATGGTTTTGAGTTTCTCTCATTTACTGAGGGTGAGATAAATATATCAGGTTGATCGCTATAATCTACCTTACTTTAATTTGAAATAACTTTTATTTTAAATGGCTAACTTTTGAGATATTTGAAGTGCAAAAAATGAATTGAGTATGAACAATTAATTTAGGCAAGTACACCAAAACTCTGACACGATAGGCTTCTGCAGTTACAGATTCTATTAAATTGCCTCAGCATTCCCTTCTATGTGGTGCCAAATGTTTAATAAGCACACCAGTATCTAAGTTATATATGTAGAATCAAACCTTGATAATTGTTTTAGTTTTGAAAATTTGATGTTTTCATCGGACTATCAGCTTTAAAACATATCCGGAATAGGCCACTGAGACTGGAGATGTACTCCAAAAATTGCTCCCCAATCACATCTTTGCTTAACTTGTCAGTGTATGCAACTGAATATCTGTGGGGAGAGTGTTGATACCTGAGCTCCTGTTTAATGTATGGATGACATCATGGGTGGTAACATTAACTGACTAAAGCTCACATTCCACAGACCCGAAATAATATATGATACATGTGGAAACTCAATATGGCTGTAAGTTAATGAGGACCATTCCACAGATTCTAATTCCTACACCGTATACATTAATATCAATTAAGCTGTGGAGAGGTCAGTGTTTTCATTATACAAATTCATATCGGAGAGTAAGATTTGAAAGTGGGCGCCGTGCATGTGATAGAGTGACATCACATCTTGTATCTGTGCAATGTGACAATTGGATATGCATTACGTATGTGGTAGCCGAAACATGCCCTTGGTCACAGGGGGACGCCCTCTCTGCTGTTTGTTTGTAGTTGTTTTACATCCTAGCAACATCTGAGGTCATATCAGGATGGGTACCAACTTGTTACTATAGCAACTTTATAGTGCTGCCCAACTGGGAAATCAGGCCACCAGCACCATGACCCGATATCCCACTCAGTTACATTATCCTGACACTGAGCTAACCAGTCTTTGCCTTATTCCTATTAATGCCGAGTGCCAGGCTAGGAAGCAACAAGTATCAATTTTAACGTCATTGGTTTGACTCGACTGGGAACCAAACTCCCAACCTTCCGCACACGAGGCCTGCACTCTACCGAATAGGCCACCGCCTCTCCGCAATGACCCTCGTCACATCAGCAGCTGGTCAGAAGGACTGGCAGAGAGCACCGCCAGACTGGTGACTCTGTAGTGGACCAGTCCACCACCAGTACAGCGGCCATTCCCCACTAGAGGTGATATCAGTACCTGGATATGCAATGGTAAGTCACTTCGCCCACCGGCAGTAAACTGGGCATGACCCCTGGATTGGAATACATCTATGATGTGTCATCCTTTTATCTATTACAAGTATTAGGTTGATTGGCGGTCCGCCATGCATATAACACATATAGTAATTATATTTATGCATATATCATATATAATCCAGTAGCAGCGTCGAAAACAAAATGGCCATGACCTACTTACAGAGCATGGTGACGAGCAGCTCCGCCTCGCCGACGCCCGCCGTATCGACCCAGAACTCGCCCTCCTTTCCTCGGTGGCACCGCAGCAGGCCGTCCCCGCGTCCCACCGCCTTCTGCCCGTCAACCAGCGCGCAGAAGAACGGGCTGCCTGTTAGCGGATAGTGAGAGGGGGAGACGGCACACGGCCGGGTTACCACACCACGACACCACCACACCGCACTGCCACAACACCTTGCAACTTACACCTGACAACACAGCTGAGCTCCGCTACCGGACGCCACGTCTTCTCTCTGCTCACCACAATGCTGCCCCTACGACCGACCGGCAATCGGCGAGGTGGGATACCGGCGGCGGGCCCCGGAGTGCCCGTCCTAATGGGGAAGGGGCTGCCTATAATTGGGGGGAAACAGGGTCGTGGTGAGTAACAACAGCCAAATCCGTCCTTTTTCCTGTAATTTTCCTTATTAGCATATTTGATATTAAGGCTGCCTATCGATTCTATAGACCTGTTCTGAATGTGGGTAAAAGAAAGAAGGGATCACCAGTCTGTTTTGTTAATTGAGTTCAGGAATCCAACCACAAACTGCACATCATCACCGTCTCTATCTAGTTCGCGCCACCCATTGACAGACCACATTCCAAATTTCAGTCAGAAAAATCCTGTTGTATGTGATGTGAGTGAGGCATGGTTAGCTGAGGCTGCAAAGAAAATAGATTCAATACACACGCAAACAACCAGTGGTTAAGTCATCAAGTAGCATGCTCAAATTTCAAAATGCACATTTCACACCAAAAGTTCATACACCCACAACTGGATTTTGTTTTGGCAGCGCTGACAGCCGCCTCTCACAACAACAAAAAGCGGAAATCTCTTCTGCCTGTAAATTATTCAACGCTAAACATATTTAATTTGTTGTTACATTAGTTCATTAAGCAGGTGCAGTTTCAATCACAGACAACTTGTCTTCCTCATTCCATTTCTCCTTTCCCTATCCTAGTAATGCTGAGCACCAAGGCAGCTGGTGACAATTTCTAAGTCATTGGTTTGATTCAGGTGGATTAGAACCCCATGGGTTCTAATCCCATGACCTACCATGCGGTAAGCAGGTGCTCAACTTATTCAGCCACCTTATCTAGTTATGAGAGGGAAATGAACAATATGGCCAGGAGAAAATTAGGATATTCACAAAAAATGGGAAACTTCTCATCCCTGTTATGTCTAAGACAACATACTCACTCATTCAGTTTATGCGTTGTACAATGTATAAACAGTTCAGTGGAGCCTGGTCCACGTTTGGGGGTAAACCTCACACACCGAACGTCTGCTTCAATCGATCTGCTACAGTTTGGTGGAGCCTGGTCCACTTTTGGGGTTAAGCCTCACACACCGAACGTCTACCTCAATCGATCTGCTACAGTTCGGTGGAGCCTGGTCCACAGTTGGGGTTACGCCTCACACACCGAACGTCTGCCTCAATCGATCTGCTACAGTTCGGTGGAGCCTGGTCCACAGTTGGGGTTAAGCCTCACATACCGAACGTCTGCATCAACTAGAGGCATATCGATCTGCTACAGTTCGGTGAAGTCTCGTCTACATTTGGGGCTAAGCCTCACACACTAAACGTCTGCATCAATTAGATGCATACACGATCTGCTGACATACAATTATTAGATGTATTCTTCACACCAGTCACCAAGAGATAGATGTTCACTCCTAGCCGGAACTAGCGCACACTATTGACGAGGAGGTGCATTTTGAAATAGTTCCTCATTCAATGGTGGGTTGTGGGATAGACAAGTGAATTGTACAGTGTAAAAAACAATACAGATGCTATGTATGTGAAGTGGTCACCGGGTGGGGTGTCTGAGTTAGTCGAGCGTCTGCTTCCCATTTGGCACATCATGGGATTCAGTACCTCAAGTTCAAGCTCAGCATTGCTAGGATAGGGCAAGTAGCAGCAGAATGAGGAAGGCCAAATATATGTGATTGAAATTTCTCCTATTTAATCAACGAATGTAACACAACAAAAGACACCTACATGAGGGTCCAGGGTGCACCGATAATACGTTCAATCACACACAATGACTCAGCACATCCAGTCATGTTTTACATGGCGTCAGACAGAGTAAGCCTGTCTTCCGATGGAGATAAAACAACAAGCATGTCTTTGTTGCGTTACACATAGAGTTACTTATAACTAAGTCTCTTCAGCTGGTGGCTGCGGAAGGTTATTTTGGAAGTGGAGGCTGCTTGGAACCGGGAAGTGGAAAGGGAAGGGCTGTCACAAGCACACTGACTACTTACTAATTTATAGGAATCACGAAGCATACAGAGAAGGCTGCCACAACCACACTATGTACTGCTTTTTAGGAAAGACAAAGGATAAAGGGAAGGTCTGTCAAAACCACACTGACTATTTACTGCATCAGATCTATCTGGCTTCTTGCTCATGTCTTATGCTGGATGTCATCTTGTGCTAGTCTATTTAATATGGATTTTGGATCTAGGAGCACAGCAGGCCACTTTCATGAAGTAATGTTATACCATAGTGTAGCCACAAGTCAATCATCATCATTCAGCCCCAATCATTGTAGACCGTGGATGAACTTCACATTTAACCCTCCAAAAACCCCAAATCTGACCCTTCAGTAAATTTCCCCACCATTCTCTGGCAGTGCTAACTAGGCCAATGAGGTCTTGTCAGAGTTTTCGTGGAATATCAGCGAAAACGCAGAGATCTTTTACCATCGCTGATTAAAGTTGCAGTCCGATGACTTGTGGTCTTTTGTCAAGTTTTTGAAATAAAGATATATGATTGATCATTATTAATCTGAGATAAACTTGATGACAAATGGCTCATTTGGGAGATTTTGAAGTGAAAGTATTCAAAATAATTTTAGCAAGCATAACAAAACTCCCGTGCTTGAAGCCAAGTTGTAGCACAGTTTCTCATCTCACCTTGATCACGTGGTACACATACCTTATTTTTATTGAGTGGGTCATTCTAGCTCAGGCTGAGCATGTGATGTTTGAAACTAGGCCAATGCCAACGAAAGCCTCTGGGAGGTCACAAGACTGGCTTATTTCTTAATGGTTTCTTACACATATGGCTTCCTCCGGAAGTTGTATGAAAGCGCATTCTTGTAAATTCCTTATCTGCAGCACCAATTGCTGAGTGTGTGTTGTATATGAAGACTTCAGGTGCAAAACCCCATAAACACCAGTCCAAAAATTGAAATAAAAATTCGGAATAAACCTTCAAAAAATTTATTTATTTACATTCCCATTTTTTTTTTCATTTCTATATAATCGCTATATCACAAGGAAAGTGGAATTAGTGACAATTCAAATTACCTTCTGGTAAAATCGCGTATTTTACTTAAAATGTTGGGTTGGCGTTTACGGGGTTTTGCACCTTAACTTCATATGTAGGATCATATCTTGTGTGGTTTTGTTTTTAAAATATATTGATATCATCGGACCATGCAACTTTGAATAAAACTTCGTTCATTACTACCACCGGAACCGGAAGCAGGCAGTACCATAGTGGCTGCAGCCTGAAACCATGGTTGACCATTAACAAGTAGGACACAGCATGATTGACACTAATGAACCATGGCGACAGTCTAGAGACTGACTTGTAAAGGAAGGTGTTGGTTGACAAGGTTGGTTGGTGACGAGGGATTAGAGATGAGGGAGGGATGTCAGGAAGGCTCTCTCTAGTCCACATTCCGATATCCATGGTAAGTGAAGGGTGTGAAGCCATGCGAGGTGTGTATATAGTTCTGACAACTTCATCTCATCCACTTGGAGCCATAATGTTCAGCCATACCTGCAAAAATAAAAAGGGGCAAACAACGTGTTACTATTAAATATCAAGAGAACATGCTGTATAGAAAAGTATGTATTGCAGTATAGCAAGAGTCTCTATCGCACCGATAATAACTACTGAGTTGAATTCTACAATAAACGTGTGTATAAATCAGATTGATTGATTGATTGTTGATGGCTTAGCACCATGTAGGCAGCAAGGGCTATATTCACAGTAAAAAGTTAGTGGTCGTTTTCTGTCACTTTTGTTTCATGAAAAATAAGTGTTAATTACATTTACATGTTAGCTTTAAAATTTACAGACAAATCTGAAATGGTCAGTATTGTGTAAAATGGTAGCAACTATGATGTGAGATGCAATTTTGAAGTGGTTAAATGAGATGCTTCATAAAAAATAAAATAATTCAGAATAAAACACCGATAATTCCTATCTAGCGACTCCAATATAATTCGCAAAGTATTTTTTAATGCAACTATTAGTTTACTTCACGACGTCACTATTCATTACAGGTCTTTAATTATTTTAATATTTATTTTGATTACATTTGTTGATTAAGCAGCGGACATTTCAATTGCAGAAACTTGATCTTCCACTGGATGCGATGGCCCAATCAGTAGAGCGCAGCTTTCCCGTGTGGAAGGAAGGTCGGGAGTTTAATTTCCGGCCGAGTCAAATCAATGACTTACAAAATTGATACTTTTCACTACCAAACCTGTCATTTGAGATTACTAGGATTGGGAAAGGACTGGTTAGCTCAGTATCAGGATAATGTGACTGAATGTGATATGGGGTCATGGTGTCGGTGGACTAGTCTCCCAGTGGGGCAGCAATATATAGTCACCATGGGTGTGCACTGTCACAAGTCGATACCAATCCTGATATGACTGTAGCTGTTACTACGATGCAAAACCCCAACACACAAACAACTGATCTTCCCCATTCCACTGCTCTTTTCGCTATCCTAGTATTGCCATGTGCCAGGCTAAGTAGTGATGAGTATAAATGTTAACAGTTAAGTCCTCAGTTCGATTCAGCCAGGGTTTGAATCCCATCGGTTCATCTGTCATACACAAAGCGGATGCTCAATTCATTCAGCCATCCCATTTGACAGTCATTTAATGCATCTAAATTCAAACTACATCAACTCAACATTTGTAGTATTGACTAACCCAGTGACGATGAACTTGCCACCTGGTACCATGCCCCGATATCCAACTCAGTCACATTATCCTGACTCTGAGGCCACCCAGTCCTAGCCCTACCCCAGTTATACTGAACGCCGGGCTAGCTGGTTACACATATGAGTTGTGTAAGTGTGCAAGGTTTGAATCATCCAGGGATTGATCCCATGACCTCTGACGTGGAAAGCCGGCGCTTAACTCATTCAACCATCTCATGTTTATCAATCTGAGTAAGCCGACCACCTCCCCTGATGGGGTTTGCACACCTCACCTACGACCTGGTCCTCGTTGAAGGTGACGTCCACCTTGTACCTGTGGCATTTCGGTTTCGGCGTGAAGTAGATCCTGAACTTGCCGTTCCGCTCGTGTGCTTCCAGGTAGTTGGCGATCCGCTTTCCGGTCTTCGCACACCGCACGATGATCTCCAGGTTCCCCGCACCCGCCTCAGAGGCATCGACTGTGCAAACAAAGCACAGCGTATATTCACTGGCAAAGACCTAGATGATGCACAGGCGATATTAGAATTATTGATACATAATATTAATGTCGGTTGTTGGGAGTTTTTATGTCCTGGCAACATCTAAGGTCATATCAGGATGGGCACTGACTTGTGACAGTGCGCATTCATGGTGACTTTATAGTACTGCCCCACTAGGAAATCAGGCCGCTGGCATCATGACCCGATATCCCACCCAGTCACATTATCCTGACACTGAGCTAACCAGTCCTTGTCCTATTCTATTAATGCCGAGAGCAAAGCTAGGAAGCGACAAGTATCAATTTGAAAGTCATTGCTTTGACTCGACCGGGAACCAAACTTCTAAGTTTCTACAATATCTTTGTATAAATAAATATATTAAGTAGACAATCATAATCTAATTTGCTTTAATTGGATGCAACTTTATATTTTACAGGTTTAACTTTGGAGGTATATAAAGTGAAAATATGCAAAAGAAATGTTTGTGTGTAAATGGAAATACATGACACCTTAGCAGTAACAAGTGTATTAAGTTGACTGAGCATTCCTCGCATACAGCAACACGAGTTTAATGAGGGCACCAGTATCTATATTGGATATGTGGAATCAGGTTGAAATCAGTGTTCCGTTGTGAAAAAGCGATGCTTTCATTGGATTATGCAGCTTTAAATTTATCCATTGTGTATTACATCATGTATTATGACATAGTACGCAACATCACTGCACACCGGAGGGGAATGGCCGAATCAGTGACACTGAGAGTAGGCTAAGGGCTGGTTTCCCGTGCTGGAGGTCATGGGTTCGAACCCCAGTCGAGTCAAACTTACAAAATTGACACTTGTCACTACCTAGCCTGGCGTTGAGTATCAATAGGATAAGGCAAGGATTGTTTTGCTCAGTAGCAGGATAATGTGACTGAGTGATATATCATATCAGCTAATGGCGCCGGAGGATAGTACTCTAAAGTCGCTATGAGTGTACACTGTCACAAGTTAGTACCTATTCTGACATGGCCTTAGATGTTATGGGGACTTAAAGACCCAACAAATTTGATACTTGTCCCAACCATGCCTGGCACTCAGCATTACTAAGAGCGAGTAATTACAGGATAAGGTTCTGATCAGGTTATGTTGCCAGCGGCACGGTATTCCAGTAGGGCCGCACTATAAAGCCACCACCAGTCACACTGTCACAATTCATAGCACCTATCCTGATATGAGATATGCTGCTATGGGAAATAGACCAAATCCCTAAACCTTTTTTAAAAACTTCTTCCTTAAAGCTGCATAGTCCGATGAAGCATCAAATTTTCAAAACCAAAATAATTATATAGATTTGACTCTCCATATATAACTTAGATATTGATCCACTTATTATGCATATGTTGCCACATGGAAGGGAATATAGAAACAATTTAATAGAACCTGTTACTGCTTGAGCCTATGGTGTCAGAGTTTTGGCATGCTTGCCAAAACTAATTTAACATTCCTGAATTTCAAATATCTCAAAACTTACCCATTTAAGATAAAAGTTACTTCAACCTAAAATAAGGTAGATTATAACGATCAATTTAATATATTTATCTCAGAAAAATGATCCAAACTCAAAACCATTGGACTATGCAACTTTAAGTGTCATGACTAACAGACCCAACTACTTCTGTTTAAAAAGACCGGGCGCGGTGGCCGAATCATTAGAGCGTGGGCCTCACGCGCGAGAGGCCGGGAGTTCGGTTTCCGGGCGAGTAAAACCAATGACTTATAAAATTGGTACTTATCACTTCCTAGCCTGGCGTTCGGCATTAATAGGATAGGGCAAGGACTGGTTAGCTTGGTATCAGGATAATGTGACAGTGGGATATCAGGTCATGGTGCCAGTGGCCTGATTTCACAGTGGGGCAGCACTATAAAGCCGCCATGAGTGCACACTGTCACAAGTCCGTACCCATCCTTATATGACCATATATGTTGCCAGGACGTAAAACTCCAACAACCAACCAATCTGGGTTCTTTTAAAAAGAAGGAAGTTGGCGCATGCGCCCTGAGAAGGAGCGTCGGAGATCCTACCGTAGAAGACGATGTCGTCCCCAGGAATGCCGTCCAGGTCGACGGCCTCCTCGGAGTCGTCCTGGATGATCTGCACCTTGGTCAGGTCGTAGGTGCGCGCGCGGAACGGACTTCCGGTCACGTGACCGTCGCCGTAGTAGACCTCGACCAGGTGCACACCTAGACGGTGAGTGGGTGGGTAAAAGGGTCAGTGGGTACATAATGTAAATCAGAGGAGTTTAGTTATTATAGTTATTAATTGTGTCATTTCTTTATCGTTTATGAGAGGTGTTTAGTTATTATAGTTATTAATTGTGTCATTTCTTTATCGTTTATGAGAGGAGTTTAGTTATTATAGTTATTAATTGCATCATTTCTTTATCATCTATGAGAGGAGTTGAGTTATTCTAATTCTTAATTGTGCTATTTCTTTATCGTCTATGAGAGGAGTTGAGTTATTCTAGTTCTTAATTGTGTCATTTCTTTATCGTCTATGAGAGGAGTTGAGTTATTCTAGTTCTTAATTGTGTCATTTCTTTATCGTCTATGAGAGGAGTTGAGTCATTCTAGTTCTTAATTGTGTCATTTCTTTATCGCCTATGAGAGGAGTTGAGTTATTCTAGTTCTTAATTGTGTCATTTCTTTATCGTTTATGAGAAGAGTTGAGTTATTCTAGTTATTAATTGTGTCATTTCTATATCTTTATGAGAGGAGTTGAGATATTATAGTTATTAATTTGTCATTTCTTTATCGAGTCCAATATTTAGTAAGTTATTTAAACACTTAACAACCTGTCAATACATATGTACAAATTGCAAAGTTTTTTATATGCATATATACCACGAGGTATTTATGTAGACACAAATATGAATATACTTATATCAATATGCATTTTTATTAAATGCATTATAGAAATATCGATATATATGCATCACACTTTATAAGTGGCGAAAAAAGGTTTGGATTAAAATAAAAACAAAATAAAAAAATAAAAAAATGCATCAAAAGAATTAGCATTATCATTAAGCTAAATGTACCGTGTAGAGACCATTTACCTCATTTGGAGCTGTATGTTCTTAGACGTCTATCGCACGAGTTAATTAAAGCTAGCAGTGTGCACAGCGCACTACATAATCTACATAATCTCGGCGCAGGTTCCTCGTACAATAACTCACCTAATGACTTCGGCGTCCAATCCACGGTCCAGCCTTTGGAATAGCTTCCCACTTTCTGGTATTCACACTCCTTCCTGTAGGGCGCTGGAGCTACATGCACCAAGCAAGTGTCCATTCTTACTGGTTATGTATGCAACTTTAACCACATTTACAACATGCTAACACGGGCCACAAAGGATATGTATTAAGGTGTAGCTTTAGGTGGGCAACTACGAAAACCTGCTTTATGGTAGGTAAGGCCAAATCAAAATTAAAAGAATGGGGGACATCCGGGGTAGTTCATTTGTTGACACTAGATGGCGCATCGGTACCAGTGGTCCTAAACGGCCATTGACAATGCACTGAGTTCGCCGGTACGCGCAGTGCAAAAGGTCAATTTTTATTCAAAATTAATAGAAATGCAGAACTCTAACCTTATAAATTTAATATAATCTATTCGTTGTATGTTTTCTATATGTCTACCAAGCGGGTTGCTTCTAGGTGGTGTGGTTTTAGAGATATTAAACTTTTTCTGTATGAAGATTGCTCACTGCCATTGACAATGCATTGAGTTTGTCGGTACGCGCAGTGAAAAACGTCTATTTCATTCAAAATTAATAGAAATACAGAACCCTAACCTTATAAATTTAATATAATCTATTCGTTGTATGTTTTCTATATGTATTCCAAGCGGTTTGTCTGTAGGTGTTGTGGTTTTAGAGATATTTGACTTTTTCTGTATGAAGATTGCTCATAGCCATTGGGTTTGCAGTGTGACAGTGTGCCGAATAGGCCCACTGGTTCAGTGGCGATGCGAACGGCAGGAATTTGAACTAAAAAGTCGGAGGTCCCCCATTGGTTATTGTCCCCGTCCATGCCTGAAAAATCGCCCGCCCCTGAATTTGAAGAGTTCAGGCGCAAAACCACATAAACGCCAATCCAAAAATGGAGCTAAACATTGGAATACAATCCTCAAAAACTTAATCTTTTTATATTCCTACTCTTTTGTTCATTGTTCCATAAGCATGTAATCATAAGGAAAGTGGAATTAGTGAGAAATACAATTATTTTCAGGTAAAAATCTTGTATTTAAAAGACATTTTTGGATTGGTGTTTACATGGTTTTGCGCATGAACTCTTCATTTGTAATTTTATAGATATTTTTTTTAACTGTTCAAAATGATTTGGGCTAGCATCAATCTGCTAAAGATAATTCATGGATAATATAAAAAAAATGTAGGGAAAAAGGTTTGAAATGAACACAAAAAAATGAGAATATTCCTGTTAATCGACTAACACTAACTGACAAAAATAGGCAGCTGAAAAAAGTGTAGCAACAAACATGAAACAAACAAACAAATCGACAAATGGGCGACATGTTCTACTCAGAATAACTTAGGAATAAGAAGGAACTTAAGTGTAGGAAATAATGTTTGAAAACAAGAAAGCAACAAAATAACACATGAACGAAATTTCTTTTAATTGGCTCAAATATAATTTAGAAAAAAAGATATAAGTGGCGAAAAAAGGTTTGGATTAAAATAAAAACAAAGTAACAGCATAAAGCAAGGGACACATTTTATTTTAATCGACTAACCATAACTCAGTAAAAAAAACTGGTGGTTTGAAGCAAGACTAAAGTAACGATGATTGTCACGTAAAGTTGCCAACTCACACAGGATTTTGACGACGGGCTCAGCAGGGAAGGGCGACCTGGAGGCGTCGATGGTGAACTGTGCCGGGATGTTGACGGGGCATGCCTCCAGGCACCGGCCCAGTGCTGCCACCTGGGTGGCGTCATCCACCACCAGATTGAACGGGGACCCTGCAACACACAACACACACGTCAACAGGAACACTCACACCCACACCAAACGTCAACAGGGGCACTCACACCCACACCACATGTCAACAGGTTCACTCACACCCACACCACACGTCAACAGGGACACTCACACTCACACCACACATCAACAGGGGCACTCACACTTACACCCACACCACATGTCAACAGCTGCAGTCACACTCACACCACACGTCAACAGGGGCACTCACACTCACACCACACATCAACAGGGGCACTCACACCCACACCACATGCCAACAGGGGCACTCACACCCACACCACACATCAACAGGGGCACTCCCACTCACTCCCACATGTCAACAGGGCACTCACACCCACATCACACGCCAACAGGGGCACTCACACCCACACCACACATCAACAGGGGCACTCCCACTCACTCCCACATGTCAACAGGGCACTCACACCCACATCACACATCAACAGGGGCACTCACACCCACACCACATGTCAACAGGGACACTCACGCCCACACCACACGTCAACAGGGACACTCACACCCACACCCAGACCACACCTCAACAGGGGCACTCACACCCACACCACACGTCAACAGGGGCACTCACACCCACACCCACACCACATGTCAACAGGGGCACTCACAACCACACCACACGTCAACAGGGGCACTCACACTCACTCCCACACCACATGTCAACAGGGGCACTCACACCCACATCACACGCCAACAGGGGCACTCACACCCACACCCACACCACATGTCAACAGGGGCACTCACACCCACACCACACGTCAACAGGGGCACTCACACTCACTCCCACACCACATGTCAACAGGGGCACTCACACCCACATCACACATCAAAAGGGGAACTCACACCCACACCACACGTCAACAGGGGCACTTACACCCACACCACACGTCAACAGGGGCACTCACTCACTCCCACACCACACATCAACAGGGGCACTCACACCCACGCCACACGTCAACAGGGACACTCACACCCACACCACCCATCAACAGGGACACTCACACCCACATCCAGACCACACCTCAACAGGGGCACTCACACCCACACCACACGTCAACAGGGGCACTCACACCCACACCCACACCACATGTCAACAGGGGCACTCACACCCACACCACACGTCAACAGGGGCACTCACACTCACTCCCACACCACATGTCAACAGGGGCACTCACACCCACATCACACATAAACAGGGGCACTCACACCCACACCACACGTCAACAGGGGCACTCACACCCACACCACACATCAAGAGGGGCACTCACACTCACTCCCACACCACATGTCAACAGGGGCACTCACACCCACACCCCACGTCAACAGGGACGCTCACACCCACACCACACGTCAACAGGGACACTCACACTCACACCACATGTCAACAGGGGCACTCACACCCACATAACACATCAACAGGGGCACTCACACTCACACCTACACCACATGTCAACAGGGGCACTCACACCCACACCACACGTCAACAGGGGCACTCACACCCACACCACACGTCAACAGGGGCACTCACACTCACACCCACACCACATGTCAACAGGGGCACTCACACCCACACCACACTTCAAAAGGGGCACTCACACCCACACCACACATCAACAGGGGCACTCTTACCTGCATCAAACGTCAACAGGGGCACTCACACCCACACCCCAGATCAACAGGGGCACTCACACCCACACGACACGTCAACAGGGGTACTCACACCCACACAACATGTCAACAGGGGCACTCATACCCGCATCAAACGTCAACAGGGGCACCAACACCCGCACCACCCACACATGAATTGATACAAAGATTGCATTGCTGATAGCCCGACACATTTCTAACAGTTTAAAAACGTAAAAAAATCAAATGAAAATTCAGGCCCATCAGGGCCGTGCAATTTTTCAGACACAGGCCGGGACGATCACCAATTCTTAAAAATATTGATTTGGCCTAATGACCAAATGTGCTGGTCCACTGTAGCACAGTACTGAGTAGCTTTGGCTGGACTCACCGGGCACGGAGGCCTTTCCGAAGGTGACGAACACCAGGTGTTTGACGGTGCTCTTCGGCATGAAGTGGGCGACATGGACACCCCGACTCAAGTCGACCAACTTCACCTGGATCTTCTTAGTGTCTGCCTTCACCGACACTGCCAACAAGCCGTTACCAGCGTCCGTAGTGTCAACTGGTGGCAAGAGGGGACAGACGACACCTCAGTCAGGGCTCAAAGTGACATTTGAGTGTCTTAGTGAGTATATACAGGTATATAGAATCACTCTGTTCACACTTCATCTAAGGTTCCTCAGTGAGCACTCAAAGTGACATTGGGTGTCTTAGTGAGTATATACAAGTATATAGAATCACTCTGTTCACACTTCATCTAAGGTTCCTCAGTCAGCGCTCAAAGTGACATTTGTGTATCTTAGTGAGTATATATACAAGTATATAGAATCACTCTGATCACACTTTATCTAAGTTTCCTCCATCAGGGCTCAAAGTGACATTTGAGTGTCTTAGTGAGTATATACAAGTATATAGAAGCACTCTGTTCACACTTTATCTAAGGTTCCTCAGTCAGCGCTCAAAGTGACATTTGACTGTCTTAGTGAGTATATACAAGTATATAGAATCACTCTGTTCACACTTCATCTAAGGTTCCTCAGTCAGCGCTCAAAGTGACATTTGTGTATCTTAGTGAGTATATATACAAGTATATAGAATCACTCTGATCACACTTTATCTAAGTTTCCTCAGTCAGCGCTCAAAGTGACATTTGACTGTCTTAGTGAGTATATACAAGTATATAGAATCACTCTGTTCACACTTCATCTAAGGTTCCTCAGTCAGGGCTCAAAGTGACATTTGTGTATCTTAGTGAGTATATATACAAGTATATAGAATCACTCTGTTCACACTTGATCTAAGGTTCCTCAGTCAGCGCTCAAAGTGACATTTGTGTATCTTAGTGAGTATATATACAAGTATATAGAATCACTCTGTTCACACTTGATCTAAGGTTCCTCAGTCAGCACTCAAAGTGACATTTGACTGTCTTAGTGAGTATATACAAGTATATAGAATCACTCTGTTCACACTTCATCTAAGGTTCCTCAGTCAGCACTCAAAGTGACATTTGTGTATCTTAGTGAGTATATATACAAGTATATAGAATCACTCTGTTCACACTTGATCTAAGGTTCCTCAGTCAGCACTCAAAGTGACATTTGACTGTCTTAGTGAGTATATACAAGTATATAGAAGCATTCTGTTCACACTTGATCTAAGGTTCCCCCATCAGGGCTCAAAGTGACATTTGAGTGTCTTAGTGAGTATATATACAAGTATATATAAACACTCTGTTCACACTTTATCTAAGTTTCCTCCGTCAGGGCTCAAAGTGACATTTGACTGTCTTAGTGAGTATATATACAAGTATATATAAACACTCTGTTCACACAGATACCCATGTGGCACTTTGAGCCCTGAATAAGGAGCCTTAGATAAAAGTATATATTTTTTAATATTCCTACTTTTTTGTACATTGCTCCATATCCATCGGATCACAAGAAAAGTGGAAGTAGTCAGAATTACAATAAATAATTTTCAGGTAAAAATCTTTTATTTAAACTACATTTGTGGATTTGCATTTACGGGATTTGAGCCTGAACTCTTCAAATGTTCTGCCAAGGCGGGGGTCCGGCAGCAATAGGGTATCATGCCACATCACACCTGTGTGGTTTGCTCATTGGTGTGAGTGAGAATGGCTTATGATCTGTGCCACTTGGCGCACCTCATACCAATGTCCAACATAGAAGTCACAAAAAGGTAAAGCTTGTTTTATTTAACGATGCCTCTAGAGCACATTGATATTTTTTTCATTGGCTATTGGACATCAAACATATGGTTATTCTGACATATTTCTTTGGAGGAAACCTGTTGCTGCCACATATGCTACTCTTTCCGATAAGCAGAAAGAGGTCTTTTATATGCACATTCCCACAAATAGGACAGCGCATACCACGGCCTTTGATGAACCATCTGTGGACCACTGGTTGGAACGGAAAATAGCCCAAATTGCAAATGGGTCCACTCAGCAGGATCGATAGAATGACCGCCACCTTCACAGGTGGACACTATACCGCCTGAGCTACCTCCCACTCCCAAGAAGTCACAGGTCATAGGATATGTGAATTACACCTACCATCCAGGTCGTACATTTTGCCAACAACGCCATTTGTAATCCGCCCGATCTTGATCTTGGAGATGTCGTAACACTCACAGGCAAAGGGGCTGCCGGGGATTTCCATTTGAGCCGCAGACACAATGATCACGTGGGCACCTGCATCACAACCACACAAGACACAAACTTAGAGCTGCATAGTCCGATGAAAACATCAAGTTTGCAAAACCAAAGCATTTATCTAGATTTGATTCTACATATGAAGAGTTCAGGTGCAAATCCACGTAAATGTAAATCCAAAAATGGGGAGAAACATTTGAGTCAAACCCTCAAACAGTTTATATTTTTTAATTCCTACTGTTTTTGTGTATTGCTTCATAACCATGTGATCATATAAAAAGTGAAATTAATGAGCTTTAAATTAATTTTCAGGTAAGATTCTGTTATTTAAACTCAATTTTTGGATTGGCGTTTACATGGTTTTGCACCTGAACTCTTCATATCTATGTTAGATACCGGTGCACTTATTAAACATTTGTCACCACATAGAAGGGATTATTGAGACAATTTAATAGAATCTGTTACTGCGGAATATTATGGTGTCAGAGTTTTGGTGTGCTTGCCAAAATTAATTTTGTATGGTTGCACTTCAAATATCTCAAAAGTTATTTATTTACAATAGAAGTTGCTTCAAACTAAAGTAGGGTAGATTATAATGATCAACCTAATATATTTATCTCAGAAAATAACAGAAACGAAAAACCATCAGGGTGTGCTTGTCAAAACTCAGACCTCCCGCCTTCCTCCATCCCCCTCCTCCCCTCCTCCCCTCCTCCCCTCCTCCCCTCCTCCCCTCCCCCTCCACTGACCGCCTCCTCCCCCCCTCCCTCCCCTCCTCCCGCCGCGCCCTCCCACACTTCCCTCCTTTCACCCTCCCTCCTCTCTCCCTCCCTTCACCCTCCCTTCACCCTCCTCTCCCCCCTTCCCTTCACCATTCCCTCCCTCATCTCCCTCCCCTCACCCTCCCATCACCCTTCCCACCCTCCCCTCCCTCCTCTACCCCTATCCCTTCCCCTCCCTTCACCATTCCCTCCCTCCTCTCCCTCCTCCACCTCCCGTCCTCCCTCCTCCCCTTCCCTTCATCCCCTCCTCCTCCACCTCCCGTCCTCCCTCGTTCCCCCTTCCCTTCCCTTTCTCCCCC
This sequence comes from Branchipolynoe longqiensis, assembly GCA_030323885.1. Taxonomy (NCBI): domain Eukaryota; kingdom Metazoa; phylum Annelida; class Polychaeta; order Phyllodocida; family Polynoidae; genus Branchipolynoe; species Branchipolynoe longqiensis. The sequence goes on from CM059197.1 coordinate 18,299,577, forward strand.
ACCCCCTCCCGTCCCTCCCCTCCCTTCCATTCGTCCCCCCCCCCTCATCCCTCTCCCCCCCCCCCTCGCTCCCTCCCACTAACCTATCACAATGTGCCCTTCCCGGTGTGCACCGGAACATACGTAAAGAACCCACAACACACTTTCACTCACCTACTTCTGTCGGTACAAATTCAGCCTGTACTTTTCCCTTAACCGCTTGTCTTATCGTTGCTCGAGAGCTGTTATCCGAGGGCGCTAAGAGGAAGAAAACAAGTGTTTTTTAAATGGAATTACCAAACCAGAATGTGGTAGGACTTAAACAAATTGTTATAGTGGTTAATTAGAAAGAAAGACCGTCCTAATAATTTATATTCAGATTTAAAGGAGCTCCCGCTAGAGACGTAATTATATAGAAACAATTAAAATATATTAAGCGTGATTCCTCTTCAGGACTACTTTATTGTATGAACTAGGGATAACAACAGAACAATATATATTATCTATTCATAATTTACATATATTATATATATTGTACATGCTGTATATTATATATATTATATATACTATATATGTTATACGTATTATATAGTATACGCATTATATATAATATATATATATTAAATAATATTAACTACGTTATATATGTTATCTGTATTATATATATTATATTTACTATATATAGTACATGTTATATAAGGTATATTATATTTAAAACCCTATATATATCACATACATATAGTATATATTATATATATAGATCAGGGTTCAAAGTCTCTGATACAAACAAAGAAGTGCGAATAACTGACTTCCGGCGAATTTCCCATTATTTTCATGAAGTATTAAGACTAATACGGCTGTTCACCTTTTTTCAGGGAAACCGAATTACTAAAAAATAATAAAATATAAAAAATGTTGCTAATAGTGAGAGTGAGTGACCTTTAACCCCTGATATGTAGTGCTGTGGACGTTCTCGTCCTGAATGAGGTTCCATGCTGACACGAACCATCATTACACACATGTTCAATGCCTGTTCTCAATTCCACCCTTACACTACCCGTTCACTTCTAACGGATATCACGTAGACAGGCATATTGAATGAAATAGGCCGGTTAGTAAATAAAAGATAGTTCAGCATGAAGCCCCATTGACATTAAACGAGAACCACGTTAAAGCTGCATAGTCCGATGAAGCATCACATTTTCAAAAGTAAAACAATTATTTAGATTTGATTCTACGTATGTAACGTTGATACTGATGCACTTATTGGCCAGGTATCGCCACATAGAAGGGACGACTGAGGCAGTTTAATAGAACCTGTTAGCACAGAAGCCTATGGTGTCAGAGTGTTGACATGCTTGCAACTAATTTGACATATGTATACTTCAAATATCTTAGAAGTTAGCCATTTAAAATAAAAGTTACTTCAAACTAAAGAACGGTCGACTCTAACAATCAGTTTAATATATTTATCCCAGAAGAGTGAGACCAACTGAAAACCATCGGCCTGTGCAGCTTTAATAAAGGGCCTGTGCAGCTTTAATAAAGGGCCTGTGCAGCTTTAATAAAGGGCATGTGCAGCTTTAATAAAGGGCCTGTGCAGCTTTAATAAAGGGCCTGTGCAGCTTTAATAAGGGCATGTGCAGCTTTAATAAAGGGCCTGTGCAGCTTTAATAAAGGGCCTGTGCAGCTTTAATAAAGGGCCTGTGCAGCTTTAATACAGGGCCTGTGCAGCTTTAATACAGGGCCTGTGCAGCTTTAATAAAAGGCCTGTGCAGCTTTAATAAAGGGCATGTGCAGCTTTAATAAAGGGCCTGTGCTGCTTTAATAAAGGGCATGTGCTGCTTTAATAAAGGGCCTGTGCAGCTTTAATAAAGGGCCTGTGCAGCTTTAATAAAGGGCCTGTGCAGCTTTAATAAAGGGCCTGTGCAGCTTTAATAAGGGGCCTGTGCAGCTTTAATAAAGGGCCTGTGCAGCTTTAATACAGGGCCTGTGCAGCTTTAATAAAGGGCCTGTGCAGCTTTAATAAAGGGCATGTGCAGCTTTAATAAAGGGCCTGTGCAGCTTTAATAAAGGAAGCACTAAGTGGACTTACCGATGACTTCCACGACGATGGAGTCTGAGAGGCCGGGCCCGGCACGACGCGGATCTATGCTCACTATGGCCGGCTGGTCGACTGGTACTCGGATGAGGCCTTTTCCCAATGGGTGCACCCTGCCCTTATCTGAGATCTCCACCATGAACGGTTGCCCTGGCGACAGGGACATTTTAACCCGGGTTCAAGCAACGACTGTCTATTCTGCCCGGCTCGGCTTCCCAAAGAACCGGCCAATGGCAACCATTTTAAGTTGGCGGCCATTTTAAGTTGGTGGCCATTTTACAATGTCGGCCATTTTGAAGTTGGCAGCCATTTTATGTTGGTGGCCATTTTATGTGGCGGCCATTTTAAAATGGCAGCCATTTTAAGCTGGCGGCCATTTTAAGTTGACGGCCCTTTTGAAGTTGGCAGCCATTTTATTTAAGTTGGTGGCCATTTTATGTTGGCTGCCATTTTGAAGTTGGCTGCCATTTTAAGTTGGTGGCCATTGTAAGTTGGCAGCCATTTTAAGTTGGTGGCCATTTAAAGCTGGCGGCCATTTTAAGCTGACAGCCATTTTAAGTTGATGGCCATTTTGAAGTTGGCAGCCATTTGAAATTGGTGGCCATTATAAGTTGGCGCCCATTTTAAGTTGGGGGCCATTTAAAGTTAACAGCTTTTTAGGATTCATACGACTCGTTGCCGAAGCCATGCGTTGAGGGCTGTGGGTGTAGGTGGGGTGAAGGTGGGGTGAAGGTGGGGTGTGGGGGTGGGGGCTGGGGTTCAAGAACGAATGTAGTAAGCAATTATTGCTTACTACATTCGATTAGAGACATGTGATTAGAGACCATTGGGCCTCACATGTGATTAGAGACATGTGATTAGAGACCATTGGGCCTCTCGTGTGAATATTGAGCAAAAGGAAAATACTCCACTAAACGGCGATATCAAATTACATTTCAGAGGTCAGGTTGAATACCTCAAAAATAACCTTTTTTCTTTGAGGGGGGAGGATTGATTAAAATCTGTGAATATGAAATTGAACACAAAAAAGACAAGCGGTGATAACACATTGGGATGGTTCCAGTATCAGCTTTATGAGACTAAGTATTAACCTAATCGCTCATTAATGATTTGAGGGTGGAGTACATCAGCACCTGTCTAGCCATAGTAACTGTTCGTCTGTCTGCGTTCAGGGCAGATCGACTGTTGGGAAGTACATTGTAATCTGTGAGTTGTGGGGATAGCAGGCATCCATGTGCCAATAATGGATAAACAGCACTTTTGATCACAAAGTAAAGCTTGTTTTATTTAACAACGCCTCCAGAGCACATTAATTTTTATCATCGGCTGGATGTTAAACATATGGTAATTCTGACATATTTCTTTGGAGGAAACCTGCTTCCGCCACATAGGCTACTCTTTCCAATAAGCAGCAAGCGTCTTTTATATGCACAAAATTTAAAACATAATTAATAATGAAATATCTAATATATACATATATGTTCATGTATTATATATATATATATATATACAAACAGAGAGTAGAGCCATGGAATGATAGGACTGGTAACTTCAAGAGAACAGGAGATTCAGCACCAATATTCGCAACATACCCAAATAATATCACACACATATTAAAGTGGTTAGGAGCTTAAAATAAAATGGAGGAATCCACCTAATCTTTTTAATTTGATAAAATTTTGAATTTAGATTAGATTATTTCAGCATGCACACACATATATATACATTACATTACACGCAAAGCTATTTATCCATCAAAGCATGACTCAAGCACTCATGATCATTCTGACTACCGCTGGAACGAGGAAGGAAACATGCGCATGCGCAATTTCTGACGTCACACAGGAGCATGGTGACGTCACAACCACCACGCAAATACCTGGGAAGCCAAACGTCGATTAGTTTGGATGCAAAGGGTTACGGAATGCATTCATAGCACATGCAGTAAACAGGAAATGATTAATTCAGATAGGAAATAATGCATCGTTAGTTATTCCACATGTCAACAGCACAACATCACACAGAGTTACATGACTGGCAATCCTTTATCTAAAAAATAAATGAATGTTCATTATACTGATTTACTATATTTGCAGCTGTATACATTTAACCGTTACTAATTTAAATGGTTTGAAATTTATATCTAGTGCAGATAGGCCTTCAAAGTTGAACAGGACTAAGATTCACTAAATCTGACATCTGACCTAATATAGACTAGACTAGACTACTATATCATGAAGTTGTGGTGATAGTATGATCTAGTATATATTACTAATAAGAACTAGCAGACAAGTATGAACCAGCTTTCACTCATACAGATTACAATGAACTAGAACATATTGGAATACACTATTCTGAACTAGTACTTATTGATATAAACTAGCACAGATAAGTGTGGGCTACTACATACTAGTATGACATAGGACAGACTAGTGTGCATCAGTACACCCTAGCAGGTAATAGTACATACTAGTATAACCTACTAGTACACACTTGTCTGCATTACTACACACTAGTATGACCTACTAGTACACACTAGCATGTACTGGTACACATTAGTATGACCTACTAGTTTAAACTAGCATGTACTACTACTACACACTAGTATGACCTACTAGGTCACATTAGCATGTACTAGTACACAATAGCATGACCTACCCATATATACTAACTTGTACTACTAGTACATACTAGTAAGACCTACTAGTACACACTAACATGTATTAGTACATATTAGTGAGACCTACTAGTACACACTAGCATGTACTAGTACACACTAGTATGACCTACTAGTATATACTAACTTGTACATCTAGAACATAGTGGCATGTCCTACTAGTACACACGAGCATGTAGTAGTACACACTAGTATGACCTGCTAGTATATACTAGCGTATGCATCTAGAACATACTGGCATGTCCTATTAGTACACACTAGTATGACCTACTAGTTCACACTAGCATTTACTAATACATACTAGAATGACCTACTAGTATACGCTAGCATGAACTACTAGTACATACTAGTATGACCATGTATTACTACACACTAGTATGACCTACTAGTAAACACTAGCATGTATTAGTACACACTAGTGTACTAGCATGAACTAGCACAGACTAGCATGAACTTGTACACACTAGTATGAACTAGTACACACTAGCATGAACTATTGCTACACACTAGTATGAACAAGTACACAGTCATATGAAATAGTACATAATAATATGAACTACTAGCACATACTAGTATGAACTACTAGTACATACAAGTATGATTTACTAGAATACACTAATGTGAACTAGTTCACAGTAGAATGGTCCAGCGCATCCTGACATGAACCACTAGTACACATTAGTATGATTCTTATGGCCCTGTCACATTATGACACTTCTCGCCTGCGTGCCGCCAATGCGCAGAATAATTTTATGCGTCGAGACACATCCAACTTTTCGGCGTTGTGGGAAAAAGTTCGACGTCAGTGCAGCGTGTTTGTAGCGCGCCAACGTGTGTCGATGCATGGCGAAACAAAAAAAAAAAGGTTCTCACAACGTGTGCCAATGAGCCTCCGGCGCGCGTGGCATGTGCATAGCGCTCGCTTAGCATTATTCCAGTGGTCGGCTAGTGACCGGCGGACGTGTTACACGACGTACGAGAGCACGTGACCTACTTCCATCCCGCGTCTATCGGTGCATCTCAGTGTTGCGCCAGCATGTTATCAGCACGCTATCAGTGTCCTCTTGGCGTGCTCTGAGCGCGCCGGACGTTGGAATAACGCTAAAAGTTCAGAAAACGTTCGCAGAATGCCCGCCAACGTTAAGCGAGCACCAGATGCGCGGCCAACACGTCCAACACATCGAGAAATGCTGGAGAAACACGAAGAGCGTGTCTGCTATACATTATACAAACGTCGATCGAACGTTAGCAACGCGCTGACGGAACGCTCGCAGTCGTTAAAAAAAAACGACGTTAACCAACGTCAATCGACGTTAACCAACGTCCAAGCAACATTCGTCCAATGTGCTTCTAATGTGTCTTGATGTCCTCCTAACATGCCCATATCGTCCGCACCCACACGTTGGCACACGTTGCCGCACGTCGAAAGTTTTGTGCAAGCACAAAACTTTCGACGTGCCATGACGCGCACCGCCGATCCTCGCCAACCGTCACCGTTCATCAACGTCTACCAACGTGTGCCAATGCGCGCCTAATGCGCGCGTAACGCTTCCTGACATGTGGTGACCTTCCGCCTGAAAATCACATACGTTGACGCGTGTTGGAGAGAACCATTGTAATGTGACAGCCCCATAAGTTCATATAATCTAGTGCACACTAGTGTGAACTAGTGCATATGATCTAGTGCACACTAGTGGAATCCTAGTGTACACTCGTGTGAACTAGTTCATATGATCTAGTGCACACTCATGTGAACTAGTGTGTATGACCTAGTGCACACTATTGTGAACTAGGACAAGCTGCACGAGCTCCGACCTACAGACGCACGGTGCCCTCAGTGAGGGGGAGGGGGCCTACCTGGGACGGGCTCGTTGTTGAACTTCACACTGACCATGTGTGTGTCAGGCACCTGTGGGGTGAAGGACACCTCAAAGCGGCCCTTCCCCTGTGAGTTGACGAAGTTAGACACGTTCTCGCCGGCGATGGACACGATGATCTCTAGGTTTCCCGCCCCCGCCGTACTCGCATCGACTAGAGCAGGGGACAAGCAGAAAGTCAACTAAAGAACACCTGTAAAGCTTATTTTTAGTTAACAACGCCTTTAGGGCACTTTGATTTTCATCATTGGCTATTGGATGTCAAACGTATGATCATTATGACATATTTCTTTGGAGGAAACCTGCTGCCGCCACATAGGCTACACTTTCCGATAAGCAGCGAGCGGTCTTTTATATGCACTTTCCCACAGACAGGGCAGCACATACCACCCCTTTTGATGAACCAGTTGTGGACCACTGGTTGGAATGGAAAATAGCAAATAGGTCCACTGAGCAGGATATATCGGATGACTGACACCTACACAGGTGAACACTCTACCACCTGAGCTACGTCCTGCCCCGAAAAACACGTGTTGTCCGCAATGGGAATTGACCCTGCATAGTGAACGAATGTTGACTAAATCTATGCTTCGGGGTTATTTCTTCCAGCATAACCCAATTGAAAAATGAAGAAATAAAAAGAACAAAACACAGAAATAAACTACCTACAAGAATATAAACACAACAAAAGTCTCACATTGTGATCTAATAAGTGTAGTAATCCTAACGGCACAGTGATACAATGTGCACAATTGTACATACTGTCAGACATATATTCTGAGACATGAAAATGTGCCCGAGCCATCGCATAGCACCGACCGGGTGCAGTGGCCTAATCGGTAGTGTGCGGGCCTCGCGTGCGGAAGGTTGGGACCAATGACTTATAAAATTGACACTTATCGCTTCCTTGAATTGATACTTGGCGCTTGGCATTAATAGGATAGGACAAGAACTGGTTAGCTCAGTGTCAGGATAATGTGACTGAGGGGGATATCGGGTCATGGTGCCAGTGCCCTGATTTTCCAGTGGGGCAGCACTATAAAGTCGTCATGAGTGTGCACTGTCACAAGTGTGTAGGTACCCATCCTGATATGACCTTAGATGTTCAATCAATCAATAGTTCCATCCTCTAGTCGAGGGTTGGATGCAATGGTTCTCCACTTGTCCCGATGTTGTGCTGTTCTGATAGACTGTGAATAATTCAAGCCTGTCCACTGTGAAATATTTGTAAACCATCATGTTCTTGGTCTCCCTCTCCCTCTGCTGCCATTCACCTTCCCTTCCCACAATGTACGGTATATTGAACTCTGACGAATGATGTGGCCAAAATAAATAAGTTTCTTTGTCTGTATAGTGGCAAACAAGCTTTTCTTATTTTTAATTTTTCTGAGAACTTCTTTGTTGGTGATCTTCTTTGTCCATGATATTTTCATCATCCTTCGATAAGTCCACATCTCAAATGCTGCTAAACGTTTGTACATTTTCTTAGAGATTGTCCATGTCTCTGCCCCATACATTAGAGTAGACCACACATAACACTGAAGAATACGCTTCCTTGTTTGTATTAATATCTTACTTGATGTTAACACTCTATACATTTTGGAGAATGTTGTTCGGGCTATTGTTATCCTTCTTTAAATTTCTTCCTCACATCTCCCATCATTTGTAATCTTTTGTCTGAGATATATGAATTCGGATACTTGTTCTATGTTTGTGCCATCTATGATTATATTGACGTTTGGTTTATCTGTCTTTTTACTTATAACCATTGTTTTGGTCTTCCTGGCATTCATCTTCATGTTGAATAGTATTCCAGCTTTATTGATTCTATTCACTATATCTTGTAGGTTTTTCTCACTGTCTGCTAGTATTACACTGTCATCGGCATATCTAAGATTGTTGATGTTCATGCCACCTATTGTCACTCCCTTGCAATCTTCAATGTGTCTGAAAATCATCTCTGTGTACAGGTTAAATAGACATGGTGACAATACACACCCCTGTCGAACTCCTCGTTTAATCATAACTTCATCCGATAGGCCCTGCTCCATTTTTATAAATGCATGTTGTGTCCAGAATAAGTTCACAATTAGTTTAATGTCTTTGCCATTGACACCAATATCTTGTAAACATTTGATTAACAGTTCATGATTGACTCGGTCGAAGGCCTTCTCATAGTCAATAAAGCAGGCATAAACATCCTGGTTCACTTCACAATAACGTTCACAAATCATTCTCATATTGAAAATCCCTTCACGTGTACCTTAGATGTTGCTAGGATGTAAATCAACAACCAACAAACAAACATCTTGTCATACCGCCCCCTGCCAGCAGTACCTGCAGAGTTGTTGTTATCGTCACAATGGTTTTGGATGGACGATCGCTTGGGACCCAAATAAAGCGATTGATATAGGGGAGTGGTCGATCTATGGAGGTGGTCGGTTAGAGAGGTCTTACTGTATATAGTCCAGAGCCTGGCATATAAACCTGTATACATCTGCTGAAGAAGAGAATTTGAATGTTGGTTTGAGTAATATACATATATAGCTTTAAACCTTCACTAGTATGGTGGAATTTTGAAAAACCATGTAAAACCAGGAAACAAACATGTTTCAAAATGACTACCCATCTCACCCGGCTGAAATCTTTAATGATTATAATCCCAAAGTTATTTCCCCGAGAGGAATGGATTTGGGGTCTTTCCTCACCAAATCAAGGCAAGTTGAGACATTAACAGATTTTTTTAAAGGTTGCCTGAGGTCTAGGTCACCAGAAATTCATAGATAGTGGCGCGTCACTTACTGTTGAAGTTGCAGGGCTTCCCACACTGGCCCGGCTTCAGGTTGTACACCTTTACGGAGTCTGAGTCCCACGCCCTGCCCATGAACGGAGACCCACTGACAAGCAGCCCCAGGTACTTCACATCCACAGCGTGGTCACCTGCAAGCATCAAACCGGAACCGGAAGTTAGAAACACAAGCACGCAGCCATGTCGCAACATTGTAGAGTGCCCACGTTTCTGTGAAGAAAGCATGGGTTTGAAGGTTGATTGATTAAAGATGCATGCAATATAGCGATATAGCGAATGGTAGACAGGAAGTGTGAACACTTATTTGTCTCTCATTTTTTGTTTTTGTTTGGTACATTAGTTGTCCCAAGCAGAGGAAATCCCAGTCACAGACGACTGGTCTTCCCCACTCCACTGCTGGTCGATAGAAAGCCCAAGCCTACACTTTTACCGACCCAAGGGATTTTTAACCTCCCACACCACATAGACATGGTATGAGAGCAACCAGCCTTTGATGACGCTGTAAGTTATACATCATCATCATCATCATGCTGTCAGTCGCAATGCGACAAAGACTGCTTTCATTACTTAACCGCCGCTTTGTGCAGTTGTACATTTCATGAAAGCTGCTTGCAAAGTGTTGAAGTGCTGCTGGCTTTTGCAAGTTACCAGCGGCACTCTCTCAGGGAGCAAATAGAGGTGTCACACCGGCAAGAACATGTCAAGACAGGCGCAAACTATTTGTCCTTGCAGTGGCTGGTCTGGAGATGTTGGGAGTTCATTCATCACTGCCCTTAATGCTGCCACGATAACATGGTTTTCTGTTAGGCTTTGCTCCCTTAGCCTTTGATTCTATCAAGAACCAGAACTTGTACCACAAGGCAGTGGTTTACAACTTTGCAAGGCAGGGGCGTCAAACTCCCTGAGGTATTTTAGCACCTAAGGTATCCGAGGTACTGCATTACCCGCATACCATCTACACAAGTTATACACAGCGGTGGAAATCCAAATTGGCAGAGCTGGGGGCATGGAGAATCGAACCGCCGACCCTCAGATTAGGAGTCTGACCTAGAAATAAGTCAGACACTCTAACCACTCCGCCACAGAGAACGCATGGTCCGATGAAACATAATTTTGTCCGAATCAAAACGCTTACCCACATTTTATCCTGCATTTCAAACTTAGATAGGCCTACTGGGTCATTAACTAACAATTTGGGACAGCTTCGAAAGAATAATTTGTAAACTTATAATACCATCCCCTTGGTCACCTACTTTGAGCAAAACATTAAGCAGGGACCCCACTAACGAATTAGATCAGGCTCATGACCTCATTAGCCTTGCCCTGATGTGCATCATGTGTAGCTTAAGGCCCTGTCACACTACGACATAACGATGTCAGCGTAGGGAGAACGTGAAAAACGTCGAAGTTCTCGGCGTAGTATGCAAATTTGGGCACAAGTTGAACCTGGATGCAGCATAGTTGATGAGAGCGTAACGTTGGTAAAGCGTAGTGATAGCATCATTCAACGAGAGAGGACAACATAATGATGCTCACGGAACGTTATGAACATTATTTCATTGCCAGAACTACGTTACTTTACATTACCTTATGTTACTTACATCATTAAATGTTGGCAAAACGCTGAACGTACGTTGGACATATGTTCGGCGTACGTTCTTCTGACGTTCCCATTATGCCATGTGGATGTTTCCACCGGCTTTAATGTGGGTCAACATAGTGGAACATAGTGAGGAGCGTTTGACTAATATCCGTTTAACGTCATTGACGTTCGCCGACCATGTACAGAACGTATGGCGAACGTAAAACCTTACGTTCGAGTTATGTTGAAAGTTTTGAACAGGTTCAAAACCTTGACGTGCGCCAACGTAACACGACGTAACGTGACGTAGCTCGATGTCAGTCTAACATCATTCTGACGTCATCATAATGTAACCCAACGTACGTCAACGTAATGATGAAAAGTGACCACGTCAGGCTTACGTTGGCTCGTTACGTCATAGTGTGACAGGGGTATTAGATAGGTTCCAGGAGGCTACCTACATTAGTAGGTCAGCCTACATCATGGGATTGAGATCTGAGTCATAGCTACAGGAATTTTCGCAAGCTTGTCAACATATTTAGGGTTTTTTGTCAGTTCAAATTGCTCCCAAGTTAGCCACGTTCACAGCGGAGTTCAAATTGAGTAGAATTTATTCTGCCAATCTGTTAAATAAAATGAAGTATATTATGTCAATTAAAGGTGAGCTATAGTGAATTACAGGAGTATACAATAACGTACACATCCCCTCTTGTAAGTTGTCAACTATCGCCTTCTCTGCCACTTTTGGTCAGACTTTATTTGGTCGGCTATATATTATATCTCCTAAATTTGTCTTGAACCACACAAATCTTGTCCGTCTTCTCTCTTATTACATTCAACATTGTTTCTACTAATGTAACAAAAACACGCATTGAAATTTAAAATGGTTAAGTATGTCAAAAGACATTGAAATTTATCTCAAGAGAGATAGGTAAGGGGTGTAACCAGTTACATACAGACTTACCATTAATGGTGGTGTGTAACCAGTTACATCAAGACTTACCATGAATGGTGGGGTGTAACCAGTTACCTACAGACTTACCATTAATGGTGGGGTGTAACCAGTTACATACAGATTTTGAATAATGCTGGAGTGCAACCAGTTACAGACTTAGCATTGATGGTGGAGTATAACCAGTTACATCCAGAGCTACCATTAATGGTGGGGTGTAACCAGATACAGACAGACTTACCATTAATGGTGGAGTGTAACCAGTTACAGACTTACCATTAATGGTGGAGTGTAACCAGTTGGATACAGAATTACCATTACTGCTGGAGTGTAACCAGTTACAGACTTACCATTAATGGTGGGGTGTAACCAGTTATATACAGACTCACCATTAATGGTGGAGTGTAACCAGTTGCATACAGACTTACCATTAATGGTAGGGTCTAACCAGTTACATACATACTTACCATTAACAGTGGAGTGTAACCAGTTGCCTAGACACTTACCAGTAACCCTCGGAGTGTAAACAGCAATGAAGTTATCGGGGTCCTTTTGTGTTACTGCTACGGGCACGATATCCCCATTCGGAGCTGAAGGGTCAAATGTAAAATTGAGGAAAATTGATGTCAATTTTAGGTAAGATTAATTAGTCGAATGAAAGCATAGCGTTTATCGAGATTCAATCCTACATATCCGACTTAAAATACTACTGCATTTATTAAGCATTTATTGTTGCCTAGAAGGGAATACTAAGTCAATTTAATAGAACCCATTATTGCTGAAGCCTATGGTGTTATAATGTTGAAGTGCACACCAAAATTAATGTTTTCTATTTAAATATCTTCAAGCTATTTATAATCAAAATTAATTCAAAATAAAGTGAGGTTGTTAATAACAATCAACCTATTATATCTATCTAAAAAGAAACAGCAGAAATGATCAATATGAGTAATAATTTGTATAGCATGAAACAACCTATTCATTCACTTGGAGTTATTTGGGGTCGATCCATGGTCTGGGAGTCTGTGTGGCCAAGCAGTGGTTATTAGTGTCATTCAGCCTAACGACTGTCCTCAGTGACGTAGGGAAAGCAGTCCAAATAAAACTAAGTCTGAATGGTTATGAGTATGCCTTATGACCTGTGTAAGTCCATCGTGCCCTGTATGCTTTCACAGAGCTAGTGATAATATCCCTGGGGTATTCAGACCAGACGGGATGTCCGAATGAGTCTCCTGTTTTGGGAGATCGGGGGATCCGAACCCATGGGTTCATGGGTTCGAACTCTGGTCAAGTCAACCCAATGACTTAAAAATTGATACGTGTCACTTCCTAGCCAGGCACTCTACATTATTAGGATAGGGCAAGGACTTGTTGGCTCAGTGTCCGGATAATGGAACAGAGTGGGATATCAGGTCATGGTGCTTGTGGCCTGGTCTCCCAGTGGGGCAGCACTATAAAGTCACCATGACTACGCACTGTCAAAAGTAGGTATCCGTCCTGATATGACCTTAGATGTTGCTAGGACGTAAAACAACAACAAACAACCCTGGGTACTCGGAGTCTAATGTGACCTGCTAGGTTCGAATTGAAACAACTCGTTTTAAGTGTGATCATTATAAAAGATACAAAAAATATCCATTTAAGGAATACATGTCCAATCATGTGACCAGATCTTACGTCATAGCATGTGACCAGATCTTACGTCCTATCTATAGGTAGTGTCAATATATAGTGTAGTGAACATGAGTGCCAATATTTGGAATAAACTGCCAGCTGCAACACGAACTGCAGAAAACATATCAGTGTTTAAGAAACTACTAAAAAAGGTTGTAACCTAGGAAAACAGATGATGTTTAAATGGATTAACACAAAGTATAGTAAAAGCTGTATTTTAAACTGTTTGCAATTTACAGTTAGTTACAAGCCATAAACAAGAAGCAAGAAAATTCTAAATTATTACTAAAACTAAATTCGAAAGATTTGAATCAAATTGGACTAGTGCTGCCCAGCGGTGAAAACAAGTGTTAACACACTTATAGCGAAATAGCGAATGGTAGACAGGAAGTGTGAACACTTATTTGTCTCTCATTTTTGCTTGAGTGCAAGTAAATAAGCAACACAAGGAATAATTAGTAGCATGTGGTGAATAAGGGGTCAAATTTCCCTGGATCATCAGCCCATGCCTTTTCTAATCTGTTCTTGAATGAATTTATTGACTCGGCATCAATAACATTTTGTGGGAGAGTGTTCCATATATTTATGATCCTTTTTGAGAAACTGTGTTGCCTTAACTTTGAAACGGCTCTGGGTTTTACTAGTTTGAGAGTATGGCCCCGACTGCCTTCTCTTTTATTCAAGGTGAAACATTGGTTCATATCTATTTTATCAAAACCTTTCATAATTTTAAACACTTCAATTATGTCACTTCTTTTCCTTCTGTAGGAAAGGGTAGGAAGTTTCAATTCCCTAAGTCTTTGTTCATAGGGTAAGTCCTTTATAACTGCAACTAATTTCATTGCATGTCTCTGAACCTTTTCGATCTCCAGAATATCTTTCCGATAAATTGGGCTCGATCCATCACATAAACTAAGTCTGAAGGTTTATGCATTACCAGCTGATTACGAGCAGGTTAAATAAAGTCATCACAAAAAAAGAAGACTTGTTTGATCCTATAATATATCGGACTTACTTACTGGTTCACGCATTTAACCGTTTTATTGCAGTTTGGTGTTTCTACGCTGTGCTGCTAAGCCGGGAAATGGGTTTAGAAGCCTATGTCAATATTTTGGTGTGCACACCAAAATTACTTTAGCATATTTTCACTTCAGATATCTTCAAGGTTCACTATTTACACTAAAAGGCACATTAACCTAGAGTAAAATAGAAAGAACACATTGATCAGTATAATACCCTATTCTCGTGGGTTAATAATGCACTGGGCGTTTAAATTGGCAAATCACTGAAGTAGGGGTCTGGGAATCTACCCACACATGGGCGCTTAAGGGGTGGGTGTTTACAAAATATTGGCCAAGTGGGGGGTTGGCGTTAACCCACACATGGATGTTAACCTCTGAGAATACGGTATATATCTCTAACAAAAATATGGCAAGGACTGAAAGCCATTGGATTATGTCACTATAATTAGCTTCATTATCAGACATGGCTGCGTGTACTCACCCTACGCGTCTGTTGTAAGTTGGTGAGTGTATTAGTTGTTAGTATTGGAGTCAATTCGTTAGTAGGAGCCGAAGGCGGGGTTCACTCTCCCAGCCTCCTGGCTCGGTCCCGGCCTGTTTCCACTGGTTAGAACCGGGTGCGGGCTTCTAAGAGGGCCAGACAGTTTTGTACAACAGCACCAAGGTTAACAACATCAGTGTTTTGTTGTCTGCTCAAGGCAACTGGGATTAAACAAATGCTTGGTTCCTGATGTGTAGATCTGATCTGGTGGATTTGGTAAGTGAAATGTTAAGTGACATTCATTTATTTAGTAAGCAAAGCTGCACCGGGAACCAGCAGTCCTATGTGACCAGACTCCATTCACACATATAGACTGGAAACCAGCAGTACTATGTGACCATACTCTTTTCAGACATATATACCGGAAACCAGCAGTCCTATGTGACCATACTCCATTCACACATATATACCAGAAACCAGCAGTCCTATGTGACCAGACTCTATTCACATACATACCAGAAACCAGCAATCCTATGTGACCATACTCCATTCACACATATATACCAGAAACCAGCAGTCCTATGTGACCAGACTCTATTCACACATATATACCGGAAACCAGCAGTCCTATGTGACCAGACTCCATTCACACATATATACCGGAAAACAGCAGTCCTATGTGACCAGACTCCATTCACACATATATACCTGGAAACCAGCAATCCTAAGTGACCAGACTCCATTCACAACATATATACCGGAAACCAGCAGTCCTATGTGACCAGACTCTATTCACACATATATACCGGAAACCAGCAGTCCTATGTGACCAGACTCTATTCACACATATATACTGGAAACCAGCAGTCCTATGTGACCAGACTCCATTCACACATATATACCGGAAACCAGCAGTCCTATGTGACCAGACTCCATTCACACATATATACCAGAAACCAGCAGTCCTATGTGACCAGACTCCATTCACACATATATACCAGAAACCAGCAGTCCTATATGACCAGACTCCATTCACACATATATACCAGAAACCAGCAGTCCTATGTGACCAGACTCTATTCACACATATATACCTGAAACCAGCAGTCCTAAGTGACCAGACTCCATTCACACATATATACCAGAAACCAGCAGTCCTATATGACCAGACTCTATCCACACATATATACCGGAAACCAGCAGTCCTATGTGACCAGACTCTATTCACACATATATACCAGAAACCAGCAGTCCTATGTGACCGAGACCCATTCACACATAGGTACCGGAAACCAGCAGTCCTATGTGACCAGACTCTATTCACACATATATACCAGAAACCAGCAGTCCTATGTGACCAGACTCCATTCACACATATATACTGGAAACCAGCAGTCCTATGTGACCAGACTCTATTCACACATATATACCTGAAACCAGCAGTCCTATGTGACCAGACTCTATTCACACATATATACCTGAAACCAGCAGTCCTATGTGACCAGACTCTATTCACACATATATACCAGAAACCAGCAGTCCTATGTGACCAGACTCCATTCACACATATATACCAGAAACCAGCAGTCCTATGTGACCAGACTCTATTCACACATATATACCAGAAACCAGCAGTCCTAAGTGACCAGACTCCATTCACACATATATACCGGAAACCAGCAGTCCTATGTGACCAGACTCTATTCACACATATATACCAGAAACCAGCAGTCCTATGTGACCAGACTCTATTCACACATATATACCAGAAACCAGCAGTCCTATGTGACCAGACTCCATTCACACATATATACCGGAAACCAGCAGTCCTATGTGACCAGACTCTATTCACACATATATACCAGAAACCAGCAGTCCTATGTGACCAGACTCCATTCACATACATACCAGAAACCAGCAGTCCTATGTGACCAGACTCTATTCACACATATATACCGGAAACCAGCAGTCCTATGTGACCAGACTCCATTCACACATATATACCAGAAACCAGCAGTCCTATGTGACCAGACTCCATTCACACATATATACCGGAAACCAGCAGTCCTATGTGACCAGACTCTATTCACACATATATACCAGAAACCAGCAGTCCTATATGACCAGACTCTATTCACACATATATACCAGAAACCAGCAGTCCTATGTGACCAGACTCTTTTCCCACATATATACCGGAAACCAGCAGTCCTATGTGACCAGACTCCATTCACACATATATACCAGAAACCAGCAGTCCTATGTGACCAGACTCCATTCACACATATATACCAGAAACCAGCAGTCCTATATGACCAGACTCTATTCACACATATATACCGGAAACCAGCAGTCCTAAGTGACCAGACTCTATTCACACATATATACCAGAAACCAGCAGTCCTATGTGACCGACCCATTCACACATAGGTACCGGAAACCAGCAGTCCTATGTGACCAGACTCTATTCACACATATATACCAGAAACCAGCAGTCCTATGTGACCAGACTCTATTCACACATATATACCAGAACCAGCAGTCCTATGTGACCAGACTCCATTCACACATATATACCGGAAACCAGCAGTCCTATGTGACCAGACTCTATTCACACATATATACCAGAAACCAGCAGTCCTATGTGACCAGACTCCATTCACACATATATACCAGAAACCAGCAGTCCTATGTGACCAGACTCTATTCACACATATATACCAGAAACCAGCAGTCCTATGTGACCAGACTCCATTCACACATATATACCAGAACCAGCAGTCCTATGTGACCAGACTCTATTCACACATATATACTGGAAACCAGCAATCCTATATGACCAGACTCCATTCAAACATATATACCGGAAACTAGCAGTCCTATATGACCAGACTCTTTTCCCACATATATACCGGAAACCAGCAGTCCTATGTGACCAGACTCTATTCACACATATATACCTGAAACCAGCAGTCCTAAGTGACCAGACTCCATTCACACATATATACCGGAAACCAGCAGTCCTATGTGACCAGACTCCATTCACACATATATACCAGAAACCAGCAGTCCTATGTGACCAGACTCCATTCACACATATATACCGGAAACCAGCAGTCCTATGTGACCAGACTCCATTCACACATATATACCAGAAACCAGCAGTCCTATGTGACCAGACTCTATTCACACATATATACCTGAAACCAGCAGTCCTATGTGACCAGACTCCATTCACACATATATACCAGAAACCAGCAGTCCTATGTGACCAGACTCCATTCACACATATATACCAGAAACCAGCAGTCCTAAGTGACCAGACTCTATTCACACATATATACCAGAAACCAGCAGTCCTATGTGACCAGAGTTCATTCACACATAGTACCGGAAACCAGCAGTCCTATGTGACCAGACTCTATTCACACATATATACCAGAAACCAGCAGTCCTATGTGACCAGACTCCATTCACACATATATACTGGAAACCAGCAGTCCTATGTGACCAGACTCTATTCACACATATATACCTGAAACCAGCAGTCCTATGTGACCAGACTCTATTCACACATATATACCAGAAACCAGCAGTCCTATGTGACCAGACTCTATTCACACATATATACCAGAAACCAGCAGTCCTATGTGACCGGACTCTATTCACACATAGGATACCGGAAACCAGCAGTCCTATGTGACCAGACTCTATTCACACATATATACCAGAAACCAGCAGTCCTATATGACCAGACTCTATTCACACATATATACCAGAAACCAGCAGTCCTATATGACCAGACTCCATTCACACATATATACTGGAAACCAGCAGTCCTATGTGACCGGACTCTATTCACACATATATACCAGAAACCAGCAGTCCTATGTGACCAGACTCTTTTCCCACATATATACCAGAACCAGCAGTCCTATGTGACCAGACTCCATTCACACATATATACCAGAACCAGCAGTCCTATGTGACCGGACTCTATTCACACATATATACCAGAAACCAGCAGTCCTATGTGACCAGACTCCATTCACACATATATACCAGAAACCAGCAGTCCTATATGACCAGACTCCATTCACACATATATACCGGAAACCAGCAGTCCTATGTGACCAGACTCTTTTCCCACATATATACCAGAAACCAGCAGTCCTATATGACCAGACTCCATTCACACATATATACCGGAAACCAGCAGTCCTATGTGACCAGACTCTTTTCCCACATATATACCAGAACCAGCAGTCCTATGTGACCAGACTCCATTCACACATATATACCAGAACCAGCAGTCCTATGTGACCAGACTCCATTCACACATATATACCAGAAACCAGCAGTCCTATATGACCAGACTCCATTCACAGATATATACCAGAACCAGCAGTCCTATGTGACCAGACTCTATTCACACATATATACCAGAAACCAGCAGTCCTATGTGACCGGAGCCCATTCACACATAGGTACCGGAAACCAGCAGTCCTATGTGACCAGACTCTATTCACACATATATACCAGAAACCAGCAGTCCTATGTGACCAGACTCTATTCACACATATATACCAGAAACCAGCAGTCCTATGTGACCAGACTCCATTCACACATATATACTGGAAACCAGCAGTCCTATGTGACCAGACTCTATTCACACATATATACCAGAACCAGCAGTCCTATATGACAAGACTCCATTCACACTTATATACCAGAACCAGCAGTCCTATGTGACCGGACTCTATTCACACATATATACCAGAAACCAGCAGTCCTATGTGACCAGACTCCATTCACACATATATACCAGAACCAGCAGTCCTATGTGACCAGACTCTATTCACACATATATACTGGAAACCAGCAGTCCTATATGACCAGACTCCATTCACACATATATACCGGAAACCAGCAGTCCTATATGACCAGACTCTTTTCCCACATATATACCGGAAACCAGCAGTCCTATGTGACCAGACTCTATTCACACATATATACTGGAAACCAGCAGTCCTATGTGACCAGACTCCATTCACACATATATACCGGAAACCAGCAGTCCTATGTGACCAGACTCCATTCACACATATATACCAGAAACCAGCAGTCCTATGTGACCAGACTCCATTCACACATATATACCAGAAACCAGCAGTCCTATGTGACCAGACTCCATTCACACATATATACCAGAAACCAGCAGTCCTATGTGACCAGACTCTATTCACACATATATACCTGAAACCAGCAGTCCTATGTGACCAGACTCCATTCACACATATATACCAGAAACCAGCAGTCCTATATGACCAGACTCCATTCACACATATATACCAGAACCAGCAGTCCTATGTGACCAGACTCTATTCACACATATATACCAGAAACCAGCAGTCCTATGTGACCGGAGCCCATTCACACATAGGTACCGGAAACCAGCAGTCCTATGTGACCAGACTCTATTCACACATATATACCAGAACCAGCAGTCCTATGTGACCAGACTCCATTCACACATATATACTGGAAACCAGCAGTCCTATGTGACCAGACTCTATTCACACATATATACCTGAAACCAGCAGTCCTATGTGACCAGACTCTATTCACACATATATACCAGAACCAGCAGTCCTATGTGACCAGACTCTATTCACACATATATACCAGAAACCAGCAGTCCTATGTGACCGGAGCCCATTCACACATAGGTACCGGAAACCAGCAGTCCTATGTGACCAGACTCTATTCACACATATATACCAGAAACCAGCAGTCCTATATGACCAGACTCTATTCACACATATATACCAGAAACCAGCAGTCCTATATGACCAGACTCTATTCACACATATATACCGGAAACCAGCAGTCCTATGTGACCGGACTCTATTCACACATATATACCAGAAACCAGCAGTCCTATGTGACCAGACTCTATTCACACATATATACCAGAAACCAGCAGTCCTATGTGACCAGACTCTATTCACACATATATACCAGAAACCAGCAGTCCTATATGACCAGACTCTATTCACACATATATACCGGAAACCAGCAGTCCTATGTGACCGGACTCTATTCACACATATATACCAGAAACCAGCAGTCCTATATGACCAGACTCCATTCACACATATATACCAGAACCAGCAGTCCTATGTGACCATACTCTATTCACACATATATACCAGAACCAGCAGTCCTATGTGACCAGACTCCATTCACACATATATACCAGAAACCAGCAGTCCTATGTGACCAGACTCCATTCACACATATATACCAGAACCAGCAGTCCTATGTGACCAGACTCTATTCACACATATATACCAGAAACCAGCAGTCCTATGTGACCAGACTCCATTCACACAAATATACTGGAAACAGCAGTCCTATGTGACCGGACTCTATTCACACATATATACCAGAAACCAGCAGTCCTATATGACCAGACTCCATTCACACATATATACCAGAAACCAGCAGTCCTATGTGACCAGACTCTATTCACACATATATACCAGAACCAGCAGTCCTATGTGACCAGACTCCATTCACACATATATACCGGAAACCAGCAGTCCTATGTGACCAGACTCTATTCACACATATATACCAGAAACCAGCAGTCCTATATGACCAGACTCCATTCACACATATATACCAGAACCAGCAGTCCTATGTGACCAGACTCTATTCACACATATATACCAGAAACCAGCAGTCCTATGTGACCAGACTCTATTCACACATATATACCAGAAACCAGCAGTCCTATGTGACCGGATCCCATTCAGACATAGGTACCGGAAACCAGCAGTCCTATGTGACCAGACTCTATTCACACATATATACCAGAACCAGCAGTCCTATGTGACCAGACTCCATTCACACATATATACTGGAAACCAGCAGTCCTATGTGACCAGACTCTATTCACACATATATACCAGAAACCAGCAATCCTATATGACCAGACTCTTTTCCCACATATATACCGGAAACCAGCAGTCCTATGTGACCAGACTCCATTCACACATATATACCAGAACCAGCAGTCCTATGTGACCAGACTCTATTCACACATATATACCAGAAACCAGCAGTCCTATGTGACCAGACTCCATTCACACATATATACCAGAAACCAGCAGTCCTATGTGACCAGACTCTATTCACACATATATACCAGAAACCAGCAGTCCTATATGACCAGACTCCATTCACACATATATACCAGAAACCAGCAGTCCTATGTGACCAGACTCTATTCACACATATATACCAGAAACCAGCAGTCCTATGTGACCAGACTCTATTCACGCATATATACCAGAAACCAGCAGTCCTATGTGACCGGAGCCCATTCACACATATATACCGGAAACCAGCAGTCCTATGTGACCAGACTCTATTCACACATATATACCAGAAACCAGCAGTCCTATGTGACCAGACTCCATTCACACATATATACCGGAAACCAGCAGTCCTATGTGACCAGACTCTATTCACACATATATACCGGAAACCAGCAGTCCTATGTGACCAGACTCCATTCACACATATATACCAGAAACCAGCAGTCCTATGTGACCAGACTCTATTCACACATATATACCTGAAACTAGCAGTCCTATATGACCAGACTCTTTTCCCACATATATACCGGAAACCAGCAGTCCTATATGACCAGACTCCATTCACACATATATACTGGAAACCAGCAGTCCTATGTGACCAGACTCTATTCACACATATATACCAGAAACCAGCAGTCCTATGTGACCAGACTCCATTCACACATATATACCAGAAACCAGCAGTCCTATATGACCAGACTCTTTTCCCACATATATACCGGAAACCAGCAGTCCTATGTGACCAGACTCTATTCACACATATATACCAGAAACCAGCAGTCCTATATGACCAGACTCTTTTCCCACATATATACCAGAAACCAGCAGTCCTATGTGACCAGACTCTATTCACACATATATACCAGAAACCAGCAGTCCTATGTGACCAGACTCTATTCCCACATATATACCGGAAACTAGCAGTCCTATGTGACCAGACTCTTTTCCCACATATATACCAGAAACCAGCAGTCCTATGTGACCAGACTCCATTCACACATATATACTGGAAACCAGCAGTCCTATGTGACCAGACTCCATTCACACATATATACCAGAAACCAGCAGTCCTATGCGACCAGACTCTTTTCCCACATATATACCGGAAACCAGCAGTCCTATGGGACCAGACTCTATTCACACATATATACCGGAAACCAGCAGTCCTATATGACCAGACTCTATTCACACATATATACCAGAAACCAGCAATCCTATATGACCAGACTCTATTCACACATATATACCAGAAACCAGCAGTCCTATGTGACCAGACTCTATTCACACATATATACCGGAAACCAGCAGTCCTATGTGACCAGACTCCATTCACACATATATACCGGAAACCAGCAGTCCTATGTGACCAGACTCTATTCACACATATATACCAGAAACCAGCAGTCCTATGTGACCAGAATCTATTCACACCATATAATGTTAAATGCTGGAAACTAGCCGTCTCCATGGAAACATTTAATTGAAATCGTCTGATACAGGGAACCAGGCATCATTCACATCGCTTAATCAGTGGGACTATGGACCTCTAATGGGCACTCCATTCTTACTTCTCTGCAGGGAACTTCCATGAACTACAATATACTCTGCATACTACCACAGACACCGGAAACAAGCAGTCCAATACACAGACTGCATTCACACCGACACACGGAACCTGTACTCCATTGAACACAACACACTTCATTCGTGCCTCCAACATTGGAAACAGAGAGTCTATGGACACTGGAAACCAGCATTCCATGGAGACTCCATTGATGTCGGAGACCGGGATCAAGCATGCTTTGAATCTGTACTCACACTTTCCCCCCACTTTTTTTTGTAGGCGCTACAATCAGTCTGATATACTCTAAATATTCACCAACTATTCACAGTTCTGCACACCACTGCTTCACACTCCTGCTTCACACAAATGATATTCATGTAATACTGCAATCAGTAAAAGGAAGTGTGTAAAGGAAATATGTAAAAGAAGTAAGCAAAGGAATATGCAAAATAAGTGTGTAATTGAAGTGTATAAGGGAAGTGTGTAAGGCAATATGTAAAGGAAGTGTGTAAAGGAAATGAATAAGGGAAGTGTGTAAAAGAAGTGTGTAAAGGAAGTGAATAAGGGAAGTGTGTAAAAGAAGTGTGTAAAGGAAGTGAATAAGGGAAGTGTGTAAAAGAAGTGTGTAAAGGAAGTGAATAAGGGAAGTGTGTAAAATAAGTGTGTAAAGGAAGTGAATAAGGGAAGTGTGTAAAATAAGTGTGTAAAGGAAGTGAATAAGGGAAGTGTGTAAAATAAGTGTGTAAAGGAAGTGAATAAGGGAAGTGTGTAAAATAAGTGTGTAAAGGAAGTGAATAAGGGAAGTGTGTAAAAGAAGTGTGTAAAGGAAGTGAATAAGGGAAGTGTGTAAAATAAGTGTATAAAGGAAATGAATAAGGGAAGTGTGTAAAATAAGTGTGTAAAGGAAGTGAATAAGGGAAGTGTGTAAAATAAGTGTGTAAAGGAAGTGAATAAGGGAAGTGTGTAAAATAAGTGTGTAAAGGAAGTGAATAAGGGAAGTGTGTAAAATAAGTGTGTAAAGGAAATGAATAAGGGAAGTATGTAAAATAAGTGTGTAAAGGAAGTGAATAAGGGAAGTGTGCAAAAGCAGTGTGTAAAGGAAATGAATAAGGGAAGTGTGTAAAGGATGTGCGTAAAGAAGTGTGTAAAGGATGTGTGTAATAACACGATTAGCGTGAAAATCTGTGAGCATTCCCAAATTAAGGAACATAGTATCAGTAAAATTAACAAAGTATTAGGAACACAATTTAACTGTGAACTAGATAACTAGCGACCACAAATTAGTAACCAGAATGGTCTGAATCAAGCAAGAAGCCAACATGCCATCGGTTAGTAATAATTAATTTACTTTGGTGAGAGTGTACCATTCATTCATTGAAATTGACCTTGACCTACCTGTGACTGTAACCTCAAGGTCACGCACAGTCGCACCAGGTGCATTGATGACGAAGGATGTTGGCTTGCCGTTGGCTACAATACCCAGGCCTTCTCCTGAACATGACACCGTTGACGCGTCAAGAACGGCGAAGGGGAACGGGCTTCCTGCAAGGTCAGCTCAAGGTTAAATCAATGTCCTTACACACATATGATGAAACGACAAGGCATATTAATTAAATTATGTTCATGTTTTACTTAATACCCCTGTCACACTACGACGTAACGAGCAAACGTAAGCCTGATGTGATCACATTTTGTCATTACGTTGACGTATGTTGGGTTATGTTATGATGACGTCAGAATGACGTTAGACTGACATCGAGCTACGTCATGTTACGTCGTGTTACGTCGGGGCGCGTCAAAGTTTTGAACCTGTTCAAAACTTTGACGTAACTAGAACATAAGGGTTTACGTTCGCCGTACGTTCTGTACACGTTCAGCGAACGTCAATGACGTTAAACGGACATTAGTCAAACGCTGGTCACTACGTTGCACTACATTGCACTACGTTGCACTACATTGCACTATGTTGCACTACGTTGCATTACATTGACCCACATTAAAGGTGGTGGGAATGTGAAGTCCGCATCGTGAAAACGTCAGGATAACGGACGCCTAACGGATGTCCAACGTACGTTTACCGTTTTGCCACCGTTTCATGATGTAAGTAACGTCACGTAACGTTCTTCTGGCGATGGAATAACATTCATAACGTTCCGTGAGCGTAATGACTTTGTCCTCTCTCGTTGAATGACGGTATCACTATGCTTTACCGATGTTACACTCTCGTCCACTACGCTGCATCCACGTTCAACTTCTGCCCAAATTTGCATACTACGCCGAGAAGTTCAACGTTTTTCACGTTCTCCCTATGCTGACATCGTCACGTCGTAGTGTGACAGGGCCATAAATTTGCATAGTCCGATGGCTTTGAACTTTTGCCATTTTTCGAAATCCTATAGGCTGTAGGTTCTACTAAATTCACTTAATATTCCCTCTTGTGCAGCAATAAAGGCGTAATAAGGGCACCAGTATCTAAGTTGGGTACGTAGGATCAAATCTAGCTAACTATTTTGGTTTAGAAAATTTGATGCTTTCATCAGACTATCTAGCTTTCGTAGAGCTTGTTTTATTTAACTACGCCTCTAGAGCACATTGATTTTTGTATCATCGGCTACTGAACATCAAACATATGGTCATTCTGGCATATTTCTTTGGAGGAAATCCGCTGCCACCACATTGGCTACTCTTTCCGATAATCAGCAAGGGGTCTTTTATATGCACTTTCCCACAGATAGGACAGCACATACAAAAGCCTTTGATGAACCAGTTGTGGACCACTGGTTGGAATGGAAAATTATCCAAACTGCAAACGGGTCCACTGAGAAGGATCGATTGGATGACCGATACCTTCACAGGTGGACGCACTACCACCTGAGCTACGTCCCAATCATGCAGCTTTAAATGAGGTTGGTGAGTTGACGTACCCGGGACGTGGTGTCCGTTGAAGGAGACTGTCGCCTGGTGGGGAGTGCCCTCAATGGGGAAGTAGGCCACCTCAAACTTCTCAGACGCAAGCTGGCTCACCTGCACGAAGACAACCAACTCATCTCATACAAACACCACATGACCAACGAGGAAGTCAGTGCCAAGATCCAGGAGGCAATTGAACCACACAAAGATTTCCTGATCACCGTAAAGAGATGCAAACTGCAGTTGTATGGTCATATTTCATGTTCATCAGGTGTCGCCAAACTAGCTTGCAAGACACGGTAAAGGAGGAAGAAGACAAGACAGACAGAGGAAGAGTTGGGATGAAAACATCAGGGAATTGACAGACCTGGAGTTTGGCAAGTCCCAGAGGGCAGTGAAGAACAGGAAGAAAGTGGAGAAAACTGGTTGCAAAGTCATCTGTGGCGTCTGAACGACCCTCGTGGTTAAGGGACTGATGATGATCTGTACATTTAAATACCGTATTTTCATGGGTTAATGCCCTGGGCATTTAAATGGCAAATCACTTAAGTGGGTGTGGGTGCTTAGCCACACATGGGCGTTTAACGGTGGGTGTTTATAGCCCTGTTTACACGGGCGATTTAAAATGCCTCATATAAAACGACTTGCCTAGATCGACTCACATTTGCCATGTAAACGCGACTCTGAGGCGTTTTAGGGCTGAATCGATTCATATGAAACGGTTCATCTATACCACCTCGCGAGGTGGTTTATTTGAAGCGATTCAGCTGGTTCCCGGGCGGCGATAGTGTAAAATAGCAGTGCTCGCCGGCTACAGGCGGACCTAAGGCTGCTGGTTCCCAGCGCCAAAACACTTTCAAACTCTGTCCGTGTAAACGCGCTTCTAAAACGCTTCATATAAATCGCTTTGTCTAGATTGTTTCACAATTCCCCGTGTACACACGGCTTATGAAATATTAGCCATGTGGGATATGGGCGTTAACCCACACATGGGTGTTAACCCACGGGGATACAGTATATAAATAAGCATCAGCAATATTGAATGAAAATAATAGATTTTACTCAAATTTAAATTTCTACTGATCAAAATAACAGTTTCAACAGCTAAAGTTATTAAGCGTCATCAAACAATTATGAAAGCCTTAAAAAAACATTGTTTAGTCCCGACACATTTCATTCAGCTTGATATTAAAGATATCATCTGAATGATGATTCTCTCTCAGAAAATTGAAATGGAAGATTACTTTAAAATATATATCTGTGTAGCATGGTCAGATGAACGTATCACATTTTTTAAACAGAAATATTGTGGATTCGATTCAATATATCCAACTTAGATACTAGTGCACTTATTAACCAATTTAATTAAACCTGCTACTGCAGATGGCTATTCTGTTAGAAGTTCAACTGATCTGCCAAAATTAACTTAGCCCGGGTTCACTTTAAGCATCTTCAAAGTTAGCTATTTATATTAGAAAAGGAGAAAAAGTTACTTCACATTAACATAAAGGAGATTATAACGGTCAACCTAATATCTTTATCTAAAATAATTAGCAGAAAGTAAAAGTCATCGGACTGTGCAAGCTTTACTCCATTTAACACAACCATTCCAAATTGTTCAACACGTGAAAACTAAATATAGTGTCCGGACGGAGAAGGAATTGGTGTACATATATCTCATTACCTTAAGAAAAAGAAAACAGAGGGGTGAACAGGATAATGTCCAAAATGAGAACAAAATGGTGTAGATATATTCGATTCCCTTTAACAAAATTTAAAAAGTGTGAAGAACATAATAGATGGTAGCAAGTTTAAATGTCTTTGCGAATGCCTACCTCATTCTTTATGTTACGCCCATTGCCACCAACGGATATTTCTAGGTTCCCCTCACCAGCACCACTGACATCAACTGCAAAGAAAAGTAACTACATGAAGCTTGAACTTTGCACAAATTTAATCAGATCTCATCCAATCACTCCGGTGTCAGTAATATCTGACCTATCTCGGGATGGCTGACTTAGTTGAACGTCACTTTCCCTTGTGGCAAGTCATGGGTTACTAACAAGTCAAACCAATTGCTTAAAAATGTATCCTTGTTGCTACCTAGCCTGGCACTCGACATTCCTAGGACAAGGCAAGGACCAATGGAATGAGGAAGACCAAATCACCATGATTGAAAATGACCATGATTGAAATTGATCATGTTTTCACTTCCAATATGTCTAAATTTAACCTTTTATATTAAAAGGTTACCTCAAACTATAGCAAATTGGATTATAAAGATTAACATAATATAGTAATCTAAAATAGCAAGGCAGACACTCAAAACCATCGGACTATGCAAGTTTAGTTGGCGTAATTTATGCACTGCCTCTGATTTAAAAGTAAATAGTGAAGATCTACTGGAGATTTTTTTAAGTAACTGTCGTCGGTTGGTCGGTCAATCCTCCATAGTGTCCCCATTCTCTATTTGTTCAGCACACTGAGCTAGTATGACCGAGGGAGGGAGGACATGGCATGAACCTGGCCAAGGTTCCTAAGCCTCATTGTACGGTTAGCACACCGATTACATGGCAGCATTTAGGTTCCTGTGCCTCTTTGTGCTTCACACAAGGAGAGCGGAGGGTTACATCGCTCTGGGTGTGAGTACACAGTGACGCTCTTTGACTTGAGGGTGTATCATGGCGCGTCTGTGTGTGCGTGTGTGCGTGTGTGCGTGTGTTTACGTGTGTGTGAGGGGGAAGGGAGATCTAGAGGGGGATCCACCCTCGGGTAGAAAAAAGTAAAACTTGTTTTATTTAACGACGCCTCTAGAGCACATTGATTTTTATCATCGGCTATTGGACGTTAAACATATGGTCATTCTGACATATTTCTTTGGAGGAAACCTGCTGCCACAACATAGGCTACTCTTTCCGATAAGCAGCAAGGGTTCTTTTTTATGCACTTTCCCACAGACAGGACAGCACAACCTTTGATGAACCAGTTGCAGACCACTGGTTGGAATGGAAAATAGCCAAAACTGCAATTAAATGGGTCCACTGAGCAGGATCAATCAGATGATCTACACCTTCACAGGTGGACTCTCACCCGCCTCAGCTATGTCCCACTCCTATCTATATCCAACAGGAAACCACTCTTATTCCACCGTATACAACATTAACTTAATGGCTATCACTGCACACCATTAGCAGACATATATTTTACTGTAAGAAAGCTCACCGACAAATGCTGATCTTCGATTCACGACGCCGTCTGATATGCCACTGACTTTGACCTTTGTGGGGTCAAATGATTTTGAGTAGAAGGGACTTCCGGCGACGGGCTGACCAGCAATGTCCACGTCTATCCGGAAAGTACCTGAGGTCAGAAAACAATACCAGTATTAATAATAATGAAATCCCACTGAGTTTTCACATCCACTTCTGGATGAATATACGGCGTCACAGCTTCAGTCCTTCCTTAGCAACCAGCCGACAGTAACTCAGACCACACATATTGATTAGAGTATATTGCATCACAGATTCAGTCCTTCCTTAGCAACCACCCAACAGTAACTCAGACCACATGTATTGATTAGAATATACTGCACCACAGCTTCAGTCCTTCCTTAGCAACCAGCCGACAGTAACTCAGATCAAACGTATTGATTAGAATATAATGCATCACAGCTTCAGTCCTTCCTTAGCAACCAGCCGACAGTAACTCAGACCAAACGTATTGATTAAAATATATTGCATCACAGCTTCAGTCCTTCCTTAGCAACCAGCCGACAGTAACTCAGACCACAGATATTGATTAGAATATACTGTGACAAGGACATCTCTCAAGATTCATCAGACTACGCTCTGGTTACACAAGTCTAATGACCACCGTCCAGTGAACCTAAGTACAGTAAAACCTCTTTAAATCACCCGACCATGGGACCAACTTTAAACGGTCTATTTAGGGAGGTGGTCGGCTTAGGCAGTTTTTTTAATTGTTACAATGGTATTGTATGGGTGATCGTTTGGGACCCAAATAAAGCGATCGATATAGGGGAGTGGTCGATCTTTGGAGATGGTCGGTTAGAGAGGTTTTACTGTAAAGTGTAAACCATAATGCTCCCAAACTGTAAATAACATAAAGAAGAAAACATCTGTACACCAATTCAATCGTCGTATTACCAGAATATATCACGAGTGTTAGCAGTTGGGGACGCGTGCTACTTACCAACTTCTGGTGCCATATAGTCTACGTCATATCCGATGGACGGGGAGCCTTTCAAGTTAGCGGAGACCGTCTGGCCAGAGGGCGCTGTGGGCAGAATCAGTACACGCTGATCACAGCTTCACAACACCACCTGGTGGCCACATCACAAATCAGCTTCTCAGTCACTAGCACCAGTAGCAGGGAAGCAGAATAACAAGCTCCTTTCAATACCTTGACCTCTTTTCAATATCTTAACCGTCTGATACATCTACGAGATGCATCAGACGGTTAAGCTTTATGTTTGTAACTCAGATATATTTGAATGAGATCTCAGTTGGTTTAATAGTTTCGTCAGAATTGATATCAAGAGGTTACAGATTAAAGCTAGAATTCAAAAGTCAATAAGGGATTGGTTAAGCATGGTTACATGCTCATCAATGACAAAAACAGTACCATTTTCAAAGGCGCAAAATATTTTAAAACTTGTTTTCATCAAAATATTTAACAAGACAAATTGACACAGTGAACTAACAGTTACTGTTAATTACAAAAGCATTACACCTGCATCAGTTAGTTTGAGTTAATACCCTTTTGGTATGGACAAACCGATTAGCGACTTAATCACTACGCTTAGAGAAGAAAATCATAATGGGAATAAACAATTCCAACCAAGTACTTCATTTTCCCATATATGTTAAGATAAGTAGCCCACTGCAAGCGTCATCTGCATTAATGGGCCAAAGAGCAGTGGAAGGAGGAAGACCAATTGTCATGATTGTAATTTCCCTTGCTTAATCAACAAATGTAATAATAAACCAAAAATAGTGTCGTCCTCTAGAAAGGGGCTAGATAAAGGACTCACCACATACCCTATAAAAACAACCCTATATAAAAGCTCGCAAAATATTTTGACATGCTGGGTAAATGAAATGACTAGATACATTCTTAATTTAAGAAGTAAAATATATTCTTCACATATATCTTCATATTTACCCGCTACTGTTCACTTGAAAAATATTAAAGTGAAATCGAAGGCATTTTATTGCCACCATCTTCTCTTTTTGCATTCTCTCTCTTTTCACCAACTCTGTGATGATATAAGTAGCCAGGGATTCTACTTCCTGTTACATACTAAAGGTATTTTTGCCCGTATTTAGACCACGTTGTCATTCACCCCTACTGTAAGTAAGGCGTGAATCTTTTATCTAGAAAGGGGCAGGAATATAAATGGTGGCACGAGTATGCAGTAATGAACCGATAGGTGGCGTTGTGAATGGCTTAAATACATTGAAACCGTACAATATCCTAAATACGCGCGTGTTACTGCTAAACTCCCACTAGCCTGCTCAGTTATTGGTGACTGTCTGGATTAACAATATTCACCTCAGGCTCTGTAAAAATATAGCTATTATTAAAGTTGCATAGTCAGAAGATTTTGAGTTTCTGCCTTAAAACAAAAAATATATATATATATTAGGTTGATCATTATAATCTACCTCACTTTAGTTTTAGATAACTTTTATTTGAAATGGATAATTTTAGAGTTATTTGAAGTGAAAACATCCCAATTAAATTTGGTTTGTTTGATTGTTGTTGTTTTACGTCATAGCAACATTTAAGGTCATATCAGAACGGGTACCGACTTGTGACAGTGCGCACTCATGGCGACTTTATAGTGCTGCCCCACTGGGAGACCAGGCTGCCAGCACCATGACCTGATATCACACTCAGCCACATTATCCTGACACACCAAAATGTTAACATTATGGACATCGGCAGTCAGAGGTTCCATTAAATTGACTTAGTATACCTTAGTGCACCAACAAATGCCAAATAATAAGTAAACCAGTATGTAAGTTAGATATTGAGAATGTAGTATAAATAAGTGTTTTGACTTCGAAAATGTGATGCTTTCATCGGACTATGCCACTTTCTCGTCACACCTGCTCCACCTGGCTAGTAAGTACTTGTTTATATCTACGACGAACAATATTTTAGTAATGACACTCTCAGGGATTCGTTCGTTGTTTGTTTGTTGTTTTACGTCCTAGCAACATCTAAGGTCATATCTGGACGGGTACGGACTTGTGATAGTGCACACTCATGGTGACTTTATAGTATTGCCCCACTGGGAAATCAGGCTGCTGGCACCATGACCCAATTTCCTACTCAGTCACATTATCCTGACACTGAGCTAACCAGTCCTTGCCCTATCATAATAATGCCGAGCGCCAGGCTAGGAAGCGACAAGTATAAATTTTTAAGTCATTGGTATCACTCGACCAGGGTTCACTGGGAACCGAACTCCCGGTCTTCCACACGCGAGGCCCGCGTACTATTGATTAGGCTACCGCGCCCGGTAACACTCTAAGTCTAAGTGATCACCTCATATCATCCTAGTTCAGTTAAATAGCATTTCAAACCAGGGTTTCTATGGCAACAATCTGTAGGAAATGATCCTCCCCATAGCGAATGGAGAGCGTTGTCAAGGGAGAGTCTGAGCGATAACAGATTAACATTTTCTCAACTACGACTATATAATGGGTTCTAGCTATATATAAATAACATTTGCAGAATATTTCTCAGCATAGGAAGCTCATTGGCAACATATTTTCCCAGCAGGCCATGCGTGAGTCTCGCCCAAATCCAAGCGTTAAAATGCAGTCTACGGATTGGTTGGTATTGTTGGCGTAAGCTGAGTCCCCATTGCCACGGCAACCAGAACGCGTAACCACAGGTCATGTGACCAGTGTCTGGGTAGGGTTACACCGTAGTCACAGTCACACTATGCTTGTGATCGATTGTGACCACCTTGCGACCACCAAAAAGGGAAGGCTGCAAGGTGGTCGCAAGTGAATGTAAGCGGTCTGCAACCAATCGGCGACTGGTCCTTACGACCAAAGCAAACAAAAAGAAGGAAAACAATGGTCAGCGAGCGGTCGGTGACCATTGTTTTTCCCGCCTTTTTTAGTGTTGGTCACAAGGTCACTGGCTTTTGGTTGTTGGTCGCAAGTGGACGCAAGCCATGTGACTGGGGGAGGCTATTAAGTTGAAGCAGGTTCCCACATGCCGTTAGTGAAGTGTTAGTCGGTCATCATCATGGGTTATTGACAGTGTCGGATTAGTACAACCACACCACCTTCTCAAAACGGAATCTAAATAAAAGTTCGCACCCATATCAGATTGGAAGAAGCACCGTTGGAATGCTGTATGTTATAGACATCCTGACCCAGGTGTAATGTCTAGTAAATCAGTCAATGATATGTGAAGTGAGTAAGCGGAAGTTTCAATATTCAAATAATTTCCAGTAAAGCTTTCGTTTTGCTAACAATGTTGGTGCCTCCTACGGACGGCAGTGTAGGCCTACTAAATTAACATAAGAAATATGTGTTAATGAAATTCCTGAAAAATAATTTCTTTATTATAAATGTATCGTTTTGGAAATAAATTCTAGAATTAAAATTCATTAAACAATTATCTTAACTTCTTTTTTTTTCTTTCAGAAAATACGCTTTTTATTCCATTTTTGTTTTGTCTCTCTCCAGAAGTATGTCTTTCGAAAAAGGGCTAATTCCAAAGTGCCAATCCCAAAATTCTAAAAGATCTTTTCCAATAAAAAAGGAGGACAAATATAGAGTAATTAAAACTAAGGGATCAATTTGGTGAAAGATTATAACAATATGACCAACGATGGAACTTGTGCCAGTGCTGCCCAGTTGTGAAGACGTCTGGACATCCACATCTACGGTTACTGTTAGTTAGTTATTCGATGGCTAAATATGTTCATTAAGATTATTGTGATTGTTAAATATGCAGCTTGGTTATTTCGCAAGTGCCCACTTCCGGGTCAGAGGTCAGGGACTAAAGCTGTCCACTTACTGTAGGACGCCACGTAGGGCCGCATTACCCAGAAGTCAACTCTCTCTTTCTCTTTCTGATTCTCATTCCTGCCGCTGTCGTTGTGTGGCGCTACGATCGGGGTGTTTTCTCATGCACTGTTCTGCGACCCTCCAGCCGTGACCTGTTGCTGGCTGAACTCACAGGCATTCTCCACTGTTCTCACTGGGGTCAAGGTCATCTCATTTACACATGCAAGGTTATCCTGTTAGTTAAACACCATTGGGAAAGTGAATGTGGGGACGGCCTGGTGAGTTTGCATATCAACGGAATTTTAGTGGGGGTTTGGGGGGGGGGGGGGGTTGAGGGGGGGGGGGTGCGGAGGGGGGGGGAGTTATAGGCTTGCAATGTGGTAGCCAGAGTGGGAATTCGAGGGACAGTGTGAAAATATATACTTAAATAAATAAACCTAAACATCTGAATCAAACTGAATTTTCTGACCCGATGACCTGACCCGATGACCTGACCCGATGACCATCGTGACCTAATTAAGAAACTCCTAACTCGGTACATATAAATTACACACTTTCTTTTTAGCTTTGGACCCTTTTAAAATCAGAACGTAAGTTTTCACAATCAGTTGATTTGATTTTAAAAAAGAGATAAATATAGCATTTCTTTAAAAGAGTTTGACCACTATGAGATTTCAACAGAATAGTACATGTTTGTGGAACGCCCCAAAGAAATGATCAACGAGTGTGCCAGGATCAAAGTTTGACATGAAAAATCACATTTAGATCAATCTTTGTGACTTTTAAAATATTATGGATTTAAGAGATTATGCAGCTTTAATTATTGTAGTGGTCTGCACTGACCTCTCAGGCAAGTAACCACATAGACAGGTAGGCGTGGGGAGTGTATTGATATCAGGGAGCCTAGGTGGTGTAATGGTTAGCACACTGGCCCGGAATGCAAAGAGATGTGGGTTCGAGTCCCGCTCTAGGCACAATATTTCCCATTTTCATCACCCCCACGACATTATTATGGTTGAATACGAAAATTACTCGTGTCTTTCTAAGCACATACAATTAATACGAGCTAACCTGTAAACCAGGCTAAGTCAACATATTAGTAGCAAGCAAATTGCATCACAATTTCAGGTTATTTTGATTAGAAAGGGTGGTGATCTATCGCCCTAAGTGGGGTGGGACTTGAGTCCATCACATGATTACCAACACTGCCGTCGTCTTTATCGATATCATCACAGAGACTCTTGGATATCAAGTTACATATAGCACAATACCTGATTAATAATATCAAAGACAATGTACGATAACATCCGCCACTCAGCGCTTTCATATAGGAAATTCTGAAATAATCATGCAGTGCTGCCACCCAACGGCAAGGAAGGTGCATTGTCTTTGATTAGGTGTAGTGGTAGTTTTATTACTCAGACATAATCAGAAATTGTATTTAATGCATGGCACAGATTAAAGTGATTATAGTATGTTTGAACTTTACTATACTATAATATTGTTTTCATTATTAATATTAGGAGATAATACACTATAATTGTTGTTCATTGTCTTAAATGGTGCAGCAGTCAGGGTGGTCTAGGAAATCTGTCCACTTTTTTCAATGATACATCAGTCAAGCTGGGCTAGGGGACCTGTCAAATTACCTTGTTTGCTGAAGTTCATGGGAAATCGCTGAGTGGCGCGTCTTATCGTACATTGTCTTTGATAATATGTAACAAACTGGGCATGAGACTGAGTAGGAACCCAGCATGTTATTTATCACTTCAAAACACCTCAAATGTCCTTCACTGAATTTTTCTCATACTGCACCCAAAGCCCATATTTTATTAACGTCCGAGATAGCTAATAAATTGAGAACTTGCTCATAGACCAAATTTCTGATATTAACTCTTTACACTTATTGCTACATAGTTAACCACTGAGCACACATCATTTTAAACAAAGGGCTGCTTCCATAGTCAGCTTTAATCTTCTTATTGTATTTGCTTGAAATAAGTTTGTTTCCTTAGGCGAATGAAAAGAATAGATTATAAACACACACTGTGCAAAATGAGTAGGCCCCTACCTTAACCACAGGTCCACCATCACAATACCGACGTGTTACTGTTAGTTACGGGAACATATTCACACTAAGCAGATGTAAGCTTTCTACTTAGAATCTAGATATTGGTTTACAAAAGCGATTATGCCATAATTACGTTAACTTTTACAGCTAAAACTGTGTCAGGAATCACACACGTAGCCTATATATATATATATATATATATATATAATATATATATATATATATATATATTTCTATATATATATTGCTATATATATATATATATATATATATATATATATATAGAAAATATCCTGCTAATATTGTGTCGGTACAAAACGAGATAGATGTGTTTTATAAGACAGTTTTAATACACGTATATTATCATACAAGAATTTGACATACATATCACATATATAAATATATATATATAAATATATTTATATATGTAATATATATGATTATTTTCATGTAAAAATCTGTTATTTAAGTTACATTTTTGGATTTGTGCTTACGTGGTTTTAGTACCTGAACCCTTCATATATATATAAATAGAGATTATTTACTGATACGTCGTAATATGACATATTTAATTGCAGTCTTTACTTAATCATGACACACCCTGATGTAAGCTCATTGAAGCGACAGCATGTTAATGGATTATTTTCTTCGGAAGAATCTCACCGCGTTCCTTATCAGTTAAGAAATAAAAGGTTCAAAATAATAGTGTGATGTCAGTGATACAAACCACATAGGTCATTGCCTCTCCTTGCTTCTACGAAAGAAAATGTCAAACACAGACACACAGAAACACCGGTGCAAAGAAGAAAAATTCAAAAGGGAAAAAAAGTGCAATATAATTATCAACTGGCTGGTGGGGCAGTTGGAGACATTTGGGTAAAGACACATATCAATGTTATCATGGTTAGACAGGCTTGGGGGTTACTTCGACAACAACATACCATACATTTCACAGCCACACATGCATACGTTTACAGATAGACAATAGAGGGGAAAACCCCACACAAAAGCAGGGACACAAACAAAACATGCATCCGTCCACGACCAGCTCACACAACATATAACACATGCGCACACAAAGCACATTTTGCTTTGACACTTTGATGTGGATGGTACTTCTATTAAACCGCATAATATATGGTTCAGTGGCGCCATCTGGTGTGTGTGAAGACTCGCACGCCGACGACAGTTGGCAACGTCCTCTCGCTGTCACACTCACGCGCAGGCGCGCATTGAAGCGCCACCTCGAGTGTCCTGGTGCCGTGACGGCGGTGGCGCCACCTGGTGGATGGAGTGAGACTTACCGGTGACGCGGACGTTGAGGTCTGCCTCGCCGGCAGACTGCGTGTTGACACGGAAGAAGGACGACCTGTTGACTGCCACCTGGCGGATGCCCTCTCCGTGGACGGTCACTCGTGCGGCGTCCAGCATCTGCACCACGACGGGGCAGACTAGTCGAAGACACAAACAAAATTGATTGATTGGTGGTTGCTTTACGCCGTGTCGGCAGCATAGGCCATATTCACGGCGAGAAATGTTTGTTTTTTGTTCAAACCATCGCTTTTACATGTAAAAGCAGACAATCAATTATGTGCCAATCGACACTCATTAAATTAGAAAGCTCACAATCATATATTTGTGGTCAAGGGAAACAAATTCCCATAGAAAAAGAAAAGTTTGATTAATAATTGATAGAATCTATTTAGTAAACTATATGAGGTGGTACAGTCCAGCTGCCCTCAAAAAGGCTAAAATGTTTTCCTATTTTACCTTAGTAAAAAGGTCATGCATACTATCTGCAGTGTAGAACCGTTGGCGCAGGGCCAAAAAATCAATGCAACTTAGTAAAATGTGTTTGAGTGTCAGCGGGGACTGACACCCAATACATTCAGGGGGAGGTTCCCCGTTGAGCCTAAAAGCATGTGTAAGCCATGAGTGGCCAATACGGCAG
Organism: Branchipolynoe longqiensis; assembly: GCA_030323885.1. Classification (NCBI taxonomy): domain Eukaryota; kingdom Metazoa; phylum Annelida; class Polychaeta; order Phyllodocida; family Polynoidae; genus Branchipolynoe; species Branchipolynoe longqiensis. The sequence goes on from CM059197.1 coordinate 18,338,453, forward strand.
CGGCTAAGGACCACTTGGTCCCGCCGACCTCCCGCATGAGTCTGTGGTGGCTTTCCCACAAACAAAAAGTAAAGCTTGTTTTTAAAGCTTGTTTTATTTAATGATGCCTCTAGAGCACCGGCTATTGGACGTCAAATATATTGCCATTCTGACATATTTCTTTGGAGGAAACCCGCTGCCGCCACATAGGGTACTCTTTCGGATAAGCCACTAGGGTTTCGTTATATGCACTTTCCCACATACAGGACACCACATACCGCAGCCTTTGATGAACCAGTTGTGGACCACTGGTTGGAATGGAAAATAGCCCAAACTGCAAATGGGTCCATCCAGCAGGATCACAGATAATGGGCTATTAAAAGGAGAACTAGTCATTTACATTATAGGCCATAAGACGGCGTGTATGATGTGTTATAGTATGATGTGTTATCTCTCGCATGGCAATAATGAACAACAACACACAAGCTGTACGGGGACCAGGACAATTTCTCTAACTGCTCCGTCATTTATATACTGCAAGGTCATCCACATTTTCAACATTTTCACATTCGCACAAAGAGTACAAGTATATTTCCGCACCTCTCATTCCCCCACAAAAACACACATCAACAATTTATCACAGAAAATGACAGTGCTTTGGTAATGTTATATCAACATGTTATTAAACCATAAAACTCATACACACGGTGATTTCACAAGCTGATTTCACATGATTAATTCACATAGTGGTTTGATATGGTCATTTAATAAGCTGCTACTAGCATCACTTACTGGGGAGTAGTTCGCCATTGAACTTGACGTCTATCTGATGCTCGCGGTTGTCGCGGGGCACGAAAGTGACAAGGAAGACTCCCTTGCGCAGCATCTTGACAGTGTTTGGCACCGAGCCGCGGTTCACCATGATCTCCAGCTGCCCTTCGCCCGCCTGGTTCACATCGACTGGAGGCAGAAAAGTGGTGGCCACATTCACTTTGGGTTTTCTAATGTTATGCACAAACCTAGTCAGGGTGAGCCCTGGGGGTGGGGGGGGGGGCCGTTGGGTGAATAAAGTAGGACATGGGTGGGTGGGAGGACGGTGGGTGGGTGATTTGTCCACACTCACTGGTGATCTCCATACATTCTTCCTGAAGAATGCAAGATGAAATGAACATATACATATATATTATGTGTTGTAAAAGTGTTTATCTGTTTATGAATTATCACACTCAACACTTACTTGTGAACTCAATGAACTTGTCGATGAATGCTAGACCACATGAGAACATATATATATATGTGTGTGTGATGTAAAAGTGTTTATGTGTTTGTAAATGCTGACACCCCACACTTACTGGTGACCTCAATGAACTTGTCGATAAATACTGAACTACATGAATGTTGACACCCCACACTTACTGGTGAACTCAATGAACTTGTCGATAAATACTAAACTACATGAATGTTGACACCCCACACTTACTGGTGAACTCAATGAACTTGTCGATGAATACTAAACTACATGAAAGCATATATGTGTGATATAAGAGTATTTATGTGTTTGTGAAATGCTGACACCCCACACTTACTGGTGAACTCAATGAACTTGTCGATGAATACTAAACTACATGAATGTTGACACCCCACACTTACTGGTGAACTCAACGGGCTTGCCGATGACGCCGTGTGGAACGGGCGAAATGATGATGGCGGATGGGTCGTATACCTTCGCTGAGAATGGAGAGCCGGGGATGGCGGCATTGTTGAACCTCACATCAATCGTGTGGATACCTGGAAGTGGCGAATAAAGGAAGTGGTGAAAAAAGGATATGTATACATAGCTCTACATATAATATATGTGATGTATGATCTATTATGCCAATATTATTTAGGGTGTAGTGTTAGATACCTCACCACTGCCTGTTTCTCTATATGTTGTATCTACATGTATTTGTTGGCAGTTCTCTACCTTTGCTTAAGTGCTGGTTAGGCACTGCTGAGTGACCTGGACACCTGCTCAAATGCATGCAGGTAGACCTACTTTATTCTGGGAGTGGCCGACTGCTGCAACCACCTGTTTTCATTCAAAATGTAGACTTAATGAATGATTTGTAGGCCTTTTCATGGGTCCAGCCAGAGGATTTCGCGCTCCAAACCATATTCATTGTTCTTTTCTTTGAAGGAAGAATATAAATAATAATATGCATCCTGCACAGTGGAGGATGTTTTCATTTCAAATATCTCCAAAATTAGCTTTTTTAAATGGAAGCTATTTAAAATAAAGGTTACTAAATGAATACAGAAGATAACTTCTCCTAGTTATATGATACTACTATTGACATATTGCTATGGGACTTTTGGGTTACAGAATTCCATTGTGTTACAAGCTGCAAATTGTGTATTCAACAGTTATTGTATACCTTACTCTATTTACCTTATAGTGTAAATAACGCTGAATTGTAAAATGACTAGAAGACCAATGCTTCAGCATTAACAAAAGAGCAGAATACACATATTCACCACCAAATAAAAAGAGAGAAAAAAAGTAAATTAGACCATAGCGATCAATCTGTCTCTAAAATTAAATAAAAGGCAGAAACAGAAAAATCATCAGACTGCAGAAGTTTACGGGTCACGTGGTGCACCGGAAGCTGGGTACTCACCGACCTCACTGGGCGTGTACTCCACCCGGTAGTTGCCGTTGTACTGGTTAACCACCTGTACTGGGACACGGCGTTGGGTAGGGGCTGGAAGGTAAAGGAAAAATAGCTTGTTTTATTTAACGACACCTCTAGAGCACATTGATTTTAATTGCACTTCAAACATATTCAAACAAGGTTATTTCCAGGCTTTTCAAGGCGGTTTTTGAGAGGAATTCAAGACTATTTTCATTTGGATTTCAGGAGAAAAAAAACAATGGCAAATGGCGATTTCAGACTAATTTAAATCAGTTGGGACAGTTTAATGGAATTCAAGGCTTTTCAAGACTAATTAAAAAGTTTGTTTTATTTGTGACGCCTCTAGACCCCATTGGTTTTTATCACTGGCTACCCAAAATAGGTTAAATTCAAGCCTTTTTCAATGCCTTGAAATGGGGCAAACGAAGTTCAAGACTTTTCAACACTTTCCAGACCCCGTACGGACCCTGCATAGGGAATATTAGGAGCCCAGCTACAGAGGAACTCTGTAGACCCTGCAAAGATGCTGCATGCCGTTTGCACTTACTGAAGACCGTCGCCTGCAGCGTCCCATCAGCACTTCCGGTCCGGACCTCAAAGGACGCCAGCGATCTGGCGGACACCATCTGGAGGCCAGAGCCCGTGCTGGTCACGTTGGCAGCACCCTTAACGTCGATCCTCCATGGGCTTTCTGCAAGGTCAATGTCAAAGCTCAAGCTTATGGCACGCTAATGAAGCTGATCAAACTGCTTAAGTCACTAGTTAAATTCACTAAGCATAGTTTGCATAGGTGCATTGTGAGTGAGTTGGCAGGAACAGTGCACCCCCCACCCCCCTGTCTGCTGCGGCATAGACTCATCTTCAGCTGGACAGCGGGAGTCCATCTCCTCCCCCCCCCCCCCACCTGTCTGCTGCGGCATAGACTCTCTCAGCTGGGGGATCCATCTCCTCCCCCCCCCCCCACTGTCTGCTGCGGCATAGACTCATCTTCAGCTGGATGGGGAGTCCATCTCCTCCCCCCCCCTGTCTGCTGCGCCATAGACTCATCTTCAGCTGGACGGGGGAGTCCATTTCTCCATCCACCCGGTTGGCCAGTGGACTTTCACACCTTTTTCGCCATCACCCACAGTCCGCCAACCCAGCATCACTCTCTGACTAGCTGGTGCTGCACAGAATTAAAACTTACGCGCCCTACTCCTAAAGCTAGGGACAGCGAGGATGTGTGTGTCGCACAGGCGGCAAGTACAAGCAGATGGCATGCGGTTCTCACGTGCATGGAATTACCATACTCTCACAGGTTAACCCCCATTTTTGCGTTAACGCCCAGCGTCCACTTGGCCAATATTTCGTAAACTCCCACCTCTTAAACGCCCATGTGTGGGTAAATGTCCACCCGCTACTTCAGTGATTTGCCAATTTAAACCCATAGGGCATTAACCCATGAGAATATGATATATTACCTGGGACTTCACGGCCGTTGAAGCGCATCTGGATGAGGTGGGGTGTGGGGTCCTTGGGGACGAAGGAGGCGTGGAAAAGCCTGTTGCCACGGTTCTGCACCGAGCAGGGGATCGTCCCGTCATTCACCATGATCTCAAGGTTACCCGACCCGGCAGCCGAGGCGTCGACTGCAGTGGCAATATTGTAGTGGTCTCAATAAGTGACTTAAAAATGGGCGCACGCCACATGTTTTGCTTGTTCGTTATTGTTTTACGTCCTAGCAATATCTAATGTCATATCAGACAAATTATGGCCTGTGTTGTTCTATTCAGAATGGACGTCATGTGCATTAAGCAGAGATTCCAGTCGTGTATATTCATGCAGGAGAAAGTGTCACGGGTCATATGTAAAATAATTACACAATGGTGGGTGAAAAGTCAAGCTTGTTTTATTTAATGAGAACATTGATTTTTATCATCGGCTATTGGACATCAAACATATGGTAATTCTGACATTTATTTAGAGGAAACCCGCTGCCAGCAAGGGGTCTCTTATATGCACTTTCCCACAGACAGGACAGTGCATACCACAGCCTTTGATGAACCAGTTGTGAACCACTGGTTGAAATGCAAAATAACGCAAACTACAAATGGGTCCACTCAACAGGATCAATCCACTGACCGACCGCTTCACAGTTGTCACTCTACCACCTGAGCTACGTCCCACTCCAGTTTGTGGCCAGAAGGGGAGCGGGTGTCTGTATGCCCAAAGAGCGCGAGTGGAACATTCAATCAACTTTGCTCAAATTAAGAGAGGGAATGAGGACTTACTCTGGAACTCGACTGGCTTGCCAACCAATCCTTGCCGACTGAGGCTGAGCACCTTGATCCGATTCCAGTCGGAGCAGACGGCGCGGAACGGACTGCCCGCGATCGGCTTGCCATAGTACATCACATCGATACGGTACTCCCCTGTGTGACGTGACACAGTTACAATGAGGTCAGCAGGTCAGGAGCTCAGGTAGATCAAGTATTCACCTGCAGTAGGGGTGAATGACATTGACAACGAGGTTTAAATCCTGAGTAAAAATTGTTTCGGTAAACTTAGGTCCTGGTTCCAGCAAACAGTGTTTATTTATATTGGCGTAGAGTTGCTTTCATAACAAGATGGCAGCCACTGAATTCTCACGCCATCAACTTTTAATGTCTATTAATCGACATGATTTGATAAATTCTGCACTCCACAAGTAGCGGGCTTTGAAAGATGAGTGTGGAGAATACATCAAGCTGGTTAGATTGGAGACTGACATGATTATGTTCAAATCCCAACAATGTGACAGATTTTCTATAGCGATGTTTAGCAACCCTCTGTATGGAACAGGGCCGCGGGAGTATCTAGAGGTCAGGAGGTATCTCCTACAGCGTGGCGAGTGAGTGAAGCTGATTTTCATGCCATTTCAGCAACAGAGGGCTACACCCAATTTTGTCACTACATGAGTTACAGGCTGAACTACTCTGGTGTATAATTTGTTATGCGAATATTATTTTGAACGGAGTAAACCTATATTGCCTGTCTGCTAGTAACCTTATATACATCTGTGTCACTGAATATCAGCAGGGTTAATTAATATACGAAGGCCGTTGATGACGATATACGACTGAGTGTTATTATTATTATATAATTGTGTAATTACGGGCCAGCAGGCCGACACGCTCCCTCCTGTAGGAGGAGCAGTTCTTAGGTTTGCATATACTCGCTTTGTTAATAGCTCACAACACTGGGCTGAAGCGCCTTGGCTACCAGCTCAATTTCCCTTAGCGACTCCATGGAGGTCACATGCGCTCGTGCTCCCCCAATATCTCTCTCACTTGCGCAGAATCTTGACTTAATCTTTGAGAAAATGGAAATAGTTAAAGTTACATAAGCCGATGGTTTACTATTTCAAAATATGGATAGCATAGGCCTATTGGGACACAGCGAATATTCCTGTTAGAGAAGTATGTTAGAATTAGGAAACCAGATGTTTAAATGCTGAAAATAGAATCAAATATGGTCACGTGACTGACCTACATCCGCTGGGGTGTACTCGATCCGGTAGGTTCCATCACCGACAGGTGTCACTGTGCATGGCACGTTCACTCCATTAGGACCTGCGTGGAGAGAATAGACGGGTTCGTAATTCTGACTGCGCATGCGCTGAAAACGGCATCGACAGCAAAACAAGACCGATCGGCCATTGAGTTTGCTGATATGCGCAGTGCAAAACTTTGATTTTATTCAAAATTAATAGAAATACAGAACAATAAGGCATACACATGGATTAACTCATGCAACATAATACAATAATGATGTAATGAGTATATTTAAGACACACATATCCAGAATTAAACATTTTGAGCTAAGAAACATCCAATTCCCCACAAAACAATCAGTTACTTTACTTAGCCTTAGCTCTGAGACTCTCGTGAGACGGCTACATGCAGTGTCTACCTGTCGTCTCAAGAACTCACTCTGCAGGGATCGCGACCTGCGGGGAGCCGTACCTGCGATGTTGACCCTGATCTCGCCGCTGTGAGCCCCGTGCGTGTTGACGATGAAGGTGGCTCGGCGTCCCACCTCGATGCTGGCGAGCCCGTCACCCTGCGCGCGCACCAGCCCCGAGTCGACGATGTCCAGCGTGTAAGGCGAGCCTGCAGAGGGACAATGTAGGCACGCTCTTATTTAAACAAGAAGTGAAGCTTGTTTTATTTAACGACACCTCTAGAAATCATTGATTTTTATCATCCGCTATCGGACATCAAACATATGGTCATTCTGACATATTTCTTTTGGAGGAAACCCACTGCTGCCACATAGGCTACTCTTTCCGATAAGCAGCAAAGGGTCTTTTATATGCACTTTCCCACAGACAAGACAGCACATACCACAACCTTTGATGAACCAGTTGTGGACCACTGGTTGGAATGGAAAATAGTCAAACTGCAAATGTGTCCACTGAGCATAATTGATGGGATGATCAACACCTTCACAGGTGGACACTCTACCACCTGAGCTATCCCGCTCACCTTATTTAAGCACAACACCACAAATACATCACCCGTGATCGTCCACTGAGATGACAAACAAACTTGGAATGGTGGCGTTCTCTGTGGTGGAGTGGTTAGAGTCTCTGACTTTTTTCTAGGTCAGACTCCTAATCTGAGGGTCGGCGGTTCGATTCCCCATGCCCCCAGCTCTGGCAATTTGGATTTCCACCGCTGTGTATAACTTACAGCGTCATCAAAGGCCGGTTGCTCTCATTTTTTTTACTAAATGTATTTTATTCAGCGAATAATGTCTTTTGTCAGCGCCAGAGCACTGGTCTTCCGGCCGTTAATTACAATTTGTTGGTACATAAATGACAATATCAGTTGCAATAATAACCACATGAAAAACCTGTTCGATAAGAGAAGCATAATATAAATTGACTATTTCTCGTAATAGTAACTGCATGCAATTCCAGTTCAACATATGTATTATGCACTTGGTGAGCATGCATCAATAAATGTACAAGATGACTCTAGAATTGTGTTTAAACACTTCTTTCTTCCTTTGTTTTCTCTCTTCTCTTTTCAAAGAGATATAACATATCTACAATACACATATATATATACTATATTGCAAATATGCAAATCAGTGGATCCAATCACCAATACCAAATGCGGAAACCTGGCCATTTAAATTTTTTTTTTTTTTTTTATCCCATCACGAGTGTTCCGTTCTGTGTGGCCTAATGATGGGGATCGCGGTCTGAGATTGCAGTGGGGACTTACATCAGACAGGTTTTATGTCAATTTAAAGGAAAATTTTAGGTAATAGGTTTTGAAAGAAGGTGTAGTAGGGGTGGGGTAAGGGCGGGGAAGGGGATCAGCGTGCAGGGCTGTGTAGTGCATTTGAGAACATTTATATATATATATGTATGTACAAGGGTCAGGGCAAGGAAGGCCTTTAGAATACCTATAACCGTGTCAGGGTCTGACAGGCCGGGTTGTATTTTCAAAAAGTTTTTAAAATTCAAGGAGACTTGTGGACTGTCTTGTCCTCACTGGAAGTTTATTCCACAATGTGCCACCTCTGTAAATCGGTGCTTTAGTCAGTTTGTTTGTTAGTGGCATGGGGTGTTTTTAGAAGTGTTAGCACCGCTCTGTCTGGTTACTCTGTTTGTATGGTCAACATATTGTTCATCATTGGATCTTTTATACATGAGACTGAGGAGATGTGTGTCCCTCCTTTGGCTAAGGTAGCTGACTTGTGCTTTAGCATGCATTTCCTTTACAGACAGCGTTTTCCCTCTGTAGACAGTTCTAAGTGCCCTGTTTTGAATCCTCTGTAATTTGTTTTCTTGTTGTTTTGTCAGCAGTCCATATATTAAATCATTGTAGTCAATTATTGGAAGGAATAAGAAAGAAAGAATAGTGGCTTTATATAGTAACAGGGCTGTATTCTCGCTCCATGTAGTACCATAATTTTTCTGCAAGTTGTCATTTTTAAATGGCTATCATTTGAGTAAGTCTTAGAGAGTTGTCGATTACCATTTCGTGTAAGAATCGAGAGTGTGGTCCCTAAATATTGTGTAAGATTCTACCTCATTCAATACTGCATCACCCAAAATGTAAAATGATAGGGTTGTGCTCTGGATTTTTTTACTTTTGGTTGCAAAAAAATTTATGTATGTGGCCATTGTCTCATGTGGTTGTGGTGAGGTTATAAAAATCCCCTTGGAGTCGGTAAAAGTTGTTAGGGCTCGGGCTTTCTTTTTCCATCGATCCAGCACCAGCAGTGGAATGAGGAAGACCAGTCGTCTATGACTGAAATTTCCCCTGCTTAAACAACTAATGGACCCAAAACAAAATAAAATAAATATATGAAAGATGTCATGGGTGGGATTCCCTCATCACATGATCTAACATGGTTCTCCATATGAGCAAATATGGTTCCCCACAGAGTAGGGAACTCCGGGGAATCCTATATGTTCCACTTGTACACTAGCTATTATGGCGCTCTCCCTCCACATATTCAGTTACACAAACTGAAAAGGTGTGCTAGGAGAGCATTTGTTGGAGTACAGTTCCAGTCTCAGTAGCCTATGCCAGGTCCATTTAATTACAAATAGCTGGTATTGGAAATGGCATGGCTCAATGCCTTGATGAGTTGTAATTAATGGAATAAATTAAATTACTTTTTAAATAAAAAGATGAAATGCATGCTAAATATTCTGAGGTATAACTTGTTATGCAAATATTAGTTAGAATGCAGCCAAACACTGATTGTCCATCTGTTACTGATTGTCATAGTCTAGTACTAATTCTGATACAACTGCCTAGCTAATTCAGGTTTGGCGGTAGGTTACTTTATTAACTCGCTTGCAAAGTGTTTATTATATATTTTTACTCAGTAACCTTATTGTTTCTCTACTTGCCGGCCACTCACTATCTGCTAAGGTTTAACTCACTACTGCTTATTATCCAGGTCCTGAGCACCTTGGATAACTGCTCCACTGCTCTAAACTATGCTACTTTACCGGTGGGTGATGTCACATGACCGCGTTCATCCCCACAATCTCAGTATCTGCCTCGCTCACACAGATTAGTTAATTTAATAAAGAGGTGGACAATTGGGTCGAGCCAGAGTTTGCTCAACCAAACTTATTATCTCTGCCTTTTTAATTGCGTAATAATATAAATACTATTTAAGAAGAGGGAGTTCTAACAGGTTGGTGCAGAGAAACAAATACTCGAATTTTCCTTAAGCATTTTTGTTCCTTCTTTCCTTCTTTCCTTTTTTCTTAAGAAAATTGCGAGGTTCCCAACAGCCAATAACCGACTTTGGCGACATTTTGCGACATTTTGCAAGCTTCTTTCCGGCGGCATGACAGTATGAACATGGATTTTTGTTGTTGTTTTTGACGAAAAAAAAGACAGTTATTGATCCCACTTACACAACACTAAAACCAACCAGAGTTGGCGAGCCGAAACATGGCTTGAATTATTAATCACCATCAAGCCATGTTCCATGCCCAGCCTCTCCATCCTAGACTGAGGTAGTTTCACCGTGAGACCGTTAGCGTTACCTGTCTGTGTGTGGGGGGGGGGGGTGCAGACTGTCACCTGCGTCTATTAGCAGACCGTCCACGGGGAGGAGGGAACTAGGGAGGGGAAGAGGGGAGGGGAGGGGAGGAGGGGAGGGGAGCAGGGGAGCAGGGGGGAGGGCGGAGATGGAATGGGATGGGAAGGAAGGAAGGAGACGGCGTGGGAGGAGGGGAGGGTGCTTTTGTTATGTGGGTGTGGGTGTGGGTGTGTATGTGTTAGGATGTGGGTGTGTGTGTCTATGTCTTGGTGTGTATATGTTGGGGTGTGGGTATGTGTGAGGGTGTGGGTGTGTTGGGGTGTGTGGATGTGGGTGTGGGTGTGTATGTGTGGGTGTATGTGTTGGGGTCTGTGCGTGGGTGTGGTTGTGTGTGAGGATGTGTGTATAGGTATGTGTGGATGTGGTGTGTGTGGGTGGGTGTGGGGTGTGGGTGTGTGTATGTGTTGGGTGTGGTGGGTTGTGTGTTTGGGGTGTATGTGGTGGGTATGTGGGTGTGTTGTGTTGGGTTGTGTGTGGGTATGCGGGTGTGTATGTGTTGGGTTGTGGGAGGGTGTGTGGGTGTGTATGTGTTGGGGTGTGGGTGTGTGTGGGCGTGTGGGTGTGTATCTGGTGGTGTGTATGTGGGTGTGTGGGTGTGCAAGCATCCGTCAAACTGGTAAATTAAGCTCTAATTAATAATATCAGAAATGTCTAAAAGTCACACGCATCTGAAATATGACCCAATAGACCCTTCAGGAGATGGTGTCTTACTGAATCGATTCACTGCTCTAAATTACAGAAATATAATTACTTTGCGAATTCAGAGCAGTGAATATGAACAAACCGGGCTCCACCTCGTCGTAAGTTTCGTGCAAATAACATGCTGCTTTGTGCCTTATGTTATTCAGCGTTCCACAATGAATGCCCCCCCCCCCCCCACACACACACGATCACGAGCACGTACTGCGCATGTACACAACGTGCACGCCAACAGAATAAAGTAAACTTGTTTTTATTTAACGACACCTCTAGCACAAAACCCAGCCCTGCAGCGCCTCGCCCCCCACGGAATTACGGGTGTGCCTCGATCGAGGCATTCCAGGACACGGCTGAGTCAGAGGTAGTTCCCAGCCCAAGCAATAGTGAAAACGAGGCTTAAGCCGCATACAAATCTCCCACACTGAGGCATAGTCAAAGGTAGCCACTGTGCTTGCAAAAACAATATTGAAAACGAGACTGTAGTCGAGGACATATCTCACAGATTAAATGTTTACAATGAGGCTATATCAAAGGTAGCCACTGTACATGCGAAGCTAATGGTAAAAACGAGGCTATAGCCTCATACAGCCCTCCCAAACTAAACCATAGCGTTGAAGCTGCATAGTCCGAGGAAAACATCAAATTTTCAAAACCAAAGCAATTATCTAGATTTCATTCTACATATCTAGCCCAGATACCGGTGCACCTATTAAACATGTGTTGTCACATAGAAGGGAATACTGAGCCAATTTTATTCTATAGTGTCAGAATATAGATGCCTTTCAATGTTTATAAAGATTGTGTATGCGCACGCAGCTTGGCTGCAGAACGAAGCCACACTGCCATTGAGTTTGCCGATACGCGCAGTGCAAAATGTCAGTTTTATTCAAAATTAATAGAAATGCAGAACCCTAACCTTATAAATTTAATATAATCTTTTTGTTGAATATGTTTTCTATATGTGTCCCAACCGGTTTGTTTCTACGTGGTGTGGTTTTAGAGATATTTCACATTTTCTGTATGAAGATTGCTCATAGCCATTGAGTTTGCAATGTGACCCTGTGTTGTCCTGCAGCCAAGCTGCACGCACATTGACTTAAATGCCTATGCTGACGTCACATGAAATAGGTATATTGGCGTGCTTGCCAAAATTAATTTTCCATGTTTGCATTTCAAATATCTCAAAAGTTAGCTACTTAAAATAAAATTAATTCAAGCTATAGTAAGGTGGATTATAATGATCAACCTAATATATTTATCTCAGAAAACTGCAAACCATCGGACTATGCAACTTTAACGGCGCTGACAACTGGAGGGCGATCCATTAAACATGCACTATTACTAGAATACGAAATGACCTATTTGTATTAGCATAATACACAATACAACACATATTATGTAGAGATAACTACCTGCCGCCCTGAGTGTACTCGTATATGCGTCTCCATAGAGTGTAAGTGGGCGGTGGTTATCCAGTCCTCCAGGGTTGTAGCCGGCCCCCACCCCTCCTCCAGGCGGACCCGCGCCACCCTGCCAGTACCGCAACATCTTCCTCCAGTATGCCCCGACCACCTGCACCAGCTCCCGCCGCCTTACAGCGGCACTGCCTGCAGCCTCGCTCCAGTGACCACCATTGATTAGAGGCGTTCCTCCTCCTTCTCCTCCTCCTCTGGTTGCTATATTTCTCCACTGGGTGGCAGCACCCGATCTTGGCTAGGCGCCAACTACTGCAGTTGCGATTCCATTCCAGGCGGAATATAAAGACGTTTCCGACAAGTGTGAGTGTGGTGGGTGTGTGGGAGGGAACACTCTTCTCCAGTATGGAGGGTTGTGTAGGAGGAAACACTCTATCCTCCAGTATGGTGCGTTGTGTAGGTGGCAATGCTCTATCCTCCAGTATGGAGGGTTGTGTAGGAGGCAACACTCTATCCTCCAGTATGGAGGGTTGTGTAGAAGGAAACACTCTATCCTCCAGTATGGTGGGTTGTGTAGGCGGCAACGCTCTATCCTCCAGTATGGTGGGTTGTGTAGGAGGCAACACTCTTCTCCAGTATGGTGGGTTGTGTAGGAGGAAACACTCTTCTCCAGTATGGTGGGTTGTGTAGGAGGCAACACTCTATCCTCCAGTATGGAGGGTTGTGTAGGAGGCAACACTCTATCCTCCAGTATGGAGGGTTGTGTAGAAGGAAACACTCTATCCTCCAGTATGGAGGGTTGTGTAGGCGGCAACGCTCTATCCTCCAGTATGGTGGGTTGTGTAGGAGGAAACACTCTTCTCCAGTATGGTGGGTTGTGTAGGAGGCAACACTCTATCCTCCAGTATGGTGGGTTGTGTAGGAGGAACCACTCTATCCTCCAGTATGGAGGGTTGTGTAGGCGGCAACGCTCTATCCTCCAGTATGGTGGATTGTGTAGGAGGCAACACTTTATCCTCCAGTATGGTGGGTTGTGTAGGAGGAAACACTCTATCCTCCAGTATGGTGGGTTGTGTAGGAAGCAACACTTTATCCTCCAGTATGGTGGGTTGTGTAGGAGGAAACACTCTATCCTCCAGTATGGTGGGTTGCGTAGGAGGCAACGCTCTATCCTCCAGTATGGTGGGTTGTGTAGGAGGAAACACTCTATCCTCCAGTATGGTGGGTTGTGTAGGAGGCAACACTCTATCCTCCAGTATGGTGGGTTGTGTAGGAGGAAACGCTCTATCCTCCAGTATGGAGGGTTGTGTAGGTGGCAACGCTCTATCCTCCAGTATGGTGGATTGTGTAGGAGGCAACACTTTATCCTCCAGTATGGTGGGTTGTGTAGAAGGAAACACTCTATCCTCCAGTATGGTGGGTTGTGTAGGAGGCAACACTTTATCCTCCAGTATGGAGGGTTGTGTAGGAGGCAACACTCTATCCTCCAGTATGGTGGGTCTGTGGGAGGGAACGCTCTATCCTCCAGTATGGAGGGTTGTGTAGGAGGCAACACTTTATTCTCCAGTATGGTGGGTCCGTGGGAGGGAACGCTCTATCCTCCAGTGTAAGTGTGGAGGGTGTGGAGGAGGGAACACTATCCTCCAGTATCGTAGGTGTGTGGGTGGGAACACTCTATCCTCCAGTATGGTGGATGTGTATGAGGGGACACTATCCTCCAGTGTGAGTCTAGTGGGTGTGTGGCAGGGAACACTCTATCCCCCAGTGTGAGTAAGCCTGGAGGTGACCAGTGCTGTCCTCCAGTGTTGGGCGTCTCTGGAGGTCAGTTTCAGGGACGTGAACAATAAGAGAGGTTGTTCACTCATGACGCGCCATGACAGGTCACATGAACAGACTTCAGGCCAGTACTGCCACATACCACCACAACAATAGCCACCCGCCCCGCACACGCACACGAACTGTACGGACAACTTAACAATATATGGTCAAAAATAATATAGGGTACACATAGTTCAACAATGGAATCTAATCAAATATATTGTTATGAACCGGGCGCAGTGGCCGAATCGGTAGAGCTTTGGCTTTGCATGTGGAATGGAAGGTCGGGAGTTCGGTTCCCGGTCGAGTCAAACTGATGACTTATAAAATTGATACTTGTTGCTTCCTAGCCCAGCAATCGCCATTAATAGGATAGGGCAAATATTGGCTAGCTTAGTGTCAGGATAATGTGACTAAGTGGGATATCGGGTCATGGTGCCAATGGCCTGATTCCCCAGTATGGCAGCACTACAAAGTCACCATGAGTGTGCACTGTCACACGTCAGTACGCATCCTGATATGACCTTAAATGTTGAAAGGACTTAAAACTCCATCAATCAACATATTATTATGATATATATAATTTAAATAGAACAAAATATATTAACTATATCAGGACAATAGGACACCGAACATGCGCACACAAACTCAGTGCATATATGAATAAATAATTTAACATCAGAATACTTTGAAATATAATAAATGATATACGTAATTTAACATTGGAATCAAACAAAGTATAACAAATGTATTATATTCTAATATTAGGCGACACTAACATATATATATACATACTAGCTAAACACTAGACACACATATTATGGCCAAAAAAAGAAGATTAGAATTATATTTGTTTGAAATACAAGTTTTGTGTTTATAATTCTTTGTGATTCTTTTACCCAAAAGTAACAATCAATTCATATTCAAAAAGAATTAAACATTTCCGAAAAGAAAATTGGTCGGGAGTAGACAATATGATAGGGGGGGGTCACTTTATTATGGGAGTCAGAATATTATCTCACATTTGCAGCCTGGTATCCCAGTGGGGCCGCACTATGAAGTCGCAATGAGGGCGCACAGTCACAAGTCGGTACCCGTCCTGACATGACCTTAGATATTGCTAGGACGTACAACCCAAACATACCCAAACAAGCTCAGTATCAGTATAATGTAACTGAGAGGGATATCGGGGTTACGGTGTCCGCAACCCGACCTCCCTGTGGGGCAGCACTATAAAGTCATCATGAATGCGCACAGTCACAAGTCGGTGCCCGTCCTGATATGACCTTATATGTTGCTAGAATGTAGAACCCAAACAGACAAACTCTTCGACTGGATTACCAATTGACGATAGACCGGCTCTTCCCCTGTGCACAGTCCCTGATTTGGATGAAGAGAGGTCCGAGACTATTCCATTTGTGATGCCCCTCCCAACGGCCTAGGGGTGTCACACATATTATGCACCTTTTTTTCTTGAAGATTTATACTGTCTATTACAGCTTGGCCAGAGACCTCTTACATGTTGAGGCCCGAGGCGCCTGAAAAGACTATAGGTAAATCTGGCGGTGTCTCTCCCCATCCCCCGTCCCCCCTTCCCCTCTCATTCCGTCCTGATATGACCCTGTATGTTGCTAGGATGTAAAGCAACAACACACACAGTCCCCTTCCATCTCCTCCCCTCTCCTCCTCTCCCCTTCCTAAGCTTACCTCCTCTCCACAAGCCCATGTCCCCCTCCCTCCCATCTCTTCCCTCTCCTCTCCTCCCGTCTCCTCCTCTCCCCTTCCTAAGCTTCCTTCCTCTCCACAACCCCATGTCCTCCTCCCCTCCCATATCTTCCCTCTCCCCTCCTCCCCTCTCCTCCTCTCCCCTTCTAAGCTTCCTTCCTCTGCACCACCCCATGTCTCTCCTCCCTCCTCTCCTCCCATCTCTTCCCTCTCCTCTCCTCCCGTCTCCTCCTCTCCCCTTTCTAAACTTACCTCCACTCCACCACCCCATGTCCCCCCTCCCTCCTCCCTCCCATCTCTTCCCTCTCCTCTCGTCTCCTCCTCTCCCTTTCTAAGCTTCCTTCCTCTCCACCACCCCATTCCTCCTCCCCCTCCCTTCCCCTCTCCTCCCCATCCCTCCTCTTCTCCCTACCTCCACTCCCCACCCCTTCCTTCCTCCCTCCCCTCCCCCTTCTCTCCCTCCACTCCACCACCCATGTCCTCTCTCCCTTCCCTCTCACTTACCTCCTACCCCATTCCCTCCTCCCCTCTCACTCCCCTTCCTCCTACTCCACCTCTCCTCCCCCTCCTCCCTCCCCCTTTCTACTTCCTCCACTCCACCACCCCATGTCCTCCCTCCCTCCTCCCCTCTCACTCCCCTTTCTAAGCTTACCCTCCACTCCACCACCCATCCCTCTCGCCCTCCCCTCCCTCCCTTCCTCCCTCCCTCCACCCCCATTCCTCCTCCCCTCCACCTCCCCTTCCCTCCACTCCCACTCCCTCCTCTCTCCCCCTCCCCTCTCATCCCCTTTCTAACTTACCTCCACTCCACCACCCCATGTCCCTCTCCCCCTCCCCTCTCATCCCCCTTCTAACCTCTACCTCCACCCCCCACCCCTGTCCTCTCTCGCCCTCCCCTCTCACCCCTTCCTAAGCTCCTCCACTCCACCACCCCATGTCCTCTCTCCCCCTCCCCTCTCATCCCCCTTTCTAAGCTACCTCCACTCCTCCACCCCATTCCCTCTCCGCCCTCCCCTCCTCCTCCCCCTTCTAAGCTTACCTCCACTCCACCACCCCATGTCCTCTCTCCGCCCTCCCCTCTCATCCCCCTTTCTAAGCTTACCTCCACTCCACCACCCCATGTCCTCTCTCCGCCCTCCCCTCTCATCCCCCTTTCTAAGCTTACCTCCCCACCACCACCCATGTCCCTCCTCCCCTCCCCCTCCTCCCCCTTTCGAAGCTTACCCTCCACTCCCACCCCATGTCCTCTCCTCCGCCCTCCCCTCTCATCCCCCTTCTAACTTACCTCCACTCCACCACCCATGTCCTCTCCCCCCCTCCCTCCCCCCCCCCTTCTAAGCTTACCTCCACTCCACCACCCCATGTCCTGTCTCCGCCCTCCCTCCCCCCCCCCTCTAGCTTCCTCCACTCCATCACCCCATGTCCTCTCCCCCCTTCCTCCCCCCCTTCTAAACTTACCTCCACTCCACCACCCCATCCCCCTCTCCTCCCATCTATTCCCTTCCCCCTTCTTCCCTCTCCTCCCCTTCTCTACCCTCTGCTCCCCTGTTCTTCCGCCCTTCTGCACCGCCCACATTCTCTCTCCCCTGCCTCTCCCCTCTCCTTCCCTCGCCTGCCTTCCCTTCCCTCTTACTTCTCCTCCCCTCCCGGCTTCTCCCCTCTCCCTTTAGCTGTTCTGATCTTCCCCTTTCCTCCCTCCTTCCCTTCTTCTTCTCATGCTCCTCTCTCGCCTCCTCATCCCAGCCTCCTCCCACCCCCATCCCCCTCTCCCCTCCCCCGGTTCCTCTTGCAACCCCCTCTCCCGCTCCATCCCCTCTATCTCCTCTTCCCCCCTCACTTCCCTCCCCGCTCCCCACATATTCACTCTGACTGCTCATAACCTGAACAAATGACCCCGTCTTGATGTGACCTTAGATGTTACAAGGACGTAACACTCCAGAAAAAACAAACAATCACTTCGGCACGTGTGTAAACATGCTATTTGAACAACGTGGCCATTATTAGGATGACCTTGAATTACTGGTTAGTGCCAAGTAAAGAGGACATCGCGACCTCTGCTCAATATATCAGCAATCAATTATCATTTAGACCAATTATGATTACAGCATTTCCTAAATGAATTTTCCTGGAATAATATGTCAAATTAACCCATACCGTATTCGAAGTAATAGATATATATCACATATACAATTTATTTATTGTATATGGGTCAGGATCACGAAAAGAGGCCAATTGGGGAAAGTTGTCGGCGTCAAGCATGGATGTCGGCGTCGATCGGTATAATTATAATTTAGCATTGACAGAGGTGTTGGAAAGTCTTAAAATTTATCCTGAATGTAAAGGTCGAGAAAATACAACAACCTTATTTGTTTCTAGGATAATTTAATATAAAACAAAGAAATGCACAAGACTTTAAGAATTGCGACACTGACATCTGTTAAAGTTGTCGGCCTCGATCATTGGATGTCGGCGTCGATCGGTATAATTATAGTTTAGCATTGACAGAGGTGTTGGAAAGTCTTTAAATTTATCCTGAATGTAAAGGTCGAGAAAATACACCAACCTTATTTGTTTCTAGGATAATTTAATATGAAACAAAGAAATGCACTACACTTTTAAGAATTGCGACACCGACATCTTCAATTGACCACCGATTGGCCCGTTTTCGTGAGGCTGACTCATATATATATATCTCATACCACTGAATGTAAATATATAATACATATAATATATTCTACATGTATAATGTAATATACCATATTTATAGCATAACATATTATAAACCAACTACGTCAAAAGAAGTTCCTTTAATACAGTGCTATTTTCTATTACAGGACACCGTTGGTCTTGTACTTTTAGAAAATCCACCATCTTTGTTTTCCTCCCAATTGAAAATTGCACAAAATGGAAATAGAGTGAAAGAGTAATTAAAAAACCAAAGACAATTAGATCTTTGAAATTGCCATTACAAGCTCAGCTTATTGGATATGCAGTAAGCGCTTTACTTCCATTTGTCTTCCCCCGTCCGCTCTTCCCTACATGGGTAGCCTACATCTGGTTTAAGGAACATGTCCTTTTTTTCTGGCTCGTTTTGGTGAATGGTAAATGCTACTTATTCTATCTAATAAATACACACTATAACTTCTGGTTTACATAGCTTGGAATAGTGTTTTCTTCTAGAGGAAGAACTGTGACCCAGGCCGTAGCACAGTGTATGTCAATACTGTACTACCAGGCCGCAGCACTATCAGTGTATGTTAATACTGTACTACCAGGCAGCAGCACTGTCAGCATATGTCAATACTGTACTAGCAGGCCACAGCACTACCGTGTATGTCAATACTGTACTTCCAGGCCGCAGCACTATCAGTGTATATCAATAATGTACTACCAGGCTGCAGCACTATCAGTGTATGTCAATACTGTACTTCCAGGCTGCAGCACTATCAGTGTATATCAATACTGTACTACCAAGCCGCAGCACTGTCAGTGTATGCCAATACTGTACTACCAGGCCGCAGCACTATCAGTATGTCAATACTGTACTTCCAGGCTGCAGCACTATCAGTGCATATCAATACTGTACTACCAGTCTGTAGCACTATCAGTGTATGTCAATACTGTCCTACCATGCCGCAGCGCTATCAGTGTATGTCAATACTGTACTTCCAGGCCACAGCACTATCAGTGTATTTCAATACTGTACTTCCAGGCTGCAGCACTATCAGTGTATGTCAATACTCTACTGCCTGCCCCACAGCACTATCTGTGTATGTCAATACTGTACTACCAGGTCGCAGCACTATCAGTGTATGTCAATACTGTACTACCAGTCTGCAGCACTATCAGTGTATCTTACTACTGTACTACCAGGCCGCATCACTATCAATGTATGTCAATACTGTACTACAATGCCGCAGCACTATCAGTGTATGTCAATACTGAACTTCCAGGCCGCAGCACTATCAGTGTATGTCAATACTGTACTACCAGGCCACATCACTATCAGTGTATGTCAATACTGTACTACCAGGCCGCAGCACTATCAGTGTATGTCAATACTGTACTACCAGGCCACAGCACTATCAGTGTATGTCAATACTGTACTACCAGGCCACATCACTATCAGTGTATGACAATACTGTACTACCAAGTCGCAGCACTATCAGTGAATGTCAATACTGTACTACCAGGCCGCATCACTATCAGGGTATGTCAATACTGTACTTCCAGGCCACTGCACTATCAGTGTATGTCAATACTGTACTACCAGGCCGCATCACTATCAGTGTATGGCAATACTGTACTACCAAGTCGCAGCACTATCAGTGTATGTCAATACTGTACTTTACACCAGTAAATGGCGCCATTACATTTACTTAATATTACCATCTATGTAATACATACCTAAGCAATACAGCAGTATCTAATTTGGACTATGTAGGATCAAATCTTAATAAATATTTTGGCTTAGAACATTTAAATTGGAGTATATAGCATAAAATCTAGATGAATAAATTTGGTTTAGAAAATATTATGCTTAAATCGGGCCATGCAACTTTATACAATGAGGACATGTCATCACCTCTGACAATTTGGATTTCCATCGCTGTGTATAACTTACAGCGTCATCAAAGGCCAGTCGCTCTCATACCATATCTATGTGGTGTGGGAGGTTAAAAGTCTCTTGGGTCAGTAAAGGTGTAGGCTTGGGCTTTCTATCGACCAACTGTCTAATGGTGAAAACAAGACTAGTCAGACTTAACCATGATAGGCAGTATAAATCTTCAAAACAAATAAAAACTCACCTCCAATCTCGACTCCGGCGAAGAAGACCTTGATGTTGTACATGCCGGAGGAGGTGGGCACGAAGCTGATGCGACTCACCCCGGCCCCCAGGCCGGTGAGGGTGGACGGCACCACTTTACCGTCATGCCTGATCTCCACCGTCAGGTCACCCTGCCCCGCAGTCGTGCAGTCAGCTGCCAAGGTGGGGCAAACAAACAAGGTCAACAAGTGGGTCATTCAGGGATGATGACAGTGGGCGTCGACATAAGGCGGGAGAAAGCTATAGTGACAGATCCATGGAACAGTCTCCCAGACCAAGTGGTTGAAGCACCAATGGTAGAAGCATTTGAGAGAATGCTGGATAGACATTGGAGAGGACACCCACAATTATAATTTATATGACTTCAGGGCTCCACCGACCTCCATAGGTGTGCAAAAATATAGTTCTTTTTTACCTTAGCGAGCTGGCATTAGAGGGCCAATAGGGCCTAGATCAGCCAGAAGAGGATCTGTACATTAGAGTGAGCGATAATAGGATACAACACTGACAAGAGAAGTGTCTGAAGACATACGGGGGCAGAAACCTATAGTGAACGATAATAGGGTCAAAACAGTGAGAACAGAAGGGTCTGCCGACACAAGGAGGTGGAAATTTACAGCGAGCGATAATATAGTCCAATATGTGAGAACAGAAGGGTCTGAAGACATACGGGGGCAGAAACCTAGAGTGAGCGATAATAGGGTAAAAACGGTGACAACAGAAGGGTCTGCCGACACAAGGAGGTGGAACATTAATTACAGTGAGCGACAATAGAGTCCAAAATGTGAGAACAGAAGGGTATCCAAGCAGAGTCACTAGTGAAGGGTAATAGGGATCAGGGCTAGCTATGCGTGTGCATGAAGAGCGGACTTCCGGTGTTTTTCCGTGATACCCTGACAGTGTTAAGCCAATCCATACGAGACTTTGCGGAAAGCCATTCCTTGCATAGGGGACGCTGACTGATACTGGTAGGTGGCAGGGGCCGATCCACAAACTGCCATCAGATATCCCCGGCATTTTCTGGAAATAGTTAACTAATAGACTGATAGAATGCAAGAAATTATCCATGTATATATATTATAATTTCTAAATTATTATTTTTATTTGTTCCAAATTGTTATTCCAATCGAATAATATCATTTTTCAGCACCCAGGTGCTGGTTTTCTGGCCTTTGCATTTATAGTGCACGTGAACTATTTATAGATGAGATGATTGTTGTTTGTTGGGGTTTTACATACTGGCAACATTTAAGGTGATATCAGGATGAGATGATGAGATGATATAAACAATAAGTCTACCGACAATACCACGTCACTAGCAGGCTTTACAAATATTATATACTTTTATTGTGTACATATTATACTGGAAGATAGTTGTTTACCTTTACAATATTTCTTGGTTTGCTGATCCTACCTGTGTTAGAAGGACATTCTTATCATGGGTCTGACTTACTGTTACGATTAGTGGTGGATTTGGGATTATGCAGATGACCATAATGGTTGCAAGATACACCGAAGCAAGATACACTGAAGCTGGCCTAAGTGCGGTTAGTATATATATGCTTAATTACTTTGGTCAGCTGTTTCAAAGTAGAGGTTATACTTCGCTCATTTTAAAAACTAATTACCTTTTTTCCGAGAGGTGGGGTGTGTGTTGAAATTGACTACACACTTCAATTTCAATCTTAGTTTTTGTTGTTGATGTTGTTGGTAAAACAGTTTATTCATCAGAACATACATTTTCTCAGCCCCGAGGCACTGGTCTTCCGGCCGTTTACATTGAATTGTAAATAGTTAGATCATCATACAATCGATCTCCCTCCACTAAAACAAAGTAAATTACAACTCGTGTCATGAATGTACCGACACGATGCGGCAGAAGCTGAAGGTACCTGAGAAGCTGAAGGTCTGGCCGACTGCGCCGCCATCCAACCCAAACACCTTCACCTGCGCCGCGTCGTACACGCGCACCTGGAACGGGCTGCCCTGGATGTGCATGTTCTCGTAGAAGATGGAGATGGCCCAATCACCTGGAGTCATAAAGCACAACAACACAATAAGGGGCCTTCAAAATTATCAACATCTTCACAAGCGCCCAAAACTACACTTGTTCATGACCCGTCCAACCAATCTCCTCTTCCCCGCACACAAAGTGTACAATTGCAATGTTTATATTGTAGCAGTTTGCACTGACCTCTCATGCAAGAAGTCAGGTATGTAAGGATAAGATGATTGAATCAGGGACGCTGGTAGTAGAGAGGCTAAGGCGCATAATGGGTAAGCCTGCTTCATTTACAGTTCTAAGTGGTGTATTGTCTAAGATATTTTGGTGGCTACTTTTGATTTCAAAATGCAGGTCTCCATGTGTACTAGTTTTTGGGAGTCTATGTTTTTAATGATCCTAAGGTATGATAGCACCACTGTGGGATGTTGCATGCTTTCCTAAAAATGTGCATGGTTCTACCCGAAATCTACCCTCAGTCGCTAGTAGGTAATGTACTTGTCAGCACGCTAGCTCCAGACTGGCAGCAAGTATGATTTCAAGTCTTGCTTAATTTGACAGACATCTTAATAACTTTTAGAAAGAAAACACTTTCTTTTTTTTGCGTCATCTTATTTTATTCTTGTAAAGTTTTTGTGATTTGAGCAATCAGCATTTAATTAATAATTCTCCTTGCCACATACATGCTACACACTTTTGAGATGCTTTCTGATTGATAGAGGCATATCTTGACTCTATACAGCTAGCTGAGACTGGTGTCAAGCAATTACCTCATATAACGTGCTTATTTTGACCTTGACTCATTAGTTTTTCTTTCCCTTGCCTCTTCTATCCCACTCTCTCTTCTTTTCTCTCTCACCACTCTATGTATGACTCTTTATTTGAATTAATGCTTCGTTTTTCATTAAGCACGTGAAATTTCAGTTGTGTACAATTGTTCTTCCTCTTCCTACTGTTCCTTACATTGGTACATCGGGTTTATATAATTTAAAATTTGACAATTTCACTGCAACCTACATTAGAAAGAAGTGCATTGTAAGAAACCTACTACTAAAGTAGATTATAACCATCAACCAATGTTTCTCAGAAAACGACAGAAACTCCAAACAATCTAACTACAGTAAAACCTCTCTAAATCGACCTACCATGGGACCGACTTTAAAGGATCTATTTAGGGAGGTGATCGGCTTAGGGAGTTAACAAAAATCGTTACATTTCCAGTTATGAGAATTATAACTTATAAGCCACTGCTGCCGATATCAGAGCAAAGAGATAGGGGCGATCCTTTCGGCCTCAAATAGTGATCGATATAGGGGAGTGATCGATCTGTGGGAGGTGGTCGGTTAGAGAGGTTTTAGTTTTTACTGTATGTAACTCTAAATTAAAACATTGGACCATGTGTACTGACCGACTTCGGTGGGAGTGAAGTTGGCCGTGTAGCACCCGTTCGCCTCCCCCACGCCCATCTCCATGACGCGGCCGCTCGGGGCGCGCGCCTCGACGCGCACCGACTCCTTGCGAGCCGTCGCAGCATTGATCTGAAAGCACGGGAACGTGTGAGACAGCGGCGTCACCTGGCCGAACCTCTGGTCCACGGACCACGGCGGGGGAACGGCGATACGCGGGGCCGCCGTCACGGCCGGAGACGCCGTCATGGCCGGCAGCACCGGCGGCGGCACTGCCGGCGGGGCGGTACGACGGACGGGCGAACCCACACAGTCTGACGTCATCTCCTGCTGTATGTAATTCGACACGGGTGACACTGTCGTCGGGCCCATGTGGGTCGAGTTCTGTGACGTCACTGCGGCGACGTCGTACTGGCCTGGGAGTAGGTCTATGCCCAGTGACGTCATCATTGACTTGGACCTCTCGGGCGATACTCCCAGTGATATGGCCAGCTGCCCGAAGTCCCGGGACGTCCCCGCCGGCGACGCCTGGGTGCCGGGGTCGGCCCGAGGCACGCCCGGCGCCGGGCTGTCCGGCGACAGGGCTACCACCCCCATTCCTGGTGACGTCACAGCCATAATCATGGCGCGTGGCGTCAGCGGGCGGGCACCGTTCACTGTAGGCTTCATTTCCAGTTATGAGAATTATAACTTATAAGCCACTGCTGCCGATATCAGAGCAAAGAGATAGGGGGTCTATGTGATTGTGTTGTGATCACACAATCAATACTAGTAACAACACATCTCATAAGACATAATTGAAATCATCTGCAAATAATATAGATCCATTCCTATATATTATAATAGTCTCCGGTCCTGGACAATAACACACCTTAAAACCCTGGATAATAATAGACGTGAATCCTGGTAGTCACTAATCCAAATAATATCTAATGCAGTACACCCAATATCATTCAATCCTGGCTCATACTGGTCATAGCCTCCAATCCAAATAGTCATCAACTGAGTAAGCTCCAATCGCATGCAGTATTCTCAAGTCGTGGCTAATAGCCTCTGTGACAGTAAGTGTTAACTGTGAGGGTGAGGGTAGCCAGGAAAAATGACTGCGAAAATGTGAGTGTAGACTACCTGTCAGCGTGAATGTGACAGTAAATGTTGAAGTAAGCATTGACAGTAATTGTTGACTTCCGGTATGAGTGTTGACTGTGGGTGTTGACATTGATTCCCAGTGTCAGTTTCGACTATGAGTGTTGACAGGGACTGCCAATGTCAGTATCAACTGTCAGTATGACTGCGACTGTCAGTGTCAGTGTGGATGTCAGTGTCAGTGTGGTTGTTAGTAGTATCAGTATGACTGTCAGTGTCAGTGTGGCTGTCAGTGTCGGTGTGACTGTCAGTGTCAGTGTGGATGTCAGTGTCAGTGTGGTTGTTAGTAGTATCAGTATGACTGTCAGTGTCAGTGTAGCTGTCAGTGTCAGTGTGACTGTCAGCGTCAGTGTGGTTGTTAGTAATATCAGTGTGGCTGTCAGAGCCAGTGTGGCTGTCAGTGTCAGTGTGACTGTCAGAGTCGGTGTGACTATCAGTGTCGGTGTGACTGTCAGTTTCAGTGTGACTGTCAGTGTCAGTGTGACTGTCAGTGTCAGTGTGACTGTCAGTGTGACTGTCAGTGTGACTGTCAGTGTCGGTGTGACTGTCAGTGTCGGTGTGACTGTCAGTGTCAGTGTGACTGTCAGTGTCGGTGTGACTGTCAGTGTCGGTATGACTGTCAGTGTCGGTGTGACTATCAGTGTCAGTGTGACTGTCAGTGTCAGTGTGACTGTCAGTGTCGGTGTGACTGTCAGTGTCAGTGTCAAAGCTACAGTTCTCGGTCATGCCACCATGTATTAAAGCCTAGTGCATGACCAGCTGGACGTCTAACACAGTGCACACAGAGGCCCTGCTGCTGACAGAGATGCTATGTCACTGACCACCAGGTGCATATGTCAGTAGCGCCATCTCCAAAGGTGACTCAATGCAATCAGCCCTCTGGTGGTGTATCCATGGTGACTGCTACTCGCAGATCTCATCCGTAGAACTCCAGCAGTAACTGACGCCACCTGGAGCCGGACGTGGGGTGCGCCGAGCTAACAACCCAGGCAGGCAACATCTCCAGTTGCAGGATAGTTATACCACACAAGCGCCTCCAAACTCCTCCAGTAGGTGTGCGACGCCGCTGAGAAAGGAGTGAGGTCGGTGGGGGGGGGGGGGGGGCGGGCGGTCTAGCGTCTGTCTTAAAAGGGCCGACTTAAGGCGCGTCATCAAAAGGTCCAAACGATCATTTCAGCAAACTTAACATATTTTCTTTTCGACGCAACTCAATTATTGTTTTTGCTTTACGTCCTAGCAACATCTAATGTCATATCAGGACGGGTACTGACTTGTGACAGTGCCCTCTCATGGCAACTTCATAGTGCTGCCCCACTGGGAAATCAGGCTGCTAGCACCATGCGCCAATATCCCACCCAGTCACATTAACCTGACACTGAGCTAACTAGTCAGATGAACATGAGATGAGTATGTTCACTGCATGTCAAAGTAATTATAAAGCTTGTTATTGTAATATATTTTATTGTATCTTCTCTCTTTATAAATGAACATTTATAATAAAGATCAATTAGAAATAACACACCATAGATGGATTTATTCATTGCATGAGGAAAATAATCTGATACGTCTTCATTGTAATATTGATGTTATAAAATTATATATTATTATAATGATTACAATTACAAGTGAATAGTTTTTTTTAAATATACTAAATTGTTGCCGATGTCGGTTTTAATTGCTAGGGTTTCAGGTCCTAGCAACTTCAAAGGTAATACCTATCAGGACAGGGAGCAACTTGTGACAACACACAATCATGGTGGCTTTATAGTGCTGTCTCACTGGAACACCACGCCGCTAGCATACTGACCAGATAACCTACTCAGTAAAACTAACCTGGTACTGAGCCAACAGGTCCTCAATCTATCCTAGTAATGCCGACCAACATGCGAGGTAGTGACAAACATCAATGTTGTGGGGCATTGGTTTGACTCGGCGGGGAATCGTACCCACACCCTCTTGCTCGCTAATGTTCTACTGATGCAGCCATCCCGCCTGACAATTTGCATGTGCATTATTATATCATTATAATATATAATTTAAAAACCATTCTAATAGTGATCCATATAATGGTGACTAAGAGAGGTTATTTTAGTTTTGCTTTAAGGAAATGCGCGGCGACTTGCTGGGGCAGGCGGCGGGGGAACCAGGTGAGAGCGCCCCGGGCGGTGGGGGGAGGGACCGCCGCCGGGCGGGCGCGGCCGGGCTCACGTCCGGCAGGGCACAAGCTACCGGCCAAATGGCACGTTTGCAAAGTGGACTCAACACTCCCACAGTCTACAGGAGGTGTAGATAGTTGACACACGTGTAGGGATATATATACATATATATGACATCAATATATATCCATATATATACAAACATATCATGGTCATCTTTAAGCCTCTCCGATATATATGTATATACATATATATATATATATATATATAAATATATATATATATATGTTACTATATAATAACGACAACCCCTTAATGTTTCTCTCTAATCAACTTAACTTCCTTGTTATTCACTGTGGAGTGGCATTCTCTCCTCCCCACCTCCTCTACACCATGACCCAACTCACTCTGCCCACCGTCCTGATATGACCTTAGATGTTGCTAGGACGTAAAACAACAACAAACAAACAAACAAACAAACACTCTGCCCTACTTCCTTCTCATTTCGCCAATGAACTATATATATATATATAGGGTAGAGGCACGTATATGATGTATACTTAATTATGCGGATATAAATAGGCGGAGTATTCCTTTATTATTATTATTGCTATGACAGTATGAGGTTATTTGCTAAATATATTATGGCCAATTGTTGACCTGCCTGGATTTGCCCCCGGTTGCCTCCGCGAGTGTCGCCACCGGCCGTTTCCGCCGGTGCTCGCGCCAGGTCAGTCACTTGCCCATTGGATTTGAAACATAGCCCTACTTTATATATATATATATATATATATATATATACATGTTTATATATATATATGTATGTGATGTATAAGGCATTATATGAGTATAAACACAAGGGTAACATGTACATCCCATATTTCCCCTTGCACATTGGTGGAGTGCCCCCCCCCCCCCCCCCCCCCATCCCAGCTGTCGGGTAAATTGCCGGGCAGGCGCCCCCTCGCGTCACACACTGGAGGTTACACGCCAGGTGGAATGTCTGAATGAGTTGAGCATCTGCTTCCCGTTTTGGTAGGTCATGGGGTTCGAACACCCAGGTATGAACCCTAACCGAGCCAAAACTGAGGACTTCAAAATTGGTAGTTGTCACTACCTAGCCTGACATTTTGCTTTACTAGGATAGAACAAGAAAGACCAATTGTCCGTGATTGAGATGTCCCCTGTTTAAACAACTAATGTACAAAAAAAACCTCCTCAAAATACTATGTAATTTGTTGTATATTTTTGTCTTTCTTATTTGACCCTCTCTCTCTCTATATACGTGTCTGTAACAATTACAGCAATAGGAACAAAAGAACTCACACATTTTCTAATGTCACCCACCATTGTTGAAACGAAAGGATAAATCACCCCAACTTCCGGTAGAAGCTATTATTAGCGGATGTGCAAACGTCCGCATCATTTATTGCTATATTTTCAGATTTTTACTTCCTAACAACATCCAACTCCTATAGACCTATTTCATATGATGTCAGCATAGGTATTTAGGTCAGTGACCGTGCAGCTTGGCTGCAGGACGACCCATGGTCACACTTCAAACTCAATGGCTATGAGCAATCTTCATACAGAAAAAGTTAAATATCTCTAAGACTACACCACCTAGAAACAAACTGCTTGGAACGCATATAGAAAACATATTTAACAAAGAGATTATATTAAATTTATAAGCTTAGGGTTCTGTATTTCTATAAATTTTGAATAAAATTGATGTTTTGCACTGCACGTACTGGCAAACTCAATGCATTGTCAATGGCCATGAGCAATCTTCATACAGAAAAAGTGAAATATCTCTAAAACCACACCACCTAGAAACAAACCACTTGGCACACATACAGAAAACATGTTCAGCAAAGAGGTTAATTCATAAGGTTAGGGTTCTGCATTTCTATTAATTTTGAATAAAATTGTTGTTTTTCACTGCACATATTGACAAACTCAATGGCAGTGTGCCTTGGTTCTGCAGCCAAGGTGCATGAGCAGACACAATGTTTGTAAACATTGAAATAGGTCTATAGTACATGCGTATAAATGCATATGTATGATCCAATATATACACTAGTGGTAGTAGTAGGCCGGACGCGGTAGCCGAATCGATAGGAGTGCAGGCTTCCGGTGCGGAAGGTCGGGAGTTCGAATCGCAGCCGAGTCAAACCAATGATTTACAAAATTTATGGTTGTCTTTTCCTAGCCTGCTGCTTGGCATTAATAGGATATGGCAATGACTGGTTAGCTCAATGTAAAGATAGTGTGACTGAGTGGGACATTAGGTCATGGTGCCTGCGGCCTGGTCTCCCAGTGGGGCAGTACTATGAAGTCACCATGAGTGCACACTGTCCCAAGTCGCTAATCATCCTGATATAACCTTAAATGTTGCTAGAGTGAAAAAAACAAAAAACAAACAAACATATATACTTTGTCCGCCCTGACTGACAGTGATAGTCAGTCGCTGTTAGTGAGTGGTGGCGCCACCTGTTGTATTTGATACATAATTATTTATATCTGCATAATTTCTTATCTGTTGTATTTGATACATAATTATTTATATCTGCATAATTTCTTATCTCCCACATATATATGTCAAGCTCATCGGGTCAATGACCTCTAGGTTCATTGCCATGGTCGTGGGCGCCAGTTGAACTTAGGTGATGGGTTATTCATATGGGGTTATTAAGCACAAGTTACTATGCATGCGCACACTAAACAACAGACACGGATTAATATGGGCAAGTGGCCCTGTAAACATGAGTTGCTGATGCTCAACAAACAAACAGTTATTGTCACCGGGCGGTGGTGGCCCTCACTTGATCCTCGTACGACTCTGCACCGAGTGACCTCACTGTAACGGCGGAGTCAGTGCTGAATGGGTGGCTACCGGACGGGGTGGTCGAGTGGGTAGAGCACCTGCCTCCCATAATACATAAGCTTGTACAAACTACAAGTACACTGTAACCACCATTACCATTGCCAGGATAGCAGGAGTGAGTGGTATATCGTGCTAGGTGACATAGTATCCAATGATTTAACATTATGAACCCTCTGACATTGCTAGGAAGTAAAACTCCAATCAATTCAGATGAGATGCCCGAATGAGTTGAGCTTGCACTTTACATGTGGCAGGTCGTGAGATTCTAGTCCTGGCTTTGAACCCCGCCCTGAGTCCAAAAAATTACTCAACATGGTGCACTTGTTGCTACCTATCCTAGTGCTTGGAATTTTGACAAGGATATGGTGAGGAGAAATGGAATGAAGGAGACCAATTGTCCACAACTGAACTATCTCATGCTAGAGTCAATAAATGTAACAAAACAAAAATCATATTTAATTTATATATATAGTATATATATTATGGTAAATATATAGTTAGTATATAAATATACGGGTATAAATCATCGGTATGAGGTTTTCCTATTATTATTACCATTCTACTTATATTATATTAAGGTGCAATTACGAACAAATGTTGATTAACTGTGGCATGCTGGCCTATGGTGGCGCCGCCACGGGCAGTTCTTGTCACTTATCTCTCTTGCCCTATTGATCATCCTGCTGCGAAAAACTTCCATATACTTCTTGAAGCTAATCTCTGCTCATCAGAGGGTCCAACCGGATTCAGTGGCCGAATCAGTAGACTTCCCGTGCAGAAGGTCAAGAGTTCGAATCTGGTCATACCAATTACTTACACAAATTGATACTTGTCACGACCTAGCCTAGCGCTCAGTATTACTAAAGGGCCTGTCACACTACGACGTATCGCCTCAACGTGTGCGGACGTATGTCATTTTCGAACAACACATCGGCGTACATCACATGTATGTTGGGTACACAGTGTATACATTCTGGATACATCGGTATACATCATCTTACGTCAATGCGCGTCGAGGCTCCGAAAAACTTTTGTGCATGCTAACAATTTTCAATGTGTGTCAACGTGTGGCTCATACGTTTGGGATATATCAGTGTACATTGGGAGTACGCTAGGGATAAGTTGGTAAACGCTGCTGCACATTAGCCATATGTTCAGCTGGTGGGAACGTGCAGTCCCCGTACTGCAATCGGATGCATTACATACTCCTAACGTACCTTGCCGTATCTCCAGCGTATTTAACAT
The DNA here is from genome assembly GCA_030323885.1 of Branchipolynoe longqiensis. Lineage (NCBI taxonomy): Eukaryota > Metazoa > Annelida > Polychaeta > Phyllodocida > Polynoidae > Branchipolynoe > Branchipolynoe longqiensis. The sequence continues at coordinate 18,370,039 of CM059197.1, forward strand.
ATACGCTGTACTTCTAGCGATGGAGTAATGTATGTAACGTTGGTCAGTGTTCCGTGAGCATAAGCGAGCATTTTGCGAGGCACATGAACGCTCTCAGATGCTAGCAATACGTCAGAGATACTTTCTGCATATGTTACCTATGTTGTGTGTACATTGTGTATACGTCAATTTTTATCGCCCGCCGGTGAAAAGTTCAACGAATGCCGACGTACTGGCAAATTTTCGAACGTTGAGCATGCGCTGATGCTTAACGTCATAATGTGACAGGGCCTTAAGATAGGACAAGGACTGGTTAGCTCAGTATCAGGATAATGTGATTGAGTGGGAAATCGGGTCATGGTGCCCGCGGTCAAGTGTTCCAGTGGGGGAAAGCACTATAAAGTTGCAATAGTCAGAGCTTGAGCACAGAGACCTGCAAAACATGGGTGGGCCTTAAATAACTCCTAGAAGATAGGTTGCTTCAAGGTATGCACATTGTGACTAGGCATATTTGTGAATAAGTAAATTTGGTTTTCGCATGTTACATCTATGTGTGGACTTTGAAGGCGTAGCCAGCTCATGCCCACCATGTATGGCTATTGTCAGTGCCCTGAGTACCCATCCTGATTATGCCTTAGATGTTGCCAGGAAGTAAAGCCCAAATAATACAGTTAGACCTCGATGTAGGCTGGTTTAAAGCAGGTCTCTGGTTCTCACCTTGGCACGATGCCTCCTTATTCGTAACATCCCAACTCCAGTGAGTGGACAAATGAGGAGGAGATAACAAAAAAAACCACCTCCTCCATGTGTTGATCCCGACAGTGTGAACAGGTGTGTCTGGGAAGGATCTTTTATGCACTATACACTATGCACACCAATATATATGTGCCACATTAATCAGTGTGTGTGTGTGGGGGGGGGGGGGGGCAGAACTGCATAATCTGGGCCACTGGCCGCAGATATATAACATGAATGGAAACCCACCAAACACCAGCTCATGAAAGCTATTTGAAAAGACATCGCCAATAGGCATTTCGTTCCCTGCCTTTCGCATGCTAATTAGTAGAGCATGGTAGTTACCAGCGAAGTAATGTGCTTCTCTCCCCAACTCTCTTCCCCACTCTCTCTCCTGTCTTCTCTGTCTCTCTTCTGCAGTCTCCTTGTTTCTCTCCTGTGTTGTCTCTGTCTCTCCTGTCTTCTCTGTCTCTCCCGTGCATTGTCTCTGTCTCTCTCCTGCGTTCTCTGTCTCCCTCTTGTGTTGTCTCTGTCTCTCCTGCGTTCTCTCTGTCTCTCTCATGCGTTGTCTCTGTCTCTCTCCTGCGTTCTCTCTGTCTCTCTCCTGTGTTGTTTCTGTCTCTCTCCTGCATTCTCTCTATCTCTCCTCTCTTCTCTGTATCTCTCCTGTGTTGTCTATGTCTCTCTTCTGCATTCTCTCTATCCCTCCTCTCTTCTCGGTATCTCTCCTGCGTTCTGCCTGTTTCTCTCCTGCATTCTCTCTGTCTCTTCTGTCTTCTCTGTCTCTCTCCTGCGTTGTCTCTTTCTCTCTCCTGCATTGTCTATGTCTCTCTCCTGTATTGTCTCTGTCTCTCACCTGCGTTCTCACTGTCTCTCTCCTGCGATATCTATGTCTCTCTCCTCGTTCTCTCTGTCTCTCTAATGCTATGGTATGTATTGTCCTGTCTGTGGGAAAGTGCATATGAAAGACTCCTTGCTGCTTATCGGAAAGAGTAGCCTGTGTCGCGGCAGCAGGTTTCCTCCAAAGAAGTATGTCAGAATGACCATATATTTGACGTCCAATAGCTGATGATGAAAATCAATGTGCTCTAGAGGCGTCGTTAAATAAACAAGCTTTACCTTGCATACCACAAGTGGGTATTATGCACCAGCAAAGTGCATTTCTGTGTGTTGCGATATTAAAGTTGCAGTATGATGGCTTTGAGCTTGTACTATATTTTCTTGAGATAAATATAGTAGATTGATCATCGTAATTTACTTTACATTAGCTTGAAGTAACTTCTATTTCAAACAGGTCATTTTGGAGATATTTGAAGTGAAAACATTGCAATTCTTTGGGATGTAACATATTCTATTAAAGTTGCATAGTCCGATGGTTTTGAATTTCTCTCATTTTATTAAATAAATATGTTAGGTCAATCATTGCAATCTATCGTACCTTAGTTCGAACTAACTTTTATTTTAATTGGCTAAATTTTGAAATATTTGAAATTCAAACATAGAAAATTGACTTTGGCAAGGATGCCAAAACTATAGGCTTCTGCAGTAATTGATTTGATTAAATTGCCTCAGTATTTCCTTCTACGTCGCAACACATGCTTAATAAGTGCACAAGTATCTAAGTTAGAAATGTAGAAACAAATCTAGATAATTGCTTTGAGTTTGACAATTTGATGTTTTTATCGAACTATGCAGCTTTAAATTGACTTGGTATTTCTTCAATGCAGGACATAAATGTTTAATAAGTACACATAGGTTCCAGGAAAGCGTCTTGGTTAAACAAAATACTTGATGCTATGTCACTTTACAGTTGGATCTCATCCAGATATGGATGTTGCCTTAAAGCTGCACAGTCCGATGAAGCATCAAATTGTCAAAACCAAAACACTCACCTAGATTTGATTCTATATAGCTAATTTAGATACTGGTGCATTTATTAAGCATTTGTTGCCACATAGAAGCGAAAACTGAGTCAATTTAATAGAACCTGTTATTGCATAAGCCCGGTATACAGTTTTGGAATGCTTGCCAACATTAATTTAGCATATTTGCACTTCAAATATCTCAAAAGCTAGCTATTTAAAATAAAAGGTACTTAAAACTGAAGTAAGGTAGAATATGACAAACAACTTAATATCTTTACCCCAGAAAAATGACAGGAACTCAAAACCATCGGACTATGCAACTTTAATATTAAATACATACACATATATACGTGTGTGTATGTATCTATAATGACATTATATGAATATAAACAAGGACATGGTCCTCTATCACTTCTATCCATTTCAGGCTATGTAACCAATAATACCATTACACACTACACAATACAGCGCCCGCTGGCCTAATCGGTAGAGCGCAGGCCTCGCGTGCGGGAGATCGGGAGTTCGGTTCCGGGTCGAGTCAAACCAATGACTTAAAAAATTGATACTTGTAGCTTCCGAGCTTGGCGCTCAGCATTAATAGGATAGGGCAAGGACATGTTAGCTTAGTGTTAGGATAATGTGACTGAGTGGGATATCGGGTTATGGTGTCAGTGGCCTTTATGTCCCAGTGGGGCAGCACTATAAAGTCTCCATGAGTGTGCAGTGTCACAAGTGGGTACCCATCCTGATATGACCTTAGATGTTGCCAGGACTTTAACCCCAACAACTAACAACACTACACAAGGCGCTAGTTCTCATTTCTCTCACAAGGTGCAACACTGGTGTGGTCAATTACTATCTACTTCTGCCAATATCGGCCAATATTTTAACTATATACGCATATGTACGTAAATACAATATTTGTCAAATAGTCTGTTTGTTGGAGTTTTACATCCTAGCAGCATCTAAAAGCATGTCATTAACTTGTGAGAGCGCGCACTTGTTGTGACTGTATATATGCTGCCCCACTGGGAGCCCAGGCCACTGATAGTGATACCATGACCCGCTATCTCACTCAGTCACATTATCCTGATTGCTGAGCAAACCGGCCCTTGTCCAATCCTATTAATATTGAGCGCCAGGCTAGATAGTGACAACTATCAATTTTGAAAGTCATTAACTTGACTTGGCTGGAGTTCGAACCCACGATCTTCCATACAGGAGCCAAACAGCCAGCTGCCAAAAGAATATAAGATATATACAAAGTATATATACTTTTTTTTTTTAAAGAAGACAAATAATATATATAAAATATATGTATAATAATTAATATATAAATATATACAACACATATGATATAATGCATATAATGTGTATAGTGTGTATAGTGTGTACAGTGTATAAAGTATATAACATATATAACGTATATAATGTATATAATGTATATAATGTATATAATGTATATAATGTATATAATGTATATAAATATATAGCGTATATAATGCATATAATGTATATATATAATATATTTATAATGTATATAATATACATGATCTATAATGTATATAAATTGAATGGGAGAATGTGTCGCCATGAAAATGGATGGCATTTGTTGCTGACATGGCATAAAATCTCCATCACTCAATCATACCTGCGTCAGGCTTGTTCAACGAAAATGTACATGTATGATATGCGCCCTAACATGAGAAAAAACACAAAGTACTGTTCAGGTACTGATTCTATGCAGGAACAACTACCCAAAGAATTCCGTTGGGAGAGGTGGGGGTAGCTATTCCGATAGCTTGTAACATACGCATAATCCATCCTTCACTGACATTTCAGAAATATTTTTGAGTTCTTCCGCTATATCTCGATAGAAACCAACACACACATAATCGGAAACACGCTGAGTAGCGAAAATAAAAATAAAAATAGAAAATATGTATCGTTCCATTTTCTGCCACTCTCCAGCACCAACTAATATGTTTCAGTTTAATTAATTTCCGGCATTTGGGATCGGGGAGGGAGGCTCTTCTATTCAATTCAGATCAACACTGGTTAACCGGACGGGGTGGCCTAATCTGTAGAACGCTGGCTTCGCGTGTGGAAGGTAAGAGATTCCCGGTCGAGTAAAACCAATTACTTTAAAACTGATACTTGTCACTTCATAGCCTGGCACTTGGTATAAATAGGATAGGGAAAGGACTGGTTAGCTCAGTGTCAGGATAATCTGACCCAGTGGGATATCAGGTCATGGTGCCAGCAGCCTTATTTCCCAGTGGGGCAGTACTATAAAGTTGGCATGAGTGCGCACTGCCACAAGTCGGTACCCATTGCCACAATTCGGTACCCATCCTGGTATGACCTTAGATGTTGCCAGGACGTAAAACTCCACCAACAAACACTCTGTATTTCTTGAGTAGGCATGGTCGTTGATGTGGACATACCCCTCCTTTAGCAAAGAACAGGAGGAGCCTCCGCGTTACTAAGCCAGTAAGTGAGTGACTGGGATATTATATCCTAACCAATTGCCATCGTACACTCCTCATCGCATTGGTCTGGCAGACAAGTGCCATATTTGTGCTTGACCTCGTTTTTGAGTGTATATTTGTTTTTATTGTTGATTATTGATGTTTAGGGCATATATATTCAGAAACTGCCAGGTGACATCAGGTCACCTTTGAGCAATTTGTGCGAGGATGCTAACATCCAAGATGGCCACCACAAAGTCAGAGAAAATCTATTTTCCTCATATCTTCGCAACTAGATAAGATTGAAAGATGAATGAAAGCTTGTTTTCTATGTTTTCAGACATAATGACTCAACAACGAGGTTCCATGGTACTTTATTGTGTTGCCTAAAACTTAAAAGAGATACAATGCTGCCGACACTATGCTATGATGTATCTACTCAGTCAAGTTGTGCTGGCACTGAGCCAACTGTTCCGGGGCGTGGCCTCTCAGTTCTCAGTGTCAGGTAAGGTAGCAAATCCTTAAAGTTAAAGGCTCTTCTTTTACTCGGCCTGGGATCAAACCCATGACCCGCTGCATAGCAGTAAACACTGTGCTGATAGTTTCCAAGCCACCATCACGGTGGCACAGGTGCCTCAAATGCTGTGTGTGGTATGTGCTCTCCTGCCTGTGGGAAAGTGCATATAAAAGACTCCTTGCTGCCTATAGGAAAGAGAAGCCTATGTGGCGGCAGCGGGTTTCCTCCAAAAGATATGTCAGAATGACCGTATCTTTGACATCCAATAGCCAATGATAAAAATCAATGTGCTCTAGAGGTCTCGTTAAATAAACAAAACAAAAACAATGAAGGGCCATTGAGTGTAAAATGCAGTTTGTGCCTGCCCGGACCTCTGCCCTATACACGCGGCACACTGCGCGCACTCGACCAACACCCCGTGCAGCTCCCATGTTCGGCGTGTGAAGGGATGCTGTGTGGGGGAGCGGTGGCAGTGTGCGTCGTAGCTGATGGGGCTGTCACACTACGATGCTTCTCGCCAGCGACCCGTCAACGTGTGGTGTTTTTGGGCGATATTTGGTGAAATATCGAGAAGCGCTGGTGGCGCGTTATGGGCGCGTCGGTACACGTCGGTACACTAGCTTTGACGTTGACGGTCGGCGGCGAAAGTCGGCGCGCGTTATTGGTCGCTGAGTGTTTTGAACATGTCAAAAACCACCAGCGACCGGCAACGCGCGGGAGTAAATGGGTAAAAACGCTAGGAGGACGTTAGGCGCGCGTTGCGCTGCGTTGGAAGCGCCGGAATAACGTTATGGGAACGCTAGGAAGACGGCGCGCGCGCGGGAGGGTCGTTGCTCACACGTTGCAGCAAACTGGGCCGTTTTTGTTTTACGCCCTAGCAACATTTAAGGTTAAATGAAGACGTCACGCCAAATTAAAATTTTTTTCCCCAGCGCGTTGACACACGTTGGCCGCGCGCGCATAACGCGCCGCGCTGACGCCGATCTTTTCCCCCAAACCGCCGAAAAGTTTGACGTTTCTCGACGCGCAACATAGTACTTTCAATGCTGATGGGTCGCCGGGACACACGTCGTAGTGTGACAGCCCCATTAGGGTGTGGTCTCCACTGAGTGTGTACAAGCGGAAAGGGGGGCAGCGGTCACACCCTGCTGGGCGCGGGTTGGCCGTGAGGACACGACACAAGGTGTGTGCAGCGTACTGGCGCAAAGCTATACGCACCACGCCCCTGCAAACATGACATACCCTAGATACAAGATTCACCCCATACTTGTAGTAGGGGTGAACGACAGCATAGTCTAAATACAGGCGAAAATATCTTTAGTATGGAACAGGAAGTACAATCTCTGCTTCCAGTATCAAATGGATACTTAAATCGGCACAGAGTTGGGGAAATGAAAGAGAATGCAAAAAGACAAGATGGTGGTGATAGAAAGTCGTCGATTTCACTTTTAAAGTTCATTAAGCTACATGTTTTATTAAATTTTTCAACTCAAAAGTAGCGAGTAAAAATGAAGACGCTCATAAAGAATATATTTTGCTTCTTAAATTAAGAATTTATGAGGTCAGTTCATTTCCCCACGACATCGACAAAAATTGTCAGCTTTTGGTTTGATATAAGATTGTTTTTCACCCCTGCTGTAAGTATGGGGTGAATCTTTTATCTAGATATACTCTAGTTTGCTTTGTTTGTTTGTTGTTGTTTTACGTCCTAGCAATATCTAAGCTCATATCAGGACGGGTACCATCTTGTGACAGTGTACCTTCATGGTGACTTTATAGTGCTGCCCCACTTGGAAATCAGGCCACCGGTGCCATCAGCTGATATCCCACTCAGTCGCATTATCCTGACACTGAGCTAACCAGTCCTTGCCCTTTCCTATTAATGGCGAGCACCAGCCTAGGAAGCGACAAGTATCAATTTTAATGGCATTGGTTTGACTCGACCGGGAGCCAAACTCCCAACCTTCCATAGGCGAGGCCAGTGCTCCACTGATTAGGCCAATGCACCGGTTAAATTGGCTACAGCTATTTTATTTTTGCTGTTCATTGTCTATGTGGATTTTAATTATACACTAATTCTTCATTATGCGTTGATTGACCATATGTACGACTGGTTGGGTTGGCCGAATTGCTAAGAACGCTAAATGGCTTCCCACATAGGTGGTGATGGATTCGAACCCTGCCCAAATAAACCCAATGACTTTTCAAATTGATACGTGTCTCTATTTATCCCGGTGCTTGGCATTACAAGGACAGGCAAGGACTGATTTGCTCAGTATCAGGATAACATGGCTGGGTGGGATATCCGGTCATGGTGCTGGTAGTCCATCCTCCCAGTGGGGCAGCACTATAAAATATGCCATAGATGTGCCCTGTCAGAAATAGTCACACGTCCAGATATGATTTTAAATGTTGCTAGGATGTAAAACCCAAACAAACATATGTGGTACATGTATTACTTGTTCCCCATTTGCAGTTTGGGTTATTTTCAATTCCAACAAGTGGTCCACAACTGGTTCACCAAAGTCTGTGGTATGTGCTATCCTGTCTGTGGGAAAATAAATATAAAAGACCCCTTGCTGCTTATCAGAAAGAGTTGCACATATGGCGGCAGCGGATTTCCCCCAAAGAAATATGTCAGAATGACCAATGTTTGACATCCAATAGCCAATGATAAAAATCAATGTGCTCTAGAGGCATCGTTAAATAAAACAGGCTTTTTAAAAAACATTTCCGAATATCAGTGCCTGCCAAGACTTTCCAAAATGGCGGTGGATACCTGACGCAAGAGCAGACTGGGCCCGGGAACCAGCTACACTGAGGCATTGTGCAGAGAGGGGTGTATGTGTGTGTTGGGGGGGGGGGGGGAGGGTGCCCCGGGGCATGGCCATGTACATAGGCTGTGACCGCTTTGTCAGTGGTCAGACATTCCAAAATTCAAATACACCGAGCATTGGATGTGTGGGTGTGTGGGTGTGTGTGAGGTTTGTGTGTGTAGGAGATGTGATCACCTTCTAGCATGTGGCGCGCTATGCTTATACTCTATAGGTCCTCCCACCCCACTCTCACAGTCATCCCCACCTTGCTATCCTCCTTCTGCCCACCAACATAACCCGCTCTCCCACTACCCTCCAACTTCTACCACAATATATCTACCTATCATCCCATTTGAAACCTAATGTCATGCTTTAACATTATTAGCCTTGCATGACTAAGGTTATACAGTAAAACCTCTCTAACTGATCACCCCCACAGATGAACGACTTCTGTATAGAAATCGCTTTTTTTGGGGTCCCAAACGATCGCCTGTACAATATCATTGTAATGATTTAGAAACCTCCCTACACCAACCACCTCCATAAATGGACCATTGAAAGTTGGTCCCATGATCGGTCGATTTAAAGAGGTTTTACTGTATTATACACATATACAGTAAAACCTCTCTAAATCGACCGACCTTGGTCGATTTAGCGAGGTGGTCGGTTTATGGAGTTAGAATATGGTTACAATGGTATTGTTGGGACATAAATAAAGCGATCGATATAGGGAAGTGACTGATCTGTGGAGGTGGTCGGTTAGGGAGGTTTTACTGTATATCCATGAGTGGATATATATATATATATATGTATATATTTATATATATATATATAAATAAAAGGTGGGCTACGCCCTAGTAAGGAACAACAGAACAAGGAGTGGTGGGAAGCCTAGTTTATTTAACCGAGGCCCTTGGCCGAGCAATAGATAGCCCTACCTGTAAAAGTTTTCAAATCAAGCTCATGTGATGCCCTCACCGGCAGAATGGCATATGACCCGGCGTGGGGAGACGACAAACTATCCTGGACCCGCACAGGACCGCCGTGAATTGCAGAACGGTCCGGAATTGGCGAAATAAAATAATATAATAAAATACGAATAAATAATATAATAAAATATAATAAATAGCACAAGCCTACTCCGCCCATTTTATACTCATATAATTATTTATATATCACATATATATATATATATCCATGATACCAACCTGCTGCCTCAGACATGAGCCATGGATTGACCACGAACAATGCCAATATTAATATGGGCCCTCAGGTGTGGTACGAGTACACACCTATGTATTCATGTATTCCATCACACATAGTCATGTAGCTGCCTCTTTCTTCCAGAACTGGGATGATGTATTACAGTGACACAGTGAAGAAGTGCACTACTAGGTGGCGCCACTGGCAACATTGTCTAGTGGGTAATGGAATGGCCAGTTTATATATAACTAGATAACATGTCTCATTAACAGTAAACGATCAGGAATTCGGACTTCATCGATTTAATTTCACTCTCAGTCACCCTGCTCTAATACTGAGCTAACCTGTCCTTTTAGTGCCGAGCACCAGGCTAGATAGGCAAGCATACATGTAGTCAATCTTATCCTCGGGCAGGGATCGATCCCCAAACCTCCCGCTCAGCTCAGTCAGCCATCTCCCCAAGTTGCACCTAGTTTCACAAGCACTAAGAACACTACTGTTGGCATATTGCTATGGAACTTGTGGGTTACAGAATTTCATTGTGTTATACACTGCAAATTGTGTATTTAACAGTTATTGTATACCTTTCTCTACATACATTTTTGTGTAAATAATCCTGAATTGAAAAATGGCTGGAAGACCAATGCTTCGACATTGACAAAAGTCTTATTCAGCAAAATAAACATATTTACGCCAAAAAGACAACAACAAAAAAAACCAGTCATGAACACCTAATCGTATCCAACGCCTACTCAGGTCAGACCAAGTGCCCATACATGGAATTCAAAACACCTACACAAGTTGGGAACTGCAGCTCCCCTTTACCCGTGCACACGCACCCCTCCAGGAGGGATGAGCCCCCCCTCACCTCCCCGGCCCTCCCACCTTTCCGATGCTGCATGAAGGGAATACTTATTCCAAACACAAGGTGCGACCAAACCTTACAGAAGTAGGTCATCCTGCTGCACAGCGTGAGACCACCTTGTCCATTTCATACCATCATACTCCGGGTTCTCGTGGGGCCCCCCTGATGGTGTACTCGCACTGTTCTACTGCCAGGCAGTCCGCTCCCTCTTCGATTATGCTGCACCCACACTCGCTCTCACAGCCCTCGGGCTTGACAACCCACAAACTCGACTACCCAAGAACAAGATCTTCCTGAATGAGTTGCGGAAATTTAATAAATCCAACACAGGGCTGTCAGGCTTGTCCTCCGTGTTCCCAGCACCACCAGGATTGAGATCCTCATCCTTGAATACGGCCTCACTCCCCTCCACCTCCGAGGCAAACAACTTCTCACCACCCACCTCACAAGAACCCTCTCCCCTGGCCTTTCACCAACAATCTGCAGAACCGTGGCCTACCTCCGAGATGGGACCGGCTGTCACCCTCACATCTCCTACCACTTCAAGGACACCATCACCACCCTCAAGGACTCCAACAGACTCCACATTGAAGACTCCGCCCTGATCCCTCACAAGCCACCATGGTTTTCCATTCCACTGGAAATCAGAACAACCAACCTAGTTGCTGCCAATGCGGTTTACACCACCCCAGAACTCCACTCCCTGGCTCTCGATGCCATAACTCAGGCGAAGGTGGACTCTCCCCTCGCTAAGACGGTCTACACCTGATGGTCTACACCCAACATCAGGTAGAGCCGGAGCTGGAATCTTCATCCCCTTCTCAAAAACAAAGAACACCACCAGGGTGTCAGACTTTGCTTCCACTCTCGATACCGAGCTTGCCGCCATTCACTTGGCCCTGGAAGACCTACACAACTCAAGTGCCATCATCATTACTGACAGTCTCTCAATGCCATCAAAGTGATCACCCGCCCACATGCTGGACACTCCCTTGCTGACGTGATCCAGATTATAATCTCGACCAGACATCAGGCACACCTCAACACAGTCCTACTATGGGTCCTCTCGCATATAGGACTCTATGGTAATGACCAGGCCGACTGTGCCGCTCTAGCCTGTGCCAACCGAGCAGATGTGGAGACAGCCATCCCTCCATCCATCACCAAATTGACCGCCGCCGCTTCTCGAGCCACCACCAAACTCTGAGAACACGCCACACAGAAGGAACAATTATGAAACCCTTATTCAATAAGCTGGCTCCGGTACACCCTGGTCAGAACTAACATACACCAGCCAGTTGTCCTTCCTGCTTCTACCCAAGTCACCTTCAACTGCTTCAGGACTTGCTACCACTGTTGGATTGATGTCCCCAACCTCCAGCATTGTCCCTGCGGCACTAAGATCTTCAATGTGGCCCACATACTCGCCTCATGTCACGCCGTCGACAGATCTCCCATCAGTGACTTCATGGAGGACTCTGACCACCAACTCAGCGACAATAGGGCCGCTCTGGCAATCCTCTCCAGGATTTCCAAGTCATCTTGGAACGCACTAGCTCGCTTCTACCACCAGAATGCAGATATCGTCAATGCTGTCGGTTACCCAGACCATGACACCGAGGACTAGCAGGCTCACCTCGTCGCCATAGCTGACTTGACACCACTACCAACTAACCACTAATTTTCACTAACAACTAACAGGTAACCCCACCCACTGCCTAACTAATCCCATCCTCACTTCTCACTTCACTCCTTCCTCTGGCATTGGCCAGACTTACTGTGCATACCGGTGAATCTGCAGGGACTGAAGTTTGGATCCTGGTTGAGTCAAACCAATGACTTATAAAATAAGTACCTGTTGCTGCTTGGCACTTGGCATTATAAGGTCAGGACAGGGACTGGGTGAACAGTGTCAGGATAATGTGAATGTGTGGGACATCAGGTCATGATGCCGGCCCCACTTAGTGTGTGTCGAGGGTGTGTGGGTGTGAAGGTGTGCGTGTGTGTATATTATACACACCTGCCAACGGTGGTTCCGTTGTCCCATACATACCTGTATATATATATATATATATATATATATATATATATATATAGTATAGTTATACGAGTCTTACCTTGGTACAGATGATGGATAACTGTTGTTTTACCGAGGTATAAGCCTCGGATAGATGTGGGCTTGGGAGAGGTAAGCACGTCCGGTACCAGCAATCTTAACCTACTTATTGAGGATAAAAATGACTTTCAAACAATGGATACTATTACTTTACCGAAAAGGTACACCAACGGAATAGATGTGGCAGGGTGTGGCGGGAGGGCCCTAGCCCACATCTATCCGAGGCTTATACCTCGGTAAAACAACAGTTATCCATCATCTGTACCAAGGTAAGACTCGTATAACTATACTATTTTACCTCGGTAAACAGCCTCAGGCTAGCCTCAGGCTAGGGAGACCTTTACATAATTCATTTTTATCCTTAATATCATTCTTTCTTATTATTATAACATTCTAAATTTTTGTTCTCACCTATTCTTGTTAGTTGGCGAGAAGACGCTTTGCAACGACGGTAGGCTTTTCTAGTCGTTTATTATAATGTTTTGCAAACGACTTAGCCGTCTTCCAGCCTGCATGCGCTAGTATTCTTTTCACAGAAATACCAAGCACCCGTGCCTTGGAGACCATGGCTCCTCTAGTTGAGTGGGAAGAGTATTTACTCGTATCCACTCCAGCCAATTTCAACACCGTAATTGTCCATCTGGCAAGTGTGTCTCGTGAAATTGCCTTATGTGGCTTTATGAAGCTCACTAATAGTTGTTGTGATGCACGTAAATCCTTTGTCTTGTATATATAAGCCCGTATGGCCGACACAACACATAATTTCCGATCATTCGGAAAACAGTCTAAGTGAACCGTTGATAAAGGGTCACCTAACGTGTTCGATTTGAGCAATTTCTCTAAATCAAACGTAGCTTGTTGCTTGTCTATTTCTAATCCAGTTAAGGATAAAGCAACAATCGTCTGTCCTCTGTGTCCGGTTACTAACAATAACAGGACCGCGACCTTAAAACCTAACTGTTTTATATCTAACCACGAGTTGTGAGGCCAAGCCTGAAACAACTTAAATACTATAGAAACATCCCAAAACCGACTATACTTTGGTTTTGGAGGATTCCTTTGATAAATTGAACGAAGTAAATAACAAATAACATAATGTTTTCCAACTGTTTCGCCATCAATTCTAGGTAATATAATTGATAACGCACACCTCGCCGCATTAATCGATCCAAAGGAAAGTCCTTCATCCTCTAGAGAACGAAGAAACCGAGCTACTTGTGAAATCTTTGGATTTGTTGGTTTAACTTTCATTAACAAACAATGTACACCCCATTTCTTTAAATAGGTTGTATACATTTTGACAGTTCCTGGCCTCCAGGCATCCGATACTATCCTATCCTCAGTAATTCTGTCCAATCCAAATTGCTGTAGCTGCTTCCTTAGAAAAGGAATGCCAATAGGGGCGTCGTTGACACGTCGCCGTGAACCACTAGCGGTCCGTGGTGCGTCAGATTCCCGAGTTTTCTTGGGAATCGTATACGATCTTTTGCCAGTTGTGAAACTGCTGGCAGCCAAGGTTGCGTGTCCCAATCGGGCACCACCAGTATCGCATGTGTCCCTTCCAAGCCGATTTTTCTCACTACTCGGCTGATAATGCTAAATGGCGGGAAAATATAAAAATAATTATTTTCCCAAGTAATAGCAAACGCATCTACTTTCCAAGCATCCGGTTCAGGATGCCAAGAAACATAACAGGGTAACTTGTTATTATTTCGTGATGCAAATAAGTCAACTTCAGGTGTACCCCATTTTTCACAAACGAAGTTAAACAAATGTGTAGAGAGAGACCACTCTAAATGGTCATGGAAATTTCTACTTTTATAATCTGCAAGTGTATTTTGTGACCCTGGAATATGCGCTACAGTCAGCCAGACTTGTTGAGCCTGTGCCCAGTTCCAAATCAGTTTAGATAACTGATTGCAAGACTTTGATTTGGTTCCACCCATGTTACGAATATATGCCATGGCAGTAGTGTTATCAGTTAGTATTCTAACCTGTGATTTATTTATCTTTACTAAACTACGTAAGCCCAGATAAATAGCACGCAATTCTAGTGCATTAATATAGTCTGATTTTTCATCATCAAGCCATCTACCTCCTGTTGTGACCCCATCTCGATGAGCTCCCCAACCTTCTAACGAAGCATCAGTAGTAATTACTGTATTAGGTTCCGCCATGCGGATTGGATTTGGTGAACTTGCTAAATGTTGCATCCACCATCCAATATCCTGTAACCCTTCTTGCGAAATAAACATTTTTCGCTCAAAATTGCCTTTAGTTCGTGTTAACGCTAAATTTTTATCTATTTCTAGCGACTTAATATGGGCCTTCCCATATAACACAGCAGGTGCATATGAGGTCATTATGCCAATAAGAACAGCAACCTGTCTAATTTTTGGCTTTGATAACTTAATAAGCTGAGTCGCTGTAGTCATAAACTTAATTAGTTTTTGTTCTGTTATCGACACTGTAAGGGACTGTGTATCCAGAATAAACCCTAAACATTTGAGTTGTTTTGTTGGTTTAAACACTGACTTTTGTTGATGTACATAAAATCCCAATTTAGTGAGTAATGCACATAAATCCAAAACTGCATTCACACAACCAATTTGTGTTGAAGCTATAATAAAAGAATCATCTATGTATGGAAACATTATGTGACCTTTCCTCGCCATTACCGAGAAAACAGGCTTAAGCAATTTAGTAAATAAACGTGGCGCACAAGCTAAGCCATTCGGCATGCAGGTAAACTCATAGAGTTGGTTATCCCAAATAAATCGAAGAAATTTTCGGTATTGTTCCAATATGGGAAGCGTATAATATGCATCCTGTAAATCAACACTAGCCATCCACGCATCTGGTGTAATCAGATCTCGTGCCGTATCTAGAGAGAACATTTTAAAATGTCGATATTCCACCCTTTTATTAAGGATTGTTAAATCCAGGATCATTCGAACATCACCATTAGGCTTCGGTCTCGAGAAAATGTTTGAAATAAACTGTCCTGAACAGTGTGTCACTTTTTGTATAATTCCTTTCTCAAAGAATTTATGTACCTGTTTAGTTAGTGCGTCTCGTTCAACTGGTTGAATGTTATATGGAAAAGGTATTATACTTTGTACAGGAATTTGTGTAAAGGGAATTTGAACACCCCTAACTATTTCTATAATTTCTTGGTCACTAGTAATTTTGTGCCACTCAGAAATATGATTCCTAATATTACCAGCCACAAAGTTGCTTACAGTTTGTGTGTTTTTAGAGGCTGCAGGGACTTGTAAAGTTTGTGTTTGGACCTCTACTTGGACCCGCCCCTGGGGAAAGGTCTCGACGAGTTGAACCCTCGACCTATTGGCCGTGCGGTGTTGTCGGTCCAGCCTGGGCGAGCGCCCCGGCCCCAAAACCCTTGACCGAAGTTTGAACTCGGTCTGGTTCCTCTGGTGAACCGTCGTGGACGAAAATCCCCTCGTGACTTTTTGAAACGAGGAACTTCCTGTTTCTTCTTGCCATCCATGTTTTTGCCACTCTTGGCTGCAGTCTCTACCTCTTTATAGAGGTATTGTAGTTGACCGCCAAACATCTTGGTATTATCTAAAGGTTTCCCTTTAATCGGCTCTGGAGCAAGATAGAGCATAAACTCCTTCCCCTCATTATCGGTAACCTTCTTAGAGCGAGCCACTTCTTTGCCAGCATCTGTGCAAACTGACTTGAAGACATTTTCATATCTTCGAAACGACAGGTAATTACCTGCCGCCGCTAACACTGCAATGCCTTTGTCCATTGTCTTAGCCAAAGACGAGAACTTATTTTCACTCTGCATCCTATTAGCCACAGGAACAATAGCTGTTAGGGTAGCCAACACTGCCTTATGCACTGTGTGCAACACATCCTCAAACTTCTTACGGTCATCCGTCATATTGACATCCCGATCCATTTCTTTAATGATGGAGTTGGGAACACCCTTTATGCCTGTTAACTCATCTCCTAACTTGGAGATAACCTCCGCCGGTTTGAACGTGCGAAAATGACCATTCACGGTCTCGCGCATAAGCGTAGTGGTTTTAACCCGCTTAGCCTTTGGCTTCTCCACCTTCTTAGCCACTTTAGTGCCAATGTCCGCATAGACCCCTTCATATACGGTGTCTGAGTCTGATTCCGTAGAAGTAGACTCAGTGGACGACTCAGAAGAAGAATATTTCCTCTTCCTCTTCTTCTTTTTGGACTTAGTCTTCCGCTTTTTGCGCAAACCAGACTCTGCCCGCTCCTTGGTGAATTCATCACCCGAAGAAATCACCTGTTTCTTCTTCTTCCTCCGTTTAGGAGAAGGAGGAGGAGGAGCCTTAAGCTCCACCGCCGAGTCTGTGTCCAAGAAATCCTCAAATGAATCCTCTTGGACACTCGGCCTACGCCGCTTCCGAGACACAGGCGATTTGGCAGTCAAGATGTGGCTTTCCAATCTTGCAAAGCGAGCCTCCCAATCTGGAGGCGCAGGCACATCAGGCACTGCGTCCTCGTCCGGGTCGGAGAGGATATGCGCCCGGGGCTGTGTCGACGGCCCTGCCGACAACACGGGTGAGGAGTCGTACTCCTCGTCCACTCCACTCGGAACACGCCCCTCGGCTGCTGCTGCACCGCGCTTACTCCGCTTCGTGGCCATCGGGAACTGAAACAAACATTTTTGGTCAGTCCCGGTATATATATATGTCACAATATGGTTGTTTCAAACTCATTTGGACATCTATTGGTGTTAAAGAACATGTTTATACCGTTATAACACAGGCGTAATAAGCTAAATTTGTGCGTGGGTTGTGGGTCAAGCCCAAACCTTACGCGGGGTCGGGACCAGTGTATCGGCCCGCCCATCCCTCTGTTCCGCACACTTCTCCCACCTGTGACTACTACGTCAACAAGTTGGAGAAAATGCTACGAAACTCGGAGAAACGCCTGAAAAAGTTTTGTCTAGGGGAGTCTATAAAAGAAACCCAGGAGCATCTCCAACATTACTCTCTATTAGAGTACGAGAGAATTTCCACATGAGATAGGGCGAAACCCACATCTCTACCCATAGTCACACGGTGACCCGGGTGTTGACATAACCGCTAATGACCGGTTTGGTTCCTTCAAGAAACCCACTCGAGTGTTCTATCCTTGGTTGTTTATAACCAAATAACTCGTCCAAATTGGACCAACGAAAGTCTAAACTTTCCATATTGATGCTCTAATGCATCATAATTAAGCTAACCACAGTTTTTATTATACTTACTGCGTATTTGCTTGTATGTAGACTAATTTTGCCGGAGCAACCCAACGACACGTTATCCAGTCGTGAGTTGTTTATGCTAATTGCTGGTACCGGACGTGCTTACCTCTCCCTAGCCTGAGGCTAGCCTGAGGCTGTTTACCGAGGTAAAATATATATATATATGTCCACCCATATATGTGTATATATATATTACATATATCAATATACAACTGGTGCATCAAAGGCTATGATATACGTGGTCCTGTCTGTGGGAAAGTGCATATAAAAGACCCCTTGGTGCTTATCGGAAAGAGTAGCCTATGTGGTGGCACAGGTTTCTTCCAAAGAAATATGTCAGAATGACCATATGTTTGACATCCAATAGCCAATGATAAAAATCAATGTGCTCTAGAGGTGTCGTTATATAAAACAAGCTTCACATTAGCACTGGATATACTTTCTATACCCCCTTCATCAGGCTGCCAGCACCATGACCTGATATCCCACTCACACTATCCTGATACTAAGCTAACCAATCCTTGCCCTATACTATTAATGCTGAGCACCAGGCTAGGAAGCGACGCATATCAATTTATAAGTCATTGGTTTGACTCGACTGGGAGCCGAACTCCCAATCTCCCGCACATGAGGCCAGGACTCTACCGATTCGTCCTCCACACCCGGTGATATCTCATAACAGACAGTCGTAATGAGTGAACTAAGACATGTAGTAAGGGCTCATATTAATGAAT
Source organism: Branchipolynoe longqiensis (assembly GCA_030323885.1). Lineage (NCBI taxonomy): Eukaryota > Metazoa > Annelida > Polychaeta > Phyllodocida > Polynoidae > Branchipolynoe > Branchipolynoe longqiensis. The sequence goes on from CM059197.1 coordinate 18,388,597, forward strand.
AGAAACTCACCTACTTTGATTCAACATGGACAATATATTTCTAAATTTAGGTCAACATTGTCTTAATTACATGTTATGGATGATGCTATTGAGTGTACAAGTTACTGACTATCTAGGCCTGGCCAGACAATGACGCCTCCTGCTGGCGGGACGGCGAGGCCCGGGAAGGTGGTCGGACGTCCACCTTTTACTGGCTAAATTCTGTAAGGATTTCAAACAAACTGTTCCGGAAGGCAATGGCTTCCTTGGCATGCGCATAGCTTTGGGTTTTAAACCAATGGCAGTACTCCATCGATCTTAGCTTCTTCACCTCGGTCAATAACTCACCTTAAGAGACTCGCGTATGACATGCCATAATTTGGCATTAACTGTTTAATTTAATTTCCTAATTTATGTATGAACGTGTTATCGATAAAGGCGTAAATATATTGATATTCACTATAAATGCTATCGATGAATATTATCTATAAATATTATCTATACATATACATTCTAAATACAAATATATTATATATTTATTTTAGTTTCTCTATATATTTACATTCATTAAATATATTTTATGTATACACTATATATAGATACTTAATTTGTATATATTTATTATATATCTATTATATATCTTTTATATATTTATTATATATTTATAACATATTTATAATATATATTTATGCATATATAATTATATATGTATTACATTTACATATATTTGCATACATGTATATATAGCTACGCATAGTTAAATATTATATATTTGTACATTTATAGATAGGTATATACATTTATATATGTAATCAATACATACATACAGTAAAACCTCTCTAACCGAACACCTCCACCTGGATCGCTTTTTTTGGGTCCCATTGTAACCATATTCTAACTCACTAAATCGACCACCTCCCTAAATGGACAACTTAAAGTCGGTCCTAAGGTTGGTCGATTTAGAGAGGTTTTACTGTTATCCACAGTAATAATACATAACTCTGTAAATAACCAAACAAAGATAATAGTTAATACCCGTCAAGGTACATGGACATATACATATATATATATATATATATATATATATATATATACATAAACATCAATATAATACCCACCCCGTCATATGAAGGCCTCCACTGAGGGATAGAGGGATAGAGGGATAGAGGGATAGAGGGATAGAGGGACAGAGGGATAGAGGGATACCCCACCCAACATGTACACACATGCCATACACCCGACTTACCAAGTTGCCGTATCTGTCATGGATCTGCATAGACAGAGCTCCCAGCTTGAAGCCTTCCGCCATGTTGATGCCGTCAGGTATATTCCAACAGCTGAACTAGTAATGTATACAACTGGGTCCACTCTCTGTGGGCAGTACTGCAGCGGTCAGCTGAGGAGGACAGCAAGGTGCTGGTTGAGTCTGTTCGAGTGAGCCGTGTCCAACGTGAGGGGCAATACGAATAGGAGAGCCGGTATGTCGACACAGTCAGACGGAGATAGCCACGCCCTGCACACTCCACAACCCCCTGGCGGCCGTCTGTGAAAGCTGGTCGTGTTGGCTGAAGGGGCGGAGGGAGGGCAGGGCTGGCCCCCTTAGTGTGTGTCGAGGGTGTGGGTGTGTGGGTGTGTGGGTGTGGAGGTGTGCGTGTGTGTATATTATATACACCTGCCAACGGTGTTTCCGTGGTCCCCTACATACCTGTATATACTGTATATATATATATATATATATATATATATATATATATATATATATGCACACACATATATGTGTATACATATTACATATATACAGTAAAACCTCTCTAACCGACCATCTCCACAGATTGACCACTCCCCTATATCGATCGCTTTATATGGGTCCCAAAGAGCAGTCCGTTGGTTATTTGTATATTAGTTCGAGGGCTCATGATTTTGTTTCACATATTATGTTGTTTATAAGGGGAAGTGGGAAGACAACCATTAATGGGTACACTGTTCCTGTAATTTCTATTGTTAACAGAATATTTATCTTTGTGGAATAATGTATGAACATTTTTTTTCTTGAAAATGTATACTGCCTATCATGGATAAGTCTGAATAGACTTGTTTTCACCATTAGACAGTTTGTCGATAGAAAGCCTGAGTCTACACTTTTACCGACCCAAGGGATTTTTAACCTCCCACACCACATAGACATGGTATGAGAGCAACCAGCCTTTGATGTCGCTGTAAGTTATACACAGTGGTGGAAGTCCAAATTGGCAGAAATGGGGGCATGGGGAATCGAACCACCAACCTTCAGATTAGGAGGCCGACCTAGAAAAAAGTCAGACACTCTAACCACTCCGCCACATGTCAAAATGTCTAATGTATGCCATTGTAACCATATTCGAACTCCCTAAACCGACCACCTACCGAAATGGACCACTTAAAGTCGGTCCCCAGGTCGATCGGTTTAGGGAGGCTTTACTGTACATACATGCCCGCCCCGCAGAACAAACCAATGCCCGCAGTACGCACGGAGACTATTGTCAGGACTGTGGGTTCACATGCGCAAAAGAGGCACGTGATTTATGCGTGGCTGTCTATCCCGCACACTGCCAGCAGGAAAGCCTGTCATCTAAATGCTAGAAAGCGCCAAGTTTCAATTTTATAAGTCATTGGTTTGACTCGACCGGGAACCGAACTCTCAACCTTCCGCACGCGAGGCCCGCGCTATACCGACTCGGCCACCGCGCCCAGTAGCAGGAACAGTTGGCACATTGAAGAATTGACCGTACATGGCAGGGGCTGGCCGATCACTTGTGTACTGTGCACCGAGCCACGCGAGGTCAAAGTCAGTTCCCTGCTTTTGAATGAATAATACGCAATTCTTGCCCAATATGGGCTTTTAGGCCTGAGGAAGAGCGTTGTCCAAGATGAAGCCAAGCTTTGAGAGGTTGAAGGAACCCAAGCACCCCACTTGCTATCCGGACCACACTTCATCCACACCTCTCTCTATCTCCGCTCCGCTGGCCTTGCTCCTCCTTGATATGTCTGAAAAGAGTTCCAGGAAGGGGAGCCCGCCAGCATTTCACTTTCTACTCTTACTCTCTCCGTGTCTTTGGCTTGCCGGCTGGTCACCATAGAGCAAATAGACATGGTCCTTTGACTCAACTCTCCTCATTTCTCTTTCCTAAACTCTACCCTTTGTTTTTCTCCCAGGCATACTCCTCAGCCTGACCAGGGGAGTTGTGTGCTTGGGTGGGGCCCTGTACCTTACCGTTTCTCTCGCTTTGTTCTTGTTGCTAGAACCGTTTTACCCCGCTTTGCCCAACCCTTCCTCCCAAACCCTTGCTGCTGTTGACTGGATACGAGTGCTCTACTACCGCTGGACCGAAGAGATTCGGGGCCGCCCCAACGCTTCGCCGTTTCAATGTTGTAAAGATGTCCCCAGCTTCTACAACCGTCCCGACTGAAGAGTAATCTTCAACCCAAGATTGGGCCGATTTATCGGAGCCTCTCTATAATGTTGCACTTCTGCAACCAGTAACCATTCTAAGGATAAAACAACCCCACAATCAAGCAAACTGAACGCCTGCCACTGGAGTTACCCGCCCTCTATAATCTATCAGAGTTACATAATATGATGCCTTTGTTTGTTTTTGTTTTACGTCCTAGCAACATCTAAAGTCATATCAGGACAGGTACCAACTTGTGACTGCACACTCATGGTGACTTTATAGTGCTGCCCCACTGGGAAACCAGGCCACCAGCACCATGACCTGATATCCCACTCAGTCACATTATCCTGACACTGAGCCAACCAGTCCTTGTCCTACCCTAATGATGCCAACCGCCAGGCTAGGAAGCGAAAAGTATCAATTTGTAAGTCATTGGTTTGACTCGACCAGGGTTCGAATCAACAAACCCATGGGTTTGGAACACCGGATCTCCCAAAACAGGAGATGGACGCTCAACTCATTCGGCCACCCCGTCTCGTTCTGATGCCTTTGAGTTTCTGTCATATATTTTAAACAAATATATTAGGTTGAGTATTATTTTAGTGTTAGGTAACTTTTGCTATAAAATGTTAACTTTGAAGATATTTGACGTGAAAATGTGCTAATTTAATTATGGCGTGGATGTCAACATGTCAAATTGTAGGTTCTATTAAATTGATTTCGCATTCCCATCTATACTGTAAGAACTGCGTAATAAGTGTACCAGTATATACTGTCCATATGTAAGGTTACAATCTAGGTCAGCGTTTTGGTTTTAGCAAAATTATGATTTTATTCAAATTATGCAGCTTTAATTAAAGCTGTATAGTCCGATGAAAAGAAAACATTTAAACAACCAAAACACTAGATTTGAACTCACATATCGACCTTAAATATTGCTTCATACTAAGTCAAATTAATTCAACCGGTTACTGCTGGGGTCAGAGTTTTGACAATCACACCAACATTAAATTAGCATGTTTAGACCTCAAATATCTCCCAAGTTAGTCATTTTAAAGCAATGTCTTTATTCAAAATGAAGTAAGGTACATAATAATGATCTATCTCGGAAAAAGAAAAAAAAAGAAAACCATCGGACTATGCAACTTTAATAACGGGATTCTAGACACAATTCGGTATAGTGCTCAGCAGGCATTATCGGTACAACTCTACATCCAAGCCTACCTGTCCACACGGCCTTCTGAAATGGAACGTCACGCTCCAGTGCGCAGCCCTCCGAATGTAGGTCAGCCCATCCCTCCTCCAGCTGCCTTGCACACACAGACACACACATACACACATTCTTCCTTTGCTATTATCCCTCAATCCCTCCCACCACCTCCCACCCACCCCACCGCCCTCCCTCCCCCACCCCCACCTCCCTCCCTCCCTCCCACCCCTCTCTCCCACCCACACCTCCCTCTTACCCCACCTCCCTCCCACCACTCCCTCTCAGCACCCCTCCCGCCCACCTCCTCCATGTCACCCCACCTGCCACCTACCCCGTCCCTCCCAGCCCCACCTCTCTCACCCCTCACCTCCCTCACCCCTCACCTCCCTCACATCCCAACTCCCTCACACCGCCACCCCCCATCCCATGCTAGATCTTTGCTGCTGGGTCCCTTCATCTTCCATGGTATATTTTAATAACAATATCCCATATATCTTTTATCATCCCCATCCCCAAGAAAACCCCAGGCGAAGTCAGACCCATCTCCCTTCTCCAATCCCTCAGGAAAGTTAGTGAAAGAATCGTCCTCGCCCATCTCCAGATGGTCACAGAAGACCCCAACACTGGCCTACCAGAGGAGGTCATTGGCTATTGAGGAGGACGAGGCACCCAGCATGCCGTCGCCACCCTCAACGAGAGCATTTCCTATGGCCTCAATAATGGACACAAGACAGCAACCATCTTTCTTGACCTCGAAAAAGCCTTTGAGCTTATCGACCACAACGTGGTACTGACATCCATGGCTGATCTTGCCATTGCCGGCTGGCCTCTTGCCTATGTCCGAAATTACCTCCAGAACAGGCGAGCCAGTGTACGTGTCCATGGCACCTCTTCTCCCTACCTCCAACTAAAAATGGCGTCCCCCATGGTGCAGTGCTCAGCCCTCTCATCTTCAATGCAGTGATGTCATCTCTAGTGAGGAGGCTTAAACAAGACCTAGCCACCCAAGAGATCACAGACACAACAATAGTCTGCTACCAGATGACATTGCCATCACCTGCTCCCATGCGATCAACACACAGGATCTGAGCAGGTGCTCTACCTGGTAGGAAAAGCCTGCCGGAACCTTGGACTAAAAATCTCCCCCACCAAGACCATGAGCATGCACATGTTCAGAGGTCAACCACTTCACCTAGATGGATCCCCTATGAAGAGGATCTCTGGCTTCTCCTGGGATGCCCCGGACAGTGTACTCGCACTGTTCTACTGCCAGGCAGTCCGCTCCCTCTTCAACTATGCCATGCCCACACTCGCTCTCACAGCCCTTGGGCTTGACAACCCCCAAACTCGACTACCCAAGAACAAGATCTTCCTGAATGAGTTCTGGAAACTTGAGAACATCCAACACTTGGACTGCCAGGCTTGTCCTCCGAGTTGCCAGCACCACCAGGATTGAGATCCTCCTCCTTGAATCCAACCTCCCTCCCCTCCACATCCGAGGCAAACAACTTCTCACCACCCCTCACAAGAACCCTCTCCTCAGGCCTTTCATAAACAATCCGCAGAGCCGTGGCCTATCTCCAAGATGGGACCCGCGGTCACCCTCACATCTCCTACTACCGCCTCAAGAACACCATCACCACCCTCAAGGACTACCACAGACTCCACCTTGCAGACTCCGCCCTGAGCCCTCACAAGCCACCATGGTTTTCCATTCCAGTGGAAACTCGAACAACCAACCTAGTTGCTGCCAAGGTGTTTTATGCCACCCCAGAACTCCATTCCCTGGCTCTCGAGGCTATAACTCAGGTGAAGGTGGACTTCCCCATCGCTAAGACGGTCTACACTGATGGCTCCCTTAATCCAACATCAGGTAGAGCTGGAGCAGGAATCTTCATCCCCTTCTCCAACACGAAGAACGCCACCAGGGTGTCAGACTTTGCTTCCACTCTCGATACCGAGCTCGCCGCCATTCACTTGGCCCTGGAAGATCTCCAAGAGCAGTCTGTTGGTTATTTGTATATTAGATCTCCACAACTCAAGTGCCATCATCATTACCAACTCTCTGAATGCCATCAAAGACATCGCCCACCCAAATGCCTGACACTTCCTTGCCGACGTGATCGAGATTATAATCTTGACCAGACATCAGGCACACCTCAACACAGTCCTGCTATGGGTCCCCTCCCATAGAGGATTCTATGGTAATGACCAGGCCGACTGTGCTGCTCTAGCTGGTGCCAACTGAGCAGACGTGGAGACAGCCATCCCTCCGTCCATCACCAAACTGACCGCCGCTGCTTCTCGAGCCACCACCAAACTCTGGGAATGCACTACACAGAAGGAACAAGTACGGAACCCTTATTCAATAAGCTGGTCCTGGTACACCCTGGTCAGAACTAACATCCCCCATCCACTCGGCCTTCCTGTCGCCATCAACTGCTTCAGGACTGGCTATGGGCATTGGATTGATGTCCCCAACCTCCAGTGCTGTCCCTGCGGCACTACAATCTTCAATGTGGCCCACATACTCACCTTATGTGGCGCCATCGACAGATCTGCCATCAGTGACTTCATGGAGGACTCTGTCTGTCAACTCAGCGACAATAGGGCAGCTCTAGCCATCCTCTCCAGGATTTCCAAGTCATCCTGGAACGCACTTGCTCCCTTCTACCGCCAGAACGCAGATATCATCAACGCTGTCGGTCACCCAGACCTTGACACCGAGGACTAGCAGGCCCAACCTCGTCCACATACCTGACTTGACACCACTACCAACTAACCATTAATTTTCACTAACAACTAACAGGTAACCCCATCCACTGTCTAACTAATCCCATCCTTACTTCACTTCTCCCTCTGGCCTTGGCCGGACTTACTGTGCATACTGGTGAATCGGGAGGGACTGAAGTTTGGATCCTGGTGGAGTCAAACCAATGCGTATAAAATAGGTACCTGTTGCTGCTCGGCACTTCGCGTTATGAGGTCAGGACAGGGACTGGGCGCACAGTGTCAGGATAATGTGACTGTGTGGGACATCAGGTCATGGTGCCGGCGGTCTGATTTCCCAGTGGGCCAGCACTATAAAGTCACCATGAGTGTGTGTCGGTGCAAGTCGGTGCACATCCTGGTATGGCCTAGGGTTTGTTTCACATATTATGTTGTTTATAAGGGGAAGTGGGAAGACAACCATTAATGGGTACACTGTTTCTGTAATTTCTATTGTTAACAGAATATTTATCTTTGTGGAATAATGTATGAACATTTTTTTTCTTGAAAATGTATACTGCCTATCATGGATAAGTCTGAATAGACTTGTTTTCACCATTAGACAGTTTGTCGATAGAAAGCCTGAGTCTACACTTTTACCGACCCAAGGGATTTTTAACCTCCCACACCACATAGACATGGTATGAGAGCAACCAGCCTTTGATGTCGCTGTAAGTTATACACAGTGGTGGAAGTCCAAATTGGCAGAAATGGGGGCATGGGGAATCGAACCACCAACCTTCAGATTAGGAGGCCGACCTAGAAAAAAGTCAGACACTCTAACCACTCCGCCACATGTCAAAATGTCTAATGTATGCCATTGTAACCATATTCGAACTCCCTAAACCGACCACCTACCGAAATGGACCACTTAAAGTCGGTCCCCAGGTCGATCGGTTTAGGGAGGCTTTACTGTACATACATGCCCGCCCCGCAGAACAAACCAATGCCCGCAGTACGCACGGAGACTATTGTCAGGACTGTGGGTTCACATGCGCAAAAGAGGCACGTGATTTATGCGTGGCTGTCTATCCCGCACACTGCCAGCAGGAAAGCCTGTCATCTAAATGCTAGAAAGCGCCAAGTTTCAATTTTATAAGTCATTGGTTTGACTCGACCGGGAACCGAACTCTCAACCTTCCGCACGCGAGGCCCGCGCTATACCGACTCGGCCACCGCGCCCAGTAGCAGGAACAGTTGGCACATTGAAGAATTGACCGTACATGGCAGGGGCTGGCCGATCACTTGTGTACTGTGCACCGAGCCACGCGAGGTCAAAGTCAGTTCCCTGCTTTTGAATGAATAATACGCAATTCTTGCCCAATATGGGCTTTTAGGCCTGAGGAAGAGCGTTGTCCAAGATGAAGCCAAGCTTTGAGAGGTTGAAGGAACCCAAGCACCCCACTTGCTATCCGGACCACACTTCATCCACACCTCTCTCTATCTCCGCTCCGCTGGCCTTGCTCCTCCTTGATATGTCTGAAAAGAGTTCCAGGAAGGGGAGCCCGCCAGCATTTCACTTTCTACTCTTACTCTCTCCGTGTCTTTGGCTTGCCGGCTGGTCACCATAGAGCAAATAGACATGGTCCTTTGACTCAACTCTCCTCATTTCTCTTTCCTAAACTCTACCCTTTGTTTTTCTCCCAGGCATACTCCTCAGCCTGACCAGGGGAGTTGTGTGCTTGGGTGGGGCCCTGTACCTTACCGTTTCTCTCGCTTTGTTCTTGTTGCTAGAACCGTTTTAACCCCGCTTTGCCCAACCCTTCCTCCCAAACCCTTGCTGCTGTTGACTGGATACGAGTGCTCTACTACCGCTGGACCGAAGAGATTCGGGGCCGCCCCAACGCTTCGCCGTTTCAATGTTGTAAAGATGTCCCCAGCTTCTACAACCGTCCCGACTGAAGAGTAATCTTCAACCCAAGATTGGGCCGATTTATCGGAGCCTCTCTATAATGTTGCACTTCTGCAACCAGTAACCATTCTAAGGATAAAACAACCCCACAATCAAGCAAACTGAACGCCTGCCACTGGAGTTACCCGCCCTCTATAATCTATCAGAGTTACATAATATGATGCCTTTGTTTGTTTTTGTTTTACGTCCTAGCAACATCTAAAGTCATATCAGGACAGGTACCAACTTGTGACTGCACACTCATGGTGACTTTATAGTGCTGCCCCACTGGGAAACCAGGCCACCAGCACCATGACCTGATATCCCACTCAGTCACATTATCCTGACACTGAGCCAACCAGTCCTTGTCCTACCCTAATGATGCCAACCGCCAGGCTAGGAAGCGAAAAGTATCAATTTGTAAGTCATTGGTTTGACTCGACCAGGGTTCGAATCAACAAACCCATGGGTTTGGAACACCGGATCTCCCAAAACAGGAGATGGACGCTCAACTCATTCGGCCACCCCGTCTCGTTCTGATGCCTTTGAGTTTCTGTCATATATTTTAAACAAATATATTAGGTTGAGTATTATTTTAGTGTTAGGTAACTTTTGCTATAAAATGTTAACTTTGAAGATATTTGACGTGAAAATGTGCTAATTTAATTATGGCGTGGATGTCAACATGTCAAATTGTAGGTTCTATTAAATTGATTTCGCATTCCCATCTATACTGTAAGAACTGCGTAATAAGTGTACCAGTATATACTGTCCATATGTAAGGTTACAATCTAGGTCAGCGTTTTGGTTTTAGCAAAATTATGATTTTATTCAAATTATGCAGCTTTAATTAAAGCTGTATAGTCCGATGAAAAGAAAACATTTAAACAACCAAAACACTAGATTTGAACTCACATATCGACCTTAAATATTGCTTCATACTAAGTCAAATTAATTCAACCGGTTACTGCTGGGGTCAGAGTTTTGACAATCACACCAACATTAAATTAGCATGTTTAGACCTCAAATATCTCCCAAGTTAGTCATTTTAAAGCAATGTCTTTATTCAAAATGAAGTAAGGTACATAATAATGATCTATCTCGGAAAAAGAAAAAAAAAGAAAACCATCGGACTATGCAACTTTAATAACGGGATTCTAGACACAATTCGGTATAGTGCTCAGCAGGCATTATCGGTACAACTCTACATCCAAGCCTACCTGTCCACACGGCCTTCTGAAATGGAACGTCACGCTCCAGTGCGCAGCCCTCCGAATGTAGGTCAGCCCATCCCTCCTCCAGCTGCCTTGCACACACAGACACACACATACACACATTCTTCCTTTGCTATTATCCCTCAATCCCTCCCACCACCTCCCACCCACCCCACCGCCCTCCCTCCCCCACCCCCACCTCCCTCCCTCCCTCCCACCCCTCTCTCCCCACCCACACCTCCCTCTTACCCCACCTCCCTCCCACCACTCCCTCTCAGCACCCCTCCCGCCCACCTCCTCCATGTCACCCCACCTGCCACCTACCCCGTCCCTCCCAGCCCCACCTCTCTCACCCCTCACCTCCCTCACCCCTCACCTCCCTCACATCCCAACTCCCTCACACCGCCACCCCCCATCCCATGCTAGATCTTTGCTGCTGGGTCCCTTCATCTTCCATGGTATATTTTAATAACAATATCCCATATATCTTTTATCATCCCCATCCCCAAGAAAACCCCAGGCGAAGTCAGACCCATCTCCCTTCTCCAATCCCTCAGGAAAGTTAGTGAAAGAATCGTCCTCGCCCATCTCCAGATGGTCACAGAAGACCCCAACACTGGCCTACCAGAGGAGGTCATTGGCTATTGAGGAGGACGAGGCACCCAGCATGCCGTCGCCACCCTCAACGAGAGCATTTCCTATGGCCTCAATAATGGACACAAGACAGCAACCATCTTTCTTGACCTCGAAAAAGCCTTTGAGCTTATCGACCACAACGTGGTACTGACATCCATGGCTGATCTTGCCATTGCCGGCTGGCCTCTTGCCTATGTCCGAAATTACCTCCAGAACAGGCGAGCCAGTGTACGTGTCCATGGCACCTCTTCTCCCTACCTCCAACTAAAAATGGCGTCCCCCATGGTGCAGTGCTCAGCCCTCTCATCTTCAATGCAGTGATGTCATCTCTAGTGAGGAGGCTTAAACAAGACCTAGCCACCCAAGAGATCACAGACACAACAATAGTCTGCTACCAGATGACATTGCCATCACCTGCTCCCATGCGATCAACACACAGGATCTGAGCAGGTGCTCTACCTGGTAGGAAAAGCCTGCCGGAACCTTGGACTAAAAAATCTCCCCCACCAAGACCATGAGCATGCACATGTTCAGAGGTCAACCACTTCACCTAGATGGATCCCCTATGAAGAGGATCTCTGGCTTCTCCTGGGATGCCCCGGACAGTGTACTCGCACTGTTCTACTGCCAGGCAGTCCGCTCCCTCTTCAACTATGCCATGCCCACACTCGCTCTCACAGCCCTTGGGCTTGACAACCCCCAAACTCGACTACCCAAGAACAAGATCTTCCTGAATGAGTTCTGGAAACTTGAGAACATCCAACACTTGGACTGCCAGGCTTGTCCTCCGAGTTGCCAGCACCACCAGGATTGAGATCCTCCTCCTTGAATCCAACCTCCCTCCCCTCCACATCCGAGGCAAACAACTTCTCACCACCCCTCACAAGAACCCTCTCCTCAGGCCTTTCATAAACAATCCGCAGAGCCGTGGCCTATCTCCAAGATGGGACCCGCGGTCACCCTCACATCTCCTACTACCGCCTCAAGAACACCATCACCACCCTCAAGGACTACCACAGACTCCACCTTGCAGACTCCGCCCTGAGCCCTCACAAGCCACCATGGTTTTCCATTCCAGTGGAAACTCGAACAACCAACCTAGTTGCTGCCAAGGTGTTTTATGCCACCCCAGAACTCCATTCCCTGGCTCTCGAGGCTATAACTCAGGTGAAGGTGGACTTCCCCATCGCTAAGACGGTCTACACTGATGGCTCCCTTAATCCAACATCAGGTAGAGCTGGAGCAGGAATCTTCATCCCCTTCTCCAACACGAAGAACGCCACCAGGGTGTCAGACTTTGCTTCCACTCTCGATACCGAGCTCGCCGCCATTCACTTGGCCCTGGAAGATCTCCAAGAGCAGTCTGTTGGTTATTTGTATATTAGATCTCCACAACTCAAGTGCCATCATCATTACCAACTCTCTGAATGCCATCAAAGACATCGCCCACCCAAATGCCTGACACTTCCTTGCCGACGTGATCGAGATTATAATCTTGACCAGACATCAGGCACACCTCAACACAGTCCTGCTATGGGTCCCCTCCCATAGAGGATTCTATGGTAATGACCAGGCCGACTGTGCTGCTCTAGCTGGTGCCAACTGAGCAGACGTGGAGACAGCCATCCCTCCGTCCATCACCAAACTGACCGCCGCTGCTTCTCGAGCCACCACCAAACTCTGGGAATGCACTACACAGAAGGAACAAGTACGGAACCCTTATTCAATAAGCTGGTCCTGGTACACCCTGGTCAGAACTAACATCCCCCATCCACTCGGCCTTCCTGTCGCCATCAACTGCTTCAGGACTGGCTATGGGCATTGGATTGATGTCCCCAACCTCCAGTGCTGTCCCTGCGGCACTACAATCTTCAATGTGGCCCACATACTCACCTTATGTGGCGCCATCGACAGATGTGCCATCAGTGACTTCATGGAGGACTCTGTCTGTCAACTCAGCGACAATAGGGCAGCTCTAGCCATCCTCTCCAGGATTTCCAAGTCATCCTGGAACGCACTTGCTCCCTTCTACCGCCAGAACGCAGATATCATCAACGCTGTCGGTCACCCAGACCTTGACACCGAGGACTAGCAGGCCCAACCTCGTCCACATACCTGACTTGACACCACTACCAACTAACCATTAATTTTCACTAACAACTAACAGGTAACCCCATCCACTGTCTAACTAATCCCATCCTTACTTCACTTCTCCCTCTGGCCTTGGCCGGACTTACTGTGCATACTGGTGAATCGGGAGGGACTGAAGTTTGGATCCTGGTGGAGTCAAACCAATGCGTATAAAATAGGTACCTGTTGCTGCTCGGCACTTCGCGTTATGAGGTCAGGACAGGGACTGGGCGCACAGTGTCAGGATAATGTGACTGTGTGGGACATCAGGTCATGGTGCCGGCGGTCTGATTTCCCAGTGGGCCAGCACTATAAAGTCACCATGAGTGTGTGTCGGTGCAAGTCGGTGCACATCCTGGTATGGCCTAGGGTCTTACTGGGGTGTAAAACTACACCAATCACCCTGCCTCCGCTGGCCCTCTTAGAGGACTGGTTGGGCTCTTAGGGTGCCATTTTCCTTAGTCCCCCCCTCCCAATTTCTCTGACCACTACCCATCGGAAGCCAATGCCCGACCACATGGGACCGCTTTCGGCGGTGCCCATACAGTTGTAAAATTGTCCGATATAATACATGTGAACCGAGGTGAAGTTACTATAATAAATTACAAACTGTCTATATAATGATAAATGTTAAATTATAAAAACCCAAAGACATATAGAGGATGTGTGAACTTGGTAAACTATTATTCATTAGGTATAGAACTTGTATATTGAATAGTCTTTGAGAGGGAGTGTCACTTCCGAGTTTGACTAAGAACAGTCTTTGGAAGAGTCACCTCACATGCCCCCTCCCCCCCACATGGTATTGTTATGATCATTGACCACTGCATTGTACTCTGATTGGAGGAGTGAGTCATGTGACCACTGCATTGTACTGTGATTGATGAATAGGATCATGTGACAACGGCCATCTTGAATCTTGAGAACCTATATAAGCAATAAACCAGAGAGTCTCACTCTCTTACTTTTCCTTCTTACCCTGTTTTCCTTTATTACCTGTAGTGTTTTCACTTGACCTATTCACACCACCCACACCACCAGCCGGCACGTTTACAAAATGGCGACCACGACGAGAGAAACTACCGAGATTGGTTAGTACTGACTATAGAGGGTTTGTTGAATAGTTTCGGTATGTTTCAGTAGCATTTTCTTTTTATTTGTTTTATAATACACATTTATATTTCGTTATTTAATTGTTAGCTGACTACTGTTATTTTTGAACGCACGTGAGTGACTTGAACGCACGTGGTGTGACTTCAATACACGTGTAGTTTCATTTTTGACGTTAGGAGTAGTACTAGAATTATTTAATAGAAACTATATTATATTTGTAGTATTTTTATTTCATTTAATTTGATATGCTATTTTAAATTCTGAATTTCTTGAGGTTGAGAGATTTAAGGACTTGACATAGACTGCGACTGGTGGGTTGGTTGGAGTGGATACGTTGTTTTCTTCTATTTGATTCTCTATTCTTTTTACTTTTTGCAAGGATTAAATTGAAGTAAATTACTTTGTCGACGAATTTCCGACGAAAGTGTCTTTTCTTAAGGGTTACATTAGTCTTGGACGTTGATATTACTGTAATATTACAGTTTTATCGTCTGTCTGAAGCCTCGTGTCGCCGCAAGAATTGTTTTCATTTTCGGACTACTTTCGGTAATTTTCTTTAACCTTGGAGTAAATAGGAGCGTATTAATACATACGGAGAGACTTTTCACTTTTCTACTACGTTACAGGTAAATTCTATCGACTTTGTTTCTACCGCGCTTTACGCAACACACTAAATTTCCCATTGACCCGCTACAAGGAGGATTTCAATAGCGTGAAAAAATACTTAACTTCTGGTAGGTTAACATGTTGTATTAAAATATATTTGACTTGTGGTAAGTGATATATGGTGTATTGTATGTAAAAACATTTAACTTGTGGTAGGTTGATATATCGTATTTGAATTCATTTAACTTGTGGTGAGTTAATATATTGTATTGAATACATTTGACTTGTGGTAGGTTGATATATCGTATTTAAATATATTTGACTTGTGGTGGGTTAATATATTATTAAATATATTGTATTTAAATACACTTGTACTACACAATACACACTACACATTCACAATGCCTAGAACACGATTAAAGGAGGATGCTTTACGTGAACAATTTGGATTGTGGTTACAGAACCAAGTAGATTTGGGAATTTTGAGTGATGATTGTGATAGATTAGAAGCATGGACCTAAGGTGACGGCTGGGGCAGGACGACGTTACGAGCCTACGTGCGCGTACACGATGAATGGTGTTGGCATGCGTGCATGTACTGTTTGCGCGTGCTGTTGTGTGTCGCTATGATGTGGTCGGTGGATGAGGGTTGGTGTGACGTCGTGCTGGGCGTCGGTTGTGACTGGGGTGCCGAACGTCGGCACGCGGGTGATAGGTGTAGGAGCCTGGTCAGGTGACGGTTGGATGGAGGTAGGTGTCAGGCGACGGTGGCGAGTTAGGGGCGGGATGGGCGTGACAAGTGACGTTAGGAATTAGACGTTGTCGCGATGGTAGAGCAGCGTATTGTACGTGAGAGTCACGTTTGATGGATCGAGAGTGGCGGAGCGCGAACGGGGCGTGGGTTATGGGGCTACGTGTGGCATGCGTTGTTGTTCGGACGAGGGTGTAGGTGTGAGCGTGTAGGGGGTGAAAACACGTTTGACGGTGCGGACGTAAGTAGGAGTGATGGTTGCGTCACGCGGTACGGTGAGGCACGTTACGGTGTGGTTACGAAAGGCAGGTTGGCGGATGTTGGTCGGGGGAGGTTGGGTTAGGGGATAGGTGTGGTGTGAGATACAATTAGTTGATGAGGATGGAGGGGTGAGGGAGTGAGTGGGGTGAATGTAGCTAGATGATAAGTCGGAGGGAGACGTCGGTGGGATGGAGAAGGTTGGTGGACGAAAAGGTACGTTAAGAGGGGAGAAATGGTGTGGAGTGACGTAGGGGTCGGTGGTGATGTATGTGGGAAGGGGTTAGTTAGTGGGTAGTTGAGGGGATGTTGAGAAGAGGGTGGAGTTGAAAGTTCTAAGAGGTGAGGGCGATGTGGGACGAGTGCTGTAGTGTGAAGGTAGACTGAGGAGAAGGGTACGGGAGGGTATGGGCAGTGTGTTTGAAGGTTGTGAAAGGTATTTGATGGGTTTTGTCCGGTAGTATCTAGAACGCGATACGAGGCGTTAGGATAATATCGAATCACAAATCGATCAGCATAGAGAACCTAACTGAAAAAATGAAGGAAGGGTGTACTGGAGGTTACTGAACGTGCTGAAACTGACTATGAAAGAGAAGAACGTAGAGAAAAACGTGAGTTAGCTAGTTTAGAACATAAGAGCAGTGAAGCCAAGATAAGAGCTCTAAAAGCATATGGAAAGTCTGTGCCTATGCTGGACGGTACTGACAGAGGTGCATTGAGAGAGTGGGTAGATCTTATTGAGAGGATTGGGGTTCTTGCTGATGTTTCTGACCTAGATATAATTCGGTTTGCACTTTCAAATGCAACGGGCACACTGCATGAAGTGTTATTCACTGCTTTCACAGTTAAAGGTGCTAGGTCATGGAATGAGATAAAGGAGGAAATTGCTAGAACTTTGTTAACTGCTGATGAGAAAACTCACTTAAAAAGTATAGTAATGACTATGGTACAGAATGAGGGTGAGACAGTGGCAGCATATTGCCAACGGTTTAAAACTGCTGCAAGTAAGGGATGGAAACTACCTTCTGCTACCTTAGGGACTGACACCTTTGAAATTCTACTATCAAGGTTTCTTGATTCATTATTAGATGACAACACTATGTGGTACGTGGAAACCAATAGGCCTAAATCATTAGAGGAAGCTTTCACTCTTGCTATACTAAGTGATAGGTCTGTATTGAGACAGCAACGACGTGCTCAATCACGACTAACAGATTTAAATATAACTAGTCAGGTAGATAGTTTAAATTTTAATTCTTCTAAATTGTCGAAAAGGATTCCTGCTGACAGGATTCAGGCTAGTTCAGGTATATCAGAAGATAGTCAGGCTCTAAAGTCGCTCCAGAACGAATTAAAATCACTGAGGAGATGTGTAGAACGCTTAACTGTTTCTGAGAAATGTACACGTGGGGATATCCACGCGGTAAACGTTGCGCCAGCGTATGGTGGCAATTCTTATGCACAGGGCAGACGTCTTGAGTCGCCGCGCGTAAACGTAGCACCGAAGGCACAATTAGCTAGTACATCTAAAAATAAACTCAGTCCAGTCGGAGAGCACACAGTAAAGTATGCGCTGTCAAAGCAACAGCGAGGAAGCAATGGCAAAGCGACGCCGACTGCGCACGCGCAGGCGTCGACGGCTAAAGTAGAACACGTGTATACAGACACAGCGTGCTAGTCGTAATACTTTAACTTGTTACATATGTAATGAACCACATTTAATGAGAAACTGTCCACAGTTAAAATTACTGCGTAGTAATATAAACTCTACTGCTTCGGGAAACTAAATAGCGCACTTGATACTCGTCCGAGTATTGCTATTGATTTTAATCAGGTAAAATTAACTGGTCTGGTAGACTCAGGTGCGGCTAAAAGTTTAATACATGTAAAAGCATTTCAAAAATTGGTTGATATTGGAATAGCACATAAACAATTGTATCCAGGTAGTAGGCTGAGATCAATCTCAGGTCATTTAATTCCAACTTTAGGTATGACTTATATTTCTATTTATAATAAGTTATGTCCTTTCTTTGTAGTTGAATCATTAGCTTTTGAATTATTAATTGGCACAGATATAATGGAAATGTGTGAGGCTGAAATTTGTTACAGAAATAAATTTGTTTCCTTATGTGATATTGTACATCCATGGAGTAGTTTAGAATTAATTGATAGAAAAATGGCAGGAATAGTTCTAGAAGTAGACTATTGGAAAAAGCATTTTCCCTTGATATTTCCTGATTCTGATGATAAACTTAAAGCTATTAAGGTAATTGAGATGCATATAAGCACAGGTGATGCATATCCAATAAATCAGAGACCTTATAGAATACCTTTAAGTAAACGACATATAGTTGAAAAAGAATTAAATAAAATGTTAGATGATGATATAATTGAAACTAGTTGTAGTCCTTGGGCTTCACCAGTTACGTTAGTGCCTAAGAAAGATGGTACTATACGTCTCTGTGGTGACTACCGAAAATTAAATGCAGTAACTATTAAAGATGCTTATCCTTTACCCAGGATACAGGACATTTTTGATCAGTTGCATGGTGCTAACATTTTTACCACCATTGACCTTAAATCAGGGTATTGGCAGGTAATGGTAGATGAGGATAGCAGACCTAAAACAGCTATAAATACACACATGGGATTGTTTCAATTTAAGCGTATGCAATTTGGATTAACTAATGCACCTGCAGTATTCCAAAGAATGATGAATGTAATTTTTGCAGAACATTTAGGTAAATGTTGTCTAATTTATTTAGATGATATTATTATTTATTCACCAGATGAGGAGAGTCATGAGAAAGATGTAACTACTATATTGACTATCTTGCAAAATAACAATATGACTATTAAAGAATCTAAATGTGAATTTGGTGTAAAAGAAGTAAAACTCTTAGGTTACGTTGTATGTTCAGCAGGGCTGAAACCGGATCCTGAAAAAATAACTGCAATAAGAGATATGGCTTCACCGACAAGTAAAAAAGAAGTAAGACGATTATTAGGATCGGCAGGATACTACAGACAATTAATTCCAAATTATGCTGATGTAGTTGCTCCTATAACTTATTTAACTAGTAATAAAAGTAGTTTTGAATGGACTATGGAATGTGAAATTGCATGGAATGAGTTGAAGACACTATTATTAGATTGTGTACTGTTGAAATTTCCTGATCCTTTTAAACCATATAAACTGTATACAGATGCTTCTGAGTACAGTTTAGGTGCTGTATTAGTACAGGAAGATGAAAATGGAATAGACAGACCAGTGCATTTAATCAGTACTAGATTTTCTCCTGCTCAACGTAATTATCCTACTATAGAGAAAGAAGCATTTGCTATTATTTATGCTCTAGTAAAATTAAGACCTTACTTATACGGTGCAGAATTTACTATCTATACAGATCATGCTCCATTGAAATGTTTTTTCACTAAAGAAATTCGTAATACACGTATACAACGATGGGCAGTATTATTAGCAGAATTTTCAGCACCAATTGTTTATATGAAAGGTGTAGATAATGTCTGGGCTGATATGTTGTCTAGATTAAGACCTAATACTGAGGCAAAAGAACCAGTGGAAATGTTTGCTTTTGATTCACTATTAGCAGAACAAGTAATTCCTTTTGAACACTATCAACTGTCATATAATGAGGTAATTAATGAACAGAAAAAGATGAGAGAGTATACATTAGGTGAGAATGAAGAAAAGAATTATTTGATAATGGATAATCTTCTTTATTCAACAGTAGCTCCTACTAAGAAAGATACATATCCTAGACTAGTGTTACCAAAAAAATACAGGAATTCTGTGATAAAAATAGCTCATATAGAGGTAGGTCATATGGCTATGTCTAAAACATTAAAACGATTACAGGAACATTTTCGTTGGCCTGGTATGGCTGGAGATGTCCATAGATTAATTACCAATTGTGCAAATTGTGTGGTTAACTGTAGTAAACGCACACGTGCATATCCACAATCAATGCCATTGCCTAGGGCACCTGGTATGGTGATTGCTGCAGATCTATCTGGTCCATATCCAGTTAGTACTAGTGGTAATAGATATTTACTATCTATTATAGATCATTGTAGTGGTTGGGTTGAATATAAAACATTGCCAGATAAATCATCGAAGGGGATTCATGATTATATATTTAATGATTATATTCCTCACCATGCAATTCCTTGTATGTTTATTTCAGACAATGGGTTAGAATTTAAAAATAAATTGATAATGGATCATTTTAAAGAATTAGGTGTAGAGGTAAGACATACAACACCTTATCATCCACAGTCAAATGGTATGGTGGAAAGATATCATAGAACCATAAAAAGCATTCTAAGAAAGTTGGTTAATTCTCGTGCTAATCTATGGGAAACCCATTTGCCTGATGTGATATATGTGTATCGTACTGTACCTTCTGATAGCACTGGCTATTCTCCTTTCTTTCTAACCTATGGTAGACATCCAGGTACGAAGCATAGTTCTTTACTGTATCGATCGACGGGGACGATTGATTCGAACTTAGCATATCGTGTAGATGACTTATCTATGGCGTTAGCTAAAGCTGTCAATAATCGAAAAGAAAGTCGAAATTATAATGTTGCTCGTTTGAGGAAAAAAGCGAATGCATTAAAACTAACTCCTGGTGATAAAGTAGTTTTATTTGTAAATGAGGCTGGACCTTTGGAGAGAAAATACGATCCAGGTTACATAGTCGTTAGATCACGGGGTTCAGTAGTGACTGTGGTAGGCCCTAATAACGATCGTAAAGTTGTTAACCGTGATAAAGTTAAATTAGTTGACTCTAAAATCATGTGGGATGATATTGCTCCACGATTAACTAGAACTGAACGAAGGAAAGGTATTTCACAACCTTTGCCTTTCGATCCGATTATTTCTGATCAAAATCGACGCACTAATGAATTATTAGTGAATAAAACAAAAATAAAACCTAAAGTATTACATTCGAGAGAAATTGGTACTGGTCCGCTTACGCGACAGCAAGCGCGGAGCGTAAATCCAATATTTGGTAGTATGACGTCAGATAAAAGAATTGACCAATCACAGCGAAGAACACTGCGGAAGGATCGGCGAATCCGCAGACGTCTGAGTGCTTCGGCTCATTCGGCAAAAACTTTCTTTGTTGCTGCGCCACTAATAAATAACGATTGCGCCATACCTAACCATTGCGTTAATACGAAGCAATTATTAACACTAGCGCAAGTCGACAGCTCCAAAGCTAATCGACAGGGTTTTCGAGGTCTAATCATAAGAAATATTTATGTTCCTTACTAAATTAGCGCCAAGATTAACGGGTTGTATCGTAAGTTACGCCACTATTTAAGTTACTAAATTCTCTGGTATTACAGAGATACAGTGAATGGTATTGACACCGTAGTAGCATTTCCATAATGAAGTGAATTTGACACTTATTGCTTACCAAATGCTACGGAGCATTTCTGGTGGAGTAAGCAAAGGAAGTGAATACTTTAGGGAAAAATGGTGCCATGTACTAATGTATTGTTATTCTATCGGGACATAGAGCGAAAAAAAGTACACCGGTGGTGACTGAATGTCTTACTAACAGATAACAATTTCATTTATTTACCATTGACTTTTCTATTTATCTAAGTTAAGTTTTAGTACGCTTACAAATTACGGGGTGAGACGTAAAACAGGTGTTACTTAATACTTTGAGTTTAAACTGTTTAGCTACTGAAAAGAACTAAATTTCGTCACACTAACGACTGAAATGTTATGTTCTTGAAAACTAATACTATAGCACTTTCGCTAAGACTTTGAAGATGTTATGTTTGTGAAAGAGGTAGATCTTGCATATGTAAGAATGGACATTATTAAAGCGGATAAATTGCAAATAACCAAAGATGTTATTTAATCCAATTTAGAACACACCATTGGATTTGTATTAACTTTTCTTAAGTACAAAAATCATTATTCTTTGGCCGTGAA
This sequence comes from Branchipolynoe longqiensis, assembly GCA_030323885.1. Taxonomy (NCBI): domain Eukaryota; kingdom Metazoa; phylum Annelida; class Polychaeta; order Phyllodocida; family Polynoidae; genus Branchipolynoe; species Branchipolynoe longqiensis. The sequence continues at coordinate 18,410,565 of CM059197.1, forward strand.
AAATCTAAAAACGCTTAAAATAGCACATTGACTTGCATTACCGTATTGATTCTATTAAATTCTCGCAAGCTAAAAAACTATTTTTCCATAAATATAGGTAATTTATCGAACCTGTACCTCTCGAGTGATGAGAAAAGACGGCTGCGTAAGGTCGATAGAGCAATTCTATTCGACGAGCGTAAACTTTTCGCGAGTATACGGTAAGGACGATAAGAATCGGCAGACGGGAGCCGGGAGTCAATTTCTTATCGGGTGTCGACGGCGACACGCGTGAAGCGATAAGGCTAAATTGTTTTGGCTTGTATGAAGCAGTAGTTACAGATAATTCACCGGCGCGTGAAGCGTAATTAGACATAACATGATTAACATGATCGATTTGTCTTAAAATGTCGCTAATCTGCGTTGTGGTTGACGGGGGTTACACAGAAGCATTTCGTCATTGACTGGAACTGTGGTAAGGTTCAGGTCTTATGTTTTTGTACTAATAAATGCATAACTCGATAACTAAGATACTTAGAAGCATAAACTAACATAGTTAAGACATCTAAAGTATCTATTCTATATTGTTATGTGTATTACAATACAGATAAGTTGATTTAACATTATGAAATAAGACATTTAAATTAACTTGTTAAAACATTTTTTATTTTTCAATAAGAAATTTATTCTATATGTTCATATTACTTAATAATTTGATATATATTATAAAAGTAATTATTTGTTTAACAATAAAACTAAATAATGTTCTTGATTGTGATTCATATGGATGAAAAACCTAAACAGAAAGTTGATACTTGTAAACTACAATTTGATTTAAATTACTTTCTGATCCATATGTTCTAAGCTGATAAATCTTCAGTGAAATTGGAGTAACTGAGTTGCTATACAATGAAGGGAAGTAACTGTTAGTAATAATGATTTTCACCTATGTACAGGACTGATCGTTGGATTGATTTCAATTGTGAGATCGAACGTATAAATACTTTTGTAGAAGTTCTATTCTATGTTGAACTTTTCAAAAATATTCCGCTAAGCAAAAACATTAGTTGAACGTCGGGAGATTTTAAGTAATGTCTGACGTGAAGATCTTTTTCATTTATGTCAAAGTGATCTGCAAGATTCTTCCTATTTTTTGTCCTATTGTTTGCTGAGCGAGACATAATTTGCTTTCTACTACTTATCAAGTGGAGAAGATACCTGGTGAGGCAACAGTAATGCCTAGGGTATTGAATGAACTAAATTATTTTTACAAAAGCGACTGTTCGTTGGGAGGTCAGCTAAAATAATCATAGGGATTTCACAATTTTTTTTTACAAATATGTTATGTTAACTTCACAAGAGCAAGATGACAAATCTTAGCTATGAGTTAAACTGATATATATAATTTTTTGATATGATCTTCAACATTTATTTTTGACAAATGATCAGTATTGGTTTGGATAACATGAGTTAACACTGTTAGTCTTAAAAATCTGATTATTATTTTTTCATCATATAACTGATTTGCATTATCAAAAGATGAACTATTAAGTAGTTATCTATAATGATCATTATGATGTTTCACATATCTAGCTTGAGGTAGTGTAATTGATTTTCAGCAGGCTACACAGCGAAATGGGAGTAACTGATGGTAGTAAGACAACATTAATGAACTATTGGGGAATGACTTTCTCACTAATATAAAATGGCATGAACTAATTACTCTGTAACTCCATTACTTTATAGATAGCTGCATTTACGTTCATTTGTTATTTTGAATTCAATAGGACTGAAGAGTTGAATATATTTTTGTAATATGTTGTTTAACTTGAGGAAGTATGTTGTAACTCAGCAAGGCTGAAGAGTAATTAACATATATATATTTTTGAGATCATAAGCCACTTTTTGCAATACATCATACTATTGTTAATTAATTAATATTGCTAAGATGTATAGACATTGTACTATATTACACTGCATAACATGTTTTACTATTGATGATATGAATGATACCACAGATGACTAACAACATTCTATAAGGTTTGACTGAGAGTTTCCTTAAAATGTTTAAATTTTATTTTTCTCAACAAACATAACCAAATATGAAACTTACCTGGTGGATTAGGCCACAGAAAAAAACTTGATTGTTGTGTCTTCCAGGAAATGTGTAATGCATACACTATATGCTACATATTGTTCAGGAGTCTTCTCTTTGGAGAAGGATCATAATAATGGCGGCCTATATGGTACATGTTGTGATACAACATAGTTCTTGTTGGGAACAGGACTGTGTGGCCAACTCCATATGGATGGAGTCAAGTTTTTTTGGGAATCATAGGGTTGGGATGAGTCATTTTATATGCTCTCATGTTGTCTAAAGATAGGGACACTAACCAATGTTATTCCATAGGGATGGAATGAACGTGTGTTCAGAGGTGGGAATAACCTAATTATTATGTTCTCATGAACACATAAATAAAAAATGAACATAAATCTATGAATATTATCATCATTGCCATGAAATATCAAAGATAGAGGTTGTCTGAATTAATTAAAACGATGCATAAAATACACTATTGCCATCATTGTCAGCAAATGTTATTCATGTTGAAGTATCATGAACAGTAAATGACTTGGATATTTATTCATTTGTAAAATGTGTATGAATGTTCAGTGTGCATGTGTTCATATATTATTCATTTGAAAGTCATTGACAGGTATGATGTAAATGTTGCATGTGTTTATAGTTATTCATTGAAATTCATTGACAAATGATAGATTAAATATTGCATGATTCATAAAAATTCATTTAAAAACTAAATAATATGATGTAAAATGTTATCATAATGGATTAAATGTCATAGTCAGAGGTTGATAAATGGTTCATTTATAGTGCATGGTTGTGATGGAATGTTATCAAATATTGTGGAAATATGTTGATTGAAAGTCATGAACTGCATTTACATTAATTGTTATGACATATATTTCAGATGTAAGTAGCCTAGGCAGAGGTTGTCTACACAAAAGGTTCTTTTGAAAATCATGTACATATGAGGGTTTAATGTTGCATAAAAAATTCATTGAGTTTCATGACATAATTGATGAACATTATCATGTATTACACTGTTAATTTGTTCCATTGACATTGACATATGATTGAACATTGCATATATTATTAACTATTAACTATCTAAAACTATCATTGACATTAATTTGTTATAGGGACCTATTGATGATCGTTTGATACTAGTTATATCATTAACATTATTCATGTTGTGGAAACATATTAATGATCTGTTATACTGAAGAGTTATTTCATTGACATTATTAATGTTGAGGAGACATATTAATGATCTTTGTACTGGAGATGTATATTATTGACATTACTCATGTTATAGGGACATATTAATGATCATGATTTACAAAATAACAAAACTATATTCATTTACAAAATGATATAATATAATCTATGAGGTTATAGATTTAAATTTAAAATTAAAATTACTCAAAATTATTGAATATAAAACATAATTGATATGTTGTATCAGTGATTTCTATGAGGGAGGAAGGAAGTCATTCATTGCCTTCTATGAACTTTGGAATCACAGCTGGAACAATTGACATCAGTACGAACAGTCGACTATGCTCAGTGTGCGAGGAGCTGCAGCATATACTGATGGTCACTATATTCTCAATATATGTGACTGAGTCAATGATTTCGCATCCACAGTACGAGGAAATGCTAAGTTCACGAGGAGAACTAAAGCATATGCTGACTGGTGTTTCCATTAGTCTTCGAGGAGATTGCAACAATAACATTGACATTCGATGAACTTCGTACGCAGCACTATCAAGCGTAGCAGTTCTGGAGAACTGTACTACAAGCTGATCGTCAACAGAGTTCGGCGGGAACTTTGACGTATGTGACTGAGTCGAGGATTTCGCTACAGCAATGTGATGGACAATGCTATAGTTCAGTTAGAACTAACGCATATGCTGTAGTGACTGGATCGTGTTGGTGATATTAAGCAACGCAGACGGACGAGTTCACATAGAACTACAACAGAAACAATTATATTCAATATAAAATTGCCGTTTCGTGGAGAAAACGCCGTAACATCGATCATCGACGTCAACGAATACAGAACATTCGAATACTATTATTCTATACGTTAAACTTGAGCAAAAGCATGTAGATCTATTATTATTGAATAATATAGATAAGTATTATGGTTTTGAAGTTCAAAAAGAACCACTGTCATTGCTTTGTTTACATTATGCTGCTAAGTTACGCTATCGTATATTGGAATTTCTGTTGATGCGATTATGATTGTTAAAACTGATAATTGATGCTTTATTCTTGTACAGGAGTTACAAAAACACATATTGATTCATCTTTTGCCATTATTTCGAGATAAAACGACTTAAAATTGGTGAAATCGAAGATTTTGGTCTAGATTTGCAAGAAAATAGTACCTAAAACTAGGTCATCGATTCAAACCGCTTAGGCCTTGTTTTCTCATTGGATTGAGTTCCGTAATGTTAATCCTAGGAGGACCTGTCGATCAACCACGCGTCTACCATCGACGTCGCAGGTTTTCTACGAGTTTAGCATTCGGCAAAACAAAAAGCCTTGACCAGAGCGTATCGATGTGAAGGGTTGACAGCAAATGCCAAATCCGATTGAGCACTAATGTAAGATCGATGCTAAGTGACTGGACTGTGCCTTAGAATCGTTGCGGAACGACCTCTAAACCGTCACAAAACTAAAAAATGCTCGGAATAAGCTAAAAATGATGGCAAATGAATCGTATGCTCCTTAGGACATCATATATGTTATCAGCGGGGTAAAATAAGACTTAAAACATAGTTAATATTTAAATTATAAAAATAAAATATAGAATTATTTTATTAAAAACCATAAAAAAAAAAGGAAAATGAAAATTTTCGGAATTTTTTTTTCTTTTTGCTCTCGAAGTCAGATGTACCTTATCTATTAGCGCGACTATAACAGACTCAATTTATTGTTTAGGTTCATAAAAGATATTAAAGAGGATATAAAGGTGACAACGTAGTACTGTGCACTTCTTGCTATATGCTGGGCAGATGGTAAGAAGTGGAGGGGCGGAGTACGTTGTAAAATTGTCCGATATAATACATGTGAACCGAGGTGAAGTTACTATAATAAATTACAAACTGTCTATATAATGATAAATGTTAAATTATAAAAACCCAAAGACATATAGAGGATGTGTGAACTTGGTAAACTATTATTCATTAGGTATAGAACTTGTATATTGAATAGTCTTTGAGAGGGAGTGTCACTTCCGAGTTTGACTAAGAACAGTCTTTGGAAGAGTCACCTCACATGCCCCCTCCCCCCCCACATGGTATTGTTATGATCATTGACCACTGCATTGTACTCTGATTGGAGGAGTGAGTCATGTGACCACTGCATTGTACTCTGATTGATGAATAGGATCATGTGACAACGGCCATCTTGAATCTTGAGAACCTATATAAGCAATAAACCAGAGAGTCTCACTCTCTTACTTTTCCTTCTTACCCTGTTTTCCTTTATTACCTGTAGTGTTTTCACTTGACCTATTCACACCACCCACACCACCAGCCGGCACGTTTACACAGTGTTGAAGATTTGCAGCCTTCAGCACACCAATGCGACTGAAAACTCCCCCAAAACAAACATATATCTCATACCAGGAATAGCATACACTTTCCTTGGTTGTACATCTGTGTTGGACATTGTTGATTTGTTCTTGCCTGTAAGGTTAGTGCAGTTCACTTAGAACAGTGTATTGCAGGAGAACAGAATTACATTTTACTTCTGAACTACATGGCTCGACAGTATTGATTACCTGAGATGAGTGAACTGCATGATGGGATACGCTACTTCAATCAGCCGTCTGTCTATCGGACAACTGAAGACGTCCACTGACACTTTATGATGTTTTATATGCAGTAAAACCTCTCTAAGTCGACCGACCATGGGACCGGCTTTAAATCGTCCATTTAGGGAGGTGCTCGATTTAGGGAGTTTAAAAAAATCATTACAATGGTATTGTATTTCCGATCATTTGGGACCCAAATAAAATGATTGATATAGAGGAGTGGTCAATTTGTGGAGGTGGTAGTTGCTAAATTAAAGATTATATGTTTCCTTTAATCTCAAAATTTGCTTCCGCTGTCTCCATAGTACCAATCCAAAATTATTATTTCTAAAGTCTTCGAAACGCCAAGAGGAAGTCTTCTCCCATGTGCAAGTCACAGGGTCTCCGCTTCACAGCTTCAAGGTATGTCTGAAAAATGGGCACACGTAACTTTCAAACTTCATGTAGAGCCATGAATCCATGTCATTAGTTTGCAAATCGTCAGTTATTCTTTGTAGTTAATTGATTGCATGCTTTTACATTTAGCGTAAAAGTAATGGTTGAATGAAAATAGACAACAAAACAAATTGCACATTTCTCCCTGCGGATACTTCCTTTGCTGCCGACAGGACGTAAAACAACTACCAATCAATTACTCAATCAATCAAGCCACGTCTTTGTGATGATATCCATTGCAATGCACGGTGGGGCAGCACTATGAAGTCGCCACGAGCGTGCAGTGTCACAAGTCGGTGCCCGTCCTGATATGACCCTAAATGTTGCCAGGACGTAAACATCCAACAACCAACCAACCTGCCCAGCTTGATAAAACTGCTACCGGACGCGGCTCAGTCGGCCATTATCACATTTCCCTTGTGTATTTTGCTGTTGCTAATTATAGCTGAAAACGCACTGAATGAATAGCATATATCAGATTAGTTATCCTCACACGTTGAAGCATAACAAATATGAAAATAAATTTGTATCTAACAGTGGGGTTTTAGTCCCCCATTCTCCCTACTAATCCCTGATATTGTTTCTGTCAATGCTCACTGCAGAGACTCAGGCTTCGAACTCCAGCAATAATTACTTAACATGACCTACTTCCTGGCAGGAAGCAGGTCATGAGACTGATATCCTTAAGTACAGTAAAACCTATTTAACCGACCACCTCCACAGATCGACCACTCCCCTATATCGATTGCTTTGTTTGGGTCCCAAATGATCGCCCATAAAATACCATTGTAATGATACAAAAACCCTCCCTAAACCAAACACCTCCCTAAATTGACCATTTAAATTCGGTCCCATGGTCGGTCGGTTTAGAGTGGTTTGACTGTACCCTATCAGTAGACGTGGCAATGCGCTTGGTGGTGTTCGGGTAAAAGCGCCTGCCCGGAGGTAGTGGGGGAGAGGGGTTTAGTGTGGTTTCACTAACGAAACACAAATCATAAGGATATCAAATTCTATCAATCAAAAAAAAAGGAAAACAAAGAAAGCCATCGAAATGTTGCTATCTCTTTGAGTATGTGATCTCGGGTCGGCACAGCGCACAGTCATTCCCAGTCGATATAGACGTATTTCACGTGGGGCGTAATCGATTAATCGACTCTGGTCACCCGAGCCACTTTTTGGCGCATGCGTACATCCTGCAGACTCGGGTCGAATAATCGAATACGCTTCTCCACGCTCAGGTGACAAAAATCGTGGTTCTTTTATTTGTTTTTTTAATAGCCGTTATAATTACAGCAAAATATGATTTAAATATTTTTATGATGGCATAGTTTTGTATTATTTCCATTCAATTAATCTATGTTATTACCAACAACAAAAATGTATGACTAGTACCGGTGGCTGTTATCCTGCAGGACGGTACCAGCGCAAATGTGACGTCATCGCTCCTTGCAAACCCCAGCAAAGAGGTGGGTTACTGGGGTCGAGTTGTTTTGCACACGGCACGTGTATTTGTCGACTCCACTTGCGGTGTTCTATTTGAAATTCGGACGACTCGGGTGACCCGAGTCGCTCGGGTCGTGTCAATCGATTACGGCCAGGATGTCAGCATAGATAATTAGGTCTGTGCGCGCGCAACTTGGCTGCAAAAAAACACTCGTTTGCACCGCAAACTCAATGGCCGTGAGCAATCTTCATACAGAAAAAGCGAAATATCTCTAAAACAGCATCACCTAGAAATAAACCACTTCGCACAAGAACAGATAACATGTTTACCAAACAGATTATATTACATTTATATGTTTATTCTTCTGTATTTCTATTAATTTTGAATATAATTGACGGTTTGCACTGCGCGTATCACCAAACTCAATGATTTAGGTAGGCCTACCTATTGATTTTTTTAGAATGTATTTTATCTCAATGTAACTTATATAAATGCAAAGCGGTTGAATGGAACTTCATCACGGTAGCCATATAACTTTTCTACAGTAAATAGCAAGAAAGTTATGTCGATTTGAAGTTTGGAAAATCTGTACCATTTTTGGCCCCTTTGTTCTATTGTAAAACTGCTAAAAGCTGTGACCCACAATCGAGCAAGCAGGCCGGAGAGTTTTAAGTGAACTCAGTGGCTGGGATGAGGACTTGGTTGACATCGCCTACTGTGCGTCTTCAAAATGCATCTGATTATCACCCAATCTTCATGAACTTCGGTAAATAGATAGAAAACAGGTATACACAAATGAATACGGTAGTTAAACAAATTAAGACCCTCAAAGTTTGGTGATCTGCAGAGGTTTAGATAAACGATAAAAAATAAAGAATTCGGAGCAATTCTGATTAAATTTCGAGTAGACGGCGTTTCTAAGACATGGCTGACAACGCAAACGTATGTCGGAGAGCATACACGCATGTCGGAGAGCATACACACGTGTCGAAGATCGTACACACATGTCGGAGAGCATAAACACATGTCGGAGAGCATACACGTATGCCAGAGAGCATACCCGCATGTCGGAGAGCATACACGCATGTCGGAGAGCATACACACATGTCGGAGAGCATACACACATGTCGGAGAACATATACGCATGTCGGAGAGCATACATGCATGTCTGAGAGCATACACGCATGTAGGAGAGCATACATCCATGTTGCAGATCATACCCGCATGTCGATTAGTGTGCTTGGATAACGTACACGCATGTCGTAGCAGACATGCACGTTGTATAGCATACACATATGTTGGATAACATACATTCATGGCTGATGGTGTACCTTAATGGGACACGGAAGGAACATAGGAGGAACATGGGAGGAGATGCAGTTGGAGCAGGGGTGGGTGCTTAAAACAACGGGTGTTGGACAGTGAGGTTCTGTGAGGCTTATACTAGGCGGGTCGCTAATCCTCACATTGAACTTGGCTGTAAGCGCATGGATAAGTGTGCGTGTATGTATGCATGTGTGGATGGGTAGGGAGGGGAGGGGGAGGGGGTACTGAGAAGTAGAAACACAACATGCCTTCCTGGTTCAACATGTCTCCGGGTAAGGACGTTGACATTTAGCGGGGCAGCGCCCTCCTCCCATGTCACGTTTTTGGGTGTTTTTTTTGGAAAATATTTTATTCATCTGAATACATATTTTGTTAGCACCGAGGCACTAGTCTTCCAGCCATTGAAGTGATCATATTTGGTTTGTACATGGTGATGGGGAAGTGGAATGTGCTGCATTGCGTGCCACACACCACATTCTGAACACTGACAGTGGGGGAGCAGCCTATGCTGTATAGTGTACAGCATATGTACTCAACATAGTGCAAGGTATTTGCATCAAGACGCAGTGTGCAGTAAAGTACACTAGTGGTTAAATCATATACTGTGGTTGTATGCTTGTTAAATGTGGCTTTAGTATCGGTTACTTTTTTAATAATGAAATGTTATTCATGTTCGGTGGTTTATAGCGTGTGCAGTGCCGGTTGGTAATGAGGCTATTCAGTGGTGTTAGTGGGTTTTGAATATTATTATGTCATTGAGTTAGTTAAGTTCATATTGTTCCAAGCTGAAGTTAGGGTGCCTATTGCAGCAGGCGTCACCTTCAATATGGGGAGGCATTTTGCTCTTCTCAACCCTCCCCCTCCCACTTTACTGACACCGTCATTATTGTCTATCCATGTCGGTAGAGTATGAGTAGGATCTGGTCTTTGTTTCCAGTGAACCAGTGGTCCACAACTGGTTCATCAGTGGGAAAGTGCATATAAAAGACCCCTTGCTGCTTATGGGAAAGAGTAGCCTATGTGGCAGCAGTGGGTTTCCTCCAAAGAAATATGTCAGCATGACCATATATTTAATGGTCAATAGCCGATGATAAAAACCAATGCGTGCTACAGGCGTCATTTAAAAAAACAAGCTTCATTTTTGTTTGTTTCCAGCGACTCCTCTGATTGGCGAACCCATGTCATGCGTGAACAATTTTTCAACACATAAACTATTTTTGTCTCCTTTGGCTCTCCCACCAATGATCATACACTCGCTATGTCAGGACAACATTGGCCTGGATACAGGGCTATCCTTTGAAGACAGCTATTACTTACTGTAAGCCACCAGTGAAGGCCAGATGTATGAATGACCGGTGCTTTAAATACACCAAATATATATAGTCTGGTGTTATATATATATATATATATATGTACATATAAATATATATATATATATATATATATATATATATCGCCAGACCCTTATGTGCATATCCTTCGTAGTTCAGCATACATCTCTCAGTATAACGCCGTTGACATTTTTGGGGGGCAGCGCCCTCCATCGATATCATTGCTACTATTATACCCTTGGCCAAAACCCCTCTAGTGTCAACCCTCTAATTCGAAATAAGGTATTATAACTGCATGAATCATCTAGTTTTGCGTGTGGTTTACATACTAAACAAAACTTGAAAATTACCAACATCAAAAATAAATAAAAGTGTCATTAAAGCTGCATTCTGCGATGACATTTCAAATTGTTAAAACCCAAACACTCACCTACCTTTCATCCTCCATCTCTGACTGTGCTACAGATTATAATGGTCAGCCGAATACATTTATGTCATAAAGTGAGACACGCTCAAAACCATCGGACTAATGCAACTTTAACAAAAAACGGTATATTTGTCTTTCAAACCTGACAATAATAAACACACTGCGTACAGTGTTCCCGGTGGCATATGTCCAACTAGAAGTCAATAAGGCTAAGGAGGGCTTATGAATTATACAAAAACAACATAACCAGAGTTTATGAACTGTGCAGGTCTGCAAGCCGCCAGTTTGCACATGTAATAACCGGCACAGTGGCCTATTCGGTAGAGAGCGGGCCTCGCGTGCGGAAGGTCATGAGTTCGTTTTTGCATCGAGTCAAACCAATGACTTTATAATTGATACTTTGGCACGTCCTAGCCTGGTGCTCTGCATTAATAGGATAGGGTAAGGACTGGTTACCTCAGTGTCAGGATAATGTGACTGAGTGGGGTATCGGGTCATGGTGCTGGCGGTCTGATTTCCCAGTGGGGAAGCACTATAAAGTCGGCATGAGTGCACACTGTCACATGTCGGTATCTGTCCTGATATGACCTTAGATGTTGCTAGGACGCAAAACAACAACAAACAGCAGATGTAATGTGGGAGACTAAGGACCAGTCCCCACCTGTTTCAGTGTGCTTGGGTGGTTGTTGGAGTTTTACATCCTGGCAATATCTAAGGTAATATAAGGATGGGTACCGGCTTGTGACAGTGCACAGTCGTGGCAACTTTATAGTGCTGCCCCACTGGGAAATCAGGCCGCCATATGTTCGCGGTTTAATGCCCATGTGTGGGTTAACGCCCCCCCCCCTCCCCCACCCCCACTTGGCCAATATTTTATGAACGACCACCCCTTAAACGCTCTTGTGTTGGTAAACGCTCACCCCCCACTTCAGGCATTCGCCAATTTAAACGCCCAGGGCGTTAACGCCCAGGGCCCGTATGCATGGAGCGGTGGTAGTGGCGTGTGGTGTTATACCTCTAACTCCGGGTATCTATCTCCGGTTATCGGCGTCATAGAGAACTATGTCAAGCCGTATGCATGGGCGCTTAAATGGTGAGTGTTAGCTAAACGTGAATGAATTTATAGATTTGGGAAATCCCTCTGCGTTTGTAGCCATATATTAGGCACAAATCTATTAAATGCTATCATATTTAACAGAATTACATACGCAATAAGTGAAATTTTATCAATTTAACCCTAAATTCGAACCCTCCTTAAGGCTACCGCCGCATTGGCGGCGATATTAATGGTTATATTTTCGAATCGACGAACGTAAAGTAAACAAATCGCCGCCGCCGCCGCATCGACGTCGCTTTCCATACTGGCGGCAGCGGCGGTTTCTTGACTGTACGTTCGTCGATTCGAAAATATAACCATTAATATCGCCGCTAATGTGGCGGTAGCCTTATGGAGGGTTCGAATTTAGGGTTAAATTGATAAAATTTCACTTATTGCGTATGTAATTCTGTTAAATATGATAGCCTTGAGTAGATTTGGGTTCCATCCTGACAGTAACCTAACACTAACACTGCTGTAAACCTGCTATGAGCAGAGTTAGAATTTCCGAGTTTAAACGCTCGGTGTTAGGCCTAACACTGCTCCATGCATACCAACTTTTCTGCACTAAACCAGAAATCCCGCTCTATACGCGTTTTGGCTCGCTAACACCGCTCCATGCATACGGCCCCAGGGCGTTAACCCGCAAGAATACGGTAATTCTTCCCATACACTTCTATGAGGTTTATAGCATAAACACACATCTTTTGATGCATGTATGCTGGCGCTGTTCCGTGTAGCATTATATAAAAAAAACATATATATATTTTTTCTTTTTCAGTATGGCAGAAGATCAAGCCCATCGGATTAGGTAATTTTGTAACCAGAAATATACTAACCGTACTGCTATGATATATATATATATATATCTATATACATAAGCATAATGTAAGTATATATGTATGTATATATGTATATATATACATAACCAGCATACATAGACACTTATAAGTTATATACATATATATTAATATGAATAAGCAATGCTTAGGACCGACCCCCCCCCCTACACCCACATACACATATTGCTTATTTGTTTCCGCTGGTGTTCAAGCATATTGTTGTACTTAATTTACAAATTCATTTTTTTACCAACATAGGAAATTTGTTGGTAATATATTAAAAGAAGAATATATTATTCCATTTAAGAACATTTTAATAATTATAAAAGAACAATATAAACTGATCGCATTGCCTTCTCCCATGTTTTACAGTACTCAAGGTGGAACAGGGAACCAGCTTGATACTATTTATGTCACCCGGGTTACCAGTGGACACAGACTATAACTTATAAGCACAGATTTGCCCAGAACCAGTTTCAGCAGTACTGAAACTTATACCCAACTGGTAGCTGTTTCCGGTTTCTGGTTTCCGGTGAATCTGATATGTTTAACAAGTGAAGGCACTGGGACCAGCTTAAATAAATTCTGCAGAAACAGCTCTTTCCGTTTTCTGGATTCTGGTGAATTCATTTTCCCTCTCTATGACGATAGGTATTGTTTATGTGTATATACACACGTGTTAGTCATGTTAGTCATAAGCCTCCCCCCCTGGATGGGTCGGTAATAATAATGTTCATGTAAATAACACTTTACAACAGTATTCAAATAAGAAGTGACATCGGACATCACATCACCTCACATCACATCCTATTGGTAGCAGAAAACACACCAAAAATCCCGCACAGAGCCCACAGATATGAGACCGGTCGCGGTGGCCAACATGGTAGACAAAGGCCTCGCATGTGGGAGATCGGGAGTTCGGGAGTTCGCGAGTTTGATCCCCAGTCGAGTCAAACCAATGACTTTAAAATTGATACTTGTCACTTCCTAGCCTGGTGCTTGGCATTAATAGGATAGGGCAAGGACTGGTTGGCTCAGTGGCAGGATAATGTGACTGAGTGGGATGTCAGCTCATGGTGCTGGCAGCCTGATTTCCTAGTGGGGCAGCACTATAAAGTCACCATGAGTGTGCACTGTCACAAGTCGGTGCCCGTCCTGATATTACCTTAGATGTTGCTAGGACGTAAAACAACAACAAACAAACAAAACAAATATGAGTCACGTGACTGCGAGAGGACACGTCACCGTTGTGTATCGCAATCTACACTCTCCCTCCAAGCACAATCACTCACGTGTCACTGCTGGTGGTGCCCTCAGCTCTGCTTGGAGACTGGGGAGGGGAATTACTCGCTCAGCGCGGATTCACGTCTCTGCGTGAGTTGCATGAAAGGTATATATATATATATATATTATAGACCTATTTCATATGACGTCAGCATAGGTATTTAGGTCAGCTTGGTTGAAGGACGGCACACTGTCACACTGCAAACTCAATGGCTATGACTTAGTATGAGCAATCTTCATACAGAAAAAGTGAAATATCTCTAAAACCACACCACCTAGACACAAACCGCTTGGAACACACATAGAGAACATATTCAACGAACAGATAATATTTAATCTATAAGGTTAGGATTCTGCATTTCTATTAATTTTGAATAAAATAGACATTTTGCACTGTGCGTATCGGCAAACTCAATGCATTGTCAATGGCCGTAATCAATCTTCTTACAGAAAAAGTGAAATATCTCCAAAACCACACCACATAGACACAAACCACTTGGCACACAAACAGATAACATATTTAACAACCAGAATATATTACAGTCATAAGGTTAGGGTTCTGCATTTCTATTAATTTTGAATAAAATTGACGTTTTGCACTGTGCGTATCGGCAAACTCAGTGCATTGTCAATGACCTTAAGCAATCTTCATACAGAAAAAGTGAAATATCTCTAAAACCAAACTACCTAGAAACAAACCGCTTGGAACACATATAGAAAACATAGTCAACAAAAAGATTATATTAAAGTAATAAGGTTAGGGTTCTGAATTTCTATTAATTTTGAATAAAAGCGACGTGGTACACCACATATAGCGGCAAACTCAATGCATTGTCAATGGCCGTGAGCAATCTTCATACAGAAAAAGTGAAATATCTCTAAAACCACACCACCTATAGAAAAACCAATTGGCACACATACAGAAAACATATTCAACGAAAAGATTATATTAAATTAATAAGGTTAGGGTTCTGTATTTCTAATAATTTTGAATAAAATCGGCGCGTTCCACTGCGCCTATCGGCAAACTCAATGGCAGTGTGCCTCCGTTCTGCAGCCAAGCTGCGCTCGCATAAACAATGTTTATAAACATTGAAAGGGGTCTATTATACGTTGCATATACTATAATCTCGTGGATTAATACGGCCACATAGGCTACTCTTTCTGATAAGCAGCAAGGGGTCTTTTATATGCACTTTCCCACAGACAAGACAGCAC
The DNA here is from genome assembly GCA_030323885.1 of Branchipolynoe longqiensis. Taxonomy (NCBI): domain Eukaryota; kingdom Metazoa; phylum Annelida; class Polychaeta; order Phyllodocida; family Polynoidae; genus Branchipolynoe; species Branchipolynoe longqiensis. The sequence continues at coordinate 18,425,856 of CM059197.1, forward strand.
ATACCAGTCTTTGATGAACCAGTGGTGGACCACTGGTTGGAACGGAAAATAACCCAAACTGCAAATGGGTCCACTGAGAAGGATCAATCGGATGAGCGACACCTTCACAGGTGGACACTCTACTGCCTGACTTATGTGCCACTCCCTTCACCAGGTTGTAGGATAGGGCAAATACTGGTTGGCCGAGTGTCAGGATAATGTGACTGAGTGGGATATCAGCTCATAGTGCTGACGGCCTGGTCTCCCAGTGGGGCAACAATATAAAGTCACCATGAATGTGCACTGTCACAAGTCGGTACCTGTCCTGATATGACCTTAGATGTTGTCAGGGCGTAACACTCCAACAACCTACCGACCTAATATATTTATCTAAAAGAATAGGAGATATTCCAACCCACTGGACTATGCTTTAGTTAATCGGCATCCTACCAGGTGGCACAGCTGGTCTTCTTTCATGTTTTATATTAAATCTTTTTGTAATCCCAAGGCTAATACTCCGTAGTATATTTTGGAAAGCATCCACATGTCTCATAAATGGTTACCAAGTAAGAATTCCTAAACCAACAGAGAACCATTAACAGAAACTTCTGGCACAGTGCTCTATTTTCAGAAGTACTGACCTGGAACTCTCACTAAGCGGAGATACAAAAACATACCGGTATTTACCTATTTTGCATTCAAAACAAGCTCTAACAGGAATGTCTGAATCTTCTGTTACAGTGGGCGACTATAACTGTAACTGTTACACGTTACAAGCATTCAGGCATGCACTCCATGTCTCTTTCACTGAAAATTACATATTCTGATCCTCACCGAGTCTCAAATACCAGACACCCTATTATTCTTTCAGTGAATAATTATCCAGTGTTAAAAGTTGGATAATCCGCTGGGTTTGAGTTTCTGCCATATTTTAAAGATGAATTTCGCGGGGTTATTGTTATTATCTACTTTACTTTAGTTTGAAGTAACTTTGATTATAATGGCCACCTTTGGAGGTATTTGAAGTGAAGCCCTGCCAAATTAATGTTGGCATGCATGTCACAACTTTGACATTATAAGCTTCAGCAGTAAACAGCTCTATTAAATTGACATAATATTTCCTTCTATGCAGCAATAAATACTTCATAAGTGAACCAGTTTCTAAGTTACATTTGTAGAGTTAAATCTAGATAAGTTGATTGATTGATTGGTGGTTGCTTTACGCCGTGTCGGCAGCATAGGCCAAATTCACGGCGAGAAATATTTGTTTTTTGTTCAAACCACCGCTTTTACATGTAAAAGCAGACAATCAATTATGTGCCAATAGACACTCATTAAATTAGAAAGCTCACAATCATATATATGTGGTCAAGGGAAACAAATTCCCATAGAAAAAGAAAAGTTTTATTAATGATTGGTAGAATCTATTTAGTAAACTATATGAGGTGGTACAGTCCAGCTGCCCTCAAAAAGGCTAAAATGTTTTCCTGTTTTACCTTAGTAAAAAGGTCATGCATACTGTCTGCAGTGTAGAACTGTTGGTGTAGGGCCAGATAAGTGCTAGATAAGTGCTTTGGTTGAGACAATTTGATGCTTTTATCAAACTATGCAGTTTTAGGGAAGGTAACATATGGTAACCGTATATATTGTTATGTCAAAACTGTCGCAATAAAAACCTACAACTTCAAGATAAATGCTTAGGCTATTTGATGTTGCTACGACCTCGGAAATGCTAATTAACCACTAATAATTACATAATTTGCTGGCAGGAAGTTTTTTTAGTTTATTTTTTTTGGTGATGAATTTATTTACACTGCTCATGACAGATAAGTGTGTTAACACTTGTTTTCACCGCTGGGCAGCACTAATCCAATTTTGATTTAAATCTTCTGAATTTTGTTTTAGTAATACTTTAGGTTTTCTTGCTTTTTGTTAATGGCTTGTAACTAGATTGCAAACAGTTTAAAATGCAGCTTTCACTGTACTTTGCGTTAGTCCATTTAAACATCATCTGTTTTTCTAGGTTACATTATTTTTTAGTAGCTTTATTACTTCTCATTTACAGTATTTTTTTAGTATTGCTTAGTGGTATCACAGCCTAAAAAGCAGGCTTTTAAGCCCCCCACCCCCTTCCAAACATTGTTCAAATTATCAAGAACATTTGTACAATTATGTGTTTTTGTTTCTTTCATAAATATATTATTCGTCTGCATACATATTTTGTCAGCGCCGAGGCACTTGTCTTCCAGCCATTGGAGCGATCATATTTGGTTTGTACATGGTGAGGGGGAATGGAATGTGCTGCATTGTGGGCAGCGCACCCCATTTTGAACATTGAAAGTGGGGGAGCAGCCTATGCTGTATCGTGTACATCATAGGTACTCAAGGCAGTGCAAGGTATTTGCATCAATACACTGTGTGCAGTAAAGTGCACGAGTGATTAAATCATATGCTATGGTTGTATGTCAGTTAGATTTGGTTTTAGTATCGGTTAGTCTTTTAATAGTGACATGTTATGCAAATATGGTGGTTAATAGCGTGTACATTACTGGTGGATAATGTGGTTATTCAGTGGTGTTAGTGGGCTTTGAAACCGATATTATCAGTAGTGGCTGGTAAAGTCACCGATTAGAGTCTCTACTCATAGCATAGCTGCCACACATTGAGTTTACTGGAGAGCTGAACGTCGTTGCACCGTTAGCAGACATCTTGCTTCCTGATGAATTTACGTTGCATACTCCCATGGTTTTGAATTTCTGTCATTTTCTGAGATAAATATATTAGCTAGATCGTTAGAAAATGTATTACTTTAGTTTGAAGTAACTTTTATTTTAAATGGCTAACATTCGAGATATTTGAAGTGCAAACATGTCAAATTAATGTTGGCAAGCACACCAAAACCCTTGACACCATCGGCTTCTGCAATAACAGGTTCTATTAAATTGCATCAATATTCACTTCTATGTGGGGAAAAATGCTTAATAAATGTACCAGTATCTAAGTTTGTTATCTACGATCAGATCTAGACAAATGTTTTGGTTTTGCAAATTTGATGTTTTCATCGCACTATGCAACAGTTATCTCAAATTGCAGACCAGATGGGATGGTCAAATGAGTTGAGTATCCATCTCCTGTTTTGGGAGATCTGGTGATCCAAACCCATGGGTTTGTGGGTTCGAACCGTGGTCGAGTCAAACCAATGACTTAAAAATTGATACTTGTCGCTTCCTAGTCTGACGCTCAGCATTATTAGGATAGGGCAAGGACTGGTTAGCTCAGTGTCAGGATAATGTGACTGAGTGGGATATCAGATCATGGTGCTGGTGGCCTGGTCTCCCAGTGGGGCAGCACTATAAAGTCGCCCTGAACGCACTGTCACAGTTCGGTACCCTTCCTGATATGACCTTAGATGTTACTAGGATGTAAAACAACAACAAGCAAAAACATCGCAAATTGCTTTAGTTCAACAACTGGACACCAAGTGTCTCGCCAAGCCTAAGAAATCATCCGGAACCATGCAACCGCCAGTCCTGAAACATTGGGCACACGCTCATATTGGGGCTGCCACCTAGTGGAAATGGGGCACACTAATACACAAACAGACGGCAAGATCTTACACGCCTCCGTGGATGGTGGCGCCCCCAGCGGGAAACCAGCACAGTTGTTCTAAACGCCTTTTAGTACTGCCACTGTATGTGCCCTAAGGACCCCCAGTGTCTCGGCGCTAACCCACTCACAGAGCTCATTCAGGTCACGTGGAGCAGTGGAGCTCAGGGCCTGGGTAACAAACAGTAGTGAGTTCAACCTTAGCAGATAGCGAGTGGCTGGCAAGTAGAGAAACAATAAGGTTACTGAGTAGAATATACAATAAACATTTTGAAAGCGAGTTAATAAAGTATCTTACGGCCGGACCTGAATTAGCTAGACTCTGACAATCAGTAACAGATGGACAATCAGTGTTTGGCTGCATTCTAAATAATATTTGCATAACAAGTTATACCTCAGCATAATGTGTGTAGTTGCACATCTCTGTGGGAAATAGAGGATTTCCACTAATCCACCCTCTGATGGCAATGGCAAGAACTAATGTCCGTAAAAGCTAGCTTGATATCTTATAGAGGATTTCCACCACCAACCTGCCCTCTGATGGTGGTGGAAGAACTAGGACTAATGTAGGTAAGTAACTCAGCTAGCATCAGGCTCTGTGGCAAAGGTCTTATGCAGGAGGATGCGGGTAGCAGAACACTTTGCATCATAATCCACGGAAAAGATCTAATAGAGAATTTCCACCGCTAACCTGCCCCCTGATGGCAGTAGCAGGAACGACTGTCAGTAGCAACTCACCGAGCATGCCCCACAGAAAATATATATTAATTTGATATATCTACATTAAAAGGACCACAACTAATATCTCCACCACCAGTACTTTTATAGCTCGTGAAGTATATATTGTCAAATACTAAGTTTTCTTTTCTTCGATGTCGGACTGGGCGCGGTGGCCTAATCGGTAGGGCACGGGTCTCGTGTGTGGAAGGTGGGGAGTTGGGTTCCAGGTCGAGTCAAACCAAACCAATTGATACTTGTCGCTTCCTATCCTGGCACTCAGCATAAATAGGATAGGACAAGGACTGGTTGGCTCAGTCTCAGGATAATTTGACTGAGTGGGATATTGGGTCAGGGTGCCGGCAGCCTGATTTCCCAGTGGGGCATCACTATAAAGTCACCATGAGTGCACACTGTCATAAGTGATATGACCTTAGATGTTGCCAGGATGTAAAACTCCCAACCAACCAACTTAATATCGATGGCAAGACGTACATGTATAGGTTCGTTTTGACCTGCAGCACTCACAGAAAATACCAATTACCACAATATGAAGAGGACCTATGTCCCTCCCCTTTTCCGCAGTCCTAAAAAGAATAAATAAAGTATGTCCTAATTATTAGTCTATTATGTGGCCGGAAATTTGCCCCCATTACAGGGTGTGTACACTCCTTAATAAACAGACGTCGTCTTCTACATTAATCACAGCCTCATTAACTTATAGAACAGGGAACTACAGCGCATGATACAATCTTAAGCATAGCACATACCGACATACGGTTTTCTGAAACCCCCCACAAAAATCCCACATACATGATATGCCTTTGGCACATCATATTTGGACATGGAAGCATAGCTCAAGTTTTTTTTGTTTTCTTATTTATATATTTTATATATATATATATATATATATATATATATATATATATATATGTACACATTTACAAAAAAAACTCCTCTGGAGGCACTCACTGGGATACATCAGGTGGAGGCGAGGAGGCCGCAGGTGGCGCCACCAGTACAGTGTTGGGTCTTTGGGTCTTATGGAGTATAGCAATAAAGATAATAATTCCCTTACATATATTTATACTCGCATAATTCATTATACATCACATATATAGATAAACAAAAAAATTGCGTAGACTACTCTGACCCAAACAACACTCAGCAATGCCCCAAGCATGGAAGCATGAAGCATGATATAATATATGTATATAACAAACAAATTGTAAACAACACTCAGAAATGCCACAAGCATGGAAGCATGACTCAAGTGTTTCTTGTTTTCTTATTTATATGCGTGATATAATATATATATACACACATTGTAAACAACACGCAGCAATGCCCCAAGAAACCCTCTTCACTGTCCCAGGCAACCTCCAGCACTGTTCCAGCCAACCCCCTTCATTGTCCCAGGCAACCCGCTTCACTGACCAAGCCAACCCTCTTCACTGTCCCAGGAAACCTCTTCACTATCCCAGCCAACCCTTTTCACTCTCCCATGCAACCCTCTTCACTGGCCCATGCAACCTCTTCACTGCCTAAGGCAACCCTATTCACTGTCCCAGGCAACCCTCTCCACTGCTCCAGGCAACCTCTTCACTGCCTAGGCAACCCTCTTCCCTATCCCAGGCAACCCTGTTCACTTTTCCAGGCAAGCCTCTTCACTGTCCCAGGCAATCTCTTCACTGTCCCAGGCAACCCTCTGCACTGCTCCAGGCAACCTCTTCACTGTCTACGGCACCCCTATTCACTGTCCCAGGCAACCCTCTGCACTGCTCCAGGCAACCTCTTCACTGTCTAGGCAACCATGTTCACTTTTCCAGGCAAGCCTCTTCACTGTCCCAGGCAATCTCTTCACTGTCCCAGGCAACTCTCTGCACTGCTCCAGGCAACCTCTTCACTGTCTAGGCAACCCTCTTCCCTATCCCAGGCAACCGTCTGCACTGCATGCACTACCCTCGGGACAGTCCCTCGCAACACTCAGCATAGCAATACACAACCGTCGGCATCACCCAAAGCAAACCCGGCCCTTCCCCTCGCCTCTGCCCTAGACAACCGGTGGCATTGCCCCAGGCAACTCTCGGCCCACTCCAGGAACAGGCCCATATACACCTGTGGGAAAGTGCATATAAAAGACCCCTTGCTGCTTATCGGAAAGAGTAGCCTACGTGGTGGCAGTGGGTTTCCTCCAAAGAAATGTGTCAGAATGACCATTTGTTTGACGTCCAATAGCCGATGATATGGAAAATCAATGTGCTCTAGATGGATCATTAAATAAAACAAGCTTTACATTTTTGGGGGTCTACATCCAGATCTCAGCGATCATCCCTCAGGCGCACAGTTTCCGACCATGCTTACCACCACCCTTGCCCCTACCCAAAACGTAATGCAGAGGGTTGAGGCAGAAATGGTGCAGACTGCTTCCGTCCAGACCAAGTTGTGAAATACATAATGTGCACAGGTATATACAACGTCACACAGGCACCCTGCCTGCTAATGTAAACATTCTGTGTAGCATTTGAGGGGAGTGGTTTCCAATATTGGACCTTGCCAAGAGGTGCACCTCGCATCGAGCAGGCCTTACATAAATCATAACCTGGCCACACAACATATTGTTATATTTAAGTAAATGACAGGGATGCATGCTATCACTTTTAATATACACCCACTAGTCACCATTGTGTAAATTCCCATCCTGATATGACCTTAGATGTTGCTAGGACGTAAAACAAAACAAACAACCATTGTGTAAATCCCTAAATGCATCAACTCATAATCCTTAAAGTTGATGAAAGAATCAAATTTACGAAAGCGAAAGACTTACCTAGATTTGATACTACATATTCAACTTAGATACTGGTGCAGGCATTAAGCATTTAAACCATGCATGAAAGGAATACTAAGCCATTGTATTTGCCCGTATGACTGACAGAGCCTATGGCGTCCAGGCTGTTAACATGTACGCCAATTTAATTGTTGTTGGAGTTCTAACTCTAAACTTTTGAAAGTTTGATTTCAATGTTTAGCTCAATTTTTGGATTGGCGTTTACCGAGTTTTGCGCCTGAAATCTTCATATAAAGCCGGGTATTTAATTGCATTATAGTCATATTGTTGATGAGGATGCTCAAATAGTTGAATATCAACATAGCACATGCACATATTCCATTACCAATACTGTTCGTATAATAAATACTACAACCACATATGCTACTTTTATGGCCAGGCGTGTAGCCATTGAGTAACTGAATTCATCCATTAGCATACGGTACCTAAAAGCATATGTTTGATATATATATATATATATATATATATATATATATATATATATATATTTATATATATATATATAGTATAGTTATACGAGTCTTACCTTGGTACAGATGATGGATAACTGTTGTTTTACCGAGGTATAAGCCTCGGATAGATGTGGGCTAGGGAGAGGTAAGCACGTCCGGTACCAGCAATCTTAACCTACTTATTGAGGATAAAAATGACTTTTAAACAATGGATACTATTACTTTACCGAAAAGGTACACCAACGGAATAGATGTGGCAGGGTGTGGCGGGAGGGCCCTAGCCCACATCTATCCGAGGCTTATACCTCGGTAAAACAACAGTTATCCATCATCTGTACCAAGGTAAGACTCGTATAACTATACTATTTTACCTCGGTAAACAGCCTCAGGCTAGCCTCAGGCTAGGGAGACCTTTACATAATTCATTTTTATCCTTAATATCATTCTTTCTTATTATTATAACATTCTAAATTTTTGTTCTCACCTATTCTTGTTAGTTGGCGAGAAGACGCTTTGCAACGCCGGTAGGCTTTTCTAGTCGTTTATTATAATGTTTTGCAAACGACTTAGCCGTCTTCCAGCCTGCATGTGCTAGTATTCTTTTCACAGAAATACCAAGCACCCGTGCCTTGGAGACCATGGCTCCTCTAGTTGAGTGGGAAGAGTATTTACTCGTATCCACTCCAGCCAATTTCAACACCGTAATTGTCCATCTGGCAAGTGTGTCTCGTGAAATCGCCTTATGTGGCTTTATAAAGCTCACTAATAGTTGTTGTGGTGCACGTAAATCCTTTGTCTTGTATATATAAGCCCGTATGGCCGACACAACACATAATTTCCGATCATTCGGAAAACAGTCTAAGTGAACCGTTGATAAAGGGTCACCTAACGTGTTCGATTTAAGCAATTTTTCTAAATCAAACGTAGCTTGTTCCTTGTCTATTTCTAATCCAGTTAAGGATAAAGCAACAATCGTCTGTCCTCTGTGTCCGGTTACTAACAATAACAGGACCGCGACCTTAAACCCTAACTGTTTTATATCTAACCACGAGTTGTGAGGCCAAGCCTGAAACAACTTAAATACTATAGAAACATCCCAAAACCGACTATACTTTGGTTTTGGAGGATTCCTTTGATAAATTGTACGAAGTAAATAACAAATAACATAATGTTTTCCAACTGTTTCGCCATCAATTCTAGGTAATATAATTGATAACGCACACCTCGCCGCATTAATCGATCCAAAGGAAAGTCCTTCATCCTCTAGAGAACGAAGAAACCGAGCTACTTGTGAAATCTTTGGATTTGTTGGCTTAACTTTCATTAACAAACAATGTACACCCCATTTCTTTAAATAGGTTGTATACATTTTAACAGTTCCTGGCCTCCAGGCATCCGATACTATCCTATCCTCAGTAATTCTGTCCAATCCAAATTGCTGTAGCTGCTTCCTTGGAAAAGGAATGCCAATAGGGGCGTCGTTGACACGTCGCCGTGAACCACTAGCGGTCCGTGGTGCGTCAGATTCCCGAGTTTTCTTGGGAATCGTATACGATCTTTTGCCAGTTGTGAAACTGCTGGCAGCCAAGGTTGCGTGTCCCAATCGGGCACCACCAGTATCGCATGTGTCCCTTCCAAGCCGATTTTTCTCACTACTCGGCTGATAATGCTAAATGGTGGGAAAATATAAAAATAATTATTTTCCCAAGTAATAGCAAACGCATCTACTTTCCAAGCATCCGGTTCAGGATGCCAAGAAACATAACAGGGTAACTTGTTATTATTTCGTGATGCAAATAAGTCAACTTCAGGTGTACCCCATTTTTCACAAACGAAGTTAAACAAAGGTGTAGAGAGAGACCACTCTAAATGGTCATGGAAATTTCTACTTTTATAATCTGCAAGTGTATTTTGTGACCCTGGAATATGCGCTACAGTCAGCCAGACTTGTTGAGCCTGTGCCCAGTTCCAAATCAGTTTAGATAACTGATTGCAAGACTTTGATTTGGTTCCACCCATGTTACGAATATATGCCATGGCAGTAGTATTATCAGTTAGTATTCTAACCTGTGATTTATTTATCTTTACTAAACTACATAAGCCCAGATAAATAGCACGCAATTCTAGTGCATTAATATAGTCTGATTTTTCATCATCAAGCCATCTACCTCCTGTTGTGACCCCATCTCGATGAGCTCCCCAACCTTCTAACGAAGCATCAGTAGTAATTACTGTATTAGGTTCCGCCATGCGGATTGGATTTGGTGAACTTGCTATATGTTGCATCCACCATCCAATATCCTGTAACCCTTCTTGCGAAATAAACATCTTTCGCTCAAAATTGCCTTTAGTTCGTGTTAACGCTAAATTTTTATCTATTTCTAGCGACTTAATATGGGCCTTCCCATATAACACCGCAGGTGCATATGAGGTCATTATGCCAATAAGAACAGCAACCTGTCTAATTTTTGGCTTTGATAACTTAATAAGCTGAGTTGCTGTAGTCATAAACTTAATTAGTTTTTGTTCTGTTATCGACACTGTAAGGGACTGTGTATCCAGAATAAACCCTAAACATTTGAGTTGTTTTGTTGGTTTAAACACTGACTTTTGTTGATGTACATAAAACCCCAATTTAGTGAGTAATGCACATAAATCCAAAACTGCATTCACACAACCAATTTGCGTTGATGCTATAATAAAAGAATCATCTATGTATGGAAACATTATGTGACCCTTCCTCGCCATTACCGAGAAAACAGGTTTAAGCAATTTAGTAAATAAACGTGGCGCACAAGCTAAGCCATTCGGCATGCAGGTAAACTCATAGAGTTGGTTATCCCAAATAAATCGAAGAAATTTTCGGTATTGTTCCATTATGGGAAGCGTATAATATGCATCCTGTAAATCAACACTAGCCATCCACGCATCTGGTGTAATCAGATCTCGTGCCGTATCTAGAGAGAACATTTTAAAATGTCGATATTCCACCCTTTTATTAAGGATTGTTAAATCCAGGATCATTCGAACATCACCATTAGGCTTCGGTCTCGAGAAAATGTTTGAAATAAACTGTCCTGAACAGTGTGTCACTTTTTGTATAATTCCTTTCTCAAAGAATTTATGTACCTGTTTAGTTAGTGCGTCTCGTTCAACTGGTTGAATGTTATATGGAAAAGGTATTATACTTTGTACAGGAATTTGTGTAAAGGGAATGTGAACACCCCTAACTATTTCTATAATTTCTTGGTCACTAGTAATTTTGTGCCACTCAGAAATATGATTACTAATATTACCAGCCACAAAGTTGCTTACAGTTTGTGTGTTTTTAGAGGCTGCAGGGACTTGCAAAGTTTGTGTTTGGACCTCTACTTGGACCCGCCCCTGGGGAAAGGTCTCGACGAGTTGAACCCTCGGCCTATTGGCCGTGCGGTGTTGTCGGTCCAGCCTGGGCGAGCGCCCCGGCCCCGAAAACCTTGACCGAAGTTTGAACTCGGTCTGGTTCCTCTGGTGAACCGTCGTGGACGAAAATCCCCTCGTGACTTTTTGAAACGAGGAGCTTCCTGTTTCTTCTTGCCATCCATGTTTTTGCCACTCTTGGCTGCAGTCTCTACCTCTTTATAGAGGTATTGTAGTTGACCGCCAAACATCTTGGTGTTATCTAAAGGTTTCCCTTTAATCGGCTCTGGAGCAAGATAAAGCGTAAACTCCTTCCCCTCATTATCGGTAACCTTCTTAGAGCGAGCCACTTCTTTGCCAGCATCTGTGCAAACTGACTTGAAGACATTTTCATATCTTCGAAACGACAGGTAATTACCTGCCGCCGCTAGCACTGCAATGCCTTTGTCCATTGTCTTAGCCAAAGACGAGAACTTATTTTCACTCTGCATCCTATTAGCCACAGGAACAATAGCTGTTAGGGTAGCCAACACTGCCTTATGCACTGTGTGCAACACATCCTCAAACTTCTTACGGTCATCCGTCATATTGACATCCCGATCCATTTCTTTAATGATGGAGTTGGGAACACCCTTTATGCCTGTTAACTCATCTCCTAACTTGGAGATAACCTCCGCCGGTTTGAACGTGCGAAAATGACCATTCACGGTCTCGCGCATAAGCGTAGTGGTTTTAACCCGCTTAGCCTTTGGCTTCTCCACCTTCTTAGCCACTTTAGTGCCAATGTCCGCATAGACCCCTTCATATATGGTGTCTGAGTCTGATTCCGTAGAAGTAGACTCAGTGGACGACTCAGAAGAAGAATATTTCCTCTTCCTCTTCTTCTTTTTGGACTTAGTCTTCCGCTTTTTGCGAAAACCAGTCTCTGCCCGCTCCTTGGTGAATTCATCACCCGAAGAAATCACCTGTTTCTTCTTCTTCCTCCGTTTAGGAGAAGGAGGAGGAGGAGCCTTAAGCTCCACCGCTGAGTCTGTGTCCAAGAAATCCTCAACGAATCCTCTTGGACACTCGACCTACGCCGCTTCCGAGACACAGGCGATTTGGCAGTCAAGATGTGGCTTTCCAATCTTGCAAAGCGAGCCTCCCAATCTGGAGGCGCAGGCACATCAGGCACTGCGTCCTCGTCCGGGTCGGAGAGGATATGCGCCCGGGGCTGTGTCGACGGCCCTGCCGACAACACAGGTGAGGAGTCGTACTCCTCGTCCACTCCACTCGGAACACGCCCCTCGGCTGTTGCTGCACCGCGCTTACTCCGCTTCGTGGCCATCGGGAGCTGAAACAAAAAGTTTTTGGTCAGTCCCGGTATATATATATGTCACAATATGGTTGTTTCAAACTCATTTGGACATCTATTGGTGTTAAAGAACGTGTTTATACCGTTATAACACAGGCGTAATAAGCTAAATTTGTGCGTGGGTTGTGGGTCAAGCCCAAACCTTACGCGGGGTCGGGACCAGTGTATCGGCCCGCCCATCCCTCTGTTCCGCACACTTCTCCCACCTGTGACTACTACGTCAACAAGTTGGAGAAAATGCTACGAAACTCGGAGAAACGCCTGAAAAAGTTTTGTCTAGGGGAGTCTATAAAAGAAACCCAGGAGCATCTCCAACATTACTCTCTATTAGAGTACGAGAGAATTTCCACATGAGATAGGGCGAAACCCACATCTCTACCCATAGTCACACGGTGACCCGGGTGTTGACATAACCGCTAATGACCGGTTTGGTTCCTTCGAGAAACCCACTCGAGTGTTCTATCCTTGGTTGTTTATAACCAAATAACTCGTCCAAATTGGACCAACGAAAGTCTAAACTTTCCATAATGATGCTCTAATGCATCATAATTAAGCTAACCACAGTTTTTATTATACTTACTGCGTATTTGCTTGTATGTAGACTAATTTTGCCGGAGCAACCCAACGACACGTTATCCAGTCGTGAGTTGTATATGCTAATTGCTGGTACCGGACGTGCTTACCTCTCCCTAGCCTGAGGCTAGCCTGAGGCTGTTTACCGAGGTAAAATATATATATATATAAATGTAAACAAACGAATTGCAAACAACACTCAGCAATGGCCCAAGAAACCCTCTTCACTGTCCCAGGAAACCCTCTTCAATATCCCAGGCAACCCTCTTCAGGATCACAGACAACCCTCTTCATTGTCCCATGGAACCTTCAGCAGTGTCCCAGGCAACCCTCTTCACTGTTGCAGGCATGTTCACGTAAGAGCTACTAGATTTATGTGACTTTAAATATATTTATGATTATCTTGCTTTCTATACAAGAGAGGATACACAAAACCCACATGCTGTACAATTACCAATTTAGTATACATACACATTGCCTATTAACAATATTCAATATGTGTGCGTGTGTGGGGGGGGGGGGAGGGGTAACCAAGAAGCTTTGGGGAAATGTCGAGAATGCTACATTAAGCATTCGTTGTTATTGTTTGTTGGAGTTTTACATCTTGACAACATCCAAGGTCATATTAGGATGGGTCCCAACTTGTAACTGTGCACTCATGTCAATTTTACAGTGCTGCGCCACTTGGATAGCAGGTCGCTGGCACTATGACTCAATTTCCCACTCAGTTACATTATCCTGATACTGACCTAACCAGTCCTTGCCATATCCTAGTCCTGCCGAGCACCAGGCTAGGTAATGACAAGTATCAATTTTGTAAGTCATGGGTTTGACTCGATTGGGCTTCAAACTCCCGACCTTCCGCCCGGGCAGCCTGCGCTCTACTGATTCGACCACCGCGTCCAGTCATTAAATATTTTGTACACATTCATGTGCTCGGTAGTGGCAGACACGCCCTTACACTAAGCCATGTTCACACGGGGCAGTTAATTCGATTCATATAAATCGCCTTGCCTAGTTCGGCTCACATTTGGCGTGTGAACGTGCGGCTGAGGCGGTTTAAGCCTGAATCGAATCATATAATTCGGATTTTATAAACCACCTATGTAGGCGGTTTATATGAACCAAATTTTATGATTCGACTTATATCGCCCGTGTGAACGCAACCGACTTACTTGAGGCGGATTAAGGACATCACACTATATAATATAATTTGATCTAGGAACTGGCTAAAGGTGTACAGATATTTTTTTCATGACTTATTTTTAGGTTTTCACTGGCCAACAGAAGTTTTGATCGTTCCAAAACAATACAATATAGTCCATACATATCTAGGTCGAACCCACACTCTCTCGGGGTGACATCGACTAACCGAAACTGGCGCTGGTTAGTATGGACTTGCTCATGCGCAGATATCGATTTCCGCCTTAAACCGCCCCAAGTACTCGGTGTGTGTGAACGCCGTTCGATTCATATAAATCGCCTTGTCTAAATCGGTATAAACTATTCCCGTGTGAACACGGCTTTAGTCAATCAGAACATTTGGCGACAAGCATGTAATTAGGTCAGACTTGATAGGACCTAACGGGCAACTTCCTGTCTTCCCACATTGCATTACCTAAGTGCCTGGCGGAAAAGACTAGAAAAAAGAGAGAATACAAATGTTTAAAAAAAAACCCACCAAAAACAAGCAAACAAACTTAATCTTTGCTTAAAGTTAGTATTTTGTGAATCTACCCTGTTCCCTTTTCGCCAACCTACATATACAACTTTGAAAATGCCTTCAAACTTCACCACCACAAAAAAACCGTCAGATCACAATATGCTACTCCTCTACTTTTCTACGAAGTCACATTCTCATGGTCATATATTACAGACTGGTTATGATATACTAACTTAAGAGGTATTTACCCCCGCCTTGTTCGTGTTCTTCTTGTTCGTGTTGTTCTTCTTGTTCTTCTTGTTCTTGATTTGTGTTCTCTTATAAAAAGGTGAGTTTGTTTTCCACATGACATTCGCTAAGTACCGTGCGATTACTCGTCATTATTAACGTCGGTAAAACAAACACAAAAAAATGACTAATTGCTCCCAAGACTGCCAAGTAACCTGTTGCGCAGAGCTTGACGTAAACAGTAAAAGGAGCGGCACGTAGCTCAGGCGGTAGAGTGTCCACATGTCCAGGTGTCGATCATCCTATCAATCCTGCACAGTTGACCCATTTGCAGTTTGGGTTATTTTCCATTCCAAGCAGTGGTCCACAACTGGTTTGTCAAAGGCTGTGGTATGTGCTGTCCTGTCCTGCTTAACAATGCCTCTAGAGCACATTGATTTTCATTATCGGCTATTGGACATCAAACATATGGTCATTCTGACATATTTCTTTGCAGGAAACCTGCTGCCACCACATAGGCTACTCTTTCTGATGAACAGCAAGGGGTCTTTTATATGCACTTTTCCACAGACAGGAAAGCACATACGACAACCTGTAATCTACATGGCTTTAGTTTGAAGTATCTTTTATTTTAAATGGCTAACTTTGGAGATATTTGACCAGTAACATGCACAATTAATGTTTGCATGCTTGTTAAAAGTCTGCAACCATAGGCTTCAGCAGTAACAGGTTCTATTAAATTTACTCAGTGTGTCCTTCTGTGTGGCAACACATGCATGAGTATCTAAGTTAGATATGCAGAATAAAATCTAGATAATTGTTTTGGTTTTGAAAATTTGATGCTTTCATTGGACTATGCCGCTTCATCAGGCAACCGAGTCACCGTCAAGCCTGATTTACTGACATTGTAAGTATCATAGTTACAATTACAAATATCCAAGTAAGCACACTTACATTACGTACCCAGAGATGGTCCAACACTATCCAGCACAAAGCACGTTCAGAATCGTGGTCAGGGCACCAAGGTCAAGGACGTGTTTTTTGCAAATTGAGAAACTGCACTTCGGTCATTCTGGGGCTAGCATCGTAGCCATTAGGCTATCTATGCTCCATAATGTGATCAACCAACCCATACCTACCCTTATAGAGCTAGTATATAAATATACGGGTATAAATCATCGGTATGAGGTTTTCTTATTATTATTATCATTTCACTTTATAATATATTTAAGGTCCAATAACGGACAACTGTTGATTAACTGCAGCATGCTGGCCTATGGTGGCGCCGCCACCGGCAGTTCTTGATACTTATCCTCACTCGCTGTAGTGATCACTTGCTGCGAAAATGTTTATATATATGATAAGGCTATATTTCCTTGTCAATAGAAAATAAATACTCTCAATCCACTTAGCTCTTTCTATTTCTTCCTTCACCTCAGCTAGGGATCAGGTTTATATATATATATGGCATGTCACCTGGAAATATGAATGCGTCTCACTACAGTAATAACAAACATTGATATTTGTAAATCTTTGAATTGATACTATCTGGGAACGATTCCACGAACTTCCATATGAGAAATGAACGCTCTAGCCGCTGTGCCATCCCACCCCGTGTGGTTGGAAAAACATGGCCACTTAGTTTGTCCATGTCGCAGTAACATCGGGGAGAGTTGACAGTTGACAGTCGGCAGTTGACAGATGACAGACACCAGGGTGTGGATATGGCTCTAAGCGGGTTCATATAATGAACTTACTGGAGAAATGAAAAAAAAACTTATTTGATTTAACAACACCTCTAGAGAATATTGATTTTTATAATTGACTATTGGATATCAAACATATGGTCATTCTGACATATTTCTTTGAGGAAACCGGCTACTGCCACAAAGGCTACTCATTCCAATAAGCAGCAAGGGGTCTTTTATATGCACTTTCCCACAGACAGAACACCACATACCACAGCCTTTGATGAACCAGTTGTGGACCGCTGGTTGCAATGGAAAATAACCCAAACTGTAAATGGGTCTACTGAGAAGGATCGATGGGATGATCGACACCTTCACAGGTGGACTCTACTGCCTGAGTTACGTGCCGCTCCACTCTGGAGAAATAACGTCAACCTTCCTTCAAGCTTCAACATATTCGTGACTTGTCTTCATTCCACTCATAACGAATAAGCGATTAAAAGGTACGCATAGCTAACATTTTCACTAACCAGATCCCTAAGCATCACTGAAATTGCTCAATCGACACAGGTTCCTGAAGATTTTCAGCCATTTGTTAGCAGCTGTGGATCAGCTAACATTGGGTTATCTAGCAAACCATGAGACATGTTACACCACGTCGCGACCACCTGACGCCTAAATTTGTCAAAGGCGGTCTGTAGGGATTCTAGATGAGAGGATGGAGGGGGGAGGTGGTGTAGGGGCGAGGGTGGTGGAGGGGGGAGGTGGTGGAGGGGGAGGAGGCGGAGCTGGGGGTGGGGAGAGGGAAGAGGAGAGCGAGATGGAAGGGGTGAGGCAGTGGAAAGGGGGAGGAGGAAGGGAGAAGGTGTAGAGAAATAAGAGGTAGAGAGGGAGAGAGAGGGGCCGGGAGGGAGAGAGGAGGAGGGGGAAGGAAAGGGGAGGAGGAGGGAGCGATGTAAGAGGGTAGCACTTACAAATATTTGATCGTACATTTTCAACTTACATACTGTCACACTTATTAATAAGTAACCATTCATTTAGTGTTGTATACAAAATATATATTAAGTAAATTTAATTGAAAATGCCATTACCCTCCTGGATTGGTTGGTTGCTAGGGTCTAGCATCATAGAAACATCTAAGGTCATATCAGGAGGGGTACCGACTTGTTACAGTCCGCACTCATGGCGAGTTTATAGTGCTGCCCTACTGGGAAATCAGGCCGCCAAGACCTTTTCATTGATGTCAACAAAACATACACGCCAGGTTCACCGGTGTTTGCAAACACTGAAATAGCACTACAGGCCAGGCCTATGTCCCAGACGCCGGCTTCAAGTTATTTATATTCCACACACAGAGGAAGGGGGCGCTGCTAATAAAAGCAGCATATAACCTGGTCAGGCTCACCAAGATTTCATCCTACATCTCCACAACACAACTTACCTACTCGGTTGACCTCATCATTGCAGTTTGGCGCAGTTTAGTACACTGCTCCCGCCCTGATATAACCTGAGATGTTGCCAGGACATAACACTCCCAACACCCAACTAACTAGTACATTGCGACGCTCGACAATAGGCAAACAAAGCTCGTTTCGTTGTGAAAACCAAAAGTTAATTTTGCACTTGGAATATAGCCAAAGTTAAAGTTGCACAATCCGATGGTTTTGAGTTTCTACCACTCTTAAAAAATAAATATATGAGATTGATCTTTATGATCACCTACTCTTTATTTTGAAGTGACTTTTATTATAAGTGACTAATGCTGGACATATTTGAATTGACAACCTGCTAAATTAATTTTGGCATGCATGTCGAAAGTCTGACACCATAGATTGGAGCACTAACAGGTTCTATTAATTTGGGTGACTTTCCCATTCTATCCCAGTTACTTTTTAAACCATGAGAAATATTACAACATGATGAAACCACCTCGCTTAATATGTGCACCAGTATCTAAATATGTGCCCGGTATCTCTAGCATGTGCTCCAGTATCTAAGTTGGATATATAAGATCAAATTTAAGTAAGCGCTTTGGTTTTGAAAATAATATTGCCTAATCGGTAAAGAACACGTACATTTTTCCCGTGCGGAAGGTCGCGAGATCGAATCCTAGCTGACTCAAACCAATGACTTACAAAATTGATACTTGTTGCTACATAGCCTGGCGCATGGGATTGCTAGGATAGGGCAAGGACTGGTTAACTTAGTAATGTGACTGAGTGGGATATTGGATCATGGTGCCAGTAGCCTGATCTCATGGGGCAGCACTAAAAAGTCTCCATGATTGCGCGTTGTCACAAGTCGGTATCTGTCCTGATATGAGTTGAGATGTTGCTGGGATGTAAAACCCAAACAAACAAATTGAATTGTGCAAGCCTTTGAAATAAAAGTGATTTCAAAGTAAAGTAAACTAGATTATAACGATCAACCTATTGCATTCATGCATTCATTTAAAAGAAGAATATGACAGAAAGTGGAAACCATCAAGCGCTGCAGCTTTAAGTACAGGGTTGCGTTGCCGTTCCTGTTGAGGTGGTGATTATCAGGTTTCAGCCTCAGGGTTCCCACTAGACACTTTCAAAGTAAAGCTAGTCTTATTTAATGTCTCTAAAGCACATTGATGTTTATCATCGGCTATTGGACATCAAACATATGGTCATTCTGCCATATTTCTTTGGAGGAAATGTGGTACCGCCACATAGGCTACTCTATCCAATAAGCAGCAAGGGGTCTTTTATATGCTGTATCTGCAATTATATGAGTATAATAAGGCCGGAAGCTTCCATCTGCTCCTCAACCATATCTCCTCCCTGCGTCATCTACTGGAGGAGCCTGTCTGTTAACCTAAAACTTCCATCCCACAGACAGGATGAACCTGTTGTGGCCCATTGGTTGAAACAGAAAATAACCCAAACTGCAAATGTTTCCACTGAGCAGGATCGATCGGATGACCCACACCTTCACAAGTGGACGCTCTACCGCCTGAGCTACGTGCCGCTCCCCCGCATACTGTCACGTCCAAAACAACTGTGTTACAGTAATTACGGAGAACACCTGTCAACTTGCACACCACCACCAACAACGTAGTACCACACGCCAGTAACACAAGGCAATCCCACTCCATCAACTCATGACACACCTACGTCAACCTTTGTTTGTTTGTTGGGGATTTACGTTCTAGCAACATCTAGTGTCATATCAGGATGGGTACCGACTGGCTACCAAAGCAGATCCTCTATTCTCAACTGTCTTCTGGTTACAGAAAGAGAGGGCGCCCTCATCTCCGGTTCAAGGATACCATCAAGAGAAACCTAAAGCTGAGAGATATTAAGACCGACTCATGGACGCAACTCTCACAGCAGAGAGCTAAATGGAGAGTGGCAGTCAAGTAATGAAAGCAGTCTTTGTCGCATCACTACTGACAGCATGATGATGATGACCGACTGGTGCCTTCATAGTGATGCCCCACTGAGAACCCAGACCTCCACTTGATATCCCACTCAGTCACATTATCCTGATCATGAGGTGACTGCTATAGGTGATGCACAACCACTATATAATTCTATACCCACTAACCCTCACACCCTCAGTAGTAGGCAATTCTATACATCTACCCAACACAAAACCCACTCTTGCCTATATGGTTACGTGGCTATGCAACTATTCCCACTCCCACCATATAGCTCCAAACAAAGCATGTAAAACACACTCATTTTTAGTTTAAAGTCACACTGGAAATATACCTCAGTATTATGTCTGCTTTGACCTCTCTGGCAAGGAACAACATACACAGGTAGGCATGGAGAGGTTCATTTCATCAGGGAGCCAAGAGAGCCTAATGGTTAGAACGCTATCCCTGGAATGGTAAAATTATGGGTTCGAATTCTGCGCTAGGCACAATATTTCCCATTTGCTAAATGCCCTCCCCTCTCATGAACACTAGCGTCAGTATCACGATCCTGGTCAAGGTGTGCACTGTATGGTTGTTGAACCTACCCTGTGTATGATCAGAGAGCGTGTATACAGATGAGAGGGACAACTCCCATACTACACCATGTAACAGATGCCGACTGTGGCGCTCCAAGTGGTGGTTGTTGAACAGTATATGACACAGCTGTCAAACTCAAGGCATTGTCAATGGTCGTGTGCAATCTTCCTACAGAAAACGTTAAATATCTCTAAAACTACAACACCTAGAAACAAACTGATTGGAATACACATAGGAAACATGTTTACCAACAAGATTATATTAAAGAGATATGGTTAGGGTTCTGGATTTCTATTAATTTGGAATAAAACTGACGTTTTTCACTACGCGTACGGCAAACTCAAGACATTGTCAATGGCGGTGAGCAATCTTCCTACAGAAAACGTTAAATATCTCTAAAACTACAACACCTAGAAACAAACTGATTGGAATACACATAGGAAACATGTTTACCAACAAGATTATATTAAATTGATATGGTTAGGGTTCTGGATTTCTATTAATTTGGAATAAAACTGACGTTTTTCACTACGCGTACGGCAAACTCAAGGCATTGTCAATGGTCGTGTGCAAACTTCCTACAGAAAAAGTGAAATATCTCTAAAACTACACCAAATAGAAACAAGCCGCTTAGTACACATATAGAAAACATGTTTACCAAAAGGATTATATTAAATCGATAAGGTTAGGCTTCTGCATTTCTATTAATTTTGAATAAAAACAAATGTTTTGCACTACACGTATGGCAAACTCAAAGCTTGTTCAACACTAACCGCCAGGAACGCCACTGTAGCCTGTGTTACCGATTTTCGCGGGAGTTGTCTCTCTCATCTGTATACACGCTCTCTGGTATGATCAAAGTAAGTGAATTGTCCATATGTGTATAGTGGTAAGCAATAACTTGCTAATGGACATGAACCATTTAGAAGACTATTACCAGTACCAGTACGGTACTATTACCAGTACCAGTGCGGTACTATTACCAGCACCAGTACGGTACTAGTGCCAGTACTGTTACGTACTATTATCAGTACCAGTGTGGCACTATTACCAGTACCAGTACGTACTATTACCATTACCAGTGTGGTACTATTACCAGTACCAGTACGGTAATATTACCAGTACCAATACGGTACTATTACCAGTACCAGTGCGGCACTATTACCAGTACCAGTACGGTACTATTTCCAGTACCAGTGTGGTACTATTACCAGTACCAGTATGGTAATATTACCAGTACCAGTACGGTACTCTTACCAATACCAGTACATTAATATTACCAGTACCAGTACGTACTATTACCAGTACCAGTGTGGTACTATTACCAGTACCAGTGTGGTACTATTACCATTACAAGTATGGTACTATCACCAGTACCAGTACGGTACTATTACCAATACCAGTACAGTAATATTACCAGTACAGTAATATTACCAGTACCAGTACGGTACTATTACCAGTACCAGTGTGGTACTATTACCATTACAAGTATGGTAATAGTACCAGTACCAGTACTTACTATTACCAGTACCAGAACGGTACTATTACCAGTACCAGTACGGTACTATTACCAATACCAGTACGGTACTATATCCAATACTATTACGGTACTATTACCAGTACCATCACGGTACTTTTACCAGTACCATTATGGTACTATTACCAGCACTAGTACGGTACTATTGTCAGTACTAATACGGTACTATTACCAGTACCAGTACGGTACTATTACCAGTACCATCACCTTAATATTACCAGTGCCAGTACGGTACTATTACCAGTACCATTACGGTACAATTACCATCACACGGTACTATCACACGCCCAGTAGGTACTAGTACCTGTACCAGTACGGTACTATTACCAGTACCAGCACGGTAATATTACCAGTAACAGTACGGTACTATTACCTTCTGACCAGTAGAACTTTCACTTTAAGCAAAGTTGAACTGAACTAGTTGGATAGGCCACAATCTCTGACTGTAGAGTTGGGACAAGAAACAATAGTACATGGGTTCAACTTTGGTCGTAATGCTCGCATTGCGTTTGATGCGAGGTGAGGGAGGACGCACCCCCCCCCCCCCCTCTCTCCCCCCCCCCCCTCCTCTCTCCTCCAGCTCTCTCCCTCTTACATAACCCCCCCCCCCCCTCTCTCCTTCCCTTATAACCCCCTCCGGCCTCTCCACCGGCCACTCGCCCTCCTGCCTCCACAGACTCCGCTCCTCATACCTCTTTTTCTTTGGCCTAACCTCTCTACACGCGGCCCCACCTCTCTACACGTGGCCTCACCTATCTGCACGCCCAACATGCCTAACGGACGAGGTCGGGGGAGGCGCGCCGCCCGCAGGGAGGCACAGCGCATTTCCGAGGCGGGATCGACCGGATCGACACACTCATCCGCGCCCTCCTCGCCCCCTCAGGCCGCCCCTCTCCCGAGGACCGCCTCCGGCGACCCCCCATCCGAATGGGGGCGCACCATGCAGGCCACGCTACTCGACACAGTCGCGGCCATGGAACGCATGACGGCGAGGCTCGACATCATCGACGCCCGGGACCAGCGCGGAGCCGCGCCCCACCACGCCCCCGCCGCGGCCGCCGCGGCCGCCGCGCCCCCGCCGGCGCCGCCTCAGCACATCGACGCCCCCCGCACGCCCCGCCACACCGTGGGGGGGGGCTCACCCGCCTCCGCCCCCCTTGCCGGCGGCCCCGGGGGCCATTCACCCCAACTACATCCGCTTCACCAGGGGAGGGGCATCCGCCTCTCAGACATCCGAGGCGCCGCCCCCGCTCCACTACCGCGACGCCCACGCCCACTCGGCCACCTCCGCCGCAGACGCTGTTCGAGAAATACTCGACTCAGCCGACACACACAACGCCGGTCGACGGAAAGGTATTTCCCCCCCATTATATCTTCCCCTGTGACCTCATAGAGCGGGGGGCGGAGAGAAAGGCGGTGAAGCGAGGGGAGGCGACCAAGGACGAGTACACCCTCGCCCTCCGCATGCTGGAGGCGCACCCTGCCTTCCCCGCCCACTCCCTTCCCGGACTCAGCCACCATGCCCTTACCATCCACCGGGACAATCTCGTCCACCCATGGGCTACCGTCCGCCGTTATTCCGAGACGGTATTCACTTGGATCGCGGACGGTAGGCTCCCACACGGCTGGCACGACCCCGCCGCCATCAACATGCTCAGGATGGAGGCCCTCACCACACCCACAGCCGCCCTCCCCATCCCCGCCCGCTCCTCCGACCCCCCCCGCCCCGCCCCCAGACCCCTCCTCCCCCGCCCCCAGACCGACACCAGGACGCCCTACCTCCGGGAATCCCACGGCGTCCCATGCCCCTCCTGGAACCGAGACCCCGCCTCATGCGACCGGGCAGGCGCCGGCGAGACACATGGGGAGGGGGCGTCGAGGTATCGACATGCCTGCGCATACTGTGCAAACGTTAGAAAGTTCCTCACAATGCACTCCGAGGCCGTCTGCAATAGCAAACGAACCCGGGAGCGGGGGGGCGCCGCCCCCTCGGCGGATTTTTAGTCCGCCGCCCCCTCCAGCCCGGCCCGGAGGGACCCAGCCGGCCCCACCCACCCCCCCCACGCCGACCCACGCACACCCACAACCGACCACCCTCACATCTCACCGCCCACTGATTTCCCGCCCTCTCACATCTCACCGCCCCCTCACATCTCGCCGCCCCCTCACATCCCGCCGCCCGCCCGGCCCGCCCGCGCCCTGACCGCAGAGCACCCAACCGCTCACACCACACCAGGCTTCAAAGCCCCCCCCCCCTGCCGCCACCCCGCCGCGGCCCAACAGACCCTCTATCTCACCGCCACCCTGCACCCAACCGCCACTCCTCTCTTATCTCTGCCGACCACCCGGCCCCCCCCCCCCCGCCTCGACCTCACCACAGGCCCCGCCGTCTCTCTCTTATCTCTACCCTCCAGCCCCACGCCGCCCGCCTCCGTCCCCCCCCACCCCTCCCCCCCTCCCCACCCCCCCACACCCTCCCCCGCCGACACAGCCTACCTCACCCTCCTCCCCGGCCTTCCCCCTGACACCGACCCCCCCACCCCACCCCTCCCCCTCCCCCACCTCCTTCGCCGCCCCCCTTAACCTCTCCTACCGCTCCTCCTCCCCCCTCCCCACCCTCCCCCCCCCCCCCCCCCCCCCCCCCCCCCCCCACCACGACCTCAGCGAGCACATCTCTCACGTCGTTCAACCCCATATCCAAGACACCCTCCCCGCCGCCCCCTCCTGCGGCCCCTCCCCCCACCAATACCGCCCCACCCTCCTCGCTATCTGGCCCCATGCTTCCAAAGAAGCCTGGGCCCGCTACCCCACCTTCACCCGCGCATACACCGCGCTCAGGGAAGCGGGCCTCCCTAATTTGTTGGCTGCCCGCATCCCCCTCCCCTCTGGCCTCCACATATCCGCCTGGCGCGACCGCCTCCGCGACTACCCCGACCCCGCCCTCCTCGACCTACTCGAGTTCGGCTTCCCCGCCAACTTCTCCGCCTCTACCCCCCCCCGCCCTACCTTTACCAACCACCGCGAGGCCCCTGAGCACGCCCCCCACATAGATGCCTTCATCAAAACCGAGCTCGCCCTCGGCGCCCTCGCGGGCCCCTTCACCATCCCTCCCTTCACTCCCTGGACCCAGGTCTCCCCCATGATGACCCGCCCCAAATCCGACCCGGGCAAGAGGCGGGTCATCGTCGACCTCTCCTTCCCCCCCGGCGCCAGCGTCAATGCCGGCATCCCCCGCCGGGAATACCTCAGGAAACCCCACTCCTACACCCTCCCTTCAGTCGCTGACCTCGGGCGCCGCCTCACGGGCGAGGGCGACGGCGCATACCTCTGGTCAGCCGACATCTCCCGCGCATACCGGCAACTCCGCGCCGACCCCCTCGCCTGCCCCCTCTACGGCATCACCCTCAACCAGAGGGTATACATCGACCTTGCCCTCCCCTTTGGTTGCCGCTCCTCGGGCGCCGCCTGCGTCCGTGTGACGGCCGCCGTCGCCTGGATAATGAGGCGCGACGGCTTCCACACACTGGTATACGTCGACGACTTTGTCGGGTGCGAGGCCTCATACTTCGGGGCCTGCCAGGCTTTCGACGCCTTCCTCGCCCTAGCTGCCACCCTCGGGCTCGACGTGGCCCCTGGGACGTGCCACCCCCCAGCTGTCCGCCTCACCTGGCTGGGCTTTGCCCTCGACAGCGAGGCGATGACTGTCCGCATCGCCCCCGACAAAGTCGACGACCTCATCCTCTCCTGCGAGGTTCGCCTCACCTGCCCTGCCATAACTCGCCGCAAGCTCCAGAGCCTCCTCGGGCGCCTGAACCACGTGGGCAGCTGTGTGCTCCCCGCCCGGAGGTTCATGAGTCGCCTCCTCGGGGCGCTCCGCCGCTGCTTCGGCTGCGCCTCGCTCACCCTCGACGACGACGCCCTCCGGGACCTGAGGTGGTTCGCCCTCTACGGCCGGGCCTCCAATGGCCTCCACCTCCTCCGCGCTCCGGCAGGGCGCGTCCACGTCATAGAGTGCGACTCCTGCCTCACGGGCGGTGGCGCCTACTCCGCCACCCACTGCTACGCCCGAGGGTACACCCTCGACTTCCGGGCGCGGTTCCCCGACATTCACGAGTTGGAGGCCGTCAACCTCGTGGTTGCACTCCGCGCCCTCATCCCTGAGGACGTGGCGGGGGCCACCATCGTGATCAACACAGACAACATGGCCTCCGCCGCCTCCCTCACCTCGGGCCGCGCCCGCGATGCTACCCTCGGGACCTGCGCTCGGGAGCTCTGGCTCCTCGCGGCGACCCAATGTTTTACCCTCACCATTCTCCACAAGCCCGGGGCCGAGCTCGTCCTCGCCGACGCTCTCAGCCGCGCCCACCTCGACGGACCCTGGGCCGAGGTGGCCCGCGCCGGCATCGCCCGCCTCGGGCTCCACAGCATATCCCCTTCCCATGACGCCTTCCCCTTTAACCCCGGCCTCTGATGCAGGTTTTCCCCCGGCCAAGGTGGAGGACATCGCCCGCCTGCGCCTCGCCTCCCTGGCCCCCTCGACATGGAGGAATCGCCGGCGCCAGGCTCGCGACTACGTTACCTACTGTGTGGCCCGAGGGCTCGCCCCCCTCGCCCCCACCGACTTCCAGATCGCCGGCTACACTGCCTGCCTCCACGCCCGAGGCCTCGCCCCGGCCTCCATCAAGAACGCCCTCTCCGGGGCGCGCACCTGGACCGGGGCGGCCGGAGGGTCAACCACCGCCTTCGACTCTGCCCTCGCCAAGGACGTCTGCCGAGGTGCCGAGCGCGCCTCGACCCACGCGCCTCGCCAGGCGCCCCCTCTAACGCCTCCTCTGCTCGCCCTCGTCATCTCCCACCTCGCCCTCGCCGGACCAGCCTCACTCACCCCTCGGGCCGCCCTTCTCCTCGGGTACTTCGGCATGCTCCGACAATCCAACCTGCTGTCGCCGAATCCCGAGGGCTGGGGGGGCCCCCACACCATCACCCGCGGCGACGTCGCCCCTGCCCCGGCGGCCTCCGGGTCACAGTCAGGACTTCAAAGACCATATCCGGGCCCTCGGGCGCTGTCGCCCTCTTCATCCCTGCCTGCCCGAGGCCGGGCCTCTGCCCTCTGGCCGCCTGGAACGCGGCCACCCGGCAGTGCCCCGCGCCTCCCGACGCCCCGGCGTTCATCATGCCCTCTGGTCGCCCCCTCGACCCGCGCACACTCACTGCCCTCATGCGAGGCGCCCTTCACGCCCGAGGTGTCCGGGGGGCCGAGGCCTTCACTCTCCACAGCCTCCGCCGGGGCGCCGCCCAGGCCTGCCATACCGCCGGAGTCCACATCTCCGACATCATGGCTCAGGGGACCTGGACTTCCGAGGCGGTCCACGCTTACGTCCCCCGCCTCGCTCCCTCGGCGGCCCCTCGAGCCCTCTCCTCTCTCCTGGTTGAGGGCTCCTCGGGCCCACCTCCCAACTACTGACATTGCCTGACATTACGCTCACATTTGACGCTCTCAGCATGAGCATGCATCAAACAATTATATTTTACCTTTACCTGTACTTGACTTATTACACTGTATGTTCATGAAACGCCTCGGGCATTCACCCAATAAAATGCCCTCTTTTCCACTTCCGCCTCCTCGTCCTTCCTTGCCGCGCATAGGTCGTAATGCTCGCATTGCGTTTGATGCGAGGTGAGGGAGGACGCACCCCCCCCCTCTCTCCCCCCCCCCTCCTCTCTCCTCCAGCTCTCTCCCTCTTACATAACCCCCCCCCCTCTCTCCTTCCCTTATAACCCCCTCCGGCCTCTCCACCGGCCACTTGCCCTCCTGCCTCCACAGACTCCGCTCCTCA
Organism: Branchipolynoe longqiensis; assembly: GCA_030323885.1. NCBI lineage: Eukaryota > Metazoa > Annelida > Polychaeta > Phyllodocida > Polynoidae > Branchipolynoe > Branchipolynoe longqiensis. The sequence goes on from CM059197.1 coordinate 18,453,728, forward strand.
TACCTCTTTTTCCCCACCCACCATCCCTATACACCAACTCTCCATTATAGGGTTGAGGGCTCCTCGGGCCCACCTCCCAACTACTGACATTGCCTGACATTACGCTCACATTTGACGCTCTCAGCATGAGCATGCATCAAACAATTATATTTTACCTTTACCTGTACTTGACTTATTACACTGTATGTTCATGAAACGCCTCGGGCATTCACCCAATAAAATGCCCTCTTTTCCACTTCCGCCTCCTCGTCCTTCCTTGCCGCGCATCACATTCTACGTGCAAATCAAATGAACAGTGCTGACAAAGGAAATACAAAAATCTTTTTATTTCTTGACTTATATTATCAAATCAATTCATTTCTTTTCTTGAAGATTTATCCTGCCTGTCATGGATAAGTCTGAATAAGCTTATTTTCACCTACACTTTTACCGACACAAGGCCTTTTTTATTTTAAAGTCCCACACCATATAGACATGGTATGAGAGCAACCAGCCTTTGATGATGCTGTAACTTAGTGTAACTTAGTGTAACTTAGTGTAACTTAGTGTAACTTAGTGTAAGTTATACACAGAGGTGGAAATCCAAATTCGCAGAGGTGGAAGGGGGCATGGCAAACTGAACCACCAACCTTCAGATTAGGAGTCCGACCTAGAGAAAAGTCAGACACTCTAACCACTCCGCCACAGAGAAATTCATAAGAGCATAGTATCTGAGTAACAGCTACTTCAAAGGCGATTCTTCTATGTCAGTTTCAGAAATGGAGCGAGAGAAAGATAGTCCCTATGTTCTTTTAAGTTAAATCCCTTAACAAAAATTCATTGCCGCAGTTAGAAAAATTAAATCGCTTTATCTGGCTAATATATGGATTGCCTTGCGACATTTGAGCTGCACATTTTGGCAGCTAGCTGGAGGGCTTATGCAACCGGACATTCTGATCATAGTTGATTGGGTGGAATGTTGAAGTTGTTACGCCCAATGATTGTTCTGCAATGTCTTCCACAGTCAGTGCAATGACCAGTATGACAACCAGCCATGCCCCTCCCCAGTATGCCAACCAGCCACACCCCTCCCCAGTATGCCAACCAGCCATGCCCCTCCCCAGTATGACAACCAGCCACACCCCTCCCCAGTATGCCAACCAGCCACGCCCCTCCCCAGTATGACAATCAGCCACACCCCTCCCCAGTACACAAACCAGCCATGCCCCTCCCCAGTATGACAACCAGCCACACCCCTCCTCAGTATGCCAACCAGACATGCCCCTCCCCATTATGACAACCAGCCATGCACCTCCCGAATATGGCCACCAGCCACACCGCTCCCCAGTATCACAACCAGCCACACCCCTCCCCAGTATGGCAACCAGCCACACCCCTCCCCAGTATGACAACCAGCCACACCCCTCCCCCTCCCCAGTATGACAACCAGCCACACCCCTCCCCCTCCCCAGTATGACAACCAGCCACACCCCTCCCCAGTATCACAACCAGCCACACCCCTCCCCAGTATGGCAACCAGCCACGCTCCTCCCCAGGATGGCAACCAGTCACCCCCCGCTCCCCAGAATGGCAACCAGCCACGTCCACTTATGGTGGCGCCATCAGTCGAATTGGGAAGGGTCAGTGTACAAATAAATATCAAACTGAGGAAGAGAGCCATAATTTCCGATGTTTTGCTTTTTATACATCATATACACACATGTGAAGAGTTCTTTTCCAAAATGCGATAAGCGCCAATCCAAAAAATTAGTTTGAAATGCTAATATAAGTTTTTAGATCGTATTCTTGGAAAGGGCTCTTCACATATATATAAATACATGAAGAGCTCTATATATATATGAAAAGTTCGTTTCCAAAACACGATCTATGAATTTGGTATTGGCATTGCAAACCCTTTTCTTTTTTCAATTGGCGCTTATCATATTTGAAAAAAAAAAGTTCATCATATATGCATTGCACAGTCCAGTACAGGGGCCACACCCCTAAGACACCACATCTGCCTCTGCTGGCTATGTCCGAGGCTGCCTGAGGAAGTCGTTTATTATTGTGTCTTTATCCCATTATCTATGACTGCCCCCCTCCCCGGGGCCCCAGGTGAGACACCTCCCCTGCTGTCCCTGCCTCAGTGCCTGGCTCACCTGCGTGGAGATCTCGATGGGGAACCTGATGTCGAAGAAGCCGACCCTGCCGACGGCCTTCCCACCGTGCCCGTCGCGCCGCGGGGTGATGACGACGCTCTTGACGGTCCTCTTGTGGATCCAGCCCGGGGAGGTGGCGGAGCTGCCACGGCTGCCGGGGCTGCCCGGGCTGCTGAAGCTGCCGAGGCTGACGGGGCTGGTAGGGCTCGTCGGGGACGGCGAGAAGGGGAAGCCGTGGCGCACCATTGTTCCACTTGGCAGCGGGAGGAGACTAACTGGGGACGGGACTCACTCCACACAGCGGCGAGGTGGGAGGGACTTGTGGTTTCCTACTGCATAAGGCAATGCAGATTGTGTCTACTGCCTCATTCGATGCAGATTGTTCGTACAGTGTGAATCAATGAAGATTGTTCCTACAGGGTGAATCAATGCAGTTTGTGTCTACTATGTTATTCAATGCAGATTGTGTCTACTGGGTGAATAAATACAGATTGTTCATACTGTGTGAATCAATGCACATTGTGTCTACTGGGTGAATCAATACCGATTGTTCCTACTGGGTAAATACATACAGATTGTTTGTACTGTGTGAATCATACAGATTGTTCCGACCGGGTTAATAAATACAGATTGTTCGCACTGTATGAATCAATACAGATTGTTCCTACTGGGTGAATAAATACAGATTGCTCGTACTGTGTGAATCAATACAGATTGTTCCTACTGTGTGATTCAATGTAGATTGTGTCTACTGCATAAGGCAATGCAGATTGTGTATACTGTGTGATTACATGCAGATTGCTCGTACAGTGTGAATCCATGTAGATTGTGTCTACAGTGTGAATCAATGCACATTATTCCTACTGTGTGATTCAATGTTGTTTTTTTTGTTTTTTTTAATTGAGCCTGTATTTATTCTGTCCATAGCATATAAGCCTGGGTACCCAGGCTTGTTTTCAATGCTGGCCAGTTGTAGTGTTGGTGTTATCTTACCACACAGTAGCTGCTGATAAGTTATTTGATTGCCTGCATTTCAGTAGCAGATAGATAATTGGTTGGTATGGTTAGTAGCCTATGTTAGTTTTTTTTATTTTCTTGGAATATATGTATTTTATTTTGTTCTACTCTTATTACTAGACTAACCTACTCCTATTTACATATCATAGGCTTGTACATAGCTGTGTGGTGCATTATCTGGCTATTCTTGGCATGGTTACCTTCCATTGAGCATCCCGCTGGTGGGCCGTGACATATCACATGCCCCTTTGCAGTGCAGCTTAGTGGGGGTTTCCTAGCCTAATTTGCACACATATTTTTTGTAAGTTTTTAGGTCAGGAATTTGTTGTTCCTTTACCATTTGGGCATTCCACACCTTGGCAGCCATTTCCAGCGTGCTTCTCTCCTGAGCCTTTATTTGGCTTCTGGTCTGCTTCAGTAGTGGCGCATTATTTGCTCTATTAGCCCTTTGCGGTTTTGTTCGGAGTTTATTGTTTTGACTGTAGGTATATGCTATATGCTATATGCTATGTAGATTGTGTCTACTGCATAAGGCAATGCAGATTGTGCATACTGTGTGATTACATGCAGATTGTTTGTACAGTGTGAATCCATGTAGATTGTGTCTACTGTGTGAATCAATGCAGATTATTCCTACTGTGTGATTCAATGTAGATTGTGTCTACTGCATAAGGCAATGCAGATTGTGTATACTATGTGATCACATGCAGATTGTTCGTACATTGTGAATACATGTAGATTGTGTCTACTGTGTGAATCAATGCAGATTATTCCTACTGTGTGAATTACTTCAGATTATTCCTACAGTTTGAATCAATTCAGATTATTCCTACAGGGTGATTCAATGCAAAAATTCCGGAGATTTCCACAATAGTCAAAGTTTGTCTACATTGTTCCTCCAGTGGGTTATGTTATCATAGGTTGCTCCAGTGGGTACAGCTATCAGAGGTTGCTGCAGTGGGTACGGCTATCATAGGTTGCTGCAGTGGGTACGGCTATCATAGGTTGTGCCAGTGAGTACGGCTATAATAGGTTGCTCCAGTGAGTATGGCTATAATAGGTTTCTCCAGTGAGTTAGGCTATAATAGGTTGCTCCAGTGAATAAGGCTAGAATAGGTTGCTCCAGTGAGTTAGGTTATCATAGGTTGCTCCAGTGAGTACGGCTATAATAGGTTTCTCCAGTGAGTACGGCTATAACAGGTTGCTCCAGGGAGTTAGGCTATAATAGGTTGCTCCAGTGAATAAGGCTATAATAGGTTGCTCCAGTGAGCTAGGTTATCATAGGTTGCTCCAGTGAGTAAGGCTATCATAGGTTGCTCCAGTGAGTAAGGCTATAATATGGTGCTCCAGTGAGTTAGGCTATAATAGGTTGCTCCAGTGAGTAAGGCTATAATAGGTTGCTCCAGTGAGTTAGGCTATGCTAGGTTGCTCCAGTGAATTAGGTTATAATAGGTTGCTCCAATGAGTAAGGCTATAATAGGTTGATCCAGTGAGTTAGGCTATAATAGGTTGCTCCAGTGAGTACGGCTATAATAGGTTGCTCCAGTGAGTACGGCTATAACAGTTTGCTCCAGTGAGTACGGCTATAATAGGTTGCTCCAGTGAATACGGCTATAATAGGTTGCTCCAGTGAGTTAGGTTATAATACGTTGCTCCAGTGAGTAAGGCTATACTAGGGTGCTCCAGTGAGTTAGGCTATAATAGGTTGCTCCAGTGAGTAAGGCTATAATAGGGTGCTCCAGTGAGTTAAGATATAATAGGTTGCTGCAGTGAGTAAGGCTATAATAGATTGATGCAGTGAGTTAGGCTATAATAGGTTGCTCCAGTGAGTTAGGCTATAATAGCTTGCTCCAGTGAGTAAGGCTATAATAGGTTGCTCCCGCGAGTTAGGCTATAATAGGTTGCTCCAGTGAGCTAGGCTATCATAGGTTGCTCCAGTGAGTTAGGCTATTACAGGTTGCTCCATTGAATTAGGCTATAATAGGTTGCTCCAGTGAGCCAGCCTATAATAGGTTGCTGTAGTGAGTTAGGCTATAATAGCTTGCTCCAGTGAGTTAGGCTATAATAGGGTGCTCCATTGAGTTAGGCTATAATAGGTTGCTACAGTGAGTTAGGCTATAATAGGTTGCTGCAGTGAGTTAGGCTATAATAAGGTGCTCCAGTGAGTTAGACTATAATAGGTTGCTGCAGTGAGTAATGCTATAATAGCGTGCTCCAGTGACTAAGGCTATAATAGGGTGCTCCAGTGACTAAGGCTATAATAGGTTGCTCCATTGAATAAGGCTATAATAGGTTGCTCCAGTGAGCTACACTTTGTGTATATTGTTTCAGGGCTTTTTGCTGCAGAGACTAAAGCTAAAACAGTTTGTTGCAGGCAGTAGAGTGTGTGTGCTGCTCCAGTGTGTAAGGAACACAAAGCCGCTCCAGTAGGTTGAGGTGTGTGGAGACTGCTGCTGCGAGCATCGCCTGCACTAGTTGGTGCGACGCGATTAATCGGTTTGTCCTCAGCTCCAACAGAAAGAAGTCGTCATTCCAGTGTGTAGTTTCACTTAGCTTCCAGGTAGGTGTTGAGTGCTGATATGTACAGGGGTGACTGACTATCGTAAGTAGGGGCTGGGGGCCGTGGTGGTGGGTGGCGGGTGGTGGGTGGTGGGTGGTGGGTGGTGGGTGGTGGGTGGTGGGTGGTGGGTGGTGGATGGTGGGTGGTGGATGGTGGGTGGTGGAGAATGGTGGCAGGTAGTGGTGGTTGGTGTGTAGTCGTGTTGGTGGGTGGTTGGTGGTAGGTGTGTAGTAGTATTGGTGGGTGGTTGGTGGGAGGTGTGTAGTGGTGGTGATGGGTGGTTGGTGGGAGGTGTGCAGTGGTGGTGGTGGGTGCTTGATGGGAGGTAGTAGTGGTGGTGGTGGATGGTTAGTGGTTGGTGGGTAGTAGTGGTGTTGGTTGGTTGGTGGGTAGTGGTGGTGGTGGTGATAGTAGATAGTAGTGGATAGTAGTGGACAGTAGTAGATGGTAGTAGACAGTAGTAGACAGTAGTAGGTAGTAGTATACAGTAGTAGACAGTGGTACTAGACAGTAGTCGACAGTAGTAGACAGTAGTAGACAATAGTAGACAGTAGAATATAGTAGTAGATAGGAGGCTGATGTCAAATCTACACGGGCGGGAAGAAGGGTCAGTGGCGCCTGTTGTCGGCGAAATAAGGAATTATAGAAGGATGGTGTCCAGTTGTGGTCAGAGTGACACCACGAGCCGATGGGTTTGTACCCTGCAGGTCTGACCTTAATGTCTATTGTCCTTTTGTGTGAATCGCCAACTACAATCTCCTCCAGGTACTACTCGTCTATATTGACAGAGTATTGGAAGGAGGCGGGGTTGGTGGGTGTGTCGACTGGGGGAAGGAGGATGTTAGATGTTCCTACAGTGTGAATCAATGTAGCTTGTGTCTACTGTGTGGGGTGGGGTGGGTGTCGGGATGAGGTACACAGTGACCGCAGGAGAACCACCCACGTGTTAGATGAGGATGCGCAGGATGATGTTGAGGTGCACCAGAGCAGTTATTGTCCCTGATATCTGATATCTATAGCTAACAACCACCGGGCGCGGTGGCTTAATCGGTAGAGCGCGGCCCTCGTGTGCGATATGTAAAGAGTTTGGTTTCAGATCGAGTCAAACCAATGACTTTAAAATTAATTCTTGTCGCTTCCTATCCTGGCGTTTGACATTAATAGGATAGGGCAAATAATGGTTAGCTCAGTGTAAGGATACTGTGACTGAGTGGGATATCGGGTAATGATGCCAGTGGCCTGCTTTCCCAGTGGAGCAGCACTATAAAGTTGCCATGAGTGCACACTGTCACAAGTCGATAGCCGTCCTGATATTACCTTAGATGTTGCTAGGACGTAAAACATCAACAACATATATAACACCTCACCTCACACTTTGGATTGTCCTTACACTGGATGAACTCCCATTCCTACTCCAGGGTGTCCGCTCAAACCTACAGTGATCCAGCCAACAATGCAGTATGTCTGATGCCTGTAGACTGACAGATAAGCAGGCAGGTTTGTGTGATGTGGATGGCCCTGGCGAATGGTGGCGAATGTTGCCTCATCCAGCCCTGACCCAGTAGGATGAGGCTGCGTCGGGGGGTGATGAATGGGGGTGAGGGGTTGGGGGGTTAGTCAGTGGCTCCTGAGTGAGGTGCCGGAGCAGGGTCGGGGGATGGGTGGGTGTGGGAGGAATGTCCAGGTGATGTAGACATGCAGGCTCCAGTAGGTGATGCTGCCAAACAAGCTTCAGTCAGCGGGTTCCCTCCAGGTGGTATATGCATGTATACTACATACACTCCAGGAGGTGGTGCATTACCCCGGTGCACACTCAGTAACGCGCTTCAGTCAGTCAGTTCCCTCCAGGTGGTATATGCATGTATGTACATAGACTGCAGGAGGTGGTGCATTGCCCCGGTGCACACTCAGTAACAAGCTTCAGTCAGTCAGTTCCCTCCAGGTGTTACATGCACGTATGTACATACACTCCTCCATTACCCCAGTGCACACTTAGTAACGTGCATCAGTCAGTCAGTTCCCTCTAGATGGTATATGCACATACCCGGTGCACACTCAATAATGCGCTTCAGTCAGTCAGTTTCCTCCAGGTGGTATATGCACGTATGTACATACACTCCTCCATTACCCCTGTGCACACTTAGTAACATGCTTCAGTCAGCTGGTTCCCTCCAGGTGTTAAATGCACGTATGTACATACACTCCAGGAGGTGTTGCGTTACCTCGGTGCACTCACTTCAGTCGTGTTGAGTCCATTCAGGTAATGTGCACTATGCTGCTACCTACCACTGCACCATATCTCCAGTACAAGGGACGGGGGGGGGGGGGGGGCGGGGGCTCCCTCCCTCCACCGTCCCTTCTTCGCCCCCTTTCTCACGCTATCTCTCCCTCCACCTTTCATCCTCCTATCTCTCCCCTCCGCTTTCTTCCTTAGCTACCCCTCCCTGCCCTTTCCCTCCCTCTCCTCTTTCTATCCTGTCTCTCTCTCCCTCGCTCCCTCTTCCCTCCCTTGATCTACTCCCCCCCCCCATCTCTACCCCTGCATCCTACTCCTTCCCTCCTCACACCCTCCCTCCGTGCCCCATCATCCCCACCCTCCCTCTCCCCCTCACTTCTAACACATTTCCCCCCCGCTCACACTCCCTCCCGCCTTCCCTCCCTCCCTCCCTGATGTCACCCTCCCTTCGTTCCCCCCACCCTTCCTCCCTCACTTCTAACACCTTTCCCCACCCCCCCTTCCTCTCGCCTCACCCTTCCCAAATCGTCGCCCTCCCCCCTCTCTCCCTCATATCACCCTCCCTCCACCCTCCTCCCCCTCGTCCCCCTCCTACCCCCACCAGTCAAACTAATGACTTATATGTTTGTTTGTTGTTGTTTTACGTCCTAGCAACATCTAACATCATATCAGGATGGGTACTGACTTGTGACAGTGCGCACTCATGGCGACTTTATAAGACTTCCCCATTGGAAGACCAGGCTGCCAGTACCATGACCTGATATCCCACTCAGTCACATTATCCTAACACTGAGCCAACCAGTCCTTGCCCTATCCTAATAATGCTGAGTGCCTGGTTAGGAAGTGACAAGTATCAATTTTTAAGTCAAAATGAAGCAGAACAGCTGAGGTTATATTGGCGATATATAATATATGTATATATAAACAAACTACAATATCCTACTGCTGTAGTCTAAAGCATGGCTTGTCAGGTGTAAACAGGTAACTATAAGGCCAAATAAAAAAAGAATTGGTGATCGTACCCGCCCGTGGCTGAAAAAATGGCCCGCACCTGAATTATATTTTCTTTAAGTGCTCAAAATGCGTCGGGCTAACAGCAATTCAATTTCTGTATCACATTTTCAAGTCATTAGTTTGAGTCGGACAGGGTTCGAACCCAGGAGTTCGAATCCGTCGACCTAACAGAATGGGAGTCAGGCACTCAACTCATTCAGCCATCTTGTCTGGTTACATATTGCGTCTACTTCAAAAGTAAAAAATAAAAGTAAAAACCGCCCGCCCGACCCTGATTTTTATTTCAAAAGGACGATCAGCAATTTGTTTTTATTTGGCCTAATTATATATCCCGCAAACAGATCTCACCAACTTCTATACTTTTTAATTCTTTTTTAAATCTGTTTAAATCCCGCATTACGGAGAGTGAGTGATGGGTCACCGGGCGCGATGGTCTAATCGGTAGAACGCGGGCCTCGCGTGCAGAAGGTCGGAAGTTCGGTTCCCGGTCGAGTCAAACCAATGACTTTAAAATTGATAGATCTACTTATTGCATACTAGCCTTGCACTCAGCATTAATAGGATAGGGCAAGGACTGGTTAACTCAGTGTCAGGATAATGTGAGAGAGTGAGATATCGGGTCATGGTGCTGGCAGCCCGATTTCCCAGTGAGGCAGCACTATTAAGTCGCCATGAGTGCACACTCTCACAAGTCCGTACCTGTCCTGATATGACCTTAGATGTTGCCAGGACCTGAATCGCCAACAAACAAACGTACAGGGGTCAGTTACAAAGTACGTCGTGGTAACGAGATGGGTGGGTGGAGTGTCGCAAAACTCAGGAGTATCTCGGGAGGTGGGACGTGGGGGCGAGTATTCCGGCTAATCGCACGAGACATTTACATATTTACAGTAAAACCTCTCTAAATCGACCGACCATGGGACCGACTCTAAATGGTCCACTTAGGTAGGTGGTCGATTAAGGAGACTCTTTTATTACAATGGTATTGTATGGGCGATCGTTCGGGACCCAAATAAAGCGAATGATATACGGGAGTGGTCGATCTGTGGAGGTGGTCGGTTAGAGAAGTTTGACTGTACTTGTATGCAGTTCGTCGACGTTGACAATATGTTATCCAGAATACCAAACCCATGAAGAACTAAATAAATAACCTAAACACAAAAGCCTGTGAATAGCTCATATAGCTTTGCACACCACCATTTGACTAAGGTAGCACCAACAAAACTAACATAACTATTGACAGCTAAGATGAAAACGCAACTACCAAATTAAGACTATTGTTGTTCAGCGGTGAAAACAAGCCGCGATGCGACTTACTCGTTCGTTATGGACAAGGTAAATACACCATCACAAAAAAACAACAACATGTACACAAAGTGCCACCAGTGAAGCCTTAATGGAGCAGTCACACTAGGAACACAAGGGGGTGACGACAGCCCGGCGACTGGGATTTTGTGAAATCCCGACGACATATGCAAATTCGGGCTAAGTTGGACGACAATCGGACGACATCCGGACGACATCGGGACGACAAACGGGACGACAGCGGGACGACAGTGTCTGTGTCTGTGTGTGTGTGACTGTGTCTCTGTGTGTGTCTCTATGTGTGTGTCTGTGTCTATGTGTGTCTATGTGTGTCTATGTGTGTCTATGTGTGTGTCTGTGTCTATGTGTGTCTATGTGTGTCTATGTGTGTGTATGTGTGTCTGTGTGTCTGTGTGTGTGTCTGTGTCTCTGTGTGTGTCTGTGTCTCTGTGTGTGTCTGTGTCTCTGTGTGTGTCTCTGTGTGTGTCTCTGTGTTTCTGTGTGTGTGTCTCTGTGTGTGTCTCTGTGAGTGAGAGTGAGAGTCAGACTGAGAGTGAGAGTGAGAGTCAGACTGAGACTGAGAGTGAGAGTGAGAGTCAGACTGAGAGTGAGAGTGAGAGTCAGACTGAGAGTGAGAGTCAGATTGAGAGTGAGAGTCAGACTGAGAATGAGACTGAGAGTCAGACTGAGAGTGAGAGTGAGAGTCAGACTGAGAGTGAGAGTCAGACTGAGAGTGAGAGTCAGACTGAGAGTGAGAGTCAGACTGAGAGTGAGAGTCAGACTGAGAGTGAGAGTCAGACTGAGAGTGAGAGTGAGAGTCAGACTGAGACTGAGAGTGAGAGTGATAGTCAGACTGAGAGTCAGAGTCAGAGTCAGAGACACACACACACACAGACACAGACACACACAGACACAGACACACACACAGACACACACACAGACACATACGCACACACAGAGACACAGACACACACAGAGACACAGACACACACAGAGACACAGACACACACAGAGACACAGACACACACACAGAGACACAGACACACACACAGACACAGAGACACACACATAGACACACATAGACACAGACACACAGAGACACACACATATACACACATAGACACACAGACACACATAGACACACATAGACACACACCCGGAAAGTAGCCCGCGAAGGGTAAAATACCGCGGTAGACACCTCCGACTCTTTGATGAGTAGATGACGACAGCGCGCGACAGTGCCGCGGCAGTGCCGCGACAGTGCCGCGACAGTGCCGCAACATCGGCTGTCGTCGCCTGTCGTCGAAATTTTTCAACATGTCCAAAACACCCACGACACCCCGGCGACAGTCGAGAAACAGTGGAGAAACTGGAGGTGTCGTGGAGGTGTCGCGGCGACACCTGCGCGACACCCGACGACAATCGACGACAGACCGGAAGTCGCTGTCGCAGGGCTGTCGTCACCCCCTTGTCGTCGTAGTGTGACAGCCACATAACTTATTTCTACCGTGATTGCACTTAGCCTTCCTAGGACTGGGACATCAATGACCGTAGCAGGTAACGGGTCATTATCCCCGCCCGCCGTTAGGGGGCGTTTGTGGTCAGATAATTAGGACAGATTGGGTAGTTGTGGTTAGACTGAGTGAGTCGGTAAACAATTGGGACCTCTCAGCCACTGGGTGGTAACACAAAGATACACAACCCTCCCTGTAATTGCAATGTACATTGTGAAACAAAAAGACAAAGCCCCTGTAATTGCAATGTACATTGTGAAACAAAAAGACAAAGCCCTTGTAATTGCAATGTACATTGTGACACAAAAAGACAAAGCCTGTGTAATTGCAATGTACATTGTGAAACAAAAAGACAAAGCCCTGTAATTGCAATGTACATTGTGACACAAAAAGACTAAGCCCTGTAATTACAATGTACATTATGACACAAAAAGACAAAGCCCCTGTAATTGCAATGTACATTGTAACACAAAAAGACAAAGCCCTGTAATTACAATGTACATTGTGACACAAAAAGACAAAGCCCCTGTAATTGCAATGTACGTTGTGACACAAAAGAACAAAGCCCCTGTAATTCCAATGTACATTGTGACACAAAAAGGCAAAGCCCTCTCTGTAATTGCAATGCACATTCTGACTTCTAACCTCCATACCTGAGTAACACAAAGAGGCAAAGCCCCCCCCCCCCCCTGTAATTACGATGTACATTGTGACCTCTCACCCATGGAGGCGTAACACAAACAGGCACAAGCCTCTTTTTAATTGCAACCAGGTCCGACAATCTCTTGCACTTCGGCCATGCTACTACCGGCCAGGATGGCCTAATCAGTAGAGCACTTGCTCCCCGTGCGGAAGATCATGGGTTCAATCCAGGTCGAGTAAAAACGAAGACTTACAAGAGTTATGTATATATATAAAACCTCTCTAAACGACCACCTCCAGAGATCGACCACTCCATATAGCGATCTTTATTTTGGTCCCAAACAATCACCCATACAATACCATTGTATTGATAATCAAAAACTCCCTAAACCGACCACCTCCCTAAGTGGACCATTTAAAGTCGGTCCCATGGTCAGTCGATTTAGAGAGGTTTTACTGTATATATATAATATATGTATCAGTACACAAAAACTCTTCAGATACCGGCACACAGTGAATTTTCTTAGTATATGTATATATATATACATATATATATATATTATACTACACACAACACCCTATAAATAATGACATACAGTGAACTTTTATATTATACAAATATATATTAAATATGTATATATACATATCTATATACATCCATACATATATATCTGCATATACACATACATATCTGTACACACAAAACCCTACAAATACTGGCACACAATCACTTTCTTATTATATATATATACATATATATATATATATATATATATATTATATATATATATATATATATATAAGTTCACAGAGAAGGAGTGCATGCCTCTCGCCTGTATACATAACCACCACCGAACACCCCCCCCCCCCCCCTCACGTTCTGTCTGCCGTTGTTGTCTTCTTTCTCAGATCTGGGTGAAAGGTGCGCTAACAATTCACTGAACTGTCCGAATAGAATAATACTCGCATCTCTTTAATATTATTATTTCGGCTTTTCAGAAATAACTATTATTACAATTAGCGTACGTTTTATTTTGAGAAACCATACATATATATATATATATATATATATATATATATATATATATATATATATATAAAGATATATATCTATATATATATACATTCATGTGTAGACAAAAGTAAAGCTGGTTTTATTTAACGATGCCGCTAGAGCACACTGATTCCCTTCTATTCTGCTTATTTTGCAAACCATGAAAAAGTAAAGCTTGTCTTATTTAAGAACACCTCTGGAGCACATTGATGTTCGTATCATCGGCTATTGGACTTCAAACATATAGTTAGTCCCACATATTTCTTTGGGGGAAACCCACTTCCACGATATAGGCTACTCTTTCCGATGAGCTGTTATATGCGCTTTCCCACAGACAGGACAGAACATACCACAGCCTTTGATGAACCAGTTGTGGACCACTGGTTGAGACTACAGTCACATGTCTGTGTGGTTGTGTTCTCAAACATATATATTTGATTTGAGTGTGAACAATTTATTTACCCTGCACATAACGGATACGTGTGTTAACACTTGTTTTCACCGCCAGGCAGCACTAATCCAATTTGATTCAAATCTTTTGAATGTTGTCTTAGTAACGTCTTGAGCATTTATGTTTGGATGTAAACATAATACTTATATGTGCATAGCATAGTTTTCAGAACTGATTATTACCAAATTAAAACTTACCATATGTTGTGTTTGAGTACAGGTCTACGTGCACAGACATATGTATGTGCCTACACACATACATCCTAGGGTTTATTTTAATTTAAAATATTAACCGTTTCCGAAAATGATATACATAGGGCCTCTGTAAAAGTATGCATAATATGTTTATATATTAGCATAGCATAGTTATATCTAAACATAAGTACATAACAAAGGTGAGGGGGTATATAACATCAACCATTTATTTATTGTATATAATTATACTGAAGGGAACATTTCCTTAATTCCCTTTGCACAATTCCTTAACACAATTCCCAGTTTAACAATCAATTATGGTTTATACAGAAACAATGCACATCGCTGCCAACCCATATGCATAGGAATGCATGGCTATGTATGCATTGACCTGTATATATACACATATATTCCTAGATAAAAGATTCACCCCATACTTATAGTACACTGGTGAACGACAACGTAGTCTAAATACTGGCGAAAATGCTTTAGTATGGAACAGGAAGTAGAATGCCTGGCTCCAATATCAAATGGCTACTTATATCAGCACAGAGTTGGTGAAATGGGCGAGAATGCAAAAAGACAATATGGCGGCGATAGAACGTGGTCGATTTCACTTTTAAATTCTATTAAACCAGATGTTTTATTATATTTTTTCAACTCAAAGGTAGCGGGGAAATATGAAGACATATAGAAAGAATAAATGTTGCTTCTTAGATTGTGGATTTAGGCTCTCATTTCATTTCCCCACATTTTCGCCAGCTTTTATATCGGGTTGGTATTCACCCATGTACTACAATTATGGGTGAATCCTTTATCTAATATATTCAAAGACATACATACCCTTATATATACATATATATATATATATACAGCTTTATATGTGATATATATGTGAAGAGTTCAGGCGCAAATCCCCATATACACCAATCCAACAATGTAGTTTAAATACAATATTTATAACTGAACATAATTTTATTTCTCACCAATCCACTTTTCTTATGATCGCATGGTTATGGAGCCATGAACTAAAAAGTAGGAATATACAAAAATTACTTTTTGAAGGTTTGATTCCAATGTTTATCTCAATGGTTGGATTGGCGTTTACAGTGTTTTGCGCCTGAACTATATATATATATATATATATATATATATATATATATATATATATGCACAAACATTCTCCGATACATATACCAATATAAATGTATGTACACACGAACAATACCATAGATATTACATTTAAAGCGTTATTACTGGTTCTTTCAGTACATTTAATGCACTTATTTTCGTGATGACCTTGATGCGCGACAAGGAAGGACGATGAGGCATGAGTGGATAAAGGCATTTTATTTAGAAATGCCGGGATAAACATGGATAATTACAGTCATCAAGCATGAGTATCAGAGATATATAATGGAATATATGAGGCATCAGCATGTAATTAGCAGTCATCAATCATGAGTATCAGAGATATATAATATGGAATATATGAGGCATCATCATGAGATATATGAGGTAAGGATTGATTATGTAATGTCAATAGGAGTAATGTTAATATTTGGGCCCGGGAGGTGGATCCGAGGAGCCCTCCACCAAGACGGAGGAGAGGGCTCGAGGGGCCGCCGAGGGGGCACGTAGGCATGCACCGCCTCGGAGGTCCATGTCCCCTGGGCCATGATGTCGGAGATGTCGACGCTGGCGGCATGGCAGGCCTGGGCGGAGCCTCGGCATAGGCTGTGGAGGGTGAAGGCCTCGGCCCCATGGGACACCTCGGGCGAGGAGGGCACCTCAAAGGAGGGCGCTGAGGGACCGCGGGTCGAGGGGGCGGCCCGAGGGCATGATGAAGGCCGGGGCGTCGGAGGGCGCGGGATGCTGCAGGGCGGCGGCATTCCAGGCGGCCAGAGGGCAGAGCCCGGGCCTCGGGCAAGCGGAGATGAAGAGGGCGACGGCCCCCGCGGGCTCGGATATCGTCTTGGAGGTCCTCACGGTAACCCGTAGGCCCCCGTAGGCCCCCGGGGGCCGGAACCACATTGCCGCGGGTGATGGTGTGGGGGCCGCCCCAGCCCTCGGGACTCGGCGACAACAGGTTGGACTGTCGCAGCATGCCGAAGTTCCCGAGGAGGAGGGCGGCCCGAGGGACGAGCGAGGCCGTCCCCGCCAGGGCGAGGTGGGAGATGACGAGGGTGAGGTGATGAGGCGTCAGAGGGGGCGCCTGGCGTGGAACCTGGCTGGAGGCGCGCTCGCCTCCTCGGCAGACGTCCTTGGCGAGGGTCGAGTCGAAGGCGGCGGGGGCCCCCCCCGGCAGCCTCGACCCAGGAGCGCGCTCCGGCGAGGGCGTTTTTGATGGATGCCAGGGCGAGGCCGCGGGCGTAGAGGGAGGCCGCATAGGCAGCGATCTCAAAGTTGGAGGGGGCGAGGGGGGCGAGCCCTCGGGCGACGAAGTAGGCCACGTAGTCCCGAGCCTGGCATCGACGATCCCTCCAGGTCGCGGGGGCGAGGGAGGCGAGGCGGTGGCGGGCGACGTCGTCGACCTCGGCCGGGGAGAAACCTGGATCAAAGCCCGGGATTGAATGGGAAGGCGTCGTGTGAGGGGTATAAGCGGCGAAGCCCGAGGCGAGCCATGCCGGCGCGGGCCACCTCGGCCCAGGGCCCGTCGAGGTGGGCGCGGCTAAGGGCATCGGCGAAGACGAGCTCCGCCCCGAGCTTGTGGACTATGTTGAGGGTGAAGCAGCCCATCGCTGCGAGGAGCCAGAGCTCCCGGGCGCATGCACCGAGGGTGGGGTCCCAGGCGCGGCCCGAGGTGAGGGAGGCGGCGGAGGCCATATTGTCGTGTTGACGACGACGGTGGCCCCCGCGGCATCGGCCGGAAGGAGGGCGCGGAGGGCGACGACCAGGTTGACCGCCTCCAGCTAATGTATGTCGGGGAACCGCGCCCGGAACTCCGAGGTGTACCCTTGGGCGTAGCAGTGCGTCGCAGAGAAGGCACCCCCGCCCGAGAGGCAAGAGTCGCACTCGATGACGTAGGTGTGCCCCGCCGGGGCGCGGAGGAGGTGGAGCCCGTTGGAGGCGCGGCCGTAGAGGGCGAACCACCTCAGGTCCCAGAGGGCGTCGTCGTCGAGGGTGAGTGAGGCGCAGCCGAAGCAGCCACGTAGCGCCCCAAGGAGGCAACTCATGAACCTGCCCACGTGGTTCAGGCGCCCGAGGAGACTCTGAAGGTCACGTCGAGTGATGGCGGGGCTGGTGAGGCGGGCCTCGCAGGAGAGGATGAGATCGTCGACCTTGTCGGGGACAATGCAAACTGTCATCGCCTCGCTGTCGAGGGCGAAGCCCAGCCAGGAGAGGCGGACAGCGGGGGGATGACATTTCCCGGGGGCAACATCGAGCCCGAGGGCGGCGGCGAGGGCGAGGGCGAGGAAGGCATCAAATGCCTGGCAGGCCCTGAGGTATGAGGCCTCGCACCCGACAAAGTCGTCGACATACACGAGGATGTGGAAACCATCGCGCCTCATGATGCAGGCGACGGCGGCCGTCACCCGGTCACAGGCCGTGCCCGAGGAGCGGCAGCCGAATGGGAGGGCGAGGTCGATGTATATTTTTCCGTCCAGGGTAACATCGTAGAGGGGGCAGGCGAGGGGGTCTGCGCGGTGTTGCCGGTAGGCCCGCGAGATGTCGGCTGACCAGAGGTAGGCGCCGGGGCCCTCTCCCACGAGGCGGCGGCCAAGGTCGGCGACTGAAGGGAGGGTATAAGTGTGGGGTTTCCCGAAGTATTCCCGGCGGGGGATGCCGGCATTGACACTGGCCCCGGGAGGGAAGGAAAGGTCGACGATGACCCGCCTCTTGCCCGGGTCGGATTTAGGGCGGGTCATCATCGGGGAGACCTGAGTCCAGGGTGTGAAGGGAGGGATGGTGAAGGGGCCCGCGAGGGCGCCGAGGGCGAGCTCTGTCTTAATGAAGCTATGTATGTGTGGGGCGTGCTCGGGGGGCTCGCGGTGGTTGGTGAAGGTTGGGCGGGGGGGCAAGAGGCGGAGAAGTTTGAGGGGAATCCGAACTCAAGGAGGTTGAGTAGGGCGGGGTCGGGGTAGTCGCGGAGGCGGGCACGCCAGGCGGAGATGTGGAGGCCAGAGGGAAGGGGGATGCGGGCGGCCAAAAAGTTAGGGAGGCTCGCTTCCCTGAGTGCGGCGTATGCGCGGGTGAAGGTGGGGTAGCGGGCCCAGGCTTCGCTAGAGGCGTGGGGCCAGATGGCGAGGAGGGTGGGGCGGTATTGTTGTGGAGAGGGGCCGCAGGGGGGGGGGGGGGGGAGGGTGTCTTGGATGTGGGGGTCGACTACGTCGGTGATATGCTCACTGAGGTCGTCATGGGGGGGGGGGAGGAGGCACGGTGAGGGAGGTTGAGGTGGGTGGCGAAGGTGGTGGGGGACGGGGGTCGGGTGGAGGGAGGGGTGGGGCGGTCGGCATCGGGGGGGAGGCTGGGGAGATGTGTTAGGTAGGCTGTGTCGCCGGGGGAGGGTGAGGGGCGGCGGCGGTGTCTGCGGCGAGGTGGGCACTGGGGGAGGGCGGCGTGGGGGGGGTTGTGGTGTTGGTAGTGGCCGCCTGGTGGCGGGCCGGTGTGGGCATTGACCGGGTGCGGGCCGGCCGCTTCCGGGGGAGCGTGGGTGGCATGGGTGGCATGGGTGGCATGGGTGGCATGGGTGGCGTGGGTGGCGTGGGTGGCGTGGGGGGCCGCCGGGGCGGCAGGGGCGGCTACTTCACAGGCGAGGCCTGTGGTGAGACCGTGGTGTGTGGTGGCCGGGTGATCGGCAGAGATGAGAGCGGTGTGGCGGCTGGGTGAAGGGTGGCGGTCTGAGGGAGGGTCTGTTCAGTCCCGGCGGGCGGTGGGGTGGTCGTGGGTGGCGGCTGGGGGGGGGGGTCTTTGAAGCCGGGTATGATGTGAGCTCAGCCGCGGCGGGGGGGGGGGGGGGTCGGGCGGTTTGTGGTTCTGCGGTCAGGGCGCGGGTCGGATGGGAAGGCGGGAAGATGTGAGGCGCCGGGGGTGGCGGCGGTGAGGTACGAGGCGGCGAGATGTGAGGAGGTTCGGTTGTGGGTGTGTGGGGGTCGGCAAGGGGGGTTGGGTGGGGCCGGCTGGGTCCCTCCGGGCCGAGCTGGAGGAGGCGGCGGATTAAAAATCCCCCGAGGGGGCGGGGGCCCCGCGCTCGCGGCCTCTCTTGCTGAGGCGCACGGCCTCCGAGTGTATGGTGAGGATTTTTCTCACGTTTGCGCAATATGCACAAGCGTGTCGATACCTCGACGCCCCCTCCCCATGAGTCTCGCCGGCGCCTGCGCGGTCGCAGGAGGCGGTGTCTGGGTTCCATGAGGGGCAGGGGGCGCCGTGGAACTCTCGACTGAAGGGAATCCGAGTGTCAGTCTGGGGGCATGCCTGAGGTCTGGGGGCGTCTCGGGCTGGGTCAGAGGGGCGGTTGGGGGCGAGAAGGGAGGTGATGGGGGTGGTGAGGGCCTCCATACGGCGCATGTTGATTGCCATGGGGTCGTGCCAGCCGTCTCGGAGTATCGGCGGACGGTAGCCCAGGGGTGTATGAGGTTGTCCCGGTGGATGGTAAGGGCGTGGTGGCTGAGTCCGAAGGGAGTGGGCGGGGAAGGCGCGCTGCGCCTCCAGCATTCGGAGGGCGAGGGTGTACTCGTCCTTGGTCGCCTCGCGCCGCTTCACCGCCTTCCTCTGCGCCCCCCGTTCTATTAAGTCACAGGGAAAGATGTAGTGGGGGGAAATACCTTTGCGTTGACCGGCGTGCTGAGTGTCGGCCGAGTCGAGTATCCACGGACTGCGTCGGCTGCAGAGGTGGCGGTGTAGGCGTGCGGATCGCGATAGTGTAGAGGGGGCGGCGCCTCCCCTGCCGCAGGGGGCGGCGGTTGAGTCGAGGGGGGGCCCCTGGTGAACCTCTCGTATTGAGGGTGGATGGCCCCCGGAGCAGCCGGCAGGGGCGGCGGAGGCGGGTGTGCCCCCCCCACGGTGTGGGGGGCTGGGTGCCGGGGCGGCGTAGGTCTGCTGAGGCGGCGTTGGCGGGAGGGTGGCGGCCGGCGCGGCGGCGGCCTGCTGAGGCGTCTGCTGAGGTGGCGCGGCTCCGCGCACGTCCCGCGCGTCGATGGTGTCGAGTCTCGCCGACATGCGCTCCAGGGCCGCCACTGTGTCGAGGAGGGTGGCTTGCATAGTCCGGCCCCATTCCGAGGGGGGGGGTCGCCCGAGGAGGGGGCGGTGGCCCTGGGGGGCGCGGCGGCCCGCGGGGGCGAGGAGGGCATGGATGAATGCGTCGAGCTCGCCTCAGATATCCATTGCGCCTCCCTGCGTGCGGCGCGCCTCCCTCGGCCTCGTCCGTTAGGCATGATGTGGCGTGGTGTGTGTGTGCCAAAGAAAACAGGGTATGGAGGAGCAGAGTGTCTGGAGGCAGGAGGGCGAGTGGCCTGAGGCGGCCTCGGGGCTGGCTTTAAGGGAAGGAAGCGTGGGAGATTATGTAATGGCCAACGGCTGGAGGAGGAGGGGGGGGGGTGTCCTCCTTCGCCTCGCATCAACCGCAATGCGAGCATTACGACCGATGGTGCATAACCTCTATTGGATTGTTTGTTTTTGTTCGAGTGTTATGTCCAGGCAACATCTAAGGTCATATCAGGATGGGTACCGATTTTGTGACAGTGCGCACTCATGTAAACTTTATAGTGCTGCCCCACTGGGATTGTTTGTTGTTTGTTGTTTTACATCCTAGCAACATCTAAGGTCATATCAGGACGGGTACTGACTTGTGACCGTGCGCATTCATAGCGACTTTATAGTGCTGTCCCACTGGGAAACCAGGCTGCTGGCACCATGACCTGGTATCCCACTCAGTCACATTATCCTGACACTGAGC
Source organism: Branchipolynoe longqiensis (assembly GCA_030323885.1). NCBI lineage: Eukaryota > Metazoa > Annelida > Polychaeta > Phyllodocida > Polynoidae > Branchipolynoe > Branchipolynoe longqiensis. Next base: position 18,474,748 of record CM059197.1, read on the forward strand.
ACACCAGTCCTTGCCCTGTTCTAATAATGCCGAGCGCCTGGCTAGGAAGCGACAAGTATCAATTTGTAAGTCATTGGTTTGACTGGACCAGGGTTCGAACCCATGACCGCACGATCTACCACGGGAGACGGACGCTAGAATCACGGGAGACGGGAGATGGACGCTACGGGAGACACGGGAGACGGACGCTAGAATCCAGGCTAGGAAGTGGCAAGTATCAATTTGATAAGTCATTGGTTTGACTCGACCAGGGTTCGAACCCACGACCCCACGATCTACCAGCACGCGAGACGGACGCTCGAACCCAGGCTAGGAAGTGGCAAGTATCAATTTGATAAGTCATTGGTTTGACTCGACCGGGAACCGCACTCCCGATCTCCCGCACGCGAGGTCCGCGCTCTACCGATTCGGCCACCGCGCCCGGTGACCCTGTTGGTAGACTGCCCTCCAGGTGGTGTTCGCCCCAGGAGGAATGTGTCCTGGTGGTGGTCGTGTCCGAGGTGACCCATAGAGGCGGTGCTCCAGGCGGGCCGGTGTGGCCGTCTCAGCTGCCACAAGGCTGATTTGCCAAATGTCGTTTCTGCGCATGCGCGGATTCGAGTGACGAATGGAGACTGCAGATTGTGGCCGTCTCAGCTGCCACAAGGCTGATTTGCCAAATGTCGTTTCTGCGCATGCGCGGATTCGAGTGACGAATGGAGACTGCAGATTGTGGCCGTCTCAGCTCCCACAAGGCTGATTCAAACGGCTGTATCCAAATATTTGGGCGTAATCGATTAATCGACTCTGGTCACCCGAGCCACTTTTTGGCGCATGCGCACATCCTGCTGACTCGGGTCGAATAACCGAATAAGCTTCTGCACACTCGGGGTGGAAAAAATGGTGGCTTAATCTACTCGCGGTGTTCGATTTGAAATTCTGACGACTCGGATGACCCGAGTCGCCAGGGTCGTGTTAATCGATTACGGCCTTTGAGACTGGCTCAGTTTTGACGCATGCGCAGACGACGCTGTTGGATTCTGACGCATGCGCAGAAGCGACATTTGGCAAATCAGCCTTGTGGCAGCTGAGACGGCCACACCGGGAAGGAGCTACGGGAGGTGATGGGGGGGGGGGGGGGGGGGGGGGGGGTAAGGGTAGGAAGGGGGGGGGTACATATATGTATAGATCCCGTCCTGAGATGAACATCGATGTTACCAACAACCACAAACAATATATATATATATATATATATATATATATATATATGTCTGTGTGTATATATATGTATATATATATATTTGATGTATAAGCATTATGTGAGTATAAAGGCGCGGAAGGGAATTATTATTATTAGTATTATTATTATTCTTCTATTCATTACCTACCAACCATTGTCCTCGATGTATTCACCTCCTATATCTACTTGCTTCTACTGGTGGCGCCACCTTTGGCATCCACCTGTACTACGGGCTCTCCCATTGTCATTCAAGCCCTGGAATTTATATATATATATATATAAATTGACAGTGCTAAATAAAGGGCGTCGTGAATTTGGCCTTCGCTGCCGATATGCATATAAATAAAGTCACCATCAACCAATCCGTACTGTGAAAAACAGGTGGGCGAAAATCAAGTTGGGGAAATATATCCTATCGGAAACAAACTAATCCCTATCGAAAATAAACGCCATCGGAAATAGGCCATATCCACCGACTTTAAACACCAAGTACAGTATAACCTCTCTAAAGCGACCAACCATGTGACCGCCTTTAAATGGTCCATTTACGGAGGTGGCCGGTTTAAAGATGTTTTTTAAAATCGTTACAATGGTATTGTATGGGCGATCGTTTGGGACCCAAATAAAGCGATTGATATAGTGGTCGATGTGTGGAGGTGGTTGGTTAGATAGGTTTGACTGTATATATGTAATTATTTTTTTTTTTGTGACAAGTTTTTTTATTCTTCCCATAACGTATAAGCTCCCGTGAGGGTGCTTGTTTTCAACGCTGGACAGCTGTGGTACTGGATTGGTCTGGTCCCGCACTCAGGAGTCTTTACCTGATCTTTCTCGGGCCAACCTTTGCGGTTTTGGGTGTTAGTAGTTTCTATATTAGTTTTTTTTTAATTTTCAAGTTTTTCCCTAACCTGTATATGATAACTTAGCCTACTATGTACATCTACGCAGATGACATACAGGCCTGTGGGAGAGGATCCCATCTCATTGTGGTTTGTTACAGCATCCTTTCACCCATGCCCTGTCCTTAGATAGTACACCAGTGTGCCAGAACACCCCTGGACCCTTCAGGACTGCGACTAGGTGGGATGGCTGTGTTGTATGGTTAGCCATTTTGTATTTCAGGGTGATTCGGATGCATGACCGTGGCCTGCCTGGTTCTGATTTGGTTTGTGCCAGTACACATACCCAGACGGACTGCGCCCTATGGTGATAGTCATTTCGAATTCCTTAGTACTTAGTAGGGCTAGTTTCCATATTTGTAATATCTACCATCTTTTCTGGCCGGTCTTTTGCTTTTTGTGCCAGAACACAGCAAGCAGTGACTGCGCCCAAGATCAGGTGAGATATTGTTTCTTCAGTAGGTGGTTGTGTATTATGTTTTCTTTAAGGACCTTTTATAGTGGTCCATGCTTTTGATTGCCCGTTGTTGTGTGGGTTGATTATTCCAGGCATGTGCCGCCATGGCAATTACACTTCTCTCATAAATTTTGGTGTTACTTATTGCTGTCAGTAGCACTGGGGCTGCCATTTGCCTGGTGTCCCTACGGGGGGTTGCTGTGTAGCCTGGTTTTGTGGTGTAATGGTGTGCAGTATTTTGAGGTGCGTTTCCCTTCTACTCGTTAGTAGTGTTGCATTGCATTTTTTGTGTAATTCGATTGTGAGATATCTTTTGTTCACCTGAAGGCATACTTTGAGGGCTCTATTTTGTAGCACCTGTAGTTTGTTTAATAGTTTTGTATTTCCTCCCATGTATACTACATCGCCATAGTCAAAGTAGGGGAGGATCATGCCTTTATATATTTTAATTGCCATGCTTTCAGTCACGTAGTATCTCAGTTTAGCCAGTAGCCATATTCTATGGTTTACTTTTTTGATAGTATTTGTTATGCAGAGGTCATAATTTAGGTGTCTGTCTAGATCCACTCCCAGATATCGGTAGTTGTCTACTTGTTCTAGTTTGGTGTTTCCCAGAAGACACTTTATTTTCTCGTTACTTGTTAGCCTGGTACCAAATAGTACTGTTTTTGACTTGCTGTTGTTTATGGTTATCCTATTTAGTTGGCACCACTCGATTAGTTTTGTTAGTGTTAGATTCAGTTTCGTTTCTATTTCTTCGGTTGTTTTGCCTGCAGCATATACCACAGTGTCATCTGCATATAGTTGGATGTTTTCAATTTCTAGCCAGTTGTTTAGATCGTTAATATATATGAGGAAGAGAAGTGGCCCCAGGACTGACCCTTGGGGTACACCGCAAGTTATCTTGTAACTTCACAAGTTATCTTGTAACTCTGCAAGTTATCAAATGTATCGTGCAATTAGCCGGAGTGGTCGATCTGTGGACGTGGTCGGTTAGAGAGGTTTTATTGTATATCAATAATTCGCCGCTATCAAGTGTTTTTGTGCTAAGGAAATGAGTGGACAGTTGAAGGTGTTCCCAGACACAATGACGCCACCTGGCAGAGAAGGCGGTACTACCTGGGTGGCGGCATTGTCTCCAAACACAGTCACTGACGCGCGTTCACAAACCCCGTTCGGTAAATCCCCGTTTGTTTTGTCTGTTGCCTGGAGTTCTTTGTGGTTTTATTTTGTTGTGTTACACGGAGCATCTGAGGACAGCTCAATTAGAGACCCTTAAAACATGCCCAGGTGTCTTTGCCGTGACGTCTGAATAGATAATTAGGTATGTGCGCGCACAATGTGGCTACAGTAACTCTAGCGGTTTTCTATTGCAAGATTTTTTACCTTAGTGAAAGAGTAAATAAATAACACAAATTCTTAATGTGAAGTCCCAAAGTTAGATAGAAAAACAGTCTTTTAAATGCATGTGGACCATTTGTGAGAAATAATTGACAACTATTAGTTTTAAAAAATACACAAAACATGATCAACAAAAGCGCATGGTTTGTACCATGTAAATGTAAGCAACAGCACATGGTAAGCCAATCAGAAGGCTGCATTCTGGTCATGTGACCCAGCTGACAGATGAAGTAGATCATTTTGCACCTCAGACAAATTCAAATATCTTCAAAATCGCACCATATAACATCAAATTGCTTTGCACACACACCGACAAGATGTTTATCTATTTGATGATGATAGTTTCATCAGAGGGCCTTTTGCCATTCTTCAGGGCTGATCAACAGATTGCTTTGTTGTCACCATTATGGTTTGTCAGACATGAAATGTTTTGCAGGCAAAGTGTGCGTGCCTACACCGGAGTTTGTAAACACTGAAATACGTCTATATGGTGATGGTCGACGCCGTGATTGATTGACTGCAGGCCAGGTGAACTATTTGTTTGCTTGCTTCATGGGGGTTTCCGTCCTAGTAAAATAAAGTACTACCAGGATGAGCATTAAGGTGTGATAACGCACACGCAACACAACTGTACAGTGCTGCCCCCTTTGGAAACCGCGTTTCCAGCATTATGTCCCCGATATCCTACTCAGTCACATTATGCTGACACTGAGCTAACCTAGTTCTACTCATATTAGAGTACTTACTGCAAGGCGCCAGGCTAGATGACGACACATATCAATTTTCTATATATAAAAAAATCCCCATGACTCCCCCCCCCCCTTAACAAAGAACTTCATCACAAACAACAACCTCGACCCACTGATCAGCAATTCTTGCAATTAACAAATAATAATTTGTTAAATTAAAAATGTATCTCTTAGAAATCAAACAAACAAAGGAGCACAAAACAAAACCCTGAATACTCTGAGCTGCAACATGGCGCACTCAACTTTAGGATTCACTTCACATATACCACAGTTCCTTATCTAACCACGGGTGCGCCACCTGCCTGTTTGCGATATCCTGTATCTAGAACCGATGAACCGAAAACAGCATGCTACACAATGAGCTACTAAACATGACGGTAATTATTACCACTGCCATCCGAGGGCAGGTTGGTAGTGGAAATCTCTTCCACAGAGGTATTAATCTCTTCCACAGAGGTATTAACCATGGAAATCTCTTCCACAGAGGTATTAACCATGACGTCAGCACTTGCCACTGCCATCAATGGGCAGCTGGGTGGTAGAAATCGCCTATACAATCTTTGCTACGCAGTGATATTAGTTCTCGCCACTGTCACCAGAGGGAAGGTTGGTGCTGGAATTGCTCTATTGCAAGTCTAGCCAGCTGTTTGTACCCTGAGGCAGTGGCAGAAACCCAACACGTCTGGCTGGAGGTGGCAGTGTTTATGAGGCGGAACTGACAAGACTGCGGGCATAATTCCTAATCACATGCTGATGGATGGAGCCCCTTAATAGCCACTGCGCACCCAGAAAACCATGTTTGCGCATGGCGGTGTTAAAGAATGAAAATCATGAATCTACCCAAGTGTGCGTGTTCACATACTCTTATAATCACATACTTTGTTCGTGTTTGTTTTTCTTACATTCATTGATTAAGGGAGCGGGGTGTAGCTCAGACGGTAGTGTGTCCACCTGTGAAGATGCCGGTTATCCAATCGATCCTTCTTAGTGGACCCATTTGCAGTTTGGGGTATTTTCTGTTCCAACCAGTGGTCCACAACTGGTTCATCAAAGGCTGTGGTATGTGCTGTCCTGTCTGTGGGAAAGTGCATATACAATAACCTTTTCTGCTTATCGGAAAGAGTAGTCTATGTGGCAGCAGTGGGTTTCCTCCAAAGAAATATGTCAGAAATATCCTAAGAGTAATAGTCAGAGCTACACATATGTACTATGTAATATATTATGTGAATATAATTTATATTATAAACAAACGCGATGTCATGCTATATCCCGTGTTATACCACGCATCCACTGATATCCCCCATCCTCCCACCCTGACACCACCTGGTGGACAGCACATCGCTTGCACCAACTACCACTACTCGTTGATAACACACATTTTCCTGCTCAATGGGGACCCTCCCCCCGAATGCATTGGATGTCAGCGTCCACTGACACTAAAACACATTTGATTAAACTGTGTGGATTTTATGGCCCTACACCAACAATTTTACACTGCAAACAGCATGCATGACCTTCTTACTAAAGTAAAACAAGAAGACATTTAGCCTTTTTTGAGGACAGCTGGTCTGTACCACCTCATATAATTTATTAAACCAAATTGATCAATTAATAATACTTTCATCTATAATTTTATTTACCTTGATAAGGTCATATCGTGCTGCCCCACTGGGAAATCAGGCTGCTGCCACCATAACATGATATCCCACTCAGTCAGATTATCCTGACACTTAGTTAACCAGTCTTTGCCCTATCCTATTAATGCCGAGCGCTAGGCTAGGAAGGGACAAGTATCAATTTTAAAGTCCTTGGTGTGACTCGACCGGGAACCGAACTCCCGACCTTCCGCGCGCGAGGCTCACGCTCTACCAATTAGGCCCGGTAACTTTCTATAGAAAAGGACAACAGCTCCTAGAGAAATACGGATGAATTGTTGGTACGTGTCAGGTACGTGTCAGGTACGTGTCAGGTACGTGTCGCTGTCATTTCACCATGTCTACCTCACAAAATAAACCACCACATATTTAGGTAAGGTAATCTAAGTTGGAAGATACTCATCAACTGAGGCTTTTAGAAGTGGCAGATCAACATTAATAGACGGAATTAACTAGGTCTACCGCATCAGGGGCGGAATGTGGGGAGCGCCCCTTCCGGCTAGTGGCAAATGACGGAACTAACCAGGTAGCGCTGCTCCATTGACATATTAAAGCATACAACACACATATATAAAACATTTTCCACAGAGCAGTGTGCACAGTGATGCTATCCAGAGTTCTAGTTCTTCCCAACACCATCAGAGGGGAGGATTGTTGGTGGTGGAACTCCTTTATAAAAACTGTCCACAGAGCATGCCATACAATGAAATGCGACCGACAACGTTAGTTCTTGCCACTCCTGCTAGAGGGCATGTTGGTGGTGGAAATGTCAGCAACGGCTTACGCCTATAGACCGTATCTACATGTAACTGAAAGCGAGACGTTGCATTGCATTTATTCAGGTCATCCTATCGATCCTGCTCACTGGACACATTTGCCGTTTGAGGTATGTTTTGTTCCACCCAGTGCTCCACAACTGGCTCATCAAAGGATGTGATATGTTATTTCTGTCTGTGGGAAAGTGCATATAAAAAAACCCTTGTTGCTTATCGGAAAGAGTAGCCTATGTAGTGGAAGTGGGTTTCCTCCAAAGAAATATGTCACAATGACCATATTTTTTACGTCCAATAGCTGATGATACGAAAATCAATGTGCTCTAGATGTGTAATTATAATTTTAAAAGCTTTACTTTTTTTGTTGTTGCATTTATTCACAACACAATGGCATGATCAATACAATACCTACATCAGATATGTCATGATTGTGGTGATGGCGATAACAAATACACGATTTCCACTACCAACCTACTATGTGGCGACGATGGAAGAAGTAACATTGGGACAGCAGCGAACTGTTCAGCATGGTCTGTGGGAAAGGTCATATAATGGATTTCCACCACCCACCAGCCCTCTGATGGCAGTGGCAAGAACTATTGTGCATAGAATCTCACTCCCAATGCGTGTTCTATAGAAAAGGGTTTACAGGATTTCCACCACCAACCTGCCCTCTGATGGCAATGGCAAGAACTATTTCTATGCAAGGATGAGAGTTATAACTAAGAACAACAACAAGTGGAAGGCTGACTTCCCGTCGCTCTGACAGTGCTAAGCCCCCTGAGCCGATATGACTCATATGATCGAGAAAAAATAATCGTAAATTCTCCAAAATTCGAATATTTGCCATACGTACTTATGGTTTATGCAATATTTAAATCACATTATCTAAGTTGTAATGTCATGATGCTGAAATCGGTACTTACTCAATTGGGTTTTTACACATCGGTTATGGTTGTGTTGTCGGGTGTGTTTTTGCAAGTAGGAAACATTGCACCTAAAGTGGGATTCGAACCCTCACTTCTAACATTCCGATGCTGGCGTCCTAACCATTATGTTATCTAGGCTCCCGTATGTAATGAACCAATCAACACCTAGCTATATATTGTAACATTCCTCTCGCCCCCATACAATGTTCGGTCTCATATATACACTTACAAATATTCACGTATCAAGCATACTTACAGTACGCACACAGGGATCATTCAACAATATACAGTGCAAAGCTCACACAGTATCCTGGTCATAGCACCAATGACACGAGCGTGAAACACTATGCCTACACTTGAACTATTCCAGGGCTGGCATGCAAAGCATTAATGCATCTAGGCTCCCTGATGCAGTCCACCTCGCGCCACCCACTGGTCAGGTGGCTTTCATCTGGCCTTCATGGCATGTAACTGCACCTGCTTCAGGAGCATTGATCGCTTCAAAGTAAAGTCTACGAACACAACATCCACCCTCGTATCCGGTTTGATCACTTCAAAGTAAAGTCTACGAACACAATATCCACCCTCGTATCCAGTTTGATCGCTTCAAAGTAAAGTCTATGAACACAACATCCACCCTCGTATCCGGTTTGATCACTTCAAAGTAAAGTCTACGAACACAATATCCACCCTCGTATCCGGTTTGATCGCTTCAAAGTAAAGTCTATGAACACAATATGCACCCTCGTTTCCGGTTTGATCGCTTCAAAGTAAAGTCTATGAACACAATATCCACCCTCGTATTCGGTTTGATCGCTTCAAAGTAAAGTCTACGAACACAACATCCACCCTTGTACCCGGTTTGATCGCTTCAAAGTTAAGTCTACAAACACAATATCCACCATCATATCTGGTATGATCGCTTCAAAGTAAATTCTACGAACACAACATCCACCCTCGTATTCGGTTTAATTGCTTCAAAGTAAAGTCTACGAACACAATATCCACCCTCGTATCCGGTTTGATCGCTTCAAAGTAAAGTCTATGAACAAAACATCCACCTCCCCAAACACAACTCACAACAACCAAGAAGTGTCTAAGAAAACCACACTTATAACAAAGTCCCTTGTTGTGCCGCACCTTTTTTTGTACATTACAAACGCAATCACACACTACCGGCTTGACAACAACGATTTGTTAACGTCGCCATTCTGAAAATTGAAAGGAAGAAAGGAGAAAAAAACGAGCAAAGAATCAGAGTGAGTGGGGAGGTGCCAATTGATGCACACGTGCACACACCCACACATCCATAGTCACATACCCACACACCAATAACCAGACACCCACACACCCACAATGTAGTTCGAGCAAACATGAAAGCGTTAAGAAAAATACACCCCAATAAACCGTCGCCATCACTGCATGCCGCTCGTATGGATACCATACTGTCACACAGTTGGTGTGTACGTGTAAGTTTTCTGATTTATCTAACCCACCTCTGTCAGTTGGTGTGGATGTGTGAGTCTTCTGATTTATGTAACCCACTTGTGTCAGTCGGTGTGTACTTGTGAGTTTTCTGATTTCTGTAACCCATCTCTGTCAGTTGGTGTGTACGTGTAAGTTTTCTGATTTATGTAACCCACCTGTCAGTTGGTGTGTACTTGTGAGTTTTCTGATTTATGTAAGATGCCTGTGTCAGGTGGTGTGTACGTGTGAGTTTTCTGATTCATATAACCTGCCTGTGTCAGTCGGTGTGTACTCATGAGTTTTCTGATTTATGTAAGATGCCTGTATCAGTTGGTGTGTACGTGTGAGTTTTCTGATTCATATAACCCGCCTGTGTCAGTCGGTGTGTGCTTGTGAGTTTTCTGATTTATGTAAGATGTCTGTGTCAGTTGGTGTGTACGTGTGAGTTTTCTGATTCATATAACCCGCCTGTGTCAGTCGGTGTGTACTTGTGAGTTTTCTGATTTATGTAAGACGTCTGTGTCAGTTGGTGTGTACGTGTGAGTTTTCTGATTCATATAACCCGCCTGTGTCAGTTCCGTGTGTACTTGAGAGTTTTCTGATTTATGTAAGATGCCTGTGTCAGTTGGTGTGTATGTGTGAGTTTTCTGATTCATATAACCCGCCTGTGTCAGTTCCGGTGTACATGTGAGGTTTCTGATCCGTGTAACCCGCCTTAGCGTGTACATGTGGGTTTTCTTACTTTATTTGTTATTCTGCTTCGGTCACGTTTTGCTGCAGCTTAATGTGATAAACATCAACAAACGACCAGTGTGCTTTAAGCGTCATCAAGTCTCAACCACGTCTCCCCGCCACCCCGTGACCCCCACCTTACCCAACCGCCACCCCGCCCCACCTCACCCACCCGGCACCTCACCCACCCCCTCACCTCACCCACCAGGTACTGAGCTCACCGCCCCACCCCACCGCACCCACCCGTCACCGAGCCCGCCACCTCACCTCACCCACCCGCCACCTCACCCACCCGGCACCTCCCCCCCCCATTCACCGCCCCCCCCCCCTCACCTCCCCCACCCGGCACCGAGCTCACCGCCCTCCTCACCTCACCCACCCGGAACAAGCCCGCCACCCGGTCCCACCTCACCCACCCGGCACCTCACCCACCCGGCACCTCACCCACCCCTTCACCTCACCCACCCGGCACCTCACCCACCCCCTCACCTCACCCACCTGGCACTGTGCTCACCGCCCCACCTCACCGCACCCACCCGGCACGAGCCCGCCACCCCGTCCCACCTCCCCCACCGGGCACCGAGCTCACCCATGGCACAGCGACACCACATAACCACCTACTTTTACATTTCCCTACTCCCCACTCAGAGCAGTAAATTATCACCATCATCACCACCACCACCACCATCACCACCATCACCATCATCACCACCACCATCATCACCACCACTACGTCCACTACCATCACACCATTACCACCATCAACAGACTATCGTGATCATCATGACCCATCATCATCCACCACCATCAGTTAATAGGTTTGCAATGGGTAATGAACACATTCAGCGCTATGACTAAAGGAACAGATACGTCTCGATGAGATTAGATAACCTCTTGAACCAGAAAACTGCGCGCGTGCTATGCGATTTAAAAGTAATCACTGCAGTAGTAATACTGAAGCATTAAGCTAAGATTCCTTATATGCAGTATTCGGCATGCGGCATGCAAATGTTGTATATGCAGCATAGATATATGCCAACCCCCAACATTTTTTGGGGGTTTTCCTCCAAATTTGTGAAGGAACAGTATTGTTTTCTATGGCAAGCACAGCAGTATTCGCATTCACATTCGCACTGATCAGTCCATGGGTCGATCCATTTGCCGCATTCGCTTTCGTATTCGCATTCGGACTTATGGAAGCACCACTATTCATTTACATGCTTTTTGATTTTTATTTGCATTCTCATTCGCAGTCGCATACCGCGTATAAGGAATCTTAGCTTTACACAGTACAAGTATTACCAACACTCAGTACATTTCGCATATAATCTGACCCACTCAAACCTAGAGGGGCCTCGACGTCATCGCTTAACCGTAATCAGTAGGGGGTGCGTAGAAGTATCCATTTCACCACTGATCCCACTGACACCAGTGACACCTGACGGGATAGCCGAATGAGTTAGAGCGTCCGTCTCCCGTGTTGGTAGACCAAACACTATAAAGGCGCCATGAGTGCACACTGTCACAAGTCTGTACGCGTCCTGATATTACCTTATATGTTGCTAGGACGTAAAACAACAACAAACAAACAAACTCAATACTGACACTTCACTTTTGAAGATGTCTACGTGTAAATGGATGCAAATTGGATTGAGCAGAGCGGCCACTATTTAACCAGCCCGGCGTAAATTGGTGATCGTCCCCGCCCGTGCCTGAACAATTTTATATTTTATATTTGGTTAAAAACCTGTTAAGAATACGTCTATCTGATTCCACTGCTCCTTGCCCTATCCTAGTAATGCATAGCGCCAGGCGAAGTAGCAATATGTACCAATGTTTAAGTCATTGGTCTGACTCTCCCAGGGTTCGAACCCAGGAGTTTGAATCCCACAACCTACCAGAATGGGAGGCGGATGCTGAACTCATTCGGCCATCGAGTCTGGTAACGTATTACGTCTACGTCATATGCCATAACAATAACAATAAAAAACGCTCGCCCGACCTTGACCTGTCATCAAAAGGACCATCACCAATTTAAAAATATTATTTGGCCTAATGTTCCGGCCCAGTTCCTGCGGGGAACAGGCTGCGGGCGACATTTGACCCAGATAATGCGCCACCCGTCAGAGGGCGCCACCCACAAATCATTATGCGATACATGCTTTCGATTTCAAAACAAATTCCAGAATTGCGTAAAAGCTTGTTTTATTTATCAAAACCTCGAGAGCAGATTGATTTTTATCATCGACTATCGGATGTAAAACATATGGTCATTCTGACATATTTCTTTGGAGGAAACCTGCTGCTGCCACATAGGCTACTCCTTCCGATAAGCAGCACAGGGTGTTTTATATGCACTTTCACACATACCCAGAATTGTCTCTTCAAGCCATAGTGTTTGTTGCAAATTAGCACTGTCCTGTGGTATTCAGTTCAATATAGCACTTATGGTGCCGCGGCACCATGATCCGATATCACACTCAGTCACATTATTCTGACACTGAGCTAACGAGTCTCTGGTGTACCCAATTAATGTCGAGTGCCAGGCTCGGATTAGGAAGCGACACGTATCGATTTTATAAGTCATTGGTTTGACTCGACCGGGAACCGATATCCCGCCCTGCGTTCTACCAATTAGGCGACAACACCCGGTATACCACAGGGGAGACTATCTCTAATACCCCTGTCACACTACGACGTAACGAGCCAACGTGAGCCTAACGTGGGCATTTTTCGTCATGACGTTGGGTTACGTCATGATGACGTCAGAATGACGTTAGAATGACGTCGAGATACGTCACATTACGTCGTGTTACGTCGAGTTGCGTCAAGGTTTTGGACATGTTCAAAACTTTCGACGTAGGTCGAACGTAAGGGTTTACGTTCGCCGTACGTTCTGTTCACGTTCAGTGAACGTCAATGACGTTAAATGGACGTTATTTCAACGCTGCTCACTACGTTCAACTACGTTCCACTACGTTCCACTACGTTCCACTACGTTGACCCACATTAAACCAAGTGCAAAAGCCTACGAGGCTTAATGGGAACGTCAGGAGAACGTCACGAGAACGTCAGGAGAACGTCAGGAGAACGTCAGGAGAACGTGCATTCAACGTACGTTCAACGTGTCACGACATAGCTAACGTCATGTAACGTTCTTCTGGCGATGGAATAACGTTCATAACGTTCCGTGAACGTAGTGACGTTGTCCTCTCTCGGGGATTGACGGTATCACTACGCTTTACCAACGTTACGCTCTCGTCCACTACGCTGCATCCACGTTCAACTTCTGCCCAAATTTGCATACTACGCCGAGAAGTTCAACGTTCTTCACGTTCTCCCTACGTTGACGTCGTTACGTCGTAGTGTGACAGCCCCATGCAGAGAGCACGCATACTTCAATTTGCGTTCTATAGGAATCCTTAGAGTTGCATCATTCAATGATTTTGACTTTCTTCGATCTTATGAAATACTTTGGATTAATTGCTATACTCAAACTTTCAGAGTGCATGACCTTTTTGAAAATCTTTTTTATTATTATATTCATTGATTAAGCAGGGGACATTGCATTCACATACCAATGATCAGCCTTATGGCTGGCACACACCTCCCGTTTACGATTCACGTGCTAAAACTGACTGCGACTCGCAACCCATTTACGACTTAAAACTGGCCAATTCATTTTTCGAATCTTATAAGATTCCAGTTTTAAGCCCTAAAACTGAGTTTTAAGTTGCGAATCGCAAGGCTCTGGTGTGCGCGGGGGTCGCACACCTAACGACTAAAACCCAGTTTTATGTGTGAAACTGGCAGTTTTAGATCATAAACGGGAGGTGTGCGCAAGCCATTATCCCACTGCCCCTTGCCCTATCCTAGAAATGTCACGTGTCAGGGAAGGTAGTGAAAAGATCACCCTCCACACAGGAAGCTCATTTGGCCACTCCACCAGGTTTTGTTGCAGTGGAAGATTACCTGTCATTGGGAGGAGGTTGGGTACTTGTTTTTCATCCTCCCCAAATGAGAGGAAAGTAGATTGCACTCACAGCAGTCATTAAACGTCTACCATTTATTGATGTCAACTCTATGTTGCTGAGAGCAAATTTAGGTCATCTGCCATCGTTTTGGTTTTTTGTTTGTTGTTGTTTTACGTCCTAGCAACATCTAAGGTCATATCAGGACGGGGCACGGATCTTAATCCACATTCCTCTTTGTGGGACCACACAAAAAAAGGCTAATTAAACCAACATTAAATAACAGAAAGTATGTTTTGCATCATCAATGACATGCACAATTCGAAATCATTCTTGAAAGGAAATCAGTTATTAGTGAAAAGATGGCAGTCAAAATGTTATTGGTTGAGGAATGAGACGTTCTTAACCAGAGCATTCTAAAATCATTTCTTCAGTGAATACAATCTAGTGTCGGTACTTTAGCACTGCTCTTCTGATATTCATGGGGATATACCGTATTCCCGCGGTTAACGCCCATTTGGCCAATGTTTCGCAAACGCCCCCCCCCCCTTAAATGTCCATGTGTTGTTAAATGCCCATGCTCCAATTCAGTCATTTGTGAGTTAGAGCGTCTGTCTCCCATGTTGGTAGATCATGGGGTCGTGGCTTCGAACCCTGGTTGAGTCAAACCAATGACATACAAATTGATACTTGTTGCTTCCTAGCCTGGCGCTCGGCATTATTAGGATAGGGCAAGGACTGATGTTCTCAGTGTCAGGATAATGTGACTGAGTGGGATATCAGGTCATGGTGCTGGTGGCCTGGTCTTCCAGTGGGGCAGCACTATAAAGTAGCCATGAGTGCGCACTGTCACAAGTCGGTACCCGTCGTGATATGACCTCATATGTTGATAGGACGTAAAACAACAACAAACAATCAGTCATTTGAAAAGTAATCGCTCAGGGCTTTAACCCGTGAGAATATGGCATATGAAAGCGAGATTTACACCCCGATCACACCAAACTAGTTCCAGCACCATTTGCTTTCAGCACATTAGCACACTATCGCACTACACCACCACACATCCAAACACAAATATGAATCAGTCATGAAATAAGGAATGAGTCCTAACGTCCACATCTGAGGTCATATCAAGAAGGGTACCGGCTTGTGAGAATGCTTTATAGTGCTGCTCCAAGGAATGCAAATGTTGCCCGAGTACTGGTCCAACATGGTGGACAGTCACCTGGTGTCGCCACTGAACCAATCACTTCTCTCCCTCGACCAACACGAGGTGGTGGGTTTGTTTGTTTGTTGTTGTTTTACGTCCTAGCAACATCTAAGGTCATATCAGGACGGGGTGCCAATCTTAATGAGGAAACATCAATATAAACCAGCCATGGAATTAACATGAAGAAGTATGCACCACAGATGGTGGCATGCATTCCATCTATATTAATTATTAGCAATAGCAATAGCAAATTTTCCTTGCTTTCCTGTGAGTTTAGCCTCACTCCCCACCACCCACCGCAATGGGCCCCCCTCCCCGGCCACCACCGTTAACCATCCTGAACAAACTATCAACACACCGAACATCCTAACCAACTATCAGCCTGTTTTATACACATTGAAAATAATATAGGACACACTAAATGTCTTGTCAACTATAAACTTACCATGTTTTATAAGAGAACAAATTTAACCCTCAATGATTGCTTGAGTTGCCCCGAGTATACACTTACTACTCGGTGCTGCTCCACATTTTTGCATGAACTACAGTGACTGGTGCTGTACATTATACAGCAGGAACCACTCCCTTAATTCTAAAGGATCGGTGCTGTAACTAATACAGCACTGATCAAACTTAGAGTATATAGACTGTCAATTCCAATAGTACGATGGCTGGAAGACCCGGCTGCGACACTGACAAATGTCATATTTAAATGAATAAATACTTTTTTTTTAAACCAACAAAAAACAATTGAAACTGTAGCAATGGAAGGAGTACAATTATTTTCCATATTTCTACAGTTTAAACTTAGGAAACCTTTGACAGCCGCAACACTGCGTGCTGGTTTGGACAAATTAGACACCTTGTGGAGATATGTCATATACATGAGTTATGTCTATGTTATTTAGGGCGGAGTGCTGGTGTGGGTATCCACTATTGCAGGCTGGTGGGCAGTGTGGCATCTGTGCTGTATCGTCTACGGCCCCCAAGTCCTCCGAGCTCTCATGTGCCACCAACCAGCCAGGATATACATACATAAATTATATAGAGAGTAAGAACTAACCGACCCCCTCCACAGATCGACCACTCCCCTATATCGATCGCTTTATTTGGGTCCCGAATGATCAACCATACAATACCATTGTACCAAGAATAAAACTCCCCAAACCAAGCACCTCCCTACATGGAACCTTTAAAGTCGGTTCCGTGGTCAGTCGATTTATGCCCGGTACACACCTACCGTTTACGATCGTTTTTCCGCACCCACCTAGCGTATACGATCTAAAACTGCCCAAAAGTCGTGAGGTGTGCACTCCCCTGCACACCTACCGATTGCGATTCACGATTTTTAGGACTAAAACGGTAGGTGTGCGCTAGGATTACGATTGCGATTCGCGATTCGAAAAATGAATCGGCCCGTTTTCAGTTTTAAGTGGATCGGGAGTTTTAGTGCGCGAATCCTATACGGTATGTGTGTACATGGCATTAGATAGGTTTTACTGTATATATACCATATAGACAGTGTGTATACTATATATATACACACTTTACTGGGTATAGGAAACGCAACTTGTCAAGCTTGATAAATATCATTCTGAAGTGCGATATTCGAGACTGGAAATCAATCAGATGAAACCCTATACAACTGGGCAAACAATATACCCTGACAACACTAAATAAGGAATTGGGAACAGCGGGGAGCAGGACACAAGTTGTGATGGGTTTGTGAAAGCATTTGAAAAAATGTATATATACATATGTATGTATATATATATATATAGTATAGTTATACGAGTCTTACCTTGGTACAGATGATGGATAACTGTTGTTTTACCGAGGTATAAGCCTCGGATAGATGTGGGCTAGGGAGAGGTAAGCACGTCCGGTACCAGCAATCTTAACCTACTTATTGAGGATAAAAATGACTTTCAAACAATGGATACTATTACTTTACCGAAAAGGTACACCAACGGAATAGATGTGGCAGGGTGTGGCGGGAGGGCCCTAGCCCACATCTATCCGAGGCTTATACCTCGGTAAAACAACAGTTATCCATCATCTGTACCAAGGTAAGACTCGTATAACTATACTATTTTACCTCGGTAAACAGCCTCAGGCTAGCCTCAGGCTAGGGAGACCTTTACATAATTCATTTTTATCCTTAATATCATTCTTTCTTATTATTATAACATTCTAAATTTTTGTTCTCACCTATTCTTGTTAGTTGGCGAGAAGACACTTTGCAACGCCGGTAGGCTTTTCTAGTCGTTTATTATAATGTTTTGCGAACGACTTAGCCGTCTTCCAGCCTGCATGCGCTAGTATTCTTTTCACAGAAATACCAAGCACCCGTGCCTTGGAGACCATGGCTCCTCTAGTTGAGTGGGAAGAGTATTTACTCGTATCCACTCCAGCCAATTTCAACACCGTAATTGTCCATCTGGCAAGTGTGTCTCGTGAAATCGCCTTATGTGGCTTTATAAAGCTCACTAATAGTTGTTGTGATGCACGTAAATCCTTTGTCTTGTATATATAAGCCCGTATCGCCGACACAACACATAATTTCCGATCATTCGGAAAACAGTCTAAGTGAACCGTTGATAAAGGGTCACCTAACGTGTTCGATTTAAGCAATTTTTCTAAATCAAACGTAGCTTGTTCCTTGTCTATTTCTAATCCAGTTAAGGATAAAGCAACAATCGTCTGTCCTCTGTGTCCGGTTACTAACAATAACAGGACCGCGACCTTAAAACCTAACTGTTTTATATCTAACCACGAGTTGTGAGGCCAAGCCTGAAACAACTTAAATACTATAGAAACATCCCAAAACCGACTATACTTTGGTTTTGGAGGATTCCTTTGATAAATTGAACGAAGTAAATAACAAAGAACATAATGTTTTCCAACTGTTTCGCCATCAATTCTAGGTAATATAATTGATAACGCACACCTCGCCGCATTAATCGATCCAAAGGAAAGTCCTTCATCCTCTAGAGAACGAAGAAACCGAGCTACTTGTGAAATCTTTGGATTTGTTGGCTTAACTTTCATTAACAAACAATGTACACCCCATTTCTTTAAATAGGTTGTATACATTTTGACAGTTCCTGGCCTCCAGGCATCCGATACTATCCTATCCTCAGTAATTCTGTCCAATCCAAATTGCTGTAGCTGCTTCCTTAGAAAAGGAATGCCAATAGGGGCGTCGTTGACACGTCGCCGTGAACCACTAGCGGTCCGTGGTGCGTCAGATTCCCGAGTTTTCTTGGGAATCGTATATGATCTTTTGCCAGTTGTGAAACTGCTGGCAGCCAAGGTTGCGTGTCCCAATCGGGCACCACCAGTATCGCATGTGTCCCTTCCAAGCCGATTTTTCTCACTACTCGGCTGATAATGCTAAATGGTGGGAAAATATAAAAATAATTATTTTCCCAGGTAATGGCAAACGCATCTACTTTCCAAGCATCCGGTTCAGGATGCCAAGAAACATAACAGGGTAACTTGTTATTATTTCGTGATGCAAACAAGTCAACTTCAGGTGTACCCCATTTTCCACAAACGAAGTTAAACAAAGGTGTAGAGAGAGACCACTCTAAATGGTCATGGAAATTTCTACTTTTATAATCTGCAAGTGTATTTTGTGACCCTGGAATATGCGCTACAGTCAGCCAGACTTGTTGAGCCTGTGCCCAGTTCCAAATCAGTTTAGATAACTGATTGCAAGACTTTGATTTGGTTCCACCCATGTTACGAATATATGCCATGGCAGTAGTATTATCAGTTAGTATTCTAACCTGTGATTTATTTATCTTTACTAAACTACGTAAGCCCAGATAAATAGCACGCAATTCTAGTGCATTAATATAGTCTGATTTTTCATCATCAAGCCATCTACCTCCTGTTGTGACCCCATCTCGATGAGCTCCCCAACCTTCTAACGAAGCATCAGTAGTAATTACTGTATTAGGTTCCGCCATGCGGATTGGATTTGGTGAACTTGCTATATGTTGCATCCACCATCCAATATCCTGTATCCCTTCTTGCGAAATAAACATCTTTCGCTCAAAATTGCCTTTAGTTCGTGCTAACGCTAAATTTTTATCTATTTCTAGCGACTTAATATGGGCCTTCCCATATAACACAGCAGGTGCATATGATGTCATTATGCCAATAAGAACAGCAACCTGTCTAATTTTAGGCTTTGATAACTTAATAAGCTGAGTCGCTGTAGTCATAAACTTAATTAGTTTTTGTTCTGTTATCGACACTGTAAGGGACTGTGTATCCAGAATAAACCCTAAACATTTGAGTTGTTTTGTTGGTTTAAACACTGACTTTTGTCGATGTACATAAAACCCCAATTTAGTGAGTAATGCACATAAATCCAAAACTGCATTCACACAACCAATTTGTGTTGATGCTATAATAAAAGAATCATCTATGTATGGAAACATTATGTGACCCTTCCTCGCCATTACCGAGAAAACAGGTTTAAGCAATTTAGTAAATAAACGAGGCGCACAAGCTAAGCCATTCGGCATGCAGGTAAACTCATAGAGTTGGTTATCCCAAATAAATCGAAGAAATTTTCGGTATTGTTCCATTATGGGAAGCGTATAATATGCATCTTGTAAATCAATACTAGCCATCCACGCATCTGGTGTAATCAGATCTCGTGCCGTATCTAGAGAGAACATTTTAAAATGTCGATATTCCACCCTTTTATTAAGGATTGTTAAATCCAGGATCATTCGAACATCACCATTAGGCTTCGGTCTCGAGAAAATGTTTGAAATAAACTGTCCTGAACAGTGTGTCACTTTTTGTATAATTCCTTTCTCAAAGAATTTATGTACCTGTTTAGTTAGTGCCTCTCGTTCAACTGGTTGAATGTTATATGGAAAAGGTATTATACTTTGTACAGGAATTTGTGTAAAGGGAATGTGAACACCCCTAACTATTTTTAAAATTTCTTGGTCACTAGTAATTTTGTGCCACTCAGAAATATGATTACTAATATTACCAGCCACAAAGTTGCTTACAGTTTGTGTGTTTTTAGAGGCTGCAGGGACTTGTAAAGTTTGTGTTTGGACCTCTACTTGGACCCGCCCCTGGGGAAAGGTCTCGACGAGTTGAACCCTTGGCCTATTGGCCGTGCGGTGTTGTCGGTCCAGCCTGGGCGAGCGCCCCGGCCCCGAAACCCTTGACCGAAGCTTGAACTCGGTTTGGTTCCTCTGGTGAACCGTCGTGGACGAAAATCCCCTCGTGACTTTTTGAAACGAGGAGCTTCCTGTTTCTTCTTGCCATCCATGTTTTTGCCACTCTTGGCTGCAGTCTCTACCTCTTTATAGAGGTATTGTAGTTGACCGCCAAACATCTTGGTGTTATCTAAGGGTTTCCCTTTAATCGGCTCTGGAGCAAGATAAAGCGTAAACTCCTTCCCCTCATTATCGGTAACCTTCTTAGAGCGAGCCACTTCCTTGCCAGCATCTGTGCAAACTGACTTGAAGACATTTTCATATCTTCGATACGACAGGTAATTACCTGCCGCCGCTAACACTGCAATGCCTTTGTCCATTGTCTTAGCCAAAGACGAGAACTTATTTTCACTCTGCATCCTATTAGCCACAGGAACAATAGCTGTTAGGGTAGCCAACACTGCCTTATGCACTGTGTGCAACACATCCTCAAACTTCTTACGGTCATCCGTCATATTGACATCCCGATCCATTTCTTTAATGATGGAGTTGGGAACACCCTTTATGCCTGTTAACTCATCTCCTAACTTGGAGATAACCTCCGCCGGTTTAAACGTGCGGAAATGACCATTCACGGTCTCGCGCATAAGCGTAGTGGTTTTAACCCGCTTAGCCTTTGGCTTCTCCACCTTCTTAGCCACTTTAGTGCCAATGTCCGCATAGACACCTTCATATATGGTGTCTGAGTCTGATTCCGTAGAAGTAGACTCAGTGGACGAATCAGAAGAAGAATATTTCCTCTTCCTCTTCTTCTTTTTGGACTTAGTCTTCCGCTTTTTGCGAAAACCAGTCTCTGCCCGCTCCCTGGTGAATTCATCACCCGAAGAAATCACCTGTTTCTTCTTCTTCCTCCGTTTAGGAGAAGGAGGAGGAGGAGCGTTAAGCTCCACCGCTGAGTCTGTGTCCAAGAAATCCTCATACGAATCCTCTTGGACACTCGGCCTACGCCGCTTCCGAGACACGGGCGATTTGGAAGTCAAGATGTGGCTTTCCAACCGTGCAAAGCGAGCCTCCCAATCTGGAGGCACAGGCACATCAGGCACTGCGTCCTCGTCCGGGTCGGAGAGGATATGCGCCCGGGGCTGTGTCGATGGCCCTGCCGACAACACAGGTGAGGAGTCGTACTCGTCGTCCACTCCACTCGGAAGACGCCCCTCGGCTGCTGCTGCACCGCGCTTACTCCGCTTCGTGGCCATCAGGAACTGTAAACAAAGATTTTTGGTCAGTCCTGGTATATATATTTGTCACAATTTGGTTGTTTCAAACTCAATTGGACATCTGGTGGTGTTAGAGAACGTGTTTATACCGTTATAACACAGGCATAATAAGCTAAATTTGTGTGTGGATTGTGGGTCAAACCCAAATCTTTACGCGGGGTCGGGACCAGTGTATCGGCCCGCCCATCCCTCTGTTCCGCACACTTCTCCCACCTGTGACTACTACGTCAACAAGTTGGAGAAAATGCCATCTCCAACATTACTCTCTATTAGAGTACGAGAGAATTTCCACATGAGATAGGGCGAAACCCACATCACTACCCATAGTCACACGGTGACCCGGGTGTTGACAGAACCGCTAATGACCGGTTTGGTTCCTTCGAGAAACCTACTCGAGTGTTCTATCCTTGGTTGTTTATAACCAAATAACTCGTCCAAATTGGACCAACGAAAGTCTAAACTTTCCATATTGATGCTCTAATGCATCATAATTAAGCTAACCACAGTTTTTATTATACTTACTGCGTATTTGCTTGTATGTAGACTAATTTTGCCGGAGCAACCCAACGACACGTTATCCAGTCGTGAGTTGTATATGCTAATTGCTGGTACCGGACGTGCTTACCTCTCCCTAGCCTGAGGCTAGCCTGAGGCTGTTTACCGAGGTAAAATATATATATATATATATAGTAGTGTAGTAGTCTGCACTGACCTCTCAGGCAAGGAGCCGCATAGACAGGTAGGTGTGGGTAGTGTGTTGATATCAGGGAGCCTAGGTGGTGTAATGGTTAGCACACTGGCCCAGAATGCAAAGAGATGTGGGTTCGAGTCCCGCTCTAGGCGCAATAATTCCCATTTTCATCATCCCCCCATGACACTGGTTGCCGTGACCATGATCCTGTACAAGCTATGCGCTGTATAGTTGTTGAACCTACCCTGTGTATGTAAGTG
This sequence comes from Branchipolynoe longqiensis, assembly GCA_030323885.1. Classification (NCBI taxonomy): domain Eukaryota; kingdom Metazoa; phylum Annelida; class Polychaeta; order Phyllodocida; family Polynoidae; genus Branchipolynoe; species Branchipolynoe longqiensis. The sequence continues at coordinate 18,497,636 of CM059197.1, forward strand.
CGTTGCATTGCCTGTATGTATGTAATTGTAAGCATTAAAAGACTTACAATTCCAGGGGGACGAGTGTAGTAGTCTGCACTGACCTCTCAGGCAAGGAGCCGCATAGACAGGTAGGTGTGGGTAGTGTGTTGATATCAGGGAGCCTAGGTGGTGTAATGGTTAGCACACTGGCCCAGAATGCAAAGAGATGTGGGTTCGAGTCCCGCTCTAGGCGCAATAATTCCCATTTTCATCACCCCCCCCCCCATGACAATAGTTTACCTACAAAATGAATAAGAGGAAGACATGTTAGTGGGTTAGAGTGTATTTTCTCTGGCGAGAGGAACAATATGCCCCTTGCCTAAAAAGAAACATTTCTTAGCGTTAAGTGAGTAGGAGTGAACAGGTGAGCAGTGGCGCCACCGTCGGAGTTGAATGCTGAGCAGTAGATGAGTAGTCGGAGGCTCAACCCCCCGATTACTGGTGGGTGGGTGTTAGGATAGTATAGAATTCTGGGTTATTATACTCGTATAATCTTATACAGCATATTTTTTTAATGGAGGGGTTGACAGTCAATGCTTGATTGTTATTGACCTATGAAGTAGGATATCTATTAACTACATGAAGGTGTGAGGAGATAATACCAATATAGGATTTCCGCCACCAACCTGCCCTCTGACGTCAGTGGCAGGAACTATTGTACAGGATGCAGCATGTTCTGAGGAATTGGTCTTATAGAGGATTTCCACCACCAACTTGCGCTCCAATGGCAGCTACTGTTGTGGATAGCAGATATGCAGAAACAGGTATACTAATAGCATTAGTAATACTATGCTAGTTTCTATCGAGAGCAGCGAAGTGTAGATGTTTTCTTCAAAGTATAAGATGCTGACTGGAAGTGGTATGTGCTGTTGTTGAAGATTTATACTGCCTATTATGGATAAGTCTGAATAGACTTGTTTTCACCATTAGACAGTTTGTCGATAGAAAGCCCGAGCCTACACTTTTACCGACCCAAGGGATTTTTAACCTCCCACACCACATAGACATGGTATGAGAGCAACTGGCCTTTGATGACGCTGTAAGTTATACACAGTGGTGGAAATCCAAATTGGCAGAGGTGGGGGGCATGGGGAATCAAACCACCAACCTTCAGATTAGGAGTCTGACCTAGAAAAAAGTGAGACACTCTAACCACTCCGCCACAGAGAACACCACGTGTGCTTCATGGAAGTGTGTTCATTGGAGTTTTACCTCCTAGTAACATATATGGTCATATCAGGACGGGCACCGTCTTGAGACAGTGGGCACTCATGGCGACTTTATAGTGCTGCCGCGGGCACCATGACCCAATATCCCACTCGGTCACATTAATCTGGTACTAAACAAACCAGTCATTGCCGTATCCTACTATAGTACTAATGCCAAGCGACAAATATCAAATTTGTATGTCATTGGTTTGACTCGGCCGGGATTCGAACTCTTCACCTTCCGCCAGGTAAGCTTGCGCTCTTCCGATTAGGCCACCGGGGAAATTAATTAAGGTTAGATTGTTGTTGGCTGCCATATTGTGATTGGGTTTCTGATGGGGAGCGGGACGTAGCTCAGGCGGTACAGTGTCCGTCCACCTGTGAAGGTATTGTCTTCCGATCGATCCTGCTCAGTGGACCCATTTTTAGTTTGGGCTATTTTCTATTCCAACCAGTGGTCTACAACTGGTTCATCAAAGGCTGTGGTATGTGCTCTCCTGTCTGAGGGAAAGTGCATTTAAAAGACCCCTTCCTGCTTATCGGAAAGAGTAGCATATGTGGCGGTAGAGGGTTTCCTCCAAATAAATATGTCAGAATGACCATATGTTTGATGTCCAATAGCCAATGATATTAAAATCAATGTGCTGTAGAGCCGTCGTTAAATAAAACAAGCTTGACTTTTTTTTAGGGCCGAGGAGGTTTGTTTGGGTGAGGATGGTAGTTGTGTAGACCTACAGAAGTGCTGAAGTACAGTAGGGTTTGCATGTTGGGGCTTTAGGTCCTAACATCATTTCAGGTAATAGCAGAGTTCAAGGGGGTGTTGAGGTGATATAAGGCATGTTGTGTGAGGGTGACAAATCCATGCCCGTGAAATTTGTGTTTGTGTAGCGTGAGTGTCTTTGGGGGTAAGGACCATGAGGAATGTGAGGAGATTTACACCCGTGCAACATCTAAGGACATATCAGAACGTGTACCAGCATGTGGTAGTGCGCACTCACGACGACTTTATAGCGCTGCACCCCTGGAGGCTTAGCACTGACACAACTAGCATGATACCCCAATCAGTCACATCATCCTTACACTGAATCAACCAGTCCTTGCCCTATCCCACCAACTCCAAGTACCAGCCAGAACTACAGCAGGTATCACATCTCTGAGTGGTTGCCCTGACTCGGTGCACCATTGATCACACAGTTAAAACCCATGTCCTGTCATAAAGGAAGCGGACAGTCTAACCACCGGGCCATTCACACTGATTGACAAGAAATGGGGCATCATAGCAACGGAAACCAGAGGTTATGTGGTCTACATGAGGTTAGAATGTTAATCACCCCACAGTCCAAAATTTGTTTCTTTGTTGGTCTTTTACGTCCTAGAAACATTTAAGGTCGTATAACCGTCCAAACACATTCTCCGCCTCCTCCCAGTCTCCCTCAACTTATAGGCTTCATGTATTACCTAGTTGTGCTGAATCCTCCTTTTATTTGAGGCTGTAGTCTTTGTACAGTAGACAACAGCTGACCCCCCCCCCCCCCCCCGCCCCGCACACACACAGGGGCGCGCCCTGATCACACCTGTACACACATTATTATACACACGCACCCTATTGCACCCACTCCACAAAGTGAGGGTCACCATGAGAGTTGTACACACCGATAATTCACTGGGAAGGACCCACGAGTGCTTACTGCCCACACCTCGGCACCTAGTCATGGTGGCCAGCGCTCAGGTGAACAGGTGCCAAAATGGTACATATCTATATTAAATATAATACATAGTAGTATATATGCAAATATTTTCAGTGCGCGATTGACAGTACCTCACGATACTGGTAGGGTAGAGTGGTGGCGGCACCTGGATCAACTGATAAAAAGGGATCACCCATAAAGTAGTACACAGCATATGGGTGATACTATAGGGAATATTCACTTTTGTGCCTTTATACTCACATAATCCGTATACATCATGTATATATCATTATATATATATTATATATACAATATATGCAAATACTATATACATGTACATGATATAATATAAATATATATATACATTGCAATATACAATATATAATATACATACTATATGATATATAGCGAATTATCCGAGTATAAAGATATGAAAGGAATTATTTGCATATATAAAATCCTCCACCAGACCCAATGCGTATACTGGTGGCGCCACCTTCAGCCCACCTCTCCACTGTCTGCTGCAGATCTCAGAGTCTGTTAGTCGCTGGTTGGTTGATTGGTTGGTTGGGAGGGAATTGGGAACGGGAGGGAGCAGGGTCAAGAGTGAAGGGAAACTAATACAAAATAAAAATTTTAACCGGCCGCCCGACCCTGACTTTTATTTCACAAGTACAATCGCTAACTTTTGTTTTTATTTGGCCTCTCATCGTTTTCTCAGTGCATGGGTTGTGATATGAATATTAATAGCAACGGTACTCATAATATTTTGTTATTCTATATCGCCGATGTCTTATTATATATTGGAATATAATATATGTAGATGTATTATATTACAACTTTATTATATATATTATTCACATACTTATATTTGATATATTATGCACTATATTATACACGTTATGTTATTATGTGTATTATATATATTATTCACAGACTTATATTTGGTATATCATGCATGATATTATACATGTTATGTTATTATGTGTATTATATATATTATTCACATACTCATATTTGATTTATCATGCACAATATTATACATGCTATGTTATTATGTGTATTATATATATTATTCACAGACTCATATTTGATATATCATGCACTATATTATACATATTATGTTATTATGTGTATTATATATTATTCACAGACTCATATTTGATATATCATGCACTATATTATACATGTTATGTTATTATGTGTATTATATATATTATTCACAGACTTATATTTGGTATATCATGTACGATATTATACATGTTATGTTATTATGTGTATTATATATATTATTCACAGACTTATATTTGGTATATCATGCACGATATTATACATGTTATGTCATTATGTGTATTATATATATTAATCACATACTCATATTTGATATATCATGCACTATATTATACATGTTATGTTATTATGTGTATTATATATATTATTCACAGACTTATATTTGGTATATCATGCACAATATTATACATGTTATGTTATTATGTGTATTATATATATTATTCACAGACTCATATTTGGTATATCATGCACGATATTATACATGTTATGTTATTATGTGTATTATATATGTAGACCACGCTAAGGATGACACAAGAACGGGTGTGGATAATACAGTTTATTACTACCACTCTGAATACCGTATCTGGCTGGCATAACCGCCAATGGCGCACAGCGCCCCCAGCCAACTAATAACTCGACAAGGTCGAAGCGACTCGCATGTCAACCAGAATCCGCTCAGACTTATATTTGGTATATCATGCACGATATTATACATGTTATGTTATTATGTGTATTATATATATTATATTCCGAATGTCAGGTATAACCTTTCACTACAACTGACACCGAGCGCGGTGACCGAATCGGTAGACTGCAGGCCTCCCATGCGGGAGATCGGGAGTTCAATTCCCACTCCAGTCAAACCAATAACTTACTAAATGTATACTTGTCGCTTCCTAGCTTGGCGCTTGGAATTATTAGGATAGGGCAAGGACTGGTAGGCTCAGTGTCCGGATAATGTGACGGATTGGGATATCAGGTCAGGGTGCTGGCGGCTATGGTTTCCCAATGGGGCAGCACTATAAAGTCGTCATGAGTGTGCACTGTCACAAGTCGGTACTCGTCCTGAAATGACCTTAGATGTTGCTAGGATGTAAAACAACAACAAACACACGTAAGGGGTGTTAGCAAGTTAGGGGATTTCTTTTCCAAACTGATCTGGAAATATGAGAATCCGTCTGGATTAATCGTCAGGCGTCAGGTGATGGTGGGTTCTTCATTTATACCTAATCAGCTGCCATTGCGTTGTGTTAAAGAAAAGAAAAACTGTTCATATAAAGCTGATCAAACAGCATTGAGAAACTCCCCGTCGTGTTCTTAGAATATTTTAAACTTCATTTTTGCGAAAAACTACTGCTTAGGGTAGTCTGCACTGACCTAGTCTAATGGTCCGGACACTAGCCCCGTAATGGCAAGAAGTGCGGGTTCGAATCCAGCTATAGGCGAAACGATAGTTCCTAGGATGGTTGGCAATGGCAGAATTTTAGGTTCGATTCACGGGCAACTATCCACATACACAACTGGGTGTGGGTAGACTGATTGCACCAGGCAGCTTAGACAGCCTAACGGTTAGGATACTCGCTCTGCAATGGCACATATTAGTTTGAGTCCCGCTCCAGGCATAGCATTCCATTTGTTTGAAGATATATTCACTATATTACCAAGAGACTGGGGAAAGATTTGAAACTGCTTGAATTTGATTACATTTAAAGTGAAACACTTACTAGAATTGATCCTACATATCCAAGTTAAATGCTTGTGCAGTTACGTGTTGCTACATGGAAGGGGCTACTAATTAACCGAATAGAACCTATTCCTGCTAAATCCGATAATGTCCATCATTTCAATGTGCATTCCGAAAGTAATTTAGCACACTTCAAATATATCCAAAGTTGGGCTCTTTAAAAAAAACTCTTTTCATATACAAATTACCTTTAACTAAATTATGATCGATTATAATGATCAACCTATATTTATCTAGAACATATGGCTGAAACTCAAAACCATCAGACTGCTACGTTAACCCAGGCTATTGCTGATGTATATAGGTTGGCATTCCCCTGGGGAGGGGAGCGGGTGGCTGGGGTGGAGGTGGGGTAGGTGATTGAATGACTAACAAGGCATGAGAAATGGTATGTAGTTACATATATGGGCACAATATATATGGAGACTTTATTACGATAGTAATATGGAGGAAGACAGAATAGAGAAAAAACCATAGTGACTGGGATGATAGACAGTAAACGCCATAGAGGGTAACCTCAAACTCAATGGTTTGACTGTGTAAGGCAGCTCACTGACATACGAAGGATCCCCGTCCTAATTCAACAGGTATGGGATCATGAACGCTGTCGATGAACAGTCATAAATATTCCTGATAGGACAAGGAAATCCTTACTGTCCGAGCACCAATACTGTAGAGAGCTAGAAATGCACAGGCACTGGGATATCATCGCAGCAGGGTTCTTTTCATTGGTTTGAGGTATAAGCTTTGATGATTGGCTACAGGTTTGTTAATAAAATACCAAAATAGTTGGAACATTGATACGTTGTCCACACAAGGCAGGGAGGGGTCCACCGATCAGAGCAGTCACTTAGAGAGGTAGTACTGTACATATCTTTTTACTGAGATCTAGACATAAAAAAACTAAGAATGAAACTGGCATGTATATACCACTTGCCTAACTCCAACTGAACAGACCCTACATTAACACTTTTGCTGGAAACGCCTATGCTGGAAACTCGTCTTTGGCAAACTGCCTCCCAGGCTTTCTGGCCATCAAGGAATGCCAACAGCAAAAGCTCTTGGACTTTTCGTCCGATGGCGAGGAGCACTACAACTCCCCATTCAGTATGGGTGAGTTGAGGTGTTCTTCGGAAAGCTTGCATGACAAAGCAGTTGGACCTGATGGAATTCATTATCAATTTTTGAAACAACTCCCCGAACCTGCTCTGAGACTGTTGCTTCAACTCTTCAACAACATCTGGGAGTCAGGTCTTGTTCCCGCCTCTTGGAAGGAGGCAACAGTAATACCGATTTCCAAACCTGGTAAAGACCAGAGTGAAGCCAACAACGATCGTCCCATAGCCCTCATAAGCTGCATCTGTAAAACCATGGAGCGCATAGTAAACAACCGCCTCGTCTGGCCACTGGAGTCAAGACACCACCTGACCAACCTTCAATTTGGCTTCAGATGGGGCTGCAGCACCCTCGACCATTTGGTGCGCATGAAGACCTTCATAAGAGATGCTTTCCTTAAGAAGGAGCACATTGTGGCTGTCTTTTTCGACCTCGAAAAAGCCTATGACACAACATGGCAGCATGGCATCATGGAAGATCTCCCACCAATTTTCAGCAGGAACTTTCTAGCCTTCAGGCATTTCCACGTCCATGTAAAGACTACATATTCCAGCCTACACTCATAGGAACTAGGAGTACCTCAAGGCAGCATTTTCAGGGTCAAGGTCAATGGTATTGCTGCTGCTGCTGTAAAGTGGGGGGTCTCCTGTAGTCTTTTCATGGATGACTTTGTTTTATATTACAGCGGTGCTAACATGAATGTCATAGAGAGACAGCTACAGCTAAGCATAAATGGGATCCATCGATGGTCAGTTCTGAATGGATTCAAATTTTCCAAGACCAAAACAGTCTGCATGCACTTCTGCCTGCTGCGTAGAATGCATATGGAACCGGAGCTGACCCTTGATGGAGATCCCATTAAAGTCGTTGAGAAAACCAAATTTCTCAGCCTCATTCTCGACGCAAAACTGTCTTTCGTGCCACATATAAAGTACCTGAAAACAAGATGCCTGAAAGCACTAGATATTATGAGGGTGCTGTCCAGCTCAGAGTGGGGAGCGGACAGAGATGCTCTGCTCTCTGTGTACAGAACCTTGGTTCGGTCACAAGTGGATTATGGCAGCATAGTATACAGTTCCGCAAGGACATCATATATTGGGCTGCTAGACACGATCCACCACCAGGGACTGCGCCTGGGCCTTCGGGCCTTCCACACCTCACCGGTTCAGAGCCTCTACGTCGAAGCCAATGAACCATCACTTAGCAAAGGAGAATGAAACTGGCCATGCAATATGTAGTCAAGATAAAAACTACTGCATTGAATCCTGCACACAATTGTCTATTTGAGCAACATGACGAATACAGGTATGAAGCCAGGTCAAATTACATCCGGCCACTTAGGCTCCAAATGAAACCTCATTTTGAGGCCTTGGGCATGGATTTGGACATGTTGGAGGATGCCAAAGTCCCAGAACATCCCCTGTGGTCGTTGAGGAAGCCATCGGTTATCCTCTGACTCACGGAACTGAGCAAGTCTGGGCCACATCCACTCGAGTACCAAGGACTGCATGCAGAGATTCAAGGCCAGTTTGCAGACCACCTCTCCATATACACTAATGGTTCGAAAGACCAAAGCCGGGTAGCTGCTGCGGCAGTCTGGCGGATGCTTGACCGATCAGAGCTCGATTTTCACTGCAGAAGCCCAAGCACTCCTTCTCGCGTTGGAGTGTATCAAGGTATCCAACCACACTAACTATGTTATATACAATGATTCGTTCTCTTGTCTCCTGGCTGTTGCTGGACTGAAAACGAATCACCCTATTCTAGCAATAGTCATTTATAAAATGAACCAACTGACAACGGATGGGTATGACATCCACCTGTGCTGGGTGCCTGGCCATGCCGGCATACAAGGAAACGAACAAACTGATCGGGCTGCGAAGAAGGCCCTGAACTGTGATCTTGAACTGTGTCTGCTCCCTCACTCTGATCTCAAACCACTAATAGCCACCCACATAAAATCCAAATGGCAACATGAGTGGGATGAAAACATTAATAAACTTAAAGAAATTGAACCATCTGTGGAAAAACCACCGTAGACTCATGCGGGAGGTCGGCAGGACCAAGTGGTCCTTAGCCGCTGACGTATTGGCCACTCGTGGCTTACACATGCTTTTCTGCTCAAGGGGGAACCTCCCCCTGAATGTATTCATTCAGGGGGAGACTCCTCCCCCTGAATGACACTCAAACACATTTTTACTAAGTTGCGTTGATTGTTTGGCCCTGTGCCAACAATTCTACACTGCAGACAGTATGCATGACCTTTTTATTAAAGTAAAAAAAGAAAACATTTTAGCCTTTTTGAGGGTAGCTGGACTGTACCACCTCATATAGTTTACTAAATAAATTCTATCAATTATTAATACAACTTTTCTTTTCTATTGGAATTTGTTTCCCTTGACCACAAATATATGATTGTGAGCTTTCTAATTTAATGAGTGTCTATTGCCACATAATTGATTGTCTGCATTTACATGTAAAAGCGATGGTTTGAACAAAAAACCAAACATTTCTCGCCGTGAATATGGCCTATGCTGCCAACACGGCGCAAAGCAACCACCAATCAATCAATCAATCAACATTAAAACTTACTATATCTTTACTAAATGAATACAGAAGATAATTTCTGCTTACATTCTAAATACCGTGTAAATACTCTCTCAATAATATTAATCTAGTCATATGAGACTACTGTTGTGATATCGCTATGGAACTTGTGGGGTACAGAATTTCACCGTGTTATATGTTGCAAATTGTGTATTCAACAGTTAGTGTATACCTTACTCTATATACCCTTTTTGTGTAAATAATCTTGAATTGAAAAATGGCTGGAAGACCAGTGCTTCGGCACTGACAAAAGACTTATTCCGCAGAATAAACATATTTACCTATAAAAGAAAAGGTTATATAAAATCATGATCGAATAGGTGCATAGATTATAAATTGGATGAATATATTTAGATTTAAGCATCATTACTAAATTGTACATGTTGCCGGAAACATGCATAATTCAAAATTCCTGACTACGGGCTTGATATGTCGATTACCATAGATACCGTTCGGATCATGCGTAGCTATGGTCCGTGTTAACTTCCGGTAAGGAATTCTAAGCACAGTTCAGTTCCTACCTGGCCACTGTCGTTGACGGAGGGTTGAAGCAGTAGAGACAAATTTCATAGTGGATTACGATGCCGAAAATGCCTAAGGTCAGAAGTGTAGTCGGAAAATATTCAAGGGCGTTATTGAGATCTATGGAGTCATCTGGATGTGGTTCTGACGGCGGAATACAGGACGATCTGCATGTGAGTCGTGTGTTGTCAAATACGCGACTGCAAATGGCGGATCTAGGTTCCATGGACCCTGTACCGTCGACTTCAAATGCCAATGATCACCCGTCTCTGGACGATATAGCCAAGTTGTTGGATGTAAAACTGAAGTCTGCACAAGAGCCATTGTTAGAGCGTATTCGAGGTCTGGAGACTTCTAGGCACAATGGAGGACTACATACGGATCAGTCGGACGTGCCGCATGAATCGAATGATGACGTCACTGGACGGTCATTGGAAACGGTTATGCGCAGTTCAAGTCGACATGGGATTCGGCAAACGGAATCGTGTAGTAACAGGAATGTCATAACCAAGGCTAAAGGTAACGTGTGCCATTCTCCTTGTTCTGGTCGTGCATGTAAACGTAATGTGTCAGATGTTGATGAGGGATCGGACAGTGAGGACTCAGTAATGCGAGAGTTGATACGGTATGCTGGTAAGAAGGTAAAGCGTAAACACACTGTTAAACTGCTTCCTCATAAATACGTAATCAGACGTGAGAAGAAGGGAAAAGTACAACAAGGGGAGGCTACATGGTTCGAGTACTTGGCGGCCATACGTCGAATGGTAAAACGTGGTGATGTGCCTGCTTCATGGGATCGCCATTTAGATGATCATATCGATACCATTTTGGACATGGCCCAAAATTACTCGTGGCATACATGTCTGACGTATAGTGAGAAGATCTTCAATATGGTGGCCGACAAGAGACTACCAGGTGGTTGGGAGGATCAGGGTAAGATAATAGAAGTCAGAAGGGATATTTGTGGACTAGCTAGACGGGTCGACCAAGGCTCGACATCCAATGCATGGTCGACCGCAACCGAATATAAAAAGGGGGTGGATGCGAGACCGTGTATCATATGGAACAGGGGTGGTTCGTGTGGACACACAGGTGACCATGGAGAAGGAAACAGTCAGTTTGTTCACATCTGTGCTTATTGTGCTTTTAAGTTACGCAAGAAGCATTCGCACAAAGAGGTGGATTGCAAGACGAAGCAACATGCCAAGGAAATGGTCGTAGAGGATTCTTCAGCACGTGCAAAGAATTTTTAGAGTGCAGTCGGCCGGTGACTGCTACTACACATGAGACAGTGCGTATGGAAGCGGATGTGAGATTGTCGCGGTTCGTACCCGAGACTACAGATGTCGCCACAGACGATGATGCGTCAATTAACCCAGTCGGCATTGGTCAAAATAAGGTCGGTGCGGTTGATTTGTTGGTGGCGTGTCGGCCTCCGTGTGTATCGATTCCCTCTGTCGTCCCTGTTTCCTCGTTTATCTCTGATACAATTATGCCTGGTAGCACCCGCATACAGTGCAATATTAGTTCTGTAGGCTCTCAGGAACCCCTTCACTGTCACCCGTTAAACAAAGCTAGTGGGGGATCGTCAGTTCTGCCTAAAAGACAACGGGCGCCATCTAAATATTTATTTAAGAATTATAAATTCAAGCGTGGCCCGCCAGTCAGGGCCACTGATCGTTTTCAGGATGTTAATTGTCAAGGTTTTAGGTATGCGTTGAACTGTACTAGCTTAGTAAAAAAGGCACGGTATGCGTGGTGTAAGCCATCAAGGCAGTGTTTAGTTGCCAATGATAACGTTAACACAAAAAAGTATTATGTCGATACACATACGGTAGGTACGACGTCACATCAATCACCACTGACAGTAACTTCGCCACCGTCTGGGTTCGACCAAGACAATGATTATGATAGCGAACAGGCTATGGTGACGTCTACCTGCTCTCTGTGTTTCAATATGTCTGAGTCGACGGCCTCAAATAATGGACTGGTACTCATGGACAGATTCGGTAATTGCCTGTCGGCTGACTCGAATATTGACTATTTGGACTGTATCTCAGTTTGTAAAAAATGCATACGCCTCTATATGCGACCTGGAGTTAGTCCGGCCACTAACTTAATTAATGCTCCTTCTGGCACCCTTTCTCAATCTTCTGTTTCTAAGTTGCCGGGTACTGCGTTACAGGTTCCTGTTGTTGCTGTTCATTCTGGTAACAAAAAGGTTGGGAAAGGGTGTCCCTCTATTACTATTTCGGATGTTAGGAATCCGGTTTGTGTTCCTAGTAACACTGACCTTGACAAGGTTGTACTTGTCAGGAGTTCCGAGTTGAGCTCACCCCTCTTTATGGTTGATCAAATGGGACGAAACAATGGTAGGGTCGTCCCAGGTTCTTCTGAACTTGAAATAGTTGGTGGTCCTCCGCCTGTTAATGTTGATATGCCTAGTCTGTCACCGTTAAACTTTGAAGTTGATTTGCATGTTGCTAGTTATGATGATGTCGATGTTCTTAATGATATGGTTGATACACAAGTGTATGATGATAACGTCTCAAATTTTTGTGATAAATCACCCCTAGATTGTAGAGTCGCAGTCTTACGTTTGTGGCCTAATATAAATGCTACGTGTGACCTCGGTTTGAATTATTCAGACATTTATATGAAAGTTAGATCTACGGGCCTCCCGAATTATTTATCGGCTAAATTGCCGATTCCGTCGGGATTACGTATTGCTAACTGGAAAACTTTGTTGTTGGGATACGAAGATATAGAAATAATATCATTTCTGGAGTTTGGTTGGCCGGCCAACTTTACTGGTTCGTTTATTCCAACTCCAACTATGATTAACCATGCTCGTTCTAAGGAAGATTTGTTTTGGATTGATAATTATGTGCGTACTGAATTGCTTCACGGAGCGTTGCTGGGTCCATTTAATGAGCCCCCATTTTATCCATGGGCACAAATTAGTCCCATTATGACCCGCCCCAAGAAAAATACTGATGAACGGAGAATAATAGTTGATCTTAGTTACCCGAAGGGGCGCGGTGTCAATGCCGGTATTAATAAAGGGTTCTATCAGGGTAAGCCTTATAAATATCACCTTCCAACCATTATGTCATTAGCTAAACAAATCACGAAACTGGGGGACGAATGTTTTATGTGGTCAATTGATCTTGCTAGGGCGTACAGGCAATTAAGAACCTGCCCCTTAAGTGTGCCTCTTTTTGGGATTAAGGTTGATAATAAATATTATTTTGATATAGCTCCGCCTTTTGGCTGTCGTACATCGAGTATGGCTTGTGCACGAACTACGGCGGCAGTGGTATATCTAATGACTAAAATGGGATTTTTTACACTATGCTTTTTAGACGATTTTGTGGGGGTGGAAAATTCTTTGGAAAAAGCACAAGAGGCGTATGATTACGTTTTTAAGTTGACTGCATGTTTAGGCCTAAATTTAGCAATACGTAAATGTACTCCTCCGACTCAAAAGCTCATCTGGTTAGGCTATGAAATCGATTCAAAAAACTTATGTGTCCGTATACCTGACATCAAATTGCTAGACATATTGATAGAATGTAAAAAATGGGTAGTTGGTAGGGAAGTTACTCGAAAAAATGTACAGCGGTTAGTTGGGCGGTTACAATTTATTTCAAAATGTGTGATGTCTGCACGCATTTTTATGAACCGAATTTTAGATTTTCTTCGAGGAACGCCATTCATAGGAAAAGTCAGAGTAACGGATGTTTTAGTAAGGGATGTAGCTTGGTTTTTGCGTTTTTCAGAAGGCCATAATAGGTTGGTTTTGTTGCAACACCTACCTAATAAAATATGGGTCATTGAGTGCGATTCTTCATTGCTCGGTGGGGGTGCATTCAGTCCGACGCATTATTATTCGGAATTGTATACAGCGAAATTTCTTGATAATGGTTTTCACATTGCGCAATTGGAGGCCGTAAATTTAGTGGTGGCATTAAAAAACCTTTCCCCCCCTGACCCTCATAATTATCAAATTATCATTAATACTGATAATGCTGCTTCCCAACAGGTGCTGTCTACTGGTGCTGGAAAGGATCCTGTCTTATGCGCCTGTGCCCGCGAGATCTGGAAGTTTGCTGCCACGTTTACTTGTGTGGTACAGGTTGTTCATAAGCCGGGAAAGGATCTAGTACTAGCAGATGCTCTAAGTAGGTTGTGTTTTGATAGTAGGTTTAAATTAATTGCTGACGAATTATGTCAGGCTAAATTGTTGACTAAAATACATGTTTCATATGATGGGCAGGTGTTAGACGTCTCGTTATAGTGCCTGCCTGCATGTTGATAATGTTGTTTATATGCCTTTATCAACTTGCAGAAAATAGACGGGCTTTAGTACAGAGGATAGGTGTGTACTTCGCGGCAGGACTAGCAGAAGGGACATGGAGAAATAAAAGGGTACAATTTAGGGAGTATCTAATGTTTTGTAATAATATTGGAGACAATCCTAAGAAACCCAAACTAAAGACGGTAATGGTATATGCTTTATATTTAAATGATAAATTAAAAACTGAAGGAGCTGTAAAAAATTATATGAGTGGGGCAAGGACTTGGATAAGATTGATGAAAGGAAGTACTGAATCACTTGACTGTTATGCTATGACATTAATTAATGCTGGAATAGGTAAATTAAAAAATAATGCTGTAAATAGAGCTTATCCATTGAAAATTAAGCATATTAAAATGATGATCATAAAATTTAAAAAGATTAAAGATGATGGACTTGTGTTAATTGTTGCATTACTAATAGGTTATCTATGTTTATTAAGACAGTCTAATTTATTTTATTCCGAGGTATCTGGAGATAGCGGTCACATGTTGCTCAGAAGGGACATCAAGGCACACGAAACACACCTAACAATAACAGTTAGGAGCACTAAAACGACACACCGTCCTGAAGATGTGTTCAGCATTGAGCTACCAAAAGGGGCAAGTTCCAACTTCTGCCCAGTGCGTGCTTGGTCGAAATACATCCGACTGACTCCGGTACATAAGGCCGCCCCAGCTTTCGTCCTGAACAATGGGGAGCCGCTGACTGCCATAGTGTTTAAAAAATGTATGCACGCTGCATTGAAATCTTGTGGACTTCCCTGGTGGCCATTGGTGACGTGTCATAGTCTTCGGCGAGGGGGAGCCCAGGAGTATGCACGAATCGGAATGCCTGTAGAGTGCATAAAGGCACTTGGGAGATGGAAATCCGATAGTGTATTTGACTATGTAAATAAACACGTATTGAGTTAGGAATCATCATCTCCCCTGTCCCAAATTTGGCTGAGAGATGATGATCCCAGTGTGCAATGTAACGAATGTTGCTGTGTGAAGTGATAGTGCGAATGTGGTTGAGTGTGCCAGATGTGAGCTGATGAAGTGACCGTGATCTGTTGTAGCTGTGTCGTCATGTCTTCTGTTTCCAGTTTTATTACAGAAATGAATAGAGAATGCTCAGAAGTATATCTTATAGTAGTATGATAGTACAATCACGGATTGGCCTGCATATAAGTAACTGAATTATGAATTAGTACTTGAACTTGACCCCGATAAGACCTGCACATAAGTAATGAATAGTAAATTAGAAAAAATGTCAGAGGTTGTACTACCTGCTGAAATAGAATAATTAAAGCTAATTATCGCAATTGTATTATTGAGAAAAGCTGATAAATAATGTTTTAACAAAGGTGTAGTCCAAAAAAGGCTGCTGTAAAATTTATTAAGCTCAAATAATAAATTTATTAGCCCAAAAAAGTTATTATCTGTGTCTGGTTTTGAATTGTACATGTTGCCGGAAACATGCATAATTCAAAATTCCTGACTACGGGCTTGATATGTCGATTACCATAGATACCGTTCGGATCATGCGTAGCTATGGTCCGTGTTAACTTCCGGTAAGGAAGTCTAAGCACAGTTCAGTTCCTACCTGGCCACTGTCGTTGACGGAGGGTTGAAGCAGTAGAGACAAATTTCACCATCCCACCCACCCATCAGCCTGTTTTGTACTCGTACCTGAGAGCTGAGAGATGATGATCCCAGTGTGCAATGTAACGAATGTTGCTGTATGAAGTGATAGTGCGAATGTGGTTGAGTGTGCCAGATGTGAGCTGATGAAGTGACCGTGATCTGTTGTAGCTGTGTCGTCATGTCTTCTGTTTCCAGTTTTATTACAGAAATGAACAGAGAATGCTCAGAAGTATATCTTATAGTAGTATGATAGTACAATCACGGATTGGCCTGCATATAAGTAACTGAATTATGAATTAGTACTTGAACTTGACCCCGATAAGACCTGCACATAAGTAATGAATAGTAAATTAGAAAAAATGTCAGAGGTTGTACTACCTGCTGAAATAGAATAATTAAAGCTAATTATCTCAATTGTATTATTGAGAAAAGCTGATAAATAATGTTTTAACAAAGGTGTAGTCCAAAAAAGGCTGCTGTAAAATTTATTAAGCTCAAATAATAAATTTATTAGCCCAAAAAAGTTATTATCTGTGTCTGGTTTTGAATTATATCTACACAATGACTGAAGTGCTACTGTACAAGTCACTCACAGCCTTCCATCATACTGACTTACTGGCTTCGGTTCGCTCCACTGGGTCAGCTTGACACATTTAGGGGGCTGTGTAACCCAACTGATCAGGTTGGCCTTGGATTCGAATTTCTTGAATGGTTCAGTAAATTATGCTACTCAGGAACAACAAACCGATAGAGGAAACTAAGATATTAGAGAGCGTGCCAGCGTTGAAAACAAGCACCCTGACAGGAGCTTATACGTTATGGGCAGAGTAAATACCTCGTCAATTTAAAAAAAAAAAAAATGTTATTCTTGATGAAGTAGAATTTGAAATATTTTAAGGATTGTGTTATCTAATTGGCCACACCAAAAAAAACCATGATATCACATTGATATAAGTTTGATTAGACGTAGCAAGTTACTGCGCATTGCAATTGGAAGGAATCTTTTATTATCAGAAAAATAGATTGGCTTAGATGTATGGCTATTAATAGTATTATATATATGTGTGTGAGTTATAATGTATTATACCAGTATAAATGTCGGAAAGGAATTACCTGTTATTTATCCTCCTGCAGACCCAACACATGTACAGGTGGCGCCACCCTTGGCCAACCTCGCCTCCCCCTGCGTCTGTCGCAGCGCATATATATATATGTACATATATATATATATATACCTATATATATACCTATATATACATATACATATATATATATATACAAATACATATATATACATATATATAAAGAGTTGGCCGCTGGTAAACAGAATAACAAGAGACTGAAGTGGTTGAGAAGAGTATATATTCTGTCGATCTGACCATCCGATCAGGTCTGGATCGGATATGACCATCCGAGCAGGTCTGGAGCCGGTAGTGACCAGACACAGCTGGTATCAGGGTGGCTAGGAGCCACTTTCACAGGTGGCACCATAGTGGCAGAAGCAGGAACTAACTCCTATGACAGTAGGATAGTAGGTAATAACTAATATATATAAGAGAACTGATAAGTGGTAGTGTCCTTGTTTATATTCCCATAATAGATTATAGAGCACATATATATATATATATATAGTATAGTTATACGAGTCTTACCTTGGTACAGATGATGGATAACTGTTGTTTTACCGAGGTATAAGCCTCGGATAGATGTGGGCTAGGGAGAGGTAAGCACGTCCGGTACCAGCAATCTTAACCTACTTATTGAGGATAAAAATGACTTTCAAACAATGGATACTATTACTTTACCGAAAAGGTACACCAACGGAATAGATGTGGCAGGGTGTGGCGGGAGGGCCCTAGCCCACATCTATCCGAGGCTTATACCTCGGTAAAACAACAGTTATCCATCATCTGTACCAAGGTAAGACTCGTATAACTATACTATTTTACCTCGGTAAACAGCCTCAGGCTAGCCTCAGGCTAGGGAGACCTTTACATAATTCATTTTTATCCTTAATATCATTCTTTCTTATTATTATAACATTCTAAATTTTTGTTCTCACCTATTCTTGTTAGTTGGCGAGAAGACGCTTTGCAACGCCGGTAGGCTTTTCTAGTCGTTTATTATAATGTTTTGCAAACGACTTAGCCGTCTTCCAGCCTGCATGCGCTAGTATTCTTTTCACAGAAATACCAAGCACCCGTGCCTTGGAGACCATGGCTCCTCTAGTTGAGTGGGAAGAGTATTTACTCGTATCCACTCCAGCCAATTTCAACACCGTAATTGTCCATCTGGCAAGTGTGTCTCGTGAAATCGCCTTATGTGGCTTTATAAAGCTCACTAATAGTTGTTGTGATGCACGTAAATCCTTTGTCTTGTATATATAAGCCCGTATGGCCGACACAACACATAATTTCCGATCATTCGGAAAACAGTCTAAGTGAACCGTTGATAAAGGGTCACCTAACGTGTTCGATTTAAGCAATTTTTCTAAATCAAACGTAGCTTGTTGCTTGTCTATTTCTAATCCAGTTAAGGATAAAGCAACAATCGTCTGTCCTCTGTGTCCCCGGTTACTAACAATAACAGGACCGCGACCTTAAAACCTAACTGTTTTATATCTAACCACGAGTTGTGAGGCCAAGCCTGAAACAACTTAAATACTATAGAAACATCCCAAAACCGACTATACTTTGGTTTTGGAGGATTCCTTTGATAAATTGAACGAAGTAAATAACAAATAACATGATGTTTTCCAACTGTTTCGCCATCAATTCTAGGTAATATAATTGATAACGCACACCTCGCCGCATTAATCGATCCAAAGGAAAGTCCTTCATCCTCTAGAGAACGAAGAAACCGAGCTACTTGTGAAATCTTTGGATTTGTTGGCTTAACTTTCATTAACAAACAATGTACACCCCATTTCTTTAAATAGGTTGTATACATTTTGACAGTTCCTGGCCTCCAGGCATCCGATACTATCCTATCCTCAGTAATTCTGTCCAATCCAAATTGCTGTAGCTGCTTCCTTAGAAAAGGAATGCCAATAGGGGCGTCGTTGACACGTCGCCGTGAACCACTAGCGGTCCGTGGTGCGTCAGATTCCCGAGTTTTCTTGGGAATCGTATACGATCTTTTGCCAGTTGTGAAACTGCTGGCAGCCAAGGTTGCGTGTCCCAATCGGGCACCACCAGTATCGCATGTGTCCCTTCCAAGCCGATTTTTCTCACTACTCGGCTGATAATGCTAAATGGTGGGAAAATATAAAAATAATTATTTTCCCAGGTAATAGCAAACGCATCTACTTTCCAAGCATCCGGTTCAGGATGCCAAGAAACATAACAGGGTAACTTGTTATTATTTCGTGATGCAAATAAGTCAACTTCAGGTGTACCCCATTTTTCACAAACGAAGTTAAACAAATGTGTAGAGAGAGACCACTCTAAATGGTCATGGAAATTTCTACTTTTATAATCTGCAAGTGTATTTTGTGACCCTGGAATATGCGCTACAGTCAGCCAGACTTGTTGAGCCTGTGCCCAGTTCCAAATCAGTTTAGATAACTGATTGCAAGACTTTGATTTGGTTCCACCCATGTTACGAATATATGCCATGGCAGTAGTATTATCAGTTAGTATTCTAACCTGTGATTTATTTATCTTTACTAAACTACGTAAGCCCAGATAAATAGCACGCAATTCTAGTGCATTAATATAGTCTGATTTTTCATCATCAAGCCATCTACCTCCTGTTGTGACCCCATCTCGATGAGCTCCCCAACCTTCTAACGAAGCATCAGTAGTAATTACTGTATTAGGTTCCGCCATGCGGATTGGATTTGGTGAACTTGCTATATGTTGCAATCCACCATCCAATATCCTGTAACCCTTCTTGCGAAATAAACATCTTTCGCTCAAAATTGCCTTTAGTTCGTGTTAACGCTAAATTTTTATCTATTTCTAGCGACTTAATATGGGCCTTCCCATATAACACAGCAGGTGCATATGAGGTCATTATGCCAATAAGAACAGCAACCTGTCTAATTTTTGGCTTTGATAACTTAATAAGCTGAGTCGCTGTAGTCATAAACTTAATTAGTTTTTGTTCTGTTATCGACACTGTAAGGGACTGTGTATCCAGAATAAACCCTAAACATTTGAGTTGTTTTGTTGGTTTAAACACTGACTTTTGTTGATGTACATAAAACCCCAATTTAGTGAGTAATGCACATAAATCCAAAACTGCATTCACACAACCAATTTGTGTTGATGCTATAATAAAAGAATCATCTATGTATGGAAACATTATATGACCCTTCCTCGCCATTACCGAGAAAACAGGTTTAAGCAATTTAGTAAATAAACGTGGCGCACAAGCTAAGCCATTCGGCATACAGGTAAACTCATAGAGTTGGTTATCCCAAATAAATCGAAGAAATTTTCGGTATTGTTCCATTATGGGAAGCGTATAATATGCATCCTGTAAATCAACACTAGCCATCCACGCATCTGGTGTAATCAGATCCCGTGCCGTATCTAGAGAGAACATTTTAAAATGTCGATATTCCACCCTTTTATTAAGGATTGTTAAATCCAGGATCATTCGAACATCACCATTAGGCTTCGGTCTCGAGAAAATGTTTGAAATAAACTGTCCTGAACAGTGTGTCACTTTTTGTATAATTCCTTTCTCAAAGAATTTATGTACCTGTTTAGTTAGTGCGTCTCGTTCAACTGGTTGAATGTTATATGGAAAAGGTATTATACTTTGTACAGGAATTTGTGTAAAAGGAATTTGAACACCCCTAACTATTTCTATAATTTCTTGGTCACTAGTAATTTTGTGCCACTCAGAAATATGATTACTAATATTACCAGCCACAAAGTTGCTTACAGTTTGTGTGTTTTTAGAGGCTGCAGGGACTTGTAAAGTTTGTGTTTGGACCTCTACTTGGACCCGCCCCTGGGGAAAGGTCTCGACGAGTTGAACCCTCGACCTATTGGCCGTGCGGTGTTGTCGGTCCAGCCTGGGCGAGCGCCCCGGCCCCGAAACCCTTGACCGAAGTTTGAACTCGGTCTGGTTCCTCTGGTGAACCGTCGTGGACGAAAATCCCCTCGTGACTTTTTGAAACGAGGAACTTCCTGTTTCTTCTTGCCATCCATGTTTTTGCCACTCTTGGCTGCAGTCTCTACCTCTTTATAGAGGTATTGTAGTTGACCGCCAAACATCTTGGTATTATCTAAAGGTTTCCCTTTAATCGGCTCTGGAGCAAGATAGAGCGTAAACTCCTTCCCCTCATTATCGGTAACCTTCTTAGAGCGAGCCACTTCTTTGCCAGCATCTGTGCAAACTGACTTGAAGACATTTTCATATCTTCGAAACGACAGGTAATTACCTGCCGCCGCTAGTACTGCAATGCCTTTGTCCATTGTCTTAGCCAAAGACGAGAACTTATTTTCACTCTGCATCCTATTAGCCACAGGAACAATAGCTGTTAGGGTAGCCAACACTGCCTTATGCACTGTGTGCAACACATCCTCAAACTTCTTACGGTCATCCGTCATATTGACATCCCGATCCATCTCTTTAATGATGGAGTTGGGAACACCCTTTATGCCTGTTAACTCATCTCCTAACTTGGAGATAACCTCCGCCGGTTTGAACGTGCGAAAATGACCATTCACGGTCTCGCGCATAAGCGTAGTGGTTTTAACCCGCTTAGCCTTTGGCTTCTCCACCTTCTTAGCCACTTTAGTGCCAATGTCCGCATAGACCCCTTCATATACGGTGTCTGAGTCTGATTCCGTAGAAGTAGACTCAGTGGACGACTCAGAAGAAGAATATTTCCTCTTCCTCTTCTTCTTTTTGGACTTAGTCTTCCGCTTTTTGCGCAAACCAGACTCTGCCCGCTCCTTGGTGAATTCATCACCCGAAGAAATCACCTGTTTCTTCTTCTTCCTCCGTTTAGGAGAAGGAGGAGGAGGAGCCTTAAGCTCCACCGCCGAGTCTGTGTCCAAGAAATCCTCAAATGAATCCTCTTGGACACTCGGCCTACGCCGCTTCCGAGACACAGGCGATTTGGCAGTCAAGATGTGGCTTTCCAATCTTGCAAAGCGAGCCTCCCAATCTGGAGGCGCAGGCACATCAGGCACTGCGTCCTCGTCCGGGTCGGAGAGGATATGCGCCCGGGGCTGTGTCGACGGCCCTGCCGACAACACGGGTGAGGAGTCGTACTCCTCGTCCACTCCACTCGGAACACGCCCCTCGGCTGCTGCTGCACCGCGCTTACTCCGCTTCGTGGCCATCGGGAACTGAAACAAACATTTTTGATCAGTCCCGGTATATATATATGTCACAATATGGTTGTTTCAAACTCATTTGGACATCTATTGGTGTTAAAGAACGTGTTTATACCGTTATAACACAGGCGTAATAAGCTAAATTTGTGCGTGGGTTGTGGGTCAAGCCCAAACCTTACGCGGGGTCGGGACCAGTGTATCGGCCCGCCCATCCCTCTGTTCCGCACACTTCTCCCACCTGTGACTACTACGTCAACAAGTTGGAGAAAATGCTACGAAACTCGGAGAAACGCCTGAAAAAGTTTTGTCTAGGGGAGTCTATAAAAGAAACCCAGGAGCATCTCCAACATTACTCTCTATTAGAGTACGAGAGAATTTCCACATGAGATAGGGCGAAACCCACATCTCTACCCATAGTCACACGGTGACCCGGGTGTTGACATAACCGCTAATGACCGGTTTGGTTCCTTCGCGAAACCCACTCGAGTGTTCTATCCTTGGTTGTTTATAACCAAATAACTCGTCCAAATTGGACCAACGAAAGTCTAAACTTTCCATATTGATGCTCTAATGCATCATAATTAAGCTAACCACAGTTTTTATTATACTTACTGCGTATTTGCTTGTATGTAGACTAATTTTGCCGGAGCAACCCAACGACACGTTATCCAGTCGTGAGTTGTATATGCTAATTGCTGGTACCGGACGTGCTTACCTCTCCCTAGCCTGAGGCTAGCCTGAGGCTGTTTACCGAGGTAAAATATAATATATATGAGACTGTCTCAAAAGGTGCTAAGCAATATGGGACAAAACTTTGTCCATGGTAATGATCAACACACTATCTACTTATGCATTTGCTCAGGATAAACTGATTTGCTTTTTACATGGTGTTTCATAATCCCAATAGAATACATATTGATTTGAAGCAAATGTCCTTGTGTTTTCAGTGTAACCGTTTCTGTGCCGTTTTGTGTCAATTGTTACTATGGACACAAAAACGAAGAGCTAGCACCTTTTGAGAGGCTCATATACACCCTCCCCACTCCACACGAGTGCTATTTGACTGAAGACAAAGATATGTAGCTTCATGGCAAATAACAAAATATATCCGAGTATGCAATCAAATAATTTAATATTTGTCATAGCTGGAGGCAACGCAGTAGCACAGGGCAGGTCAAGTGAGTTCCATCTTTTGGACTGGTCCCAGTTGAAATCACCCAACCAAGATAAAATCTTACATAGATGCCTATACACATGTTTGTTTCTTTGTAATGTCATATCAGGACGGACTTGTGACAGTGTATGGTATATGCTGTCCTGTCTGTGGGAAAGTGCATATAAAAGACCCATTGCTGCTTATCAGAAAGCAGTGGGTTTCCGCCAAAGAAATATGTGAGGATGACCATATGTTTGACGTCCAATAGACGATGATAAAAATCAATGTGCTCTCGAGGCATTGTTAAATAAAACAAGCTTTACATTTTGTAATAGTGTGCGCTCATGGCAACTTTATAGTGCTGTCTCCTTGGGAAACAGGGCCACCGACACCATGACCCGATTTCTCACTCAGTCACATTATCCTACTACTGAGCAATCCAGTTCCTGCCTTATCCTAGAAATGCTGAGCCCCAGGATAGGCAGCAACATATCAATTTTGTATGCTATTGGTTTGACTCGGCCGGGGTTCGAAAGCACGACCTTCCGCACTGGAAGCTAGCTAGCACTTTCACCACTTTCGATAACTTGTTGCGTGCCAACATTTATGTAATAATATATCTTTAAATTAGAATATATAGAACAGTTAGAGTTTGGGGGGGGGGGTAGGGATTACCGTTGGTACTTGGAGTTTTATGTCCAGGCAACATCTAAGGTCATATCAGGGTGGGTACCGACTTGTGACTGCACACTCATGGCAACTGGGAGACAAGACCACCAGCAGCATGACCTGATGTCCCACTCAGTCACCAGTCCTTTCCCTATCCTAATAAAGCCAAGCATCAGGCTAGGAAGCGACAAGTATCAATTTTTAAGTCATTGGCTTGACTCGACCAGTGTTCGAACCTGTGGGTTCGAATCCAACGATCTACCAACACAGGAGACGGACGCTCAACTCATCCGGCCATCCCGTGTGATCTGCGGTTACGGTCTAGCAACATCTAAAGACATATGAGGACGCCGACTATGCAACATTACTTCCAAAGTCAATATTAGCATAGAATCAGGTTCTGCTATTTGAGAATAAAGTCACATAATAAACCGCGTTCACAACCAAAACACACCACTCCCAATTAGGCGCTGTTCCGCTCATTTGCAGTCGTTTCCGCGGCAATTCACTATCATGATGGCACAGTTCCAGGGAGATCCAGTAACTACAGACGAAAAAAACGATAAATTCCCCCTTTTTATGTCACACCCCTGGAAAGATGAATCAGTTCTTACCTGACCACTTATTTGCCATCGGTTTATATGTGCAAGTTACTCTAGTTTACAACTTTGGTGCACGGTTTTTATTGTTGTTGTTGCAAATAGGTGTGCCAAGCCGGGTGTGTAAGAATGTGGGAGGAGAGAGGGGAGAATGGAAGGATGGTGGGTGGGGGGGGGGGGGAGGCTGGGTTGGAGGAGGGGAGGTGAGGGGGGAGGGGCAGGGGGAAGGAGAAAAGGGGAAGGAGGTTTGGGTTGGATGATGGAGGGATAGGGGAAGGGGAAGGGGGGGGGGGAGGAGAAGAAAGGAAGGAGGTTGGGTTGGAGGAGGGGAGGGGAGGGGGGAGGGGGAGGGGGAAGGGGGAAGGAGAAGAGGGGAAGGAGGTTTGGGTTGGATGATGGAGGGTAGGGGAGGGGGAAGGGGGAAGGGGGAAGGAGAAGAGGGGAAGGAAGTTGGGTTGGAGGAGGGGAGGGGAGGGGGGAGGGGAAGGGGAAGGGGAAGGGGGAAGATGAAGGGGGAAGGAGAAGAGGGAAGGAGGTTGGATTGGAGTAGGGGAGGTGAGGGGGGGGGGAGGGAAGGGGGAAGGAGAAGAGGGGAAGGAGGTTTGGGTTGGAGGAGGGGAGGTGAGGGGGAGGGGAAAGGGGAAGGGGGAAGGGGGAAGGAGAAGAGGGGAAGGAGGTTGGGTTGGATGATGGGAGGGGAGGGGGAGGGGAAGGGGGAAGGGGGAAAGGGGAAGGGGGAAGGGGGAAGGAGAAGAGGGGAAGGAGGTTGGGTTGGATGATGGGAGGGGAGGGGGAGGGGAAGGGGGAAGGGGGCAGGGGGAAGGGGGAAGGAGAAGATGGGAACGAGGTTGGGCTGGAGGAGGGGAAATATAGTCATCAAGTTCGCTGAAAACTTCATTATCCTGATGCTATCCAGTATTTGCCCTATCCTAGTAATGTCTAGCACCAGGCCAGATAGCGAGAGTCATACATTTTGCTACTCATCGGTTTGACTCGGCTGGGAATTAATCCCACGTCCTCCCACAAGGGAGGTGTTCTAACCAGGCGGTCATCCCGTCCGGTAGTATTTAGTAAAACGTACAAAATGTGCGGTGTTTCTTTTGTGTCGGTAGGTGGCGCCCTGCGCCTTGTTGGCAGCGCTCCTAGTGGCGAGACGGCGACATGCAGGCCGTCCTCTGTAGGCACTCAGTAATGTGTCGGGACGCTGCTGGGTGATGTGACGAGCCGCGACTACCCGTGTCGTCACATCCGGGCACGTCTACATGCATTCTACCTGCCCGCCTCGACCCAGCCGTGGGGCGGGGGGCAGGGTGTGAGGCGGGGTGTGGGGCGGGAAAGGTAAAGGTTTGCTTGATTTAATGATGCCTCTCGAGCACATTGATTATTATCATTGGCTATTGGACGTCAAACATATGGTCATTCTAACATATTTCTTTGGACGAAACACGCTGCTGTCACCTATTCTATTCTTTCTGATAAGCAGCAAGTGGTCTTTTATAGGCACTTTCCCCTGGACAGGACATCACATACCACAGCCTTTGATGAACCAGTTTTGGACCAATGGCTGGAAGGGAACATCACCCAAACTGCAGATGTGTCCACTGAGCAGGATCGATCAGATGACTGACACCTTCACAGGTGGACACTCTACCACCTGAACTACATCCCGCTCCGATTGGGTGTGGGTGGTGTGTGTGTGTGTGGGAGGGCGGTTTAGAGGGGACATGCCCAGCGCTAACCGGACAGATTTATCCAAGGGGCAGGCCCTGTTTCATGACGTTTATCGGGGGGCGGGGCGAGGGAGCTTTTTATTGAGGTTTAGGTCCTAGCAAGATCTAAGGTCATATGGGATAGATACTGACTTGTGCGAATTCACATTCAATGCAGGTTAAATTTGCTTAATTCTGATGAATGCAGTTAACCAACTTGCTCAGATTTTATCCCACATGTTTAACTTGGATAGTAATTAGTAACCATTTATCTCTCCACAGAAGGAACATTAAATCAAAATAATAAAAGTTGTCAATGTTGCAAGTGATACAAGCTTATGATGCTTGACATTTCGATGTACAAACTACGTCCAGACCAGTGACGCCACCTAGAGTCTCTTTCCTGCACTACCATCGACTCACCAACTACTCAGGCTGGTTACAATTAACCCGCCAGAAATTTGACACAACGAACCCAACTTGCTTTCTTTGTCTCTTTGATACCTGCCGACTATATATATATATATATATATATATATATATATATATATATGTACTATATCATTTATTATGTGGATATAAATAACGGCAACCCTTTAATGTTTCTCTCTGGCCACCTTAACTTCCATGTTATTCACTGTGGAGTGGGCATTCTCTTCTCCCCGCCTCCTCTACACCTTGAGCCAACTGTCACTCTCCTCATTTTCGCAAACAAGCTATATTAATTAAAAATAATTAAAGCTGTCAAAAATAGATCAATCTTGCTAAAGAAGCAAGTACAGGCCTGGTTGAATTGTTGGCTGCCATCCCGCCTCCTCCACCCCCTCTCTCACCATCCATCCCCGACTGCCCCCTTCCCCTCTCCCATCACTGACTGGCCCTTACCTCCGCTCCCATCACTGACTGCCCCTTACCTCCTCTTCCATCACCCCTCCCCTCCACCCTCCCCTCTTCCACGTCCCATCTCTGAATCCCCCTCACCCATCACCCTTCTCCTCTGCCCTCCCCATCTACCCCGACTCCTCTGCATTCCCTCCCCCCCCCCCTCCCACCCCTCCTCTGCTCTCCCGCTCGCCCCTCTCCCACCACTCCTCCCCTCCTCTGTTCTCACCCGCCTCCCCTCGCCCGCCTCTCCCCTCCCCCCCCCCACACCCCCCCTCCCGGACCTCTGCTGGCCTCGTCCCGGCGAGTTCCCTGGAGGAGTGGCGGAGTGGCGGAGTGGCGGAGTGGCGGAGTGGCGGAGTGGCGGAGTGGCGGGCCGGTGCGTAGCACAGATCATACACACCGGTGATCCTCACCGCACTTTACTAACACGCAACACTGAACATTGCCGCTGTGTTTCATCAACAAATAATCGTCTCTCTCCCGCTATCAACCTACCTAAGAACAACGTGTATAACTATCTCAATATATATTATATATATACATCCAATTTTAGGTACGCATTCCCTTGGCATTAAGTGGAGTGTTTAATAGATTTAACTCCGTATTTATATATAAACATTGCTAAATTTCTTAATATATTTAGATCTGTACATATTTATACAGAGCTAATTCACTCCAATAATCTATATGACATTTATATAATATCAATCTGAACAGACACCCTGGGCATCCTTTCCATGCACATTACCCACAAGTACATGACCTCCTTCAATGGGTTCTAGTGCAGGAGATTGCTTTATTGGGGCGTTACGCCCTATTAACATGCGAGGTCATATCAGGTTGCACATCATCTTGTGAATGTATACGCACATGGTGCCTTTATAGTGCTACCATATTGGTATAACAGACCACCGGCACGATGCCCTGATATGCAGACTCTGTCGCATTATCATGAAACTGAGTCAGCCAATCCTTCTTATGTCCGAGGAATGCCAATTAACAGGCGAGAGGGGCCCACGTGACTCTACTCGGTCTGGGTTCAATCACGTGACAACGGCAGCAGGTCTGTGTCAATGTGTGTGTTGCTAATTGGATGAATGGAGGCATGGAAATGTGCATATATACATATATATACACATATATATATTTCTATAGATATATTTCTATAAATATATTTCTATAGATATATTTCTATATATATATATTTCTTTTGATATATTTCTATAGATATATTTCTATATATATATTTCAATAGATATATTTCTATAGATATATTTCTATATATATATCTCGACAGGGGTGTGTATTGTCACCATGTCTATTTAACCTGTACACAGAGATGATTTTCAGACACATTGAAGATTGCAAGGTAGTGACAATAGGTGGCATGAACGTCAACAATCTTAGATATGCCGATGACAGTGTAATACTAGCAGACAGTGAGAAAAACCTACAAGATATAGTGAATAGAATCAATAAAGCTGGAATACTATTCAACATGAAGATGAATGCCAGGAAAACCAAAACAATGGTTATAAGTAAAAAGATAGATAAACCAAATGTCAATATAACCATAGATGGCACAAACATAGAACAAGTATCCGAATTCATATATCTCGGACAAAAGATTACAAATGATGGGAGATGTGAGGAAGAAATTAAAAGAAGGATAACAATAGCCCAAACAACATTCTCCATAATGTATAGAGTGTTAACATCAAGTAAGATATTAATACAAACAAGGAAGCGTATTCTTCAGTGTTATGTGTGGTCTACTCTAATGTATGGGGCTGAGACATGGACAATCTCTAAGAAAATGTACAAACGTTTAGCAACATTTGAGATGTGGACTTATCGAAGGATGATGAAAATATCATGGACAAAGAAGATCACCAACAAAGAAGTTCTCAGAAAAATTAAAAATAAGAAAAGCTTGTTTGCCAGCATACAGACAAAGAAACTTATTTATTTTGGCCACATCATTCGTCAGAGTTCAATATACCGTACCTTGTTGGAAGGGAAGGTGAATGGCAGCAGAGGGAGAGGGAGACCAAGAACATCATGGTTTACAAATATTTCACAGTGGACAGGCTTGAATTATTCACAGTCTATCAGAACCTCACACCATCGGGACAAGTGGAGAACCATTGCATCCAACCCTCGACTAGAGGACGGAACTATTGATTGATTGATGTACATACATATATTTATATATACATATATTTATATTTACTTATATATATCTAGGTATATATATATATATATATATAATATATTATATATATATATATATATATATATATGCAACCTAACCCCCCCCCCCCGAAAAAAAACCAAAAGACCAAACATCGCTCCACACCACAAACAAACACAGCAGTCCACCATTGAATGTTAAATGGTGCATTTCAATGCATATCGTGCAGGGCGTACATATGTGGATTCAAAAGCCACCCGCCGCGTCCCGAGGCCTTGACTTGGCTTGAGTGGCCGCTAGATGGAGCTGAGCCGGACCGAGGCGCTGGGCGGGGTGAGGGGTAAGTGGGTGTACACACACCACACACCACACACCACTAGGCCCTTCCCAGCTGGGAAGGGACACCCTTTAACACACGTGTACAGCGTTCACAATGGGCAGTGAGAACGGTCTGGGTCCGTCACATGATACCTCATTACACTGACACCAAACACCCAGCAAACATGGCTCCCTTTGCACGGCGCTGATGTGTGTGTGTTGAGTTGGGGTGTGTGCTTGTTTGTGTGTGTGTGGGAATGTGAGGATGTGGAGGTGGAGCGAGAGGGTCAGTAGAGAAATGATATCTCAAACGTTATCTATTAATATGGGACTATGAGGAGGACACAGCTTATGTCCACAGACACCCACACATGATGAATTATGATCCAATTTAAAAATAAAGCTTGTTTTATTTAACAATGCCTCTAGAGCAGATTGATTTTTATCATCGGCTATTGGACATCAAACATATTGGATATCAAACATATTGTCATTCCAACATATTTCTTTGGAGGAAACATGCTGCTGCCACATAGTCTACTCGTTCTGATAAGCAGCAAGGGGTCTTTTATATGCACTTTCCCACAGACAGGACAGCACATACCACAAGCTTTGATGAACCAGTTGTGGATCACTGGTTGGAACGGAAAATAGCCCAAACTGCAAATGGGTCCACTGAGCCGAACGATAGGATGACCCACACCTTCACATGTGGACATTGCATTGCAAACTGATGTGTGCTACGCACCGGCCCGCCACTATTTATTTATTAGTTGGTTATTTCTTTCCTTGTTTATATAGTTAAATAGTTCCTATTGAAAATATTGGGGAGAAATCTCAGCCTGGTGAAAGTTCACACTTGAAATCTACTATCGTCAACTGAGAGGCCCCAAAGCCACAACTCAAATGTAGG
Source organism: Branchipolynoe longqiensis (assembly GCA_030323885.1). NCBI lineage: Eukaryota > Metazoa > Annelida > Polychaeta > Phyllodocida > Polynoidae > Branchipolynoe > Branchipolynoe longqiensis. The sequence goes on from CM059197.1 coordinate 18,528,346, forward strand.
TCTCGCTCACAACTGCCACCTGGCGTATCGTATCGGCACTAAACCAGATGCACCCATTGAGTAATGGAGATCACTCACCATAACTCACTCAGACGGTGACAGTCAAAGAAGTTGTCCTTATTGACAGATTTGTTTTTTTATTGGTTTCAAATGTTATTCCAATTGAAAACAATTTTTTTTCCCCAGCACCGGGCTACTGATCTTCTTCCCTTTTGCAGAAAATGACGCATTTGAGCTAGTTATGGATTGTTAACATTTGTTTGTTAGTTGTTTTCGTCCTAGCAACATCTAAGGACATATCAGGATGGGTATCGACTCATGGCGACTAGAAGTGCTGGCCCACTGGGATACCAGGCTGCCAGCACCATGACCCAATATCCCACTCAGTCACATTATCCTATCACGAAGGTAACCAGTTCTTTGCCCTATCCTAATAATGCCGAGCACCTGGCTAGGAAGTGATAAGTATCAATTATTAATTCATTGGTTTGGCTTGACCAGGGATTGAACCCATGAACCGATGGGTTCGGAACCCCCAATCTCCAAAAACAGGAGACGGATGCTCAACTCATTCGGCCATCCCGTCTGGTCGGATGGATAACATTATCTGGGCCCTCTCTCCATCCACCTCCCAGAAACATGGGGTCTTTCTCTCCTCCTCCAGCTCCACTATGTCCGTCCAACTGTCTCCCACAAACATGGGGACCTTCTCTCCTGCTCCAGCTCCAATATGCCCATCCAACTGTCTCCCACATTCATGAGGACCTCTCCTCCTCCAGCTCCACTCTGCCCATCCAACTGTCTCCCACAAACATGGGGACCTTCTCTCCTCCTCCACCTCCACTATGCCCATCCAACTGTCTCCCACAAACATGGGGAACTGCTCTCCTCCTCTGGCTCCACTATGCCCATCCAACTGTCTCCACACAAACATGGGGACCTTCTCTCCTCCTCCGGCCCCACTATGAATCGGATGAGTACCAAACAATAAAGCTAAGATTCCATATACGCGGTACGGGGCAGGCCATTGGCAATGTATTAGCATTCCCATTCACACCGATCGGTCACTTGAGTGATCCACTTTGCCGCATTCACAACCGGACATATGGAAGCACCACCGTGTGTTTACATGCTTTTCCATTTTTTGTCGCATTTGCATCCCACATACCGCATACTGCATACTGCATATATGACATGCCAGAGAGTGTCATAACACAGAGACTTTGAACTGTTTCAAGTCTCGACTCGATGCTTACTGGTCAAGCATTCCGTACATCTTGAATCCAGTGACAGTTGCTGCAATTGACCACATCTGAAGAACTGTCTCGTTTTCAATTAATTAAGAGCAGCTAACAGGTCCAAGGCCTATTATAGCTGTATCGTATTGATTGAAGGATGGATATGGAATCTTAGCTTTAGTCACATAACATCACCTCATGCATTGCAGAACATCTACAATATCATGCTGGGACCAGACGGGATGGCCGAATGAGTTAGAGCGTCCGTCTCCCGTGTTGCTGGATCGTGGGGTCGTGGGTTCGAACCCTGGTCGAGTCAAACCAATGACTTATAAATTGATACTTGTCACTTCCTAGCCTGGCACTCGGCATTATTAGGATAGGACAAGGACTGGTTGATGCAGTGTCAGGATAATGTGAGTGAGTGGGATATCAGGTCATGGTGCTGGCAGCCTGGTATTCCAGTGGGGCAGCACTATAAAGTCACCATGAGTGGGCACTGTCACAAGTCGGTACCCATCCTGATATGACCTTAGATGTTGCTAGGACGTAAAACAACAACAAACAAACAAAATCATGGTGGATTTTGGCAGGACGAAATGGTCCTCACTCAATGCTACATTGGCCACTCTTGGCTGACTCATGCATTTTTACTCAAGGGAGAATGATCGCTTGAGTGCATCATACGTATTGTACTTGTGCTTTTTCCTTTTTCGTGTGAAACATTACTGATATAAATATCAACTTGTATGTACAATTATCATGTGGAAATAAATATTTTATTATTATTACGTCAATAATACAAAATTAAAATAAAAACCGCCCGCCCGTCCCTGATTTTGATTTCAAAAGGACGATCACAATTTTGTTTAAATATTTGGCCTAAGTGTCACTAAGCACCAAATGTACATCATTGTCCAACAATCATCACATTCTCATTCACGCATCTATTCACAATTATGACTGAATAAACCATATATCGGCAGTGACAAATATGTTATTCTGAAGAATAAGATATTCATAAAAAAAATATGTACGGGGGCAGGACATAGCTCAGGTTGTAGCATGTCCACCTGTGAAGGTGTGGGTCATCCTATTGATCCGGCTCACTGGACCGATTTGCAGTTTGGGCTATTTTCCATTCCAACCAGTGGTCCACAACTGGTTCATCAAAGAATGTGGTATGTGCTGTCCTGTCTGGCAGAAAGTGCATATAAAAGACCCCTTGCTGCTTACCGGAAAGAGTAGCCTATGTGACAGCAGTCGGTTTCCTCAAACGAAATATGTTGGAATGACCATATGTTTGACATCCAACAGCCAATGATTAATATCAATATGCTCTAGAGGCATCGTTAAATAAAACAAGCCTTAAGATGTATTATTCTTAAATACAGACAATAACGGGTATAATTAGACATCAGTGTTCTCTGTGGCGGAGTGGTTAGAGTGTCTGACTTTTTTCTAGGTCAGACTCCTAATCTGAAGGTCGGCGGTTCGATTCCCCGTGCCCCCATCTCTGCCAATTTGGATTTCCACCGCTGTGTATAACTTACAGCGACATCAAAGGCCAGTTGCTCTCATACCATGTCTATGTGGTGTGGGAGGTTAAAAATCCCTTGGGTCGGTAAAAGTGTAGGCTCGGGCTTTCTATCGACAAACTGTCCCTTGGTGAAAACAAGCCTATTCAGGCTTATCCATGATAGGCAGTATAAATCTTCAACAACAAATTGTGTGATTCTTAGACGCGTCTAAACAGACTGATGGGAAGCCCTCTACATGAACAATGCATCATTGACTTATTGTTTGCATTTGAATAGATTCCAGTTTTTAAGCTGAAGAGTAAGCAAGCTTGTGTGAAAGCTGAATTTGTAAAGCGGGTGAGCCGGTTAGCTTCTTGTCCATATAGTCCAGTCGCAAGCAGCCCTTAGTACAGCCGATATGTGAAATATGTGAGACAATTGTGGGTTTGATGATATCAGCATGATTGCTGGCACACAGCTAGACTATGTTTTGGCACACCGCTGGACTATGTCTCAATGATGATGTTTAGCTCTATGGCCATCTCAGATGCGACCTGTACAAAAATGGCAGCCATTTTCAAGATGTCCTGCACTCAAATAACTTTCTCCCCATTTGCAATTTTTACAGTTAAAAAATACCCTTCAATCCCATATACTTGGACTCCAACTATCAGCATCAGTACAAGGTTTGCAATGTGTGCAGTTTGCTACCTCCATTCCCTACCGCTGTGAGAGCCACTTTATGCAACAGCAGTCCTTACAGTGAGCTTCCAAAGGTCATAGGTCAGAGGGCATGTCTATGTAGGCCTACACCACAACCACAAACCATGGTGCTCCCTAAATAGGTTCTTTGGGAGTGTGCCTCGTTGCCAGCTAAACCTGTGTGACAGTGCGGACTGACACACAGGTAGGGTGATTGCATCAGGGAGCCTAGGTAGTGTAATGGTTAGTATGGTAGCATCGGAATGGCACGAAGAGAGGGCTGAAATCCAGGAGCAATATTTCCTATTTTCATTATTCCCTCTCATGATGCGATGAAAGCATCACGTTTTTCAAACCAAAACATTATGTACCTTTTATTTTCATTTCTTGCATTTGTTACGGCCTAGAACTTAGAAGAGAATTATGAGTCAATGTAATCGAACCTGTTCCTGCAAAAGACTATGCTGTCAAAGTTCTGATGGGCTTGCCAAAATTAATATTAGAATATTTGCATTTCAAAGAGCTCAAAAGTTTGCCATTTAAACTAAAAGTTACTTCAAACTAAAGTAAGGTTAATTATAATGTTCTCTGTGGCGTTCTCTGTGGCAGCGTGGTTAGAGTGTCTGACTTTTTTCTAGGTCAGACTCCTAATCTGAGGGTCGGCGGTTCGATGCCCCATGCCCCCAGCTCTGCCAATTTGGATTTCCACCACTGTGTATAACTTACAGCGTCATCAAAGGCCGGTTGCTCTCATACCATGTCTATGTGGTGTGGGAGGTTAAAAATCCCTTGGGTCGGTAAAAGTGTAGGCCCGGGCTTTCTATCGACCAGCAGTGGAATGAGGAAGACCAGTCGTCTATGACTGAAATTTCCCCTGCTTAAACAACTAATGGACCAAAAAAAAAAAAAAAAAAAAAAAATGGACAAATGCTACTTGAAACAGCACAAGGATCTATCGAATCCCTCACTCCGAGGTTAGGCCGCTTATTCTCAAGTGGGATTTGGACGTGTTGGAGGATGCCAAAGTCCCAGAACATCCCCCGTGGTCGTTGAGAAAGCCATCAGTTATCCTCCGACTCACGGAACTGAGGAAATCTGGTACATCCACTCGAGTACCAAGGACTGCATGCAGAGATTCAAGGCCAGTTTGCAGACCACTGGTGTACGTTTGCCCGATCAGAGCTCGATTTTCACTGCAGAGGCCCGAGCACTCCTTCTCGCTTTGGAGTGTATCGAGGTATCCAACCACACTAACTATGTTATATACAGTGATTCCTTCTCTTGCCTCCTGGCTGTTGCTGGACTGAAAACGAATCACCCTATTCTAGCAACGGTCATTTATAAAATGAACCAACTGACAGCAGATGGGTATGATATCCACCTGTGCTGGGTGCCTGCCATGCTGACATACTAGGAAACAAACGAGCTGATCGGGCTGCGAGAAGGCCCTGAACTGTGATCTTGAACCGTGTCTGATCCCTCACTCTGATCTGAAACCACTAATAGCCACCCACATAAAATCCAAATGGCAACATGAGTGGGATGAAAACATCAATAAACTTAAAGAAATTGAACCATCTGTGGGAAAGAGCCACCACAGACTCATGCGGGAGGGTCGGTGGGACCAAGTGGTCCTTAGTCGCTGCCGTGTGGCCACTCGTGGCTTACACATGCTTTTCTGCTCAAGGGGGAACCTCCCCCTGAATGTACTGGGTGTCAGTCCCCACTGACACTCAAACACATTTTACTAAGTTGCGTTGATTTTTTGGCCCTGCGCCAACGGTTCTACACTGCAGGCAGTATGCATGACCTTTTTTACTAAGGTAAAACAGGAAAACATTTGAGCCTTTTTGAGGCAGCTGGACTGTACCACCTTAATATAGTTTTTACTAAATGGATTCTATTAATTATTAATGAAACTTTTCTCTTTTCTATGGGAATTTGTTTCCCCTTGACCAAAGATATATGATTGTGAGCTTTCTAAATTTAATTAGTGTCTATTGGCACATAATTGATTGTCTGCTTTTACATGTAAAAGCGATGGTTTGAACAAAAAACAAACATTTCTCGCCGTGAATATGGCCTATGCTGCCGACACGGCGTAAAGCAACCACCAATCAATCAATCAATCAATTCTCAAGTATATAAAATCAAAATGGCAACATGAATAGAATGAACATCTAAAGAATAAGTTGCATACCATCACCCCCATACATTGAAGAACATCTGCAGCATCATACTATGTATTGGGTAGGACCAACTAGTCCTCACTCGATGTCTCTTTGGCCTCTTTTAGCTAGTCATTAAATGGACTTAGTGATCCTTCTATTCAGCAGCAAATGCTTAATAAAAAGTAAAGCTTGTTTTATTTGATGCGCGAAAAGGAAGAAGGCAAGGCAGAGGTGAAGAAAGGAGACATTTATTGGTACGCCTCACAACATAAAGCTATACAGGAGAGTAAATAAGCAGCTCATAAGGAGCAAGGTAACAACAATAGTGGAGAGTAAAAAAGGAGCTCAGAAGGAGCGAAGCGTATAACTTATTCTAGGGAGCTCGTGGGAGCTTAGAGTTCAGGGGAGGGGCGCCGAGGAGCCCTCCACCAGCGGAGGAGAGTAAAGAAGTAGAAACAGTAGAAGAGAGTTGGTGGGTGGGTGGAGAAGAAATCGATGCTGCAGGGAGGACGGCTGGAGGGCGAGTGCCTGAGGGAGGCCTGCGGGCGGCCTTATAAGGGAGGGAGCTGAAAGGCGAGGGGGGAGGTGGGAAGGCGGTGGGCGAGGGCGGCGGGGGTGCAGGGCGACGGGGGTGAGAGAAAGCTGAGGGCGGATGACAGGTTAGGTGGGAAAGCTGCGCGACGGCAGGGGAGGCGGGGGGAGGGTCTCGTCCTTTCCGCGCATCGGCCGGCGGGCGGCTTTATAAGGGAGGGAGCTGTGAGGGTGGGGGGGAGGGGTGCAGGGCGACAGGGGTGAGAGAAAGCTGAGGGGCGGATGACAGGGTAGGTGGGAAAGCTGCGGGACGGCAGGGGAGAGGGGGGGGAGGGTCTCTTCCTTCCCTCGCATCAAACGCAATGCGAGCATTACGACCGATGCGCGAAAAGGAAGAAGGCAAGGCAGAGGTGGAGAAAGGAGACGTTTATTGGTACGCCTCACAACATAAAGCTATACAGGAGAGTAAATAAGCAGCTCATAAGGAGCAAGGTAACAACAATAGTGGAGAGTAAAAAAGGAGCTCAGAAGGAGCGAAGCGTATAACTTATGCTAGGGAGCTCGTGGGAGCTTAGAGTTCAGGGGAGGGGCGCTGAGGAGCCCTCCACCAAAAAGAAAGGAGAGGGCTCGAGGCGCGCCCGAGGGTGCGAGGTGGGGCACGAGGGGTGGACCGCCTCTGAGGTCCAGGTGCCCTGCGCCAAGAGGTCGGCCGGAGGCACCCCGGAGGGGTGGCAGGGCTTGGGCGGCGCCTCGGCGGAGGCTGTAGAGGGTGAAGCTCTGGGTGTGGTGAGTCCGGGGCCTACGTCGACAGGGATGCGGGCGGCCAAAAAGGAGGGGAGGCCCGCTCCCTGGAGAGCTGCGGTGAGGAGGTCGGTGTCGTGGAGGCCGTGATGGTCGGCGGCTGTGCTGTCTGGTGAGAGTCGGCGGCTGCGCTGTCTGGGGAGGGTTCCTCGTGAGGCTGGGCTGTGTCTGAGGCGTGAGGTGCGAGGTGATGATCCCCGGCTCTGTCTGGGCGGCGTTTCGATCGGTGGTCGCTGAGGGGTTGTCGTTGGTCGTGCTGGTCGGCGGCGGTGCTGTCTGGGGAGGGTTCGTCCTGAGGATGGGCGGCGTCTGGGGCCTGCGGTGCGAGGTGATGGTCCCCGGCTCTGTCTGGGCGGCGTTTCGATCGGTGGTCGCTGGGGGGTTGTCGGTGGTCGTGATGGTCGGCGGCGGTGCTGTCTGGGGAGGGTTCGTCCTGAGGATGGGCGGCGTCTGGGGCCTGCGGTGCGAGGTGATGGTCCCCGGCTCTGTCTGGGCGGCGTTTCGATCGGTGGTCGCTGGGGGGTTGTCGGTGGTCGTGATGGTCGGCGGCGGTGCTGTCTGGGGAGGGTTCGTCCTGAGGATGGGCGGCGTCTGGGGCCTGCGGTGCGAGGTGATGGTCCCCGGCTCTGTCTGGGCGGCGTTTCGATCGGTGGTCGCTGGGGGGTAGTCGGTGGTGGTCACGGGGTTGTCAGCATGGGTGTGGGTGAGGTGCCGGGGATGGCCCCCCGGGCCGGCCTGGGGGGGGCTGGCGGATCAAAAATCCACCGAGGGTCCCGGCGTGGCCAGGGCAGTCGCCCGGGAGCTCTTGTGGCCCTTGTTTCTTCCGTGTCCGGGCATGCTGCAGCGGTCCGAGGGGATGCAGCGGTCCGAGGTGAAGACAGCCAAACAGGAAAAAGGCATGCTGGAGCGGTCCGAAGGGATGCAGCGGTCCGAGGTGAAGACAGGAAAACCGGGCAGAGCGCGGAGGAGGGCTGGAAGGCGAGTAGAAAAAATCGATGCTGCAGGGAGGACGGCTGGAGGGCGAGTGCCTGAGGGAGGCCGGCGGGCGGCCTTATAAGGGAGGGAGCTGAAAGGTGAGGGGGGAGGTGGGAAGGCGGTGGGCGAGGGCGGCGGGGGTGCAGGGCGACGGGGGTGAGAGAAAGCTGAGGGGCGGATGACAGGGTAGGTGGGAAAGCTGCGCGACGGCAGGGGAGGCGGGGGGAGGGTCTCGTCCTTTCCGCGCATCGGCCGGCGGGCGGCCTTATAAGGGAGGGAGCTGTGAGGGTGGGGGGGTGCAGGGCGACAGGGGTGAGAGAAAGCTGAGGGGCGGATGACAGGGTAGGTGGGAAAGCTGCGGGACGGCAGGGGAGGGGGGGGGGGAGGGTCTCTTCCTTCCCTCGCATCAAACGCAATGCGAGCATTACGACCAATGATGCCTCTAGAGTACATTGATTTTTGCATCATCGGCTATTGGACATAAAACATATGGTCATTCTGACATATTTCTTTGGAGGACACCCGCTGCCGCCACATAGGCTACTCTTTCCAATAAGCAGTAGGGGTCTTTTATATGCACTTTCCCACAGACAGGACAGTACATACCACACACAGCCTTTGGTGAAGCATTTGTGGACGACTGGTTGGAAAGGCAAATAACCCAAACTGCAATTGGGTCCACTAAGCAAGATCATTCGGATGACCGACAGCTTCACAGGTGCAAATGCCTACTAAATGCACCCAAATCTGAGTTGAATAGGATCAAATCTTGGTAAGTCTCTGGTTTTGAAAATTTGATGCTTTCATCACATTATGTGGCTCAAATTAATTTTTTCAATTGGATTCAAAAGTATGCCATTATTGGCATATTTCCGTGTGTTCATTCGAATGCTCATCCACATCATTGGGTTGTTGTTGTTTATGTCCTAGCAACATCCAAGGTTATATCAGGATGGGTACCGACTTGTGACTGCACACTCATGGCAACTTTATAGTGCTGCCACACTGGGAAATCAGGCTGCTGGCACCATGACCGGATATCCCACTCAGTCACATTATCCTGACACTGAGCTAACCAGTCCTTGTCATATCCTATTAATGCCAAGCACCAGGATAGGAAGCGACAAGTATAAATTTTTAAGTCATTGGTTTGACTTGACCGGAAACCGAACTCCCGACCTTCCGCAGGCGAGGCCCGCGCTCTACCGATTAGACCACCGCGCCTGGTCCCATACCACGGGGAATCATCTCAGGTATACCTCATAATATCCCATCTAGGTTAGTGAACCAGGGCTAAAACTGACATGATCCGATACCGAGTGACATAGCCAAGTGTCACAGGCGGAACCTTCAAAGCGTGGATCCGTCATCCATTTGGTGAATTAAACATGGGCCCTGTGTGGGCCCATAATGCCCATATATGGGCAAATGAGCACATGTGAATGACATATTGGTCCCTACCCATAACAATTCAAGTTGCATAATCCGATGGAAACATGCACTTTTCACCAGACGGGATGGCTGAATGAGCTGAGCATACCTCTCTTGTTTTTGGAGATTGGGGTATCAGAACCCATGGGTTTGTGGGTTTGAACCCTGGTCGAGTCAAACCAAAGACATACAAAAATTGAAGCTTGCCGCTTCCTAGCCAGGTGCTCGGCATTATTAGAATGGGGCAAGGATTGGTTAGCTCAGTGTCAAGAAAATGTGATGAGTGGATCAGGTCATGGTGCTGACAGCCTGGTCCCCCAGTGGGGTAGCACTATAAAGTCACCAAGGGTGCGCACTGTCACAAGTCGGTACGCATCCTAATATGACCTTAGATGTTGGTATGACGTAAAACAACAACAAACAAACAAGCATACACTTTTCAACACCAGAACGATAAGCTTCCTTATATTGTATCCTACACTTAACTGCGATACTACTACTAGCACACTTATCAAACATGTGTAAAATGTACTTGACATTTATAATTTATATCATATACAAAAAAAGACGCTATTTAATCATATACCCATGTATTGAAAAGTTGATGTGACACCCATTTACCTGTGGTTATTTCAGTGTACTTGCATGATACAATCTCATGCACACTGCCTTTGTCGCGAGGCATCCATCTAGGGCCTGCCTTAATTGCTTCAAAAGAAAATCCCCATGTGCATGGCAGCTTAACGTATACATGTGTTTGAGGAGTTTAGGATGGGGTAATGAGGGGTCTAGTATTTTAATTATATATATATACTATTATAATATATATATTACATATATGATGTGTCGGTAGACCGTGGGGTCATAGGCTCGAACCCTGGTCGAGTCAAACCAATTACTTATAAATTGATACTTGTCACTTCCTAGCCTGGCACTCGGCATTATTAGGATAGGGCAAGGATTGGTTGGCTCAGTGTCAGGATAATGTGACTGAGTGGGATATCAGGTCATGGTGCTGGTGGCCTGGTCTTCCAGTGGGGAAGCACTATAAAGACGCCATGAGTGCGCACTGTCACAAGTCGGTACCCGTCCTGATATGCCCTTATGTTAACTAGTGGTGTTTTACATGCTAGAATCTTTATAGGAAATAGAACCCTAACTTCTGTGTGTGGAGGCCGGAAAGCACTAATGTATCATATTACTCAAGTGATGATCCGCTTACGTTGCTAGGATGTAAAACAACAACAAACAAACATATATTATGAATACTATGTTATATATATTGAATATATTATGTGTTATATAGATTATGTATCATATATATTCTAAATAATAGCAGTGATCTAGCACTGAAAAGAACTCAGGATACTATATATGTATAATATTTATATAATATATAATATAATATATATATTATATATACTATATATAATATATATAACATACATATTATATATTATTATTCTGGTTGGGTTCTTTTTCAGTGCCTGTGTCCAATTATATATTATATATATATTATGTAATTATATATTCATATATTTACATATGTACAAAAATCAGAAACTGTGTACCACATTTTTGGTTTTGGTTCTGACATATGCACTACATATAAACTTCGTACGAATATGGAATATGCTATTATTTGGAATGTTTTCTGCTAATATTTGGGGTGTTTTCACTCTTGGTTTCCATGTCACAAAATTGCTGCACAGTTTCTGTGACCGACCCATATATACTGAGCTGCTCACATTTCGAGTAAAGCCGCCATGACCTCAATATGCTAATAGTCTGACCAGAGGTGTTCGAGTAAATCCACTATGACCTCAATATGCTAAAAATTTTCTGACCGGAAGTATTTGAGTAATTCCGCCATGACCTCAATATGCTAATTGTCTGACCAGAAGTGTTCGAGTAAATCCACTATGACCTCAATATGCTAATTGTCTGACCAGAAGTATTTGAGTAATTCCACCATGACCTCAATATGCTAATTGTCTGACCAGAAGTGTTCGAGTAAATCCACTATGACCTCAATATGCTAATTGTCTGACCAGAAGTATTTGAGTAATTCCGCCATGACCTCAATATGCTAATTGTCTGACCGGAAGTGTTCGAGTAAATCCACTACAACATCAATATGCTAGTTATTTGACCAGAAGTGTTTGAGTAAATCCACCATGACGTCAATATGCTCGTTGTCTAAGCGGAAGTATTTGAGTAATTCCGCCATAAACTCAATATGCTAATTGTCTGACTGGAAGTGTTCGAGTAAATCCACTATGACATCAATATGCTAGTTATTTGACCAGAAGTGTTTGAGTAAATCCACCATGACGTCAATATGCTAATTGTCTGACCGGAAGTGATTCTCTCTCCCTGACACATGATGGACCATAAGTGAAGTCCCGCAGGTGACATTGGTTTTGTCTGAGTGATGAACGACTGGTCTTAGAATTTAGATCCATGAACAATTAGAACCATTTCTACAAGTATATGACAGTAAGTCACTAGAGCAGCCTGGCATGACATCAGAATGTGCGAGCTCAGTGATTCACAATGATATAATATCTCAACGAGATAGGAGGGAAATTAAACAATAAAACCAACAATTCAGGTTTCAATGTGATTAGTATGATCAAAAACATGTATATTTCTCAATTATCCCACCTCATTGGACTTATAAAGCTTTATTAAGTTTTGTTTGTCGACAATGTATATACATTGTATATATGTAGATCATAAAGACAGCAGTAATGCATGGTGAGTACAAGTTTTCCACAAATTGTTTTGATACAGGGGAACCTTCTGCTCGACGGAATGGCACTAGGACCGGATGAAACAAAAGCAAGCTTGTTTTATTTAATGATGGTCATTCTGATATATTTCTTTGGAGGAAACCTGCTGCTGCCACATAGGCTACTCTTTCCGATAAGCAGCAAGGGGTCTTTGATGTGCACTTTCCCACTGACAGGACAGCACATACCACAGCCTTTGGTGAACCAGTTGTGGACCACTGGTTTAGGACAGGATGAAGTCACCGCAATATAGTTCCATAGCAAATATAGCAAGAAATATCCAGGCACATGCAATAACAACAATCAACAGATGCAATTGTAAATATCTGGTGGGTGGGCGGATTGATTTCAGATGGGCCTTGTTTGACGGCCAGAAGCATATGGGTCTTCTAAAGCCGAAGGCCTACGCATATGCATAAATCATTTCTTCCAGTTATCACTCGACATAAGCTGGCAATAACCTACATTTGAAATAGCAGGATGGACAGCGCATGAGAGCAGGGACTTACATCTGTGGTGATCTCAATGGGGTTGTTGATGTCGAACTCTAGATCCGGGCCGCGCTGACGCTGGTGCAGCCTCTGGGACAGCGCCGGCTGCTGCTGGTACTGCTGGTGCTGCTGGTGCTGTTGGTTCCCAACGCGCCGTTTGTTGCTGGTGCTGCTGCTGGTGCTGTTGCTATAGACCAACTTCTTGGGCCGCTGGCCAGCCCCTCCTCCATGTTGGGACCTGCGCACGCGCACATGCTCCGCCTGGTACTCCATAGCAGCAGTGTAGACAGCGCTGCTCGTTGTTCTCCTCCTGGCCCCCGCCTCCTAGTCCTCCTGGTCCCCTCCCGGTGTCCTCTGGTTGGGTCTGCTCCTTGTTACTCTACGTTCTCGCCAGTGATAGTCTCTGACAGCAGTCACGACGCACCCCGCCCGGCTCCCCAGCCTTCACTGACTCCCAACGCCACCATATACCAAGCGCATCCCCTTCCTGTCAGTTCAGCCCCCTCCACCCCACCCTCCCCGCACACACCAACACCGCCCCCCCCCCCCAACCACAGCCACCACCACCACCAACTGGGCGAGTTTTCCTTGGAAACAACAAACACAATCAAAACCTTTCTACTTTTCAATTTGAAAGTTAAGATACATTATTTCTAACACATTGCAAATGGTGTATTTGAAATCTTCTTGTGTAGATATTTGACTCTGTATATACAGTAAACTCTCTCTAAATCGACCCACCTTGGGACCGTCTTCACGTGGTCCATTTAGGGCGGTGGTCAGTTTAGGGAGTTAGAATATGGTTAAAATGGTATTGTTGGGACACATATAAAGCGATCGAGGTGGTCAGTTAGAGAGGTTTTACTGTATACATATACATATACACATACATAATGGGTAAATACATATACATATATCGGTAGATACATCTTTCTATTATATATACTGTATATATCAGGTGGGTGGGTGGGGAAAAGGTATACGCAATATATTTTAAAAGCGCCCTGAAACCACTGGTGTTTTTTGATGCGGTGTTAATAGAGCGGGGACAACAGTGGGACGTGGTCGGGTGTGGGTGGAGGTGTGTGAACAGGCCTTCATTCATAGCTCTCGGCCCTAGGCAAACACACACATACCACATCAGGTGCCGTATGCAGGAGTCAGTGTTAGCGAGGAAAAACGGTGTTTGGCGGGAATTCCGGTTTAGCGGCGAAAAATGGTATGCACGAGTCAGTGTTAGGCCTAACACCAAAGGCTTAACCGGTGTTACCCTACCCCTAAAAAATATTAGGTTTAGTGAGTTTATTAGGCCCAAATCTATTCAATGCTGTCATATTTAACAGAATTAGATACGCAATAAGTGAAATTTATTCAAATTAACCATAAATTCGAAGCGTTATTAAGGCTACCGCCGCATTGGTGGCGATATTAATAGTTATATTTTCGAATCGACGAACGTAAAGTAAACAATCCGCGGCCGCCGCCAGTATGGAAAGCGACGTCGATGCAGCGGCAGCGGCGATTTGTTTACTTTACTTTCGTCGATTCGAAAATATAACTATTAATATCACCACCAATGTGGCGGTAGCCTTAATAACGCTTCAAATTTAGGGTTAAATTGATAAAAGTTCACTTATTGCGTATTTAATTCTGTTAAATATGATCGCATTCAATAGATTTGAGCCTAGTATATGGCTACAAACGCAGAGGGATTTCCCAAATCTATAAATAAATTCACGTTTAGCTATAATGAAAGTGCTACGCACTCCTGCATACGACTTGACACAGTTCCCGACGTCGGTGATAGCTAAACGGTAACAGGCTCTAACACCAAAACCCGCTAACACTGACTCCTGCATACGGGCCCAGGTAAAGCTGGGGGTGGGTGGGTGGTGAGGGTGGTGGGGGTGGGGGTCCATCCAGCCACCACTACGGCTGATACAGGCGGCCTCCGAACTCAAGGGGCGCTAATAACTTATTCCTAGAACTCAGAAGAGCCACATTGTAGGTGTCATTGGTGTCTGTCTGAGTGTGTGTAGTGGGTGCGGGAGTGTGTAAGTGTGGAGAGTGTAGGGGAGGGGGAGAGGTATGTAATAACATTATAGTTATAGGACCACGTGACTCTTGGACACAGGCACAGGAAATTGTCCCGAGATTGCTATTGCTTAAAGTTGTATAGTCCGATGGTTTTGAGTTTCTCTCATTTTCTGAGATAAACATATTAGGTTGTTCATTATAATCTACCTTACTTTAGTTTGAAGCAACTTTTATTTTAAATCACTAACTTTTGAGATATTTGAAATGGAGACATGGTAAATTAATTTTGGCAAGCTTGCCAAAACTCTATCACCATAGGATTCCATAGTAACAGGTTCTATTAATTGACTCAGTAGTCCCTTCTATATGCCGGTAAATGTTTAATAAGTGTATCAGTATCTAAGGTAGATATGTAGAATCAAATCTAGATAATTGTTTGGGTTTTGAAAATTTGATATTTCATCGGACTATGCAGCTTTAAGTAAAGTTCCATAATCCAATGGCTTCCGAGTTTCTGCTATTTAAAAAATATATTCGGTTGATCATTATAATCTACCGGGCGCGGTGTCCTATTCGCTAGAGCGCGGGCCTCGCATGCGGGAGGTCGGGAGTTCGGTTCCCGGTCGAGTCAAACCAATGACTTTAATAGTAATACTTGTAGCTTCCTGGCCAGGCACTTGACATTAATAGGGTAGGGCAAGGCCTGGTTAGTTTGGTGTCAGGATAATGTGACAGTGGAGTATCAGGTCATGATACTGGCAGTTTGATTTCCCAGTGGGAAAGCACTATAACGTTGCCGTGAGTGCAGACTGTCACAAGTCGATAACAGTCCTGATATGCCCTTAGAGTTAGATGTTGCCAGGATGTAAAACTCCAACAACCACCCAATAATTATTATCTACATTATTTAGTTTGGAGTAAGTTCTTTGAAGGGTCAACTTCTGAGCTATTCCAAGAGACACTTGCTAATGTAGTTTCAGTGTGCACACCAAGATGCTGGACATGGATAGCCTTTGTTTGTCCAGTTTCAAACAAGTTAATGGATGACAGGAGCACCAGCCATCAATACGTGTCTAACAAAAGTAAAGCTTGTTTTATTTAATGACGTCTCTAGAGCACATTGATTTTTATCATTGGCTATTGGATGTCAAACATATGGTCATTCTGACTTATTTCTTTGGAGGCAATCCACTGATACCTCATGGGCTACTCCTTCTGATAAGCAGCAAGGGGTCTTTCCCATAGACAAGGCAGCACATACCACAGCCTTTGATGAACCAGTTGTGGACCACTGGTTCTTGAAGGTGTATACGTTGAGGACACCATGAAATTGTGTAAAACAAAGCAATTCTTGCATCTAAAATGGTGTACCAGTTGTGGACCACTGGTTGGAACGATAAATATCCCAAACTGCAAATGTGTCCACTTAGTACAATCGATCGGATGACCCACACCTTCAGAGGACACTCTACCGCATGAACTACGTCTCGCTCCTCAATACATGCTTAATGGGTGCACCCATTGGACATGTCGGATCAAATCTCGATATATTGCTTGCACTGAAAATATAATGATTTCGTTGAATAATATATTCATACATAACGGACCCTACATAGCATGGCATTTACTGCTGTATTCTCGTGGGTTAATGCCCTGGGCGTTTAATGTTGCATAGTCCGATGGTTTTGAGTTTCTGCCATTTTTCTGAGATAAATATATTCAAGTGATTGTTATAATCTATCTTACTTTAGTTTGAAGTAACTTTTCTTTTAAATGTCTAACTTCTGAGATATTTGAAATGTAAACATTTCAAATTAGTTTTGGCAAGCACGCCAAAACTCTGACTCCATAGACTTCTGCAATAACAAGATGCAATTGAATATGGGAGCCAACGAGACACTGTGTCCACAGCAGTACCAATCTTCACCCAGCTTTCCTACCGGGTGCGATGGACTAATCGGTAGAGCGCGGTCCTCACGTACGGAAGGTCGGGACTTCAGTTCCCAGTCAAGTCAAACCAATACCTTTAAAATTGATACTTGTCACTTCCTAGCCTATCGCTTGGAATTAATAGGATAGGGCGAAAAGGACTGTTTAGCTCAGTGTCCGGATAAGGTGACTAGGTGGGATATCGGATCATGGTGCCGAGGCCTGATTTCCTAGTGGGGCAGCACTATAAAGTCACCATGAGTTCACACTGTCACAAGTCTGTACCCATACTGATATGACCTTAGATGTTGCTAGGACGTAAAACAACAACAAACAAACAATCACCGACTTCTGTGACCAGCAGACATTGCCGCCATATGTGAACAAATGTTCAAATGTACACAATGCTTCAGCCTTATTTCACTGGGACTTGGATAAATGGCCACCTGCTATGTGAGGACAACATTGGCCGGAATGTAGAGTTGTCTTTGTCTATATATATATATATATATATATATATATATATATATATAGATGGACCGGTCCCCTGTATTGATCGCTACATTTGGGTCCCAAACGATTGCCCATACAATACCATTGTAACGATAAAAAAAACTTTCTAAACCGACCACCTCCCTAAATGGACCATTTAAAGTCGGTCCCATGGTCGTCGACTTAGCGAGGTTTGACTATATATACATATGTGTGCGTGTGTATATTATGTATATGTATGCACATATATATATATGTTGTAGGTCAGGGCGAGGGGACCATGCAACGTGAAAACATTGCGAAAGTTGAAAATGAAATTCCACTAAAAGAAAATACCATGAACTAGGGAATAAATATAGCTGACCTAGATTTAAAAGTCCTGAGTGCCAAAAGGGAATAGTGTGGCGTCTTTTGTTGTGATCACTTTTTATATTACTTTATTTGCGAGTGAAATATTTACCTAGTATCTCTCTTTGGATGCTTGTCAGTGTGTATGTGTTTATACATATATATATGACAATAAATACAGTACGATATTAATAAAGAGGCAGCATTAACTGCCAGGATCCTGAAGGATATAGGATAGAGCTCCGCCCCTTTATACTCATAGTAATAAATTTATATCACATATTATATATATATGTATATATAATATATATGTATAGTATATGATAACACACATATATAATATATTTTATATATATATATATATATATATATATATATACACACTATGTTTAACAACATTATACTAACATTTTAATAACATAATAAAATGATTTAAGCGAAATAACACAGTTCGCCATCCTGTGATTATCGTATGAATCAATTCTCTTACAGAATATTTAAATACCTAGATGACTGTCGGCACATTGGTGGTCATTTTAGGTCAACCTACCAGATAGAGAATACCATTATTTTCATTGGCGCGAACCCACACCCAAATCATACAAGTAGGCCTATATACTGCAATAGTTATATTTCCAAATAATATTCATTTTATATCATAGAAATAATAGAAGTACGTCCTTATGTTCGGATAAACATAAATATATGAAATCATATATATTATGAATATATATTAATATTCGCATAACTATACACATAAAATATATCGATATCAATATACAATCATATATATAGAACTACCTGTATATGAAAATACCGTAACATCTCTCTAACCGACCCCCTCCATAGATCGACCACTCCCCTATATCGAACGCTTTATTTAGGTCTCAAATGATCGCTCATGCCATACCATTGTAATAATAAAAAGAACTCCCTAAACCGACCACCTTCCTAAATGGACCATTTAAAGTCGGTCCATGGTCGTCGATTTAGAGAGGTTTTAGTGTTATATTCATTTTACATAATAGAAATAATAGAAATACACCCTAAGGCTTGAATAAACATAAATACATAAACATATGAAATTATATATAATATAAATATATATTAATATTTGCATAACTATTTATAAATATATAAATATTAATATATAATCATATATATATTATTATATATATAAGTACGTGTATATGAATATATATAGATACAATACATATACACATATATATATATAAGTCTGTATGAATATATATTTGTGTGTTCGATATAATGTTTTGTGATCTCCAGAAGATATGTTCTCATAGTCATAGTATGCGCCCATTTTGAGTCACGTGACCAGACTACAGACGCTGGTCTCCTAGCGATTTGGAACGGCTCACTCTCCCATCACACCCTCGGTGTGACTGCGTCACTCCCATCAGTAGTCGACCCACGACGTGCTGGGAGAGTGTGTGCGCTGCTGTTCTGACCCAGGTGTTGGCGAACAGTGCGCTGCTTTGTCTGTCGGCGTCCGGCGTTCCACTGGGGTTGGATTATTATAATCGAACGCACAAAAACACCTTGTCCGAATGATTAGGTTGCGCCTCTTGGAGTGGTGTTTGGATAGGCGACGCTACACTCTCCAAGCAGCTTTCAAGCTAAGATTGCAAAAAAAGGTAAAGCTTATTTTATTTAGCGACACCTTCTAGAGACCATTATTTTGTTTTGTATCATCGGCTATTGGACATCAAACATATGGTCATTCTGACATATTTCTTTAAAGGAAACCTGCTGCCGTCACATAGGCTGCTCTTTTCGATAAGCAGCAAGGGGGTCTTTTATATACACTTTCCCACAGCACATACCACAGCCTTTGATGAATCAGTTGTGGACTACTGGTTGCTAAGATTCCATTACCACTGACACTCCCTAGGGGGCGTCCACAAATTAGGTCACGCTTAATTTGACCATTTTCGATACCCCCCCCCCCCCCACACACACACACATACAACACTTTGCACTTTAGACCATCCCTACTAATAGGCTCGTTTTGACAAACCTAAACACATGTCACCCTAAAGTTGCGCACTCCGCAGGTTGGGGATTTCTGCCATATTTAAAAAATATATATATATGCGCTAGATCATTATAATCAATTATACTTTCTTAGAGCAACATTTTATTAAAAGTGGCTAATTTAGAAATATTTTAAAAATAAGCCGCACAATAATGTTGATGTGCAAACAGGCATGCTGCAGATTCTAGGCAGCAGTGGCATTTCCTCTTAAATTGACTTAAACTTGCATGGTCCGATGGTGTCTGAATTTTTATTTTATTTTTTATATAAATATATCAAATTGATCGTTATAACTTACTAATCATTAGCCCAGAGTAATTTTGAGCAAAAATAGCTAGTTTTGAAACAATTGGAGCTGAAAGAACCCAAAATACTTTCGACAAGCTTCCCAAAAGTCCTCTCGCTATGAAGCGTATTGACATCTCGCGAAGACCATGTGATGTGGGATGACCTAATTCAAATGTAGCCTGGTCTCCTGGTACTTTCAACTCATGATGCCATCATTTGTTTTTTGGCATGTGATGTGATCGTTTTATATATTTTATTTTATTTACACTAGCATTGTTTGATTAATTTTAGTGGGTGTACTTTTAATCGTATACATTGGCTTTTTGGCAGTAATGTAATATCATTCAATATAATATTCACTTATAAATGTATACCATAGGGCCTAAACTGCAGTATGTTCAACATTGGTCGTAATGCTCGCATTGCGGTTGATTCGTGGCAGGGGAGGAGGACCCCCCCCCCCTCTTTCATCCTCCCTCCGCCGCCGCCCTGACGCAACCCCCCCCCCTCTCTCCGGCCTTATAAACCGGCCGCCTAGCTGCTCCCAGCCACTCGCCTCTCCTCACTCTCCTGGAGCACTCATTTTCTTTTGGCTTCCTCCTCCTCGCCTCCACGACGCCTTGCGCAAATCGCGCCTCCGCGACTACACCTCCACACCAACATGCCTGCCACAGCACGAGGACGAGGCCGACCCGCCGGCCGCCGGGGGGGCGCGCCGGGGGGAGGAGCGCATCCACCACCTCGCACGATGCCGCCTCCGCGACATCGACCGCCCCCAGCCTCCAATCCGAGGCCACCTCATGGGCCACCTCGGTCGACGCTCGGATGGACGCCCAGGCCGCCGCCATGGAGGCGCAGACAGCCTCCATGAACCACCTCACCGCCCTCGTACAGTCCATGGCCGTTGCCCCGCCTCGTGCCGCTGCCCCGGCCCCCTCCTTGGTGGACCGCCTCGCCGACCTTCTACAGGACTTCACCTCTGGGACGGCGGGGGTGGCCAGCCTGCTCCCCGCCCCCGGACACGCGCCCCAAGACGTGCACCCCACCTACCTCCGCTACAGCAGGCAGAGCCTCTACGCCACCCAACACGCCGCCTCCGCGGCCCGCCTCCCCGCCGCCCCTCGCGCCACCCTCGACCACTCTCCTGTCTCCGCCGCCCAGGCGGTCCGCGACATCCTGGAGTCGGCCGAGGCGCAAAACACGGGACGACGAAAAGGTATTCCCTCAGGGTATTTATTCCCTAATGACCTCATAGAGAGGGGGGCCGAGGGGAAGGCAGTGAAAAGGGGCGAGGCCACCATGGAGGAATACAACCTCGCCCTCCGGATGCTGGAGTCGCATCCGGCCTTCCCCTCGGGATCCCTCCCCGGATTACTCCATCACAACCTTACGGTGTTGAGAGACTGCGTCACCCATCCGTGGTCGACCGTACGGTGATACTCCGAGACGATATTCGCCTGGATCGCCGACGGACGGCTCCCGGATGGGTGGCTCGACCCAGTCGCCATCAACACCCTCCGGATGGACGTGATCACCACCCCCGCGAGTGCCCCCGGGGGACTCAGAACAATAGCCCCTCGGGCCGCAGCCCGATCATCAGCTGCCCCCCTCACCCACCCCAGAGCCGCTCCATCAGCCGACCCCCGCACCCCCTATACCCGAGAGGCCTACGGGATCCCCTGCCCGGCCTGGAACAGGGATCCCGCCTCATGCGACCTCGCCCCGGCCGGCGAGGCGCACGGAGACCAGGGCGCGCGCAAAAGGCACGCATGCGCATATTGCGTGAACGTGCGCCATATCTTAACGGCGCATAGTGAGGCTGTGTGCTTCACAAAGCGCACCCGGGAGCGGGGCTCAGGCGCCCCCGCGATCACCTCGCCGGAATTTTAGTCCGGCGGCGGCGACTCACCCCTCGGCCTCCCCTGCCCCACCCACCCCCCCGACCCAACACCGGCACCCCTGCGCATATTGCGCGCACCCACACACACCGCCCTGCGCATAGTGCCCGCACCCACACACACTGCCGCCCTGCTCATATTGCGCACACCCATACACACCGCCGCCCTGAAACCCAGAACCCTAACCGCCGCCCTGATGATGTCATCAGAGGCCCCCAGACCCGCTGCCGCTCTGATGATGTCATCAGAGACGCCGCCCTCCGCCACACTAAACCCATCACCCTCGCCAGCCGCCGCGCACCGGACACTCCCCGGCGGAGACCGGAAGCCGCCGGCCACAACTCCCGCCGTTCACACCCCCGTAAACCCATCCACGCCAACCGCCCCCCTCACATCTCACCGCCCCCCCCCCCTGCCACCGCAAGCGGCCGTCACATCTCCGCCGCAGCCCGCACCCCAGGACGCCCCCGCCGCACCCCTCAGAACTATGCCGCCACCACCCCTCACATCCGAGCCGCCACCCCCCCCCCCCCCCGCCAGCCCCCCCGCCACCCCTCACATCCAAGCCGACAGCTCACCCAGCGCCCACCCCTCCACCAACCGCCCCCGCCGCCGCCCCCGCCGCCGCCCCCATGCCCCCGGACCCGGCGACACAGCCTACATACACCACCTCCCTGACTTCGACGCCGTCCCCCGTCCCCACCCCCCCCACCTCCACCCACCTCGACTCCCCCACCACCCCCTCTCCCCGAGACTTTGACCTCCCCCTCTCCTGCACACACCGAACCTCCTCCCCCGCCCCCCCACCCTCCCCCGCCTATCCCCGACCCTGCCCCCTCCCGCGCCCCACCCCCGCCGCCCCCCTCCCCGGCGACCTCGGGGAGCCTATCGCCGAGGTCATCAGCCCCACCCTCCAGGATACCCTCCCCGCCGCCCCCTCCTGCGGCCCCAGCCCCCACGCCTACCGCCCCACCCTCCTCTCCATATGGCCCCACCTCTCAGGCACAGCCTGGAGCTCCCACCCCACCTTCTCCCGGGCCTACCACACCCTCCGTGAAGCGGGCCTCCCCAACTTTTTGGCTGCCCGCATCCCCCTCACCTCAGCCCTCCACATCCCCGCTTGGAGAAGCCGCCTCCGGGACTACCAAGACAAGGATCTAGTGGACCTTCTGGAGTTCGGCTTCCTGGCGAACTACTCCGCCGGCGCCCCCCCCCGCGCCCCACCTACACAAACCACCGCGAAGCGCCGGAGCACCTAGTCCACCTCCGGGACTTCATAGCCACAGAGCTCGCCCACGGCGCCCTCGCCGGCCCCTTCTTAGCCCCCCCATTCACCCCCTGGACACAGGTCTCCCCCATGATGACCCGCCCCAAATCCGACCCGGGAAAGAGGCGGTCATCGTCGACCTCTCATACCCTCCGGGGGCAGTGTGAACGCGGGGATACCCGTCGTGAATACCTCGGATCCCCACGCCTACAGGCTCCCATCTGTCGCCGACGTGGGGCGCCGCCTCGTTCACGAGGGCACGGGGGCCTACACCTAGACGGCCGATATCTCCAGGGCCTACCGCCAGCTGCGCGCCGACCCTCTCTCCTGCCCCCTCTTCGGGGTCACCTTTGAGGGGGCCACATATGTCGACCTCGCCCTTCCCTTCGGATGCCGATCCTCGGGCGCCGCCTGCGTCAGGGTCACCGCGGCGGTGGCCTGGATCCTCCGGCGGGAGGGCTACCACGCCCTCGTCTATGTCGATGACTTTGTCGGGTGTGAGCTGACCTACCTGAGGGCCTGCCAGGCCTTCGACGGTTTCATCGCCCTCATCGGCGCCCTCGGCCTGGAGGTCGCCTCAGGTAAATGCCACCCCCCGGCGGTGCGGATCTCCTGGCTCGGCTTCGCCATCGACAGCGAGGCCATGACGAACCGCATCGCCCCCGACAAAGTGGACGAGCTCGTGGCCGACTGTGAGGCCCGGGTCGCGGCCCCCACCCTCGGGCGCCAGGCACTTCAAAGCATCCTCGGCCGCCTCAACCACGTCGGCAGCTGCGTCCTCCCCGCGAGGAAGTTCATGGCCCGCCTCCTCGCGGCCCTGCGCAGCTGCCACGAGTTCACCACCATCACCCTCGGGGACGACGCCCTCCGGGACCTTGCCTGGTTCGCGGCCTATGGACGCGCCTCAAACGGCCTCCATCTCCTCCGTGCGCCGGCCACCCGGAGGGTCGTCATAGAGTGCGACTCCTGCCTCACCGGCGGAGGCGCATACTCTCCAACCCTCTGCTACGCCCGAGGGTATTCCGAGGAGTTCCGCGCTCGGTTCACCAGCATTCATGAGCTTGAGGCTGTCAACCTCGTGGTCGCCCTCCGCGCCCTCCTCCCCGCCGACGTCGCCGGAGCCAATGTTGTTATCAACACTGATAACATGGCCTCCGCCGCCGCCCTCGACTCCAGGAGGGCGCGCGACCCTACCCTCGGGACCTGCGCGAGGGAACTCTGGCTCATGGCGGCCGAGGCGTGCTTCGAACTCACCATCCTGCACAAGCCCGGCACCGACCTCGTTCTCGCCGACGCCCTCAGCCGCGCCCACCTACCCGGGCGCTGGCCTGCTGTGGCTCGAGACGAGGTCGCCCGCCTCGGGCTCGAGTATACGTACGCGAACCACGACGAGTTTCCGTATAACCCCGGGCTTTAACTGCAGGCTACACCGACACCGAGATCGCCGCCGTGGACGGACCCCGCCTCGCCTCCCTTGCCCCATCGACCTGGAGGAACCGCCGCCGCCAGGCCCGAGGATATGTGGAGTTCGCCGCGGGCCACCACTGGGACCCGCTGGCTCCCACCCCGTTTGACATCGCCGCCTACACCGCCTCGCTGTACGCCCGCCGGGTTGCCCCCGCCTCCGTTCGGAACTCCATCTCTGGGGCGCGCTCCTGGTTGGAGGCAGCCGGGGGCGACTCCTCCGCCTTCACCTCACGCCTCACCCGAGACGTCTGCCGAGGGGGCGAGCGGGCCTCCGGCCACGTCTCCCGCCCGGCGCCCCCTCTCACGCCTGCGTGCCTCGCCGCCGTGGCCGCACACCTCGCCCTTGCCGGGCCCTCGGGCGTCATCCCTCGCGCCGCCCTGCTCCTCGGATACTACGGGATGCTGAGGCAGTCCAGCCTCCTCTCCCCGTCCCCCGAGGCGTGGGGCGGGCCACACACCATCACCCGAGCCGACGTCGCCCCCGCCCCCGGGGGTCTCCGAGTCACCCTCCGGAGCTCGAAGACCATCCGGCTTCCCTCGGGGGCGGTGGCCCTCCTCATCCCGGCCTCGCCCGGACACCCACTCTGCCCCGTGGCGGCCTGGGCCGCCGCCACCGCCCTGGTGCCGGCACTAGACGCCGACACCGCCTTCATCCTCCCCTCTGGCCGCCCTCTCGACCCGCGCACCCTGACAGCCATACTCCGCGGTGCCCTCCGCGCCCTCGGGGTGCCCTCCCCGGATGGCTACACCCTCCACAGCCTTCGCCGGGGAGCCGCCCAGGCTTGCCAGCGTGCCGGGGTGCCACTGGAGGACATAATGGCCCAGGGCACCTGGACATCCGACGCCGTGCACGCCTACGTTCCTCGGATCGCCCCCTCGGGCGCCCCTCGAGCCCTCTCCTCCGTTTTGGTGAAGGGCTCTTCGGGGTCCCTCCCCCACGATCGACATTGACCTTAGGTCCTTAATGACACTTACTTTTACCACTATCTCATGCATGTACTCTTCCATTATCCATTGCCTTAAACTGTTCATATCCTCATTGCTTTTAATTAATTACCTGGAATTGTCTTATGTTCATATTGTCTCCACTTGACCTTCTGTGAATAAAGTGTTTTATTCCAACTACCGCCTTCCTCTCCTCCCTAGCCACGTATCACAAATATCAGTATCATTTGGTAAAATATATGTATATTTTTAATCTAATACATATTTAATTTAACTGATTTAATTTACGTCATTAATAACCAGTCCATAGTCAATTCCATAGATAGGGTTAATAAAATTGGGTCCCACCTATATTGATTTATTATTCATGTATTTGGGCATCTGTAAATAATTTTTTAAAATGAATTAAAAAAAAAGTAGATTAAAAAATAGCTGGCAGACCAGGATTCAAACTAATTAGAAAGTAGAAGGGGTGGCCAAATACTTTGAAAACCCACTTCCCTTTATCTTTATTGTACGTCATGGGATTTGAACCCCTGGGTTTCAATCCTGGGTGTGTTAAACCAATGATGTATACATTGATTCTTGTCTCTACCTAACCTGGGATTCGGCATTATTAGGATAGGGCTTCGGGCAGTGGAATGAGAAAGACCAATTGTAAATTCCCCTTCTTAAACAACTGATGTACAAAAGTTCCCCCCCCCCCCCAAACAAAAAACCCAGGGTACCTTCAGATTTTCAGTCTAATATTGTTCAATCTGATTTGGAAACATAAGATCAAATGTAAGTATGTGCTTTGGCATTCAAAAAATAATTATGCTTCATGAGACCTAGGTACAAGATTCACCCCGTACTGCTGCAGTAGGGGTGCAAACCAACCCTATGTAAAAGGTGGCGAAAATGCGGGTCAAAGAATCGGGAGCCTAATTTCACAATCTAAGAAGCAACATTTATTCTTTACATCTGTTTTATTATTTACCCGCTACCTTTGAGTTGAAAAATATAATATAATATATAGTTTAATAAGATTTAAAAGTGAAATCGACGGCGTTCTGCGGCCGCCATCTTGTCTTTTTTGCATTCTCTCCCATTTCACCAACTCTGTGCCTATATGCATAATATAAGTAGCCATTTGATACTGGAGCCACATACTGGAGCCTCACTTCCATATTAACGCTATTTTCGCCCGTATTTATATAAGGCTGGTCTTCACCCGTGTACTACAAGTACCGGGTGAATCTTTTATCTTCATGAGACCATACAACTTTAAAACAGTCCCGGCTTTGGTGCCATCAAACTTCCAGTGGGACATCCTGGAACCTGACTAGGTTAAATATGGTGATTGGAATGAAGGCTTGCCTAATGAGGCCATGACATTGACCTAATTTCTTAATGAGTGTCCCTGCATAATGAGTGTCGCACAGTCGGTGTCCAAGGGGATGAGCTAATAAATTCACTAATTATTCTGTATAGGCTGTCGCAAATCCTTAGCTAATGCACTAGTATCTAAGTTGGATATATAGAACCAAATTGAGATAAGTGTTTTGGTTTTGAAAAAAAAACCATTTCATCGGACCATGCAACTTTAATATTCATTCAGTGCAGGCGATACCTGCGTATATTTATAACCTGCCAAGCAACTCTTGCCAACAGTTGCTCCTACATATTCAACTCGGATTCCGGTGCCCTCCGTCAGTCACAGCAGAGGAATTTTAGAGGCAAGAGTCGCTTTGGTTTACACAAATTCATTGCGTCATCAGCATCTACAACTTCAAGAACCAGTGGTCCACAACTGGTTCATCAAAGGCTGTGGTACGTGCTGTCCTGTCTGTGGGAAAGTGAATATAAAAGCCCCCTTGCTGCTTCTCGAAAAGAGTAGCCTATGTGGCGTCAGCGGGTTTCCTCCAAAGAAATATGTCAGATGACCATATGTTTGATGTCCAATAACCGATGATATGAAAACTAATGTGCTCTAGAAATAGAGGTGTCGTTAAATAAAACAAGGTTTACCTTACAACTTTAAAGGGTCAGGCGAGATTATGGTTGGATTGTTCACAACTGCATGGGAATAGAGAAATGAAAATGAATCCTGGACAACATCTGCTTTTAGTCGCCCCCCCCCCCCACCCCTCCGCGCTTAGACCCATTGTTATAACTTTGTGTTTAATTCGGTGCAGCAGACAGAACTGAATCCCGTCTGGCTCCTCAAAAGGAAATCACCGTATGGTTTGTACAGGTGCTGCCACTGCGGCAGGGAAATGAACTAACCAGGCCGCCTGTGTGCACTCTGGTGGCCGTCAGGTAAATCACACTAGTGGTTAGAACCCCAGTCACTTTCACTGCATATGTGTACAGAAAGAAGGCGCGGCTCTTTTTAAACACTTCCTGCCATATATTATATATAAAATCATATAGATCTGCAGACCACACATTACATTGGATATACACATATATACATATATGTATGTATGGGTATGTAGACAGGAGATGGAAGCGCTATGAAGACAGTGAGCCAGCGCAGACATTGCAGATATCTGCTATTCCCCACAGATTTGATAAAGCCTCTACATTTAAGTGTGTTCTAGGCCTTGTAAACCAAGTAGAATCCACTGTTCTTCAAATGTCTGCAGGCAGCTCAAGCCATGCCTTCCTTAGTTAGGTCATTAGACCTGTATTAGTCAATGCAGAGGAATTGTTTATATATATATATATATATATATACATATATATATATATATATATATACACACATATATATACATCAATCAATCAATAGTTCCGTCCTCTAGTTGAGGGTTGGATGCAATGGTTCTCCACTTGTTCCGATGTTGTGCTGTTCTGATAGACTGTGAATAATTCAAGCCTGTTATATGTACATATATGTACATATATATATACATATAAATACAAATATATCCATATATATATGCATATATTTGTATGCATATGTATGCAAATGTATGCATATACATGCATATATATACATATATTTGTAACATAATTTATTATATGTATATAAATTGGCGGCGCCTACTTTATTATTATTATTTATTCCCCACTGCTTGTTTATTTCTTATTTAATATTGAACGAATAGCGTACATGTGTGTTTTTGCTGCGAAGCTGGGCACTCCAGCCACCTGTACCATTTCCGGTGCTTTGATATTGCCGCCATATTGTCATTCACAGAATAATTTAAAACTCCCTCCCCTCCCCCACATCACACATGTTATATGCGATTACTAGGTTGTGCACATTGTACACATCACACATGTTATAACTGATTACTATAATGTTCACATTGTACACATCACACATGTTATAACTGGTTACTATGATGTACTCATTGTACAACTCACACATGTTAATTGTTATAAGCAATTACTATGTTGTGCACAGTGTACACATCACACATGTTATAACTGGTTACTATGATGTGCACATTGTGCACATCACACATGTTATAACTGGTTACTATGATGTGCACATTGTGCACATCATACATGTTATAACTGGTTACTATGATGTGCACATTGTACACATCACACATGTTATAACTGATTACTATGATGTGCACATTGTACACATCACACATGTTATAACTGGTTACTATGATGTGCACATTGTACACATCACACATGTTATAACTGGTTACTATGATGTGCACATTGTGCACATCATACATGTTATAACTGGTTACTATGATGTGCACATTGTACACATCACACATGTTATAACTGGTTACTATGATGTGCACATTGTGCACATCATACATGTTATAACTGGTTACTATGATGTGCACATTGTACACATCACACATGTTATAACTGGTTACTATGATGTGCACATTGTACACATCACACATGTTATAACTGATTACTATGATGTGCACATTGTGCACATCACACATGTTATAACTGATTACTATGATGTGCACATTGTGCACATCACACATGTTATAACTGATTACTATGATGTGCACATTGTACACATCACACATGTTATAACTGATTACTATGATGTGCACATTGTACAACTCACACATGTTATAACTGGTTACTATGTTGTGCACATTTTACACATCACACATGTTATAGCTGATTACTATGATGTGCACATTGTACACATCACACATGTTATAACTGATTACTATGATGTGCACATTGTACACATCACACATGTTATAACTGATTACTATGATGTGCACATTGTGCACATCACACATGTTATAACTGATTACTATGATGTGCACATTGTGCACATCATACATGTTATAACTGATTACTATGATGTGCACATTGTACACATCACACATGTTATAACTGAGTACTATGATGTGCACAGTGTACACATCATACATGCTATAACTGATTACTATGATGTGCACATTGTGCACATCACACATGTTATAACTGATTACTATGATGTGCACATTGTACACATCATACATGTTATAACCAATTACGATGATGTGCACATTGTGCACATCACACATGTTATACCTGATTACTATGATGTGCACATTGTACACATCATACATGTTATAACTGATTACTATGATGTGCACATTGTACACATCATACATGCTATAACTGATTACTATGATGTGCACATTGTGCACATCACACATGTTATAACTGATTACTATGATGTGCACATTGTACACATCACACATGTTATAACTGATTACTATGATGTGCACATTGTGCACATCATACATGCTATAACTGATTACTATGATGTGCACATTGTGCACATCATACATGTTATAACTGATTACTATGATGTGCACATTGTACAACTCACACATGTTATAACTGGTTACTATGTTGTGCACATTTTACACATCACACATGTTATAGCTGATTACTATGATGCTCACATTGTACACATCACACATGTTATAACTGATTACTATGATGTGCACATTGTGCACATCATACATGCTATAACTGATTACTATGATGTGCACATTGTACACATCACACATGTTATAGCTGATTACTATGATGTGCACATTGTACACATCACACATGTTATAACTGATTACTATGATGTGCACATTGTGCACATCATACATGCTATAACTGATTACTATGATATGCACATTGCACACATCACACATGTTATAACTAATGCTATGATGTGCACATTGTACACATCACTCATGCTATAACTGATTACTATGATATGTACATTGTACAGACCACACATGTTATAGCTAATGCTATGATGTGAACATTGTACACATCACACACGTTATAGTGGATTACTATGATGTGCACATTGTACACGTCACACATGTTATAACTGATTACTATGATGTACTCATTGTACACCTCATACATGTTATACACAATTACTATGTTGTGCACAGTGTACACATCACACATGTTATAGCTGATTACTATGATGTGCACATTTTACACATCACACATGTTATAGCTGATTACTATGATATGCACATTGCACACATCACACATGTTATAGCTGATTACTATGATATGCACATTGCACACATCACACATGTTATAGCTGATTACTATGATCTGCACATTGTAGCTGTTGAACTAGGGTCCGACTAATAGACTAATGTTGCATTACAACCATTATAATTGTCCGACTATTACATCAATAAATCAATTGTGTAATTAATACAACCATATCGATAATTAGCTGAAAACACATTTAACTTATCCCAACCCGTGCGACCATTTGATATAAAATCATGCATGTTTATATATTCTTCTAAAATATTGCATTTACTCAGTTATTTTACTGTTAGTACATTATCTTAGTCATAATCATGCAAAAAAGATATGTAAATACTGCCAAAGTTGCATTGCTCCAAGATCAGTCTCACGGCACTGAGAAATGACATTCTGCAAATCAAAGTGCTTATTAAATAATTTGAGGATACTTTACCACGATCCAATGTAAAATCTAAAAGCCACGATATGGTGGGCCAGCCCGGTCATTGGAGAGAACATAAGCATAAACCTCACCCATAAACTACTCAACTCACACCAACAAAGCATACTTAAAGTTGACTGGTTCTTACCTTAATGGGCAGTGGGGCTCCCACGTTTGTGTGTACCGGAAGTGCTTCAGTTAGCTTGACCTGCGCACGCCCAGCCTTGACGGTGATTGTCTGAGGACATCCGTCCACCAGCTGGCCTTGGTTATACACGAACATCTGGGGGAGCAAGGATTTACATTTAGCAAATTATTTAGTTTTTGTTGTTGATTGTTGTTTTACGTCCTAGCTACATCTAAGGTCCTATAAGGATGAGTACCGACTTGGGACAGTGCGCAGTCATGGTGGCTTTATAGTGATGCCAGACTGGGAAATCAGGCCACTGGCACCATGACCCAATATCCCACTCAGGCACATTATCCTGACACTGAGAATGTTTGTTTTATTTAATGATGCCTCTAGAACACAATGATTTTTATCATCGGCTATTGGACGTCAAACATATGGTCATTCTGATATAATTCTTTGGAGGAAACCCATGGGCTATTCTTTCTGATAAGCAGCACGGGGTCTGTTATATGCACTTTCTCACAGACAGGACAGCACATACCACACCCTTTGATGAACCAGTTATGGACCATTGGTTGGAACGAGAAATAGCCCAAACTGCTAATGTGTCCACTGAGCTGGATCGATCGGACGACCCACACCTTCACAGGTGGACACTCTACTGCCTGAGCTATGTCCCGTTACAGGTCCACATTCACATGCGATGTCAGTTCCCTTTTCGTGCAGATTGATTTACTGTCTTGATAGACTAACATCATTTAAAGATAATTATTCCTTTTGATTCAAATGCTCTTGATGCAATACCCCAAAGTCTCTCAAGCTGAGTTTGTGACATGGCTTGTTTCCTTATGTAAATGTTGATTCATAGAACTACTTGTTTAAATTTGCATGGTCCCATGGTTCTGAGTGTGTCATTTAAAAAACAGATAACTGTATTTATGATCCTTATAATTTACCTGGCTTTAGTTTGAAGCAACCTGTTTAAAATGGCCAACTCTGGCGATATCTGAAGGAATTGTAAACATACTAAGTATGTGTTGGCATGTACGTCTAAACGGTCATCATCCTCATAGGCTTCAACAGTAACAAGTTCCATTAAATTGACCTATTCCGCTTTTGTGCAATACCACAATTATTGCTTAATAAGTGCATCAGTAAATAGGTTGGATTTGTCTAATAAAATCTAGATAAAGGATTCACCTGGTACTCGCAGTACACGGGTGAATACCAGCCATATATAAAAACGGTTGAAAAAGCAGGGAAATGAAATGAGAGCCTAATTTCACAATCTAAGAAGCAACATTTTTTCTTTATATATGTCTTCATATTTCCCTGCTACCTTTGAGTTGAAAAATATAATAAAATATCTAGTTTAATAAGATTTAAAAGTGAAATCGACGGCGTTCTATGGCCGCCATCTTGTCTTTTTGCATTCTCTCCCATTTCACCAACTCTGTACCCATATAAGTATCCATTTGATACTGGAGGCAGGCATTCTACTTCCTCTTCTAAACTAAAGCTATTTTTGCCCGTATTTACACTACGTTGTCATTCACCTGTGTACTACAAGTACCGGGTTAATCTTTTATCTAAATAAAATCTAGATAATTGTTTTGCTTTAAAAAAATGTGATGCTTTCATCGGATTATGCAGCTTTAATGGGTGAAATACTTGGCGTCCGTCATAGAATTTCAAATGTTGGTTATGCCAGGTACACACCTACCGTTTACAACTCGCGCACTAATGCTGCGTTTACACGGGCAAAAAGTAAAACGATCTAGGCAAAGCGTTTTACCTGAAGCATTTTAGTGTCGCGTTTACACGGACCGAGATTGAAAGTGTGTCGCGTCTACATGGGCAGTACTTAAACCGTTTCAAGGCGGTTATAGTCGACGTCGCCACGAGAGAGTGTGGGTTCGACATAGATATGTATAGACTGATTGGTATTGTTTTGGAATGGTCAAAACTTCTGCTGGGCAGTGAAAACCTATGATGAAAAAAATATCAGTGCACAGCTAGCGGTTTCATAGACCAAATTATATAATATACGCTTTTGATCGACCGGAAAGTCAACAAACTAAGGTCTCGACTGCGCATGCGCGTGACGTGCTTAAGCCGCTTCCGTCGCCACAAGAGAGTATGGGTTCGACCTAGATATGCATGGACTGAATTGTATTGGTTTGGAATGGTCAAAACTTCTGCTGGGCAGTGAAAACCTAAAAATAAATGATGAAAAAAATATCTGTGCACAGCTAGCGGTTTCATAAACCAAATTATATAATATACGCTTTAGATGGACCGGAAAGTCAACAAACGAATCTCTTGAGTGCGCATGCGTGTGACGTCAGTAAAACGCCTCAAGTATCATGCTACCGTTTACACGACCATTTACAAACCGTTTTATCTAAAACGTTTCACGTAAACCACCTCCCGAGGTGGTTTACGTGAAACGTTTCAGGTGAAACGTTTCAGCCCTAAAACGCCTCAGCGGCGCGTTTACACGGGCAAATGTAAACCGATCTAGACAACTGGTTCTACCTAGGGCGTTTTAACTCGCCCGTGTAAACGCAGCTTGAAACTCGTGACCCGACCCGACCCGCTTAAAACTGAAAACGGGCCGATTCATTTTTCGAATCGCGAATCGCAATCGTAAGGAAGCAGTTTTAGCCCTAAAAAGTCGCGAATCGCAATCGGTAGGTGTGCTAGGGGAGTGCACACCTCACGACTTTTGGGCAGTTTTAGATCGTATGTGGTGGGTGGGTGCGGAAAAACGGTAGGTGTGTACCTAGCATTATAGGCTAACAACAGAAAGGCTAGTAACACATCCATACGAATGCCATCTACTTGTTACACCGATTTCAAAGCATTAACATATGGGCAATGTATACACAATGTTCTGCCAGTTTTAAAGCCAGTTTTAAGGCCATTATGAAGATAAAATATGTAGATAATATATGGCTACAAAAGGTAAACTCATGTAATCTAGCTTACTTTATAGTCTATATTGATCACATTCGACCTGCCTTACAGGATTCTCATATAACTATTGGGGTTCGAAGCAGGTGTTGTGAATGTGAGATAGGTTGGCCCGCACTCCCATGGTGACATCTGGTGTAAGTAAGCGGTACTAGAATCTCATGGTTTGCCACAATCCACCACCGATCACAGAAACGGGCCTTCACACTCACAAGCACGGCCCCGCCCAAACAAGGTAACCCGAATACAGCCCATCCAAATACGGCCCTGTCAAACACGGCCCTATGCAGACACACACTACTAGTAGGCCTACTACAATGACCTGATTCTAACACTGTTGCTGCATCCCTACACATGCACAGTTAAATCGGTTTAATTAAACAGGTTTAACTAAACCTATTTAGCGCTGCATTCACACGCACAGTTTTAAAACTTATCGCGTTCACACACACAGTAGTTAAACTGGTTAAAGGTGGGAGTTTACATAGTTAATAAACCAAAAACGACCAACAAAAAGCACAATTTCAATGAATATTCCACTGCTTCAGATCAAATACCGTTATTTAGGAGCGTGACTACTCACTGCTAAGATCAATTTCATCAGGAGCGTGGCTTAATAAAAATAGTTTTAAAGTTGAAAAGAGCAAGCGAGTGTCAATCACTGTTAACATCAGCGAGTAAACGTTAATAATATATGCACTTTAACTACTTAAGCCAGTTTAATGCATTCACATGCGCAACTTAAACCATTCTAGGCTACAACGGTTTAACTAATCCACCTCACAAACTGGTTCACATGAAATCAATGAGTTGAGTCAACTTAGCACTAAACTGATTTAGCGCTGCATCCACACACACGTTTTAACCGGACTAGTTAAATCAGTTTAGTTAAGCCGATATAGCGTGTATGTGTGAAAGGGGATATAGATACATACTCCTCCCATGTCAACTGCCATACCTGGTGCTCGCCCGGCTCTCGGGGTGTGAAGTGCCCGTAGCCGGTTTGCCCCTGCCACGCCAGCGTGATGGGCAGGGCTCCATCCGGGCCCTGCACCTCCACCTGCACCTCCTCCTCCACGGCACCCTCATCCAGCAGCTCTATCGTGAACGGCGACTGCGGACAAAACACAAAAGTAATTGCTGACTCAGATATTCCATGCTTGACTATTGCTAATGCAAGCTGATAATTGAGACGCAGAGAGTACAGTAGTGCGGGTGACGTATTACAGGTGGCGCTACAGAGTCCGACCGCCAACCCGCCCTCTAGCGGCAGTGAAATAACAAATGTTTGGGACCAGCTCACTGTGCATCATTTGTATAGCGGATTTCCACTGCTGCTCTTTGGTGGCAAGTCCTGGTGCTTTGAAATTTAGAGAAAGTTTATTGATATAATATGAAGAGCTCAGCAACTATCTAAACCCCAATCCAAAATTTGAGATAACCATTGGAAGGAAACCTTAAAAAAGTATAATTTTTTTATATTCCTACTTTTTTGTTCATTGCTCCATAATCATGTCATCATAATAAAAGTGGAATTAGTAAGAATTGAAATTATTTTCAGGTAAAATTCTCTGATTTAGAGTACATTTTTTGATTGGCGTGTTTGGTGTGTATGGGGATTTATGCCTGAACTCTTCATATACTGATGAAACTTTTTGAAATACTACAAAATATTTGCTAAAATGATGAAGCAATATCTCCTACTGCTTCATAAATAAACTGATGACTATTTTAAAATGCTAAAAATCTATTAATGCACAACGCATACTCATTTGGTTTTAGACAGCTTGAATATATTTTCTTAAGGACAAATCAATCCTGTCATTTGACACAATATATAGAATTGCCTTATATAATTATATATGTCAAATATACACACATATATATATTTATATACATGTATCCAGTAGGCGATTTGAGAATGTGGCCATTTTATACCCCTGTCACACTACGACGTAATGAGCCAACGTGAGCCTAACGTGGTGATATTTCATCATTACGTTGATGTACGTTGGATTACGTTATGATGACGTCATTATGATGTTAGAGTGACGTCGAGCTACGTCACATTACGTCGTGTTACGTCGAGATACATCGAGGTTTTGGACATGTTCAAAAGTTTTGACGTAGGTCGAACGTAAGGGTTTACGTTCGCCGTACGTTCTGTTCACGTTCAGCGAACGTCAATGACGTTAAACGGACGTTATTCCAACGCTCCTCATTACGTTCAACTACGTTCCACTACGTTGACCCCCATTAAACCAAGTGCAAATGCCCACGGGGCGTAATGGGAACGTCAGGACAACGTCAGGAGAACGTCAGGAGAACGTCAGGAGAACGTGCATTCAACGTACGTTCAACGTCTCATGACGTAGCTAACGTCACGTAATGTTCTTCTGACGATGGAATAACGTTCATAACGTTCCGTCAGCGTCATTACGTTCACCTCTCTCGTCGAACGACGGTATCACTACGCTTTACCGACGTTACTCTCTCGTCCACTACGCTGCATCCACGTTCAACTTCTGCCCAAATTTGCATACTACGCTGAGAAGTTCAACGTTCTTCACGTTCTCCCTACGTTGACGTCGTTACGTCGTAGTGTGACAGCCCCATTAAGTCGTCAAAAAACGGTTTCTTGATAACAATTAAATGAGTAATATATTTCTTAGCATACTTAAGTACTTTTTAGAAACAGAAACTTAAGGATATGATCCTAGGACAAATCTCACCTGTGTGTTGACACGATACATTAAATCGCTCTATATATTAGATGCATTATATAATGCGAATTGAGAATGTGGCCATTGTATGTTGTCAAGGAAAATATGTCTTGATAACAATTAAGTGATTAATAAATTTCTCAGCATTTTTTTCGACATGTATATATGTTTTGTTGTTGAGGAGATGCCGATAAAGTAGCACCATTTACCGATACATATGCTACTGACTTAATTTGACATTGTTGACAAAAATGTTTCTCTAGATGGTCTTAATTTGCAGCATATTAATGTTCTCAACATGCACATAAAATCACCATTCACTAGAATTACCAACAACAAAATAGTGAGAACGTGCTGGCGGTTAACTAGTTGTACACAAACAAATCAGTAGTGTTCGAGATACTACCAAAGACAATGTACGGTAAGATGCGCCACTTAGCGCTTTCATATAGGAAATTCTGAAATAATCATGCAGCGCTGCCACCCAACGGCAAGCGAGGTGCATTGTCTTTGATTAGGTGTAATAGTAACTTACTCAGACATAATCACACATTTTATTTATGTATGGCGCAGATTAAAGTGCTTGTAAACATGTTTGAATTATAGTATACTATAATATTGTTTTCATTATTAACATTATAATTGTTGTGTGTTGTCTTTGATGGTACAGCAGTCAGGATAGACTAGGGGACCGGTCCACTTGTTTCAATGGTACAGCAATCAGGCTGGGCTAGGGGACCTGTCCAATTACCTTGTTTGCTGTATTACATGGGAAAGCACTGAGTGGCACATCTTATAATACATTGTCTTTGATACTACTATGCAGGAGAGTGACCAAAGAAGTTGTGGCCGACTTAACCTGACTGTCGGCAGCAAGCTGAACATAACTAGATGCGGGACCTTAAGAAGTGCATACAGATACAATATATCAGGTGGCAGAGAATCCCAGGACGAGTGTGGGGACATGGGGGGGGGGGCTTCATTCTCTCAGTCTTACCCGCCCCCATCACATACACCGTACCCACAATAGCAGCACAGTTTTTGCAGTGGACCACCACCTAAGCCCATAATACTGAACTTATTATGGCTAACCTACTAACACACTAACCTCCTTCATAATCTACTAATATGCCCTACCTAAGTACCCGCTGATCTAGCTATTTACAATGTGATGTAAACAGCAGGAAGACCAGTGCCTCAGCACGGAAAAAAATAAGCATGTTCTGATGAATAAACTGTTTACCAACAACAAAAGTAGTCGACACCTGATATAAGGAACATCCATGTTAAGGTTACATATCAATCCTATACACATAAGGCTAAGCCCGCTTAGCACCACCCCGCTTAGCGCCACCCCGCTTAGCGCCACCCCACTTAGCGCCACCCCGCTTAGCGCCACCCCACTTAGCGCCACCCCGCTTAGCACCACCCCGCTTAGCGCCACCCCGCTTAGCGCCACCCCGCTTAGCGCCACCCGGCTTAGCACCACCCCGCTTAGCACCACCCCGCTTAGCGCCACCCCGCTTAGCGCCACCCCGCTTAGCGCTGATTCGCTGTGGCATTCTTTTATTCACTTTCTCAGGATGGCAGCCAATAGGAACAAGGCAGCCACCTCTCTCCACCCTCCGTACATGGGAGATTGAACCAGAGCAGCTAATTAACATCGATTCAATAAAGGGGAATCAAACCTGGGTTTTCTTCCTGCTCTCTCAGACACAAGGGCTGTCTAACTATAACACAATCGACCATTGAGGCCGATTTACCAACTCATCAATTTTAGTCACAATTCTTTACACGAACAAACAACACCGATTCAAAGTAACGTGCCCGAATTTAAGCACAGTGCAATGGAGCTGTACCTTTACAAATAATGGATACACCAATAGAAAACCTGAGCCTACATCCTAGATGAGCGAAATGTGAAATAAGATCAAACTGGTGTTTTGTTGAAAGTGTTTTGTTGAAATCACGTGACATGCAGCCACACACAGAGGATGTAAGCAGCGTCTCATTCAGCATTCACTTAATCATCTGCTCCAATTGAACAAATAATTGATTATCGATTAATACAAACCTTATGATACTTTCTCTGTCCGCGAAGGAAACAATTAAAACATGACCGTTGTTAGTAGCCATAACACTTACACCAAATACCAACAAGAATTGGGGATCGTCCTTTTGGTGACATAAATCAGGGTCGGGCGGCAGTTTTTATTGTTATTTTTTATTTGTCTGGCGTATGACGTAGACGTAATCAGATTCGATGGCCGAGTGAGTTGAATTTTTTATTTGGCCTTACTTATATTTGATTGCGCATATTCAATAAAGGCACCAATGTACTCAATCATCATTTCTTTGCAGTTTTTACCCTGAGGAATGTTCCAAGATGCCAGGTTACATAGGTGGCAACGTGACCTAGTTGACATATCAATGGAATTCTGCACCTGACCTCAAGTGGTGTGCACGCAGAAAGTACCTTCTATCTTGTCCTTCAAATATCTGCAATTATTCAATTATCGTAGAAGTTACTTTATACTGAAGTAGAGCATGGTATGAATGCAAGCCTATTATAGTAACCTAAACAAATAAGAGAAACATGAAAACCAACTTGTTGTGCAACTCTAATGGGTTATCGGCGCTTGGCGGTGCTGGACGGCGCAAGCCAATGCTTCAATTTGGACTTTAATGTCAGGCTGCGCTAGGGGACCTGTCCACTTACCTTGTTTGCTGTATTTCAATTTTCATGGGAAAGTGCTGAGTGGCGCATCTTATTGTACATTGTCTTTGATACTACTATGCAGGAGAGTGACCAAAGAAGTTGTCGCCAACTTAACCTGACTTTAATTTGTTGTTACATAGAATCGAATAATAAGCCAATGTAATAGAACCTGTTTCTGCTGAAGCCTATGGTGTCAGCATTTTGATGCTCTTGCCTAATTAATTTGGCATGCTTTCGCTCAAATATCCCCGAAATTAGTCATTTTATAAGAAAGTTATTTCAAACTAAAGTAAGGTAGATAGCAATCAGCCTAATATATTTATCTAAGAAAATGACAGAAACTAAACACAATCGGAGTATGTAATTGTAATTGAACCCATAACTGCTCAACCCTACTTTCTCCATTATTTCAGTGTGCACATGTCAAAATCTGAAGCTGAGAGACATTAAGACTGACTCATGGACATCGCTCTCACAGCAGAGAGCTAAATGGAGAGCGGCAATCAAGTAATGAAAGCAGTCTTTGTCGCATTGCGACCGACAGCATGATGATGATGACATGTCAAAATAACCATAGCATATTTTCACCTCAAATATACCCACAAGTTAAGCTACAAATTGAAAATTATTTCAAACGGAATTAAAGCAGATTCTATTTTCCAACCTAATACCCTATATTTACCTAAACAAACATGGCAGAAACGAAACCATAGTAATGGTGGGGGGGGGGGGGGGGGTGAACAACCAGTGTAACATATATGCGTATGTATGTAGCCGAGCGCGAGCAGACGACAATCACTACGTCACGGGCTTTCACAACCAGCAACACTTGCAGGCCTGGTCTACTCACGAGGTTGTTGGGCAGCGTCTCCCTCTGCACCTGTGTCACCGCGACAGCTTTGTTTGGCGGCATGTGAGGTGTTTGAGGTGTCTGCGAGGTGTTAGGAGCCTGTTGGCTTTGTGGCGAGGTGTGCAGCTCGGCGAAGGGCGACGGTGGCGCCACGAGCGGAGTGTGCGGCGTCCGCGGCCTTCCGGTGCCGGCCTCTGGCGAGTGTTTCTGGAACCAGGCGGCGTAGGCCATGACGCCGAGGTGGTCGACGTCGACGTCGGCCATTTCGCGGGCGCTGATGACCGGCTCGACACCCAGCCCCTGCGCCGCCTTCATCGCTGCCGGGTACATGATTGGTTTATTGATTTGTTTTATTTTTGGTAAGTACTTTATTCTCCGGAATTCAATTTTTCCAGCTCTGAGGGGATGGCGTTCCGCCGACGTTCAATGCACAAAAGTGTTTGAATAATTTGCATGCTTTTTGTTGTTTTGTTTGTTTGAGTTTTACGTCCTGGCAACATCTAACGTTTTATCAGGATGGGTACTGACTTGTGACAGTGCACACCCATGGCAACTTTATAGTGCTGCCCCATGGCCAAATCAGGCCACCGGCACCATAACCCGAAATCACACTCAGTCACATTATCCAGACACTGAGCCAACCAGTCCTTGCCCTATCCTATTAATGCCGAGCACCATGCTAGGGAGCGACAAGTATCAGTTTTAAAGTCATTGGTTTGCCTCGACCATGATCCGAACCCACAAACTCAGGGGTTCGGATCTCGCAATCTCCCAAAACAGGATACTCAGGCTCTACTCATTCGGCAACCCCATCTGGTCTGACACGCTAAGATGTTGAGGTCTTAATTTCTGAATGACGTGGGTGACATATTGGATGAATGAGTTATGTCAGTTTTAGCAATTTCATATCAATGAGTGATAATAGGAGTATCTCTCAGAGGCATAGCTGCAGTGCTTTCTGTTGTTACTCACACAACGCTGTCTCCAGGACAGGTTCCTAATACCCCAGTCACACGAGAGCCAGCGTTCACCGCCAACCTCCCTACGCCCAAAAGGATGCCAACCACCCAGCCTGCCATTCGATACACTGATTCAAATATCTTGTAGGCGCCATGTCGGCACCATGTCGGCACCAGGTCGGGGCCGACCACATGGTTACTGCAGCATCGCATGTGTTAGCACCAACCCAGGGCGGCGCCAGGGCGGCGCCAGGGCGGCGCCAGGGTGGCGCCAGGGCAGCGCCAGGGCGGCGCCAGGGCGCCAACCATTTTGAATGGCGCCGCCGGTACAGGGCGTAAGGAGGTTGCACGTGCAGCAGCAGCAACCTCCTTGCGTCCAAAATTTCCGAAATGGACGCTGGGAGGTTGGCGTCCTCGCGGCGCCAGCACTTAAGAAGGGCCTAAGGAGGGCGCAATGAGGACGTTTTGACATCGCGAATCGATCGTAGGCGAACGCAGGCCTCGTGTGACTGGGGAATTAGCAACCCATTGGAAAAGGTGTTTGGAAGCTGGGTTGATATATATTCACATCATTTTGCAATCTACTATGATAAATGTATTATATAAGATGATAATTTTAAATGCTCATCTATCACAGCCCCTAATTTAAAAATCTGTGCATTCAGTGGTAATAGATAGTCCTAAGCACGTGTTTGAAACGTTTGAACACTGCTCTGCTTACGCAAGTATTAGTTTAGCAATTTGCCACTATGTGCCACTAGTGACATTTGTGCCGGTGTTGCGGTTTCCCAGGGACACCAGTTTGCGAAGGATACATCGCTTCTGCACATGCATCAAAATCGAACAGCATCATCACTAACCTTATAAATTTAATATAATGTTTTTGGTAAAGATGTTTTCTACATGTGTACCAAACGATTTGTTTCTAGATGGTGTAATTTGAGAGATATTTGACTTTTTCTGTATTTTCTGTATGAAGATTGCTCAAGACCATTGACAATGCCTTGAGTTTGATGGTACGTGCAGTGCAAAACGTTAGCTTTATTCAAAATTAATAGAATTCAAGAAACCTAACCTTATAAATTTAATATAGTCTTCATGGTAAAGATGTTTTCTATATGTGTACCAAGCGATTTGTTTCTAGATGGTGTAATTTGAGAGATATTTGACTTCTTCTGTATGAAGATTTGCTCACGGCCGTTAACAATGCATTTGAATGGAAGTGTCCCTGGCAAACTGGTGTCCCTCGGAATCCGCATCACCGGACCCATTTGGATGCACTCAGGCGGCACCTAGCGGAAAGCATGGGTACTGGATCCCGACTACCGGTGACCCTGCTTGCGGCGTGCCCACATACCAGCAACCAGCGGCGGTGCATGAGGAAGTCGGCCTGTTCGTGGAATCACTCACATTGCCTGCGTGCATCTACGCCAGCTTCTGAGCTCCGAAACTATGTGACCCATCGCATCGGATCGGGTACTAAGGTTGCACAATTCGATGGTTATGACTTTCTAACATCTTTTAGAGATGAACATGTTAGATTCATCGTAATAATCAACCTTACTTTAGTTTGAAGTAACTTTTATTATAATAGGCTACCCTTGTGAGATATTTGAAGTGGAAAGATGCTAATGTAATTTTGGTGTGCACATCGAAATGTTGGACTCCAAAGGCTTCAACAGAAACAGGTTCTATTAAATTGACTTAGTATTCTATTCTATGCAGTGAAATATGAATAGTTCAGGTGCAAATCCCGATCCCTGTAAATGCCACTCCAAAAATGTAGTCTAAATCAAAGAATTTTACCTGAAAATAATTTGAATTCTCACTAATTCCACTTTTGTTATGATGACTTGATTATGGAGCAATGAACAAAAAGTAGGAATGTAAACAAATTCACTTTTTTAAGGTTTCATTGGAATGTTTATGACAATTTTGAGATTGGCATTTATGGGGTTTTAGCCTGAACTCTTCATATATTTATCAGTTTAACTGTGCACAAGTAATCTGATCTGGATATTTAGGATCAAATCTACATTAATGTTTTGGCTTAGACAATGAGATGATTTCATTGGACTCTGTAGCGTGAAAGGGGCAGTACCATGACCAATACGACTGTACTTATTCATAATTATCATGAGTGCATATTTAGTAATATGTCTATATTGAAACAAACCATACTCAAATGTTTTATTTCGGGCGCAATCAAGGCTAAGAGCCACTGGGGTTAAGGTGTATCTAATCAGGTCATAGAGTGACATCGGTTTGGGAATTCTCAATCAGTGGGAGAGGCTAATGCTAGGTACACACCTACCGTTAACGACGCGATTCGCGAATACGACCTCGTTAGTCGGTAGGTGGGTGCGGGACCATAGCACACCAGACGTCCGCGATTTGCGATTACAACTCAGTTTTAGGCCTTAAAACTGAAATCGCAAGCAATTCGAAAAACGAATCGGGACGATTGCAAATCGGGAGGTGCGTGCGGTCGGCCGTATCTTAAATGGTATATGTGTGCTAGCCGCCGACCGTTCGCGTCTGAGTTTTAACGATCAGCGAATCGCCGGGCCGGAAAAAAGACACGTGACAGTGTCTTAAACAAAATATTCTAATCGGCGGCTATATATTAATATTTTCTAATCGACGAATGTAAACTAAACAAATACGTAGCAGGCGCAAGGAAATTCCGCCGGTTCGGCGGCTACATATTAGACCCAAATCTATTCAACGGCGGCGATATTAATGTTTTCTAATCGACGAATGTAAACTAAACAAGTACGTAGCAGGCGCAAGGAAATTCCGCCGGTTCGGCGGCTACATATTAGACCCAAATATTCAACGGCGACAATATTAATGTTTTCTAATCGACGAATGTAAACTAAACAAGTACGTAGCAGGCGCAAGGAAATTCCGCCACCGGCGATGTTAATGTTTTCTAATCGACGAATGTAAACAAAACAAATAGCATTGCTACAGGAAACTGCTAGATGGTGCTGATGGCGACGTAGTTCGCGCAGAACCCACCAGGTGCGTGCAGCGCAGTCGCGAATCGGCGCAAGGAAAATGCTAGATGGCGCTGATGGCGAGGTAGTTCGGGCAAAAACCCACCAGGAGCGTGGATCGCAGCCGCGAATCGGACGTTATATGTGCGCGTCCAGTCGGTATATGTGCGCATCCCTTATCTTCGGTTTTAATCGCGATCGGGTTACGATCGGGTTCCGAT
The DNA here is from genome assembly GCA_030323885.1 of Branchipolynoe longqiensis. NCBI lineage: Eukaryota > Metazoa > Annelida > Polychaeta > Phyllodocida > Polynoidae > Branchipolynoe > Branchipolynoe longqiensis. Next base: position 18,573,222 of record CM059197.1, read on the forward strand.
CGGGTCGCGTTGGGCGCAAAGTTTTAGTGCGTGAGTCGTAAACGGTAGGTGTGTACCTAGCATTAGTCCAACAAAATAGAAATGACTCAAACAGCTTGTTTTATTTAACAACACCTCTAGAGCACATTGATTTTTGTATCATCGGCTATTGGACATCACACATATGGTCATTCTGACATATTTCTTTGGAGGAAACCCGCTGCCGCCACATAAGCTACTCTTTCCGATAAGCAGCAAGGGGTCTTTTATATGCACTTTACCACAGACAGGACAGCACATACCAAAGCCTTTGATGAACCAGTGGATCACTGGTTGGAACGGAAAATAACCCAAACTGCAAATTGGTCCACTGAGCTGGATCGATTGGATGACCCACACCTTCACAGCCAGACACTCTACCGCCTGAGCTACATCCCGCTCCTAGAAGTGACACATGCTTAGACTCAGAGGTCACTAATTATGAATCTGTGGCAGAGTGGTTAGAGGCTCTGACTTTTTTCTAGGCCGGACTCCTAATCTGAAGGTCGGTGGTTCGATTCCCAGTGACCCCCACCCCACCTCTTCCAATTAGAATTTCCACCGTTGTGTATAACTTAGAGCATCATCAAACGCTGGTTGCTCTCATACCATGTATATGTGGTATCAGAGGTTAAAAATCCCTTGGTTCAGTAAAAGTGTAGGCTCAGGCATTCTATCGGCAAACTGTATAATGGTGAAAACAAGTGTATTCAGACTTATCCATGATAGGCAGTATATATCTTCAAGGAATGAAGCCCCAAACGGTCTCTATTGTTGCCGGTTAGACTACCCCTAGCTTGATTCCCCGCCACAAACAAGTAGTCCTCAGGCTTGGCACAAAGCATTACAACATCGGACCAATTATGGAACATGTGTAGGGAGGGACCAGTGTAGTTGTTTCTCCATGCAGCATGCGACTCTGCAGCGGTGTTGTCAAGGCGTTAAGCCCATAGGCCATCAATCTATTAAGCCTATGACATATACCAATACCGGCATCTATTTTTGGTTCGATATTTACATTCCCTAAATATATATAATTCAAATAAACTCTCAAAGTGAGATGCCGGTACATAGTTATAGCACAATATAAACATAAATTGGGTGTATAGACCCCTTTCAATGTTTGTAAACATCATGTATGCGTGCGCGCGCAGCTTGGCTGCGAACAAATGCAGACTGCCACTGAGTTTGCCAGTACGCACAGTGAAAAACGTTTATTTTATTCAAAATTAATAGAAATCCAGAACCCTAACCATATAAATTTAATATAATCTATTCGTTGAATATGTTTTCTATATGTTTTCCAAGCAGTTTGGTTCTAGGTGGTGTGGTTTTAGAGATATTTAATTTTTTCTGTATGAAGATTGCTCACTGCCAATGACAGTTTGCCGGTATGCGCAGTGCAAAACGTAAGTTTTATTCAAAATTAATAGAAATCCAGAACCTTAACCATATCAATTTAATATAATCTTTTTGGTAAACATATTTTCTAGGTGTATTCCAATCAGTTTATTTCTAGGTGGTGTGGTTTTAGAGATATTTAACTATTTCTGTATGAAGATTGATCACTGCCATTGACAATGCATTGAGTTTTCCGGTACGCACAGTGCAAAACGTAAGTTTTATTCAAAATTAATAGAAATGCACAACCCTAACTGTATAAATTTAATATAATCTATTCATTGAATGTGTTTTCTATATGTGTACCAGGTGGTTTGTTTCTAGATGGTGTGGTTTTAGAGATATTTTACCTTTTCTGTATGAAGATTGCTTACTGCCATTAAGTTTGCAGTATGACCGGATGTTGTCCTGCAGCCAAGCAGCGCGCACACTGACCTAAATACATGTACTGACGTCATATGAAATTGGTCAATGGGCTTAATGCCATGACTACTCTGCCGCGGAGTAGCGCACGAGCAGGGGAATACCTACACTGGTCCCGATGACGTAATGCTTTATGCTAAGCCTAAGGACCGCTTGTTCGTGGCGGGGGAACCAAACTAACACTACCCCGTGCGACTGAATCAAACACTGCTCAGGGGGTGTCACGTGATTCCCCCATTCCTCGACCTTCACTCTTCCAAAAGCTGCCCATAATAAAGCAGAGGGGCCAATTCGAAGTAACCAGCCAGAGTTTGACTCATCCAGCCATTTCCCGTTTTGTTCCACTCACTTAATACTATAAATAGTACCGCATACTTATCCCCTCATATCTCCATTTTAAATTCCAGCAAATGTACCCCACCTTCACGAGTTATCCGGCCTTTGTGCACATACAACTTGTCACAGAGTGGAACATAAATTTTGAAGAGTTCAAAAGCAAAACTCCATAAAAGCCGATCCAAAAATTGAGATAAACATTGGAATCAAACCTTAATAAAATTCATTTATTTACATTCCTATTTTTTTTCCATTGCTCCATAATCATTATATCACACCGAAAGTGGAATTAGTGAAAATTAAAATTAGCTTCTTGTAAAAACCTTGTATTTGAATTAAAATGTTGGATTGGCGTTTACAGGGTTTTGCGCCTGAACTCTATTGACAGATGGCAAAGAACTGACAGATAACAGAAAAAGTGCCCATTTACAGCATGTGACGTCATGACGGCACATGCCTAGCCCAGGCTCACGACAATGCATCACAGGGCGTGCCCACATCCCATGATTAATTTATTTAACTGCTTGTTAAACTGCCTCGATACCATATCATAATTAATCTATAAATAATAGAAGTGCACAGTTTTATTACAATGCCGACATGGCACAGTGCCGCGTTCTGTGACGTCAGAGGCGTTTGTTTCTTTGCTTGTATGTAGTTTTACATCCTAGCAACATCTAAGGTCATATCAGGATGGGTACCGACTTGTGACAGTGCGTAATCATGGCGACTTTATAGTGCTGCCCCACTGGGAAATCAGGCCACTGACACCATGACCCAATATCCCACTCAGTCACATTATCCTGACACTGAGGTAACCAGTCCTTGCCATATGCTATTAATGCTGAGCACCAGGCTAGGAAGTGACAAGTATCAATTTTAAAGTCATTGGTTTGACTCGACTGGGAAGAACTCTCGACCTTCCACACACGAGACCCACGCTCTACCAATTAGGCCACCGCACCCGGTACCGTTCGATGCAGGCTACCATTCACTGCCAAACGCACTAATGCCCTTCGAGCAAGACTACTTTGTAATTTGACAGGGTCTAACTCTACTACTATACTAGTCTAAATTTAGGATTCCATATATGTAGTATGCGAACGTAAATGTGTATGAGTACTATGAGGTATGTGGTGACTTTTTGCTGTTTGTATTGGACATGGTACACTCGATTTGCATTCACACCAATCGCTACATGGAGTGATCCAGATTGCCGCTGATTGCCATCTACATAAATCAGATTCACAGTCGGACATGTGAAATCAAGGCTATTGTATTTACATGGTTTCCATTTTATGTCGGATTCACATATATATTCTTCACAATATATAGACTTGCTAACTCAGCAAAAATACATTAATCCCTTAACACTGCTACTTGTCACAAATCAATAGGATGAGGTTATGGTGCCAGTATGGATGTATGTGTACGTGACTAATTAGGTAAGTGTGAAAGAAAAGCAGAATAGACGATTTGCATCACCACCCGGCCCTCTGACAGCAATGGAATAGAGCTAGCATTCCTTACACGCAGTATGCGGCATGCGAATGTGGCATGCAAACAGGTTGGGTCCTTTCACCCACACCTACACCCACACATAGTGTCAGGTTTCTCACCACTGTTCTCTATGGCAAACGCAGCAGCATTCGCATTTGCATGCCGCACCGATGGCTACAGGGACCGATTCAGTTGCCGCATTTGCATTCGGAGGCATGGAAGCACCCCCACACACTTACATGAGTTTCCATTTTTTGCCGCATTCGCATTCGCATTCGCATGCCGCATACTGCGTGTAAGGAATGTAGCCTTTAGTAATGTAAGTCATAGGTCAGTATGCTCTGTGGAAAAGGTATAATTTATGATATCAGTAGCAAAAACTAATGTTGTGGAATATGCAATTTGGTCTGTTGAAACGTCTAATAAAGGATTTCCACCACCAACCAGCCATTTGATGGCATATAAGGATTTCCACCATCAACCCTCCATCTGGTGGCAGTGGCAAGAACTACTATGGCTTGCAGCTCATAGTGCAGGATTTTCTTTAGAAAATGTCTAATAAAGGACTTCCACCACCAACCTGCCAAGTGGTGGCAGTGGCAATAACTAATTATGTTGGTAGCAGCTGCTGTGGAAAAGGTTTATTGTCTCAGTGCTGTAATAAACAAATAACTAAATGATTTTGCAAATAAAATTGCATCATTTTATGAGATCACAATTTCCAAACAAAACTATGTCCCGATATTTGAGGAGTTCAGGCGCAAAACCAAGTAAGTCCACCCGACCTCTTTTGTTTTAAAATCAAGATTTGTATATGCCCATGAATATAATTCTCAGTAATTCCACTTTTCTTTGTATTATAGGGTTATGGGCAATGAACAAAATACTATGAAAGTGATAAATGAACTTTATTCCAAAACTCATTAATTAATCAACTTTATTGATTTTTCTGCAAAACCAAGTAGTCCACTTCGGTTGTTTGCAAAACCATGTAAGTCCATTGTCAAAGACTAATCTTATGGAAATCTTGCAGAATCAAAGAACACACAATTTCCACATAAGCTTACTCATCATCACCACTATCCTCATCAATTGCATCATAGGTTTCCATCATAAACGTCGACAAATCACCCGAGGCAAAAAAAAAAAAAAAAAAAAAAAAAAAATGTGACCTGACACGCATAGCTGATTGGCCAGCTACATCTTACGTGGTTTTGCAGACAAACTCGAATGGCGCTTACAAGGTTTGCTAATAAACAAATAACTAAATGATTTTGCTAATAAAATTGCATCATTTTAAGAAATCACAATTTCCAAGCAAAACTATGTCCCGAGATTTGATCAGACATATCAGGGTAGACACTAATGAAGTCACTCATCATTAGTTTTAGGCTTTCCGCCTTAGAAACATATAAACTTGCTGACTTCGACATGACATAGTTATCATAATAATGGCGTATCGCAATTGCATTCACCTGGGTGCAGGCACAAACTATATGCTTTCACTCTAAATATCTCCAAAATTATTCAATTAGCATAACAGTTACTCTGAACTAAAGTGGAGCGGGACATTGCTCAGGTGGTAGAGTGCCCAACTGTGAAGCTGACGGTCATTGGATCAATCCTTCTCAGTGGATCCATGTGCAGTTTGGGCTATTTTCCATTCCAAGCAGTGGTCCACAACTGATTCATCAAAGGCTGTGGTATGTGCTGTCCTGTCTGTTGGAAAGTACATATAAACGACCCCTTGTTGCTTATCGGAAAGAGTAGCCTATGTGGTGGCAGTGGGTTTCCTCCAAAGAAACATGTCAGAATGACCATATATTTGACATCCAATAGCCGATGATAAAAAATCAATACGCTCTAGAGGTGTCATTAAATAAAACATGCTTTACTTTTACTTTACTGAACTAAAGTAGCGTTGACTGACCTTTCTCTATCCGGCCTACCCAGTCGGCCCTGTCGACGTTCGAGCTGTTCACGTGACCACCACAGGCCATCACGAGTGACGTCACAAGCTGCCCGTCATTCCAGTCCGTCTGCAGACCAAAGTTTAACAGGGTTAATTGAGTGATAAACTAGGTCATAGAACTAGATTTCGACAGCAATTAATTTAAGTAGTCACCTCTCAATTCAGGTCATGTGAAACAGTTCTAACCACCATGTTTCAAATGCTAAACCTCCCTGGACTCTTCTCAACATTCCAGAAATAACAAAAAAAAAAAAACATAAAGAACATTTTTGTTTACTATCGTACAATCGGTACTATATCATCATAAATGTACACACTGGTGATACAAATCATTATGTGACACATTACTCTTTCTGTATTTGTGTTCCAATGATATCATTTTAATATCGCGACAAAATAAAATAAATCTGGATACGAAAAGAGACATTTTACGACATGTGACTTGACATGGTGATATGCATCCTTCAGTGTTATCAGTGGCCTACCTATGAACCAAAGAGTTCCATCCCTTTCTTTGAACAGAGTGGTCGTTATGTAGTTATTGTGGTGGACTCAATTAATTTATTTCATACACAGAAAATAATTAACCACATTATTCAGTAAGAACTGACAAATATCATATCCCAATTAAAATCTAATTATTCCTATTATATATATACACACATATATATATATTATATATATATACAGCAGACTCTCTGACAGCAGCTACACACACATGTCCAACATGCCACCGCACATTCTGAGCACAAATTGGACTCATCGGTCATCAACGAGTTTGCAACAAATGATGAGTTACTGTCATCATCACCACCGATGGACAACCAAGATATACAGCAGTACCAAGTTTGCTGTAAAATGTTCAGGGATACACACATCCCAAGCTTTCTGTTACTAGAACTGGTAAACGTAAAAGTCTCAGATATGGTATCACCGAAGATCTTAGTGACAATGATGATATATAGCCGAACATTATTCACAAATCTATGTTACATTTCATACGTGTACTGAATATGTTAAATGTACTATGTTCAAACCATACTGCACTTCATTATATATTTGTCAGTTATGGTGTATTTGAATACCTCTTTTCCAAAACACGATAAGTGCCGGTAAAAAGAAAGAGCTTACAATGCCAGTGCTGGGTTCATGGATCATGTTTTGGAGAGGAGCTCTTCATATATGTACATATATGTGTATATCTATATGTATATATATATACATATATATACATATATGAAGAGCTATTTATATATATGAAGAGCTCTTTTCCAAAGCAGGATCTACTAACTTGGCATTGACATTGCAAGCTCATTTTTTTTGGATTGGCGCTTATCACATTTTTTAAAAGAGCTCTTCAATTTGCATAGACCTGTATTTTCAACAAATTCATATTATTAATGAAAACAAGCCAAGTCGTCAAGTCCTTCTCAATCAGAGGTCAAATGAGAGTAACTGCGAATACTCATTAAGGCAATTTTACAGATTTCAATAAATAGAGTGGAGTGTATCAACAGCAAAGGTATCATTCAGAAAAAGGAATAATGACTGTAAATGAACTTGAACAACAATGAATAACAACATCAACGGCTTCATAATAAGTGTGTTCTGAGTTCCGCTGGTTCCCCAGGAAGCACTCAAGCTGAAGCTTACCACATCGGGTCACAGCTAGAGCTTACATGGCGGTCGTAGGGGGATGTGGTGAATACATATCCACCATGTTACAGAAAGTGCTATTTTATCTCATCTAAAATATTGTCCAGGACAATTTCACTGCAATTTGTATTAGAAACAAATGCAGGGCAATAACCCTGACAAGTTTGGTCGCCATAAGGTTTGTTGTGTGTGTTTTATTTTTGGTGATGAATTTATTTACCCTGCTCATAATGAGGTATGTGCTTCTTGGTGCAATGTGAGTTTTACAGCATAGGTTCTATAACAAAGGATGGCGCTGGGAAGGAGGAGCTGAAGCTGCGACCCGGCGTGCTGAGTCGCAGCTTCAGTCCTTCCTGAGGGACCAGCGGAACTAGGAATAGGCTTATTAAACTCTCTGAATGTGGGCTCGCTCACAGAGACAAAGAACGGAGAGTACACCTCACAGTCACACCGCATGTATACAGCTGAGTCGAGTTATTTAGCATTGGCTTGAACTAAGCTCGATCCTAATTATCTACCAATAAACGATAACCAATTGAGTTTTCCATAGAGGAATGACATGTGTTCAATCCCAGACTGAGTTAATTCAAAGACTTACAAATTGATACTTGTTAAATAACCTGTGCGATTAACACTACTAAAGTACTAAAGTACTAGAACCGGGCAACGAGCAGTGGAATGAGGAAACCAAGTGTCCATATTGGAAGCTCCCCTTGCTTTTTTGTCGATTTTGTGGGTTGTTTTTTTGGGTGTAAATTAGTTGATTAAGCGGACTAAAAAGAGGATTGAAATTAACTGAACAAAATAATGGATGGAGATATTGCAGATGCACGAAGAATTAATACCCATTCAGCGAGACGAATGGACTAATAAACTTAAATAGAGAATACAATGTACTGTATTCTCGCGGGTTAATGCCCATGTGTTGGCGAGCACCCACCCCGACTTGGTCAATATTTCGTAAACGGCCACCCCTTAAACACCAATGTGTGATTAAACGCTGACCCCCACAACAGTGATTTGCCAATTTAAACGCCCAACGCGTTAACCCACGAGAATACGGTAATAAGCAATACAGCACTGCAATGAACACGGCTGACTGAGGCTACTGAAGCTCACACAGAGTACTCTACATGACGAGCCTTCAAACACCAGCAGTAACTTCCTACCAATTGTATAAAGAAGTTCTGGATAGAAACAAGCAGAAAGAGTATTAGACTATATCAATTGCCTTGGGTGTACTCCATTAAGGCTAGATTAAGTGCTATTTTCAAGGAAAACGCTGTAAAATAATGTTTTCTTTCTACATAAGGAAGTATATGTTCCATAAAACACATGCATTTATTTGAATTACAATCACTTATGTAATTAGTTAGGATCAATAAGGAAACACTAATGGAACGCTCAGCATTAATAGGATAGCGCAAGCAGGGGCATAGCTACATTGTCACACTGTAAGCGCTGATGAACAATTTCGATACAACATCTTTTATAATATGCACATTTTTTATTTTGTGTTTACAGTTTTTCTTAATTTCCTGTATGCACATGTGAAGATTTTCCCTTTATAATAAACCACATTTTTATTTTGTGCTCATCATTTTTTAATTTTGTGTAAGCACTTGTGAACAATGTTGTGCTTAACATTTTTAAATTTCTGCGTACACCTCTGACAAGGATTCTTGGAATGAGGAAGTCCACTTGCCATTGTCCGTGATTGAAATTTGCCCTGCTTAATCGATGAGGCCGTAATCGATTATGACGGTCCAGACTATTTGGATCATCCCGGTCATCAGAATTTCAAATAGAACACCCTGAGGTGTACCTAAAAATACATGGGCCGCGTACAAAATGATCCGACCTCTATGCCCCACCTCTTGGCTGGTAGGATCAGGAGCAATGACGTCACATTTGTGCTGGTACCTGTAGTGTCAGCCTGTCCTACTACATGGAGCTACCAGTACAAGTCACACATGTTTTTGTTGTTTTTATAAATATAAAAGTATGACCACCCAGATTAATGAAATGGACATATAACTAAATTATGGAATCATAAAATACTTTAAATCCTATTTTCCTGTAGTTATATTGGTTATTTAACAACAAGAAATCTTTTGGATTAAGCCACCATTTTTTGTGCCCCGAGTGCATTCGTTTATGTAACCCGAGTTTGTATGATCTGCGCATGTGCAAGCAAATGGTTAGGATGATCCGAGGTGATTAATCGATTACGGCTTGAATGAAATAACAATAATAAACAATATTAAATGGCGGCAGCGCGTCCCACCTGGAAGTTGGTGACCGTGGCGGGGGAGATCTTGTTGCGGATGTAGGTCAAGGTCGCGTGGTAACCGGGCGAGTCGACCTTCATGAAGTAGGACAGGTAGGTCATGCCGGACAGCTCGTCAAGGTGATCCGAGGACATGTTCTCCGGGGTGAGGATCATGGGGATGGCGAAGTGCTGCCGGGCCAGCTGCATGGCGCGCCGGCAGTTCTCTTCCCTGGAGCAAGGAGCGCGCGTTGAGGGCTCGGAGGTAGCCACATTGTCTTAGATAACTACATCAAGGTTTGTTTGTTTGTTGGAGTTTTATGTCCTGGCAACATCAAAGGTAATACCAGGACGGGTACCTACAGACATGTGACAATGCACATTCATTGCGACTTTATAGTCCTGCCCCAGTGGGAAATCAGGCCGCCGGCACCATGACCAGATATCCGACTCAGTCACATTGTCCTGACACTGAGCCAATCAGCCCTTGGCGTATCCTAATAATGCCGAGTGCCAGGCTTGGAAGCGACAAGTATCAATTTTAAAGTCATTGGTTTGACTCGACCGGGAACCAAACTCCCGACATTCCGCACACGAGGCCCGCGCTCTACCGATCCGGTCACTGCGCCCGGTGCTACATCAGGGTCTTCGTTATGATCTACTTTATTTCAGTTTGAAGTAACCTTTATTTCAAAGGGTTAACTTTGGAGATATTTCTAGTGATAGTACACTTAATTGATTTCGGTGTGCACACTGAAATGCTGAATACCTGCTTTGTTTACGCGTTCTCGAATGTAGCAGCATAGTACAGGAACACCACACTGTCGTAATGTTTAATGAATTCCCCCGTCTCTAACTTGGATATTCATGATCAAATTGAGCTAAGTTTGGATTTCTTTTTCTGTACAGTACTTTCGTCACTGGACTGGATGTGGCAGCGGAATCAGTAAGAACCCTGCCACTATACACACCTAGATAGAAGATTCAACCCCATACTTACAGTAGGGGTGAGTGACAAGGTAATCTAAATACGGGCGAAAACTGCTTTAGTATGGAACAGGAAATGGAATTCCTGGTTCCAGTATCAGATGGCTACATATATTGGCACAGAGTTGGTGAAATGGGAGAGAATGCAAAAATACAAGATGGTGACGATCAAATGTTGTCGATTTCACTTTTAAAGTTCATTAAACTAGATGTTTTATTATATTTTTCAACTAAAAAGTAACGGGTAAATATGAAGATGTATATAAAGAATATATTTAGCTTCATGAATTAAGAATTTATCAGCTCAGTTCATTTACCCAGCATGTCGACATTTTTCGCCAGCTTTTATATAGGGTTGTTGTTCACCCCTCCTGTGGCTACCGCAGCAGTACAGGGTGAATCTTTAATACACACCCTGCTCCGCCACCACTCAGCAATGTGAGTAGAGTGTGCACACCTCCGGCTTGCACTGGTCACGGCGGCAGGCTGACTTTATAGTGCGGTACTCACGCGTTTCGCCAGTCCAATTTGCGCCAATCTGGACTGGTTCCCGGTCGGCAGTACTCGATGAGTGCACTGTAATTAAGGAAGGTAAATGATAGTGGCGATGTCAAGCAGCGGCGTGTCAGCATTTAGTGACCTCACTTTTTCACTGTCAGTAGTTGTGACATGAGTCATAGGTAGGCTGACAGGTCAGACAGTGGGGACCATGGCTGACAGGTTAGACAGCGGGGACCATGGCAATAGTAGGCTGACAGGTCAGACAGTGGGGACCATGGCTGACAGGTTAGACAGCGGGGACCATGGCAATAGTAGGCTGACAGGTCAGACAGTGGGGACCATGGCTGACAGGTCAGACAGTGGGGACCATGGCAATAGTAGGCAGACAGGTCAGACAGTGGGGACCATGGCAATAGTACATTGACAGATGGGATACCAGTAACCATGGTAATATTAGACAGATCAGAGAGTGGTGAACATGACAATAGTAGGCTGACAGATTAGAGAGTGGTGACCATGGCAATATGCTGATAGATTGGATATCAGAGATCATGGCAATAGTAGGCTGACACATCAGACATTGGTGACCATGGCAACAGTAGGTTGACAGATGGGATAGCAGTGACCATGGCAATAGTAGGCTGACAGGTCAGACAGTGGTGACCATGGCAATAGCAGAGTGACAGATCTGACAGCGGTGACCATGACAATAGCAGACTGACAGATCGGACACCAGTGACCGTGGTTGTAGGCTGACAGATCAGACTTTGGTGACCATACAACTTACAAACATCCTTTTGTTACGCTTTGTGGGTTAGATTAAATATATGTAGCATTGCTAACATACATAAGACACAGAGGCAACAATAAATATTTGACTTTCTACCAAGAAAGGAATCACTTAGTTATCACCATCGTAAGGTGGAAACCAAATATGAGGTGGGTGCCGGTGCATCGTGTATGATCTACTCACTGCAGTGCGAGCCCGTTGTTCCAGTCTGTGCTGAAGTTCCTGACCCGACAGTCGGGCAGCACGGCTTGCAGCCAGGCCAACATGAGCACCTTGGGCGGCACCTTGGACGCCTTGCCTATCTGGTACTTGAGGATGAGCGTCCAGATCACACCCATTATCAGCTTCAGGTTGCCGTTGACGATGTCCTCACTGCCTGTGGGCGAGAGATGGGTGCACATGTAAGTAGCAGGGTTAGTAGGGTAGAGAGAAGTGAAAGCCTAGTTAACTGTAGGTTGCCAATGACCATGGCTTCATGTTTATTGGACATATACAACTGGAAGCACTTGTTTTCTTCAGGTTGGCAATTTCCTCACTGACTGTGGGGGAGATATGAGTGGACATGTAAATAACAGGCATAAGCTATATTCACACGGGCAAAATGTAAAGCGATCTAGACAAGGCGAATCATATGAATCGATTTAGACGCGCATTCACATGGGCAGTACTTGGCCGGAAATTGATATCAGCACATGAGCAAGTCGATACTAACCAGCCCCAGTTTGGGTTTGTGGACGTCGGCCGAGAGAGTGTGGGTTCGACCTAGATATGTAAGCACTGAATCATATTGGTTTGGAACAGTCAAAACTTCTGCTGGGCAGTGAAACTCTAAAAATAAATGATGAAACAAATATATGTGCACAGCTAGTGGTTTCATAGACTAAATTATATAATATGCGCTTTTGATCCACCAGAAAGTCAACAAACCAAGGTCTCGACTGCGCATGTGTGTGACGTCATGAATCGCTTCATGTGCATTCACACGGGCAAGATAAAACGTTTCAACATAGATCGGTTCCTGTAGACCACCTCGCGAAGCGTTTTACAATAAACGATTTATATGAATCGATTCAGCCCTAAAACGCCTCAGCCGTGCATTCACATGGCAAATCTGAGTCGAACTACGCAAGTGGTTTTGCGTGGACATAACTCGCCCATGTGAATACAGCTTTAGTTGGGTATAGAGAAGTGAAAACATAGTTGGATTCATGCTTATTGGACATATATGACTGGAAATAGTTGTTTTCTTCAGGTTGGCAATGTCCTCACTGATTGTGGGGGAGGTATGAGTGAACATGTAAGTAGCAGACTTAGGTTTCTACTGACAATACATTCAGTGTCTGTGGAGCGGAGGGGACATAGAGAAGTGAAAACATAGTTAACTGTAGAAGGTCATTGACTATGGCTTCATGCCTATTGGATATATATGACTGGAAAGACACTTGTTCTTTTTAGGTTGCAACTGACGATATCTTCACTGCCATTAGTGAAAGCACACTTGTTAGCTTGAGGCTGCAACAAACTATGGCTTCAGCATCTGCGGGGGGAGAAATTATGAAGATAATTATTGGCTTTAGGTTCTCTTCCCTACCTATGAGGGAGACATGAGTGAAAACATAATTATTATCTTCAGCTTCCAGTTGACCGAATGATGCCAGTCATATTGACGTCCAATAGCCGATGATAAAAATCAATGTGCTCTCGAGGCGTCATTAATCTGGTTAAGCACATTGTAGGTCTGGAAAATGTACAATGTCGCATGACAAGAATGATCCCAGGATTGGGAGTTATGTCACATGGAGATCGCCTGAGGAGACTTAAGCTACCAACATTGTCATATCGTCATCTCAGGGGAACTATGATAGAGAATTATACAAATATTACTGGAGCATATGACAGTGATGTCACAACAGGTTTGTTCAACCTCAGAACAAACAGTAACACCAGAGGCCAGCAGCATAAGATCTTCAAGAAGAGGCCAAGACTTGAGGTCAGTAAACACTCATTTTTCTTTCGAGTGACATATCCCTGGAACAGTCTCCCAGACCAAGTGGTTGAAGCACCAACTAATGGTAGAAGCATTTGAGAGAAGCCTGGATAGACATTGAACAGTACACCCACAAATATATAACTTCAAGGCACCGTCGACCTCAATATGTGGGCAAAAAAGAGAGAAATTCTTTTGACATAGCGAGCTGGCATTAGAGGTTCAAAATATGGTGAAATTGGAAGTTAGCGCAGCGTGTGAGTACCGTGTTATTAGCGCCCGGGCAACGTGGGGTATCGTATATCGGCGCATTCTCTCTGTGTCTCTGTATGTGTCTGTGTCTGTGTCTGTGTCTCTGTCTGTGTCTCTGGCTGTGTCTCTGTCTGTGTCTCTGTATGTGTCTCGGTCTGTGTCTCTGAATGTGTCTCTGTATGTGTCTGTGTCTCTGTCTGTGTCTCTCTCTGTGTCTCTGTCTGTGTTTCTGTCTGTGTCTCTGTCTGTGTCTCTGTCTGTGTCTCTGTATGTGTCTCTGTCTGTGTCTCTGTATGTGTCTGTGTCTGTGTCTGTGTCTCTGTTTGTGTGTCTGTCTGTGTCTTTGTCTGTGTCTCTCTCTGTGTCTCTGTCTGTGTCTCTCTCTGTGTCTCTGTATGTGTCTGTATCTCTTTCTGTGTCTCTGTCTGTGTCTCTCTCTGTGTACCTGTCTGTGTCTCTGTATGTGTCTCTGTCTGTGTCTCTGTCTGTGTCTGTCTGTGTCTGTGCCTCTGTCTCTATCTCTGAGACACAGAGACACACACACATAGACACACACAGAGACACATAGACACACACACATATACACAGAGACACACAGAGACACAAATACACACACATACACAGAGAGACACACATAGACACAGATACACACATACACATATACACAGAAACAAACACAGATACACAGAGAGAGACAAATACAGAGACAGACACAGAGACACAGACATAGACACAGACAGAGACACATACAGAGACACATACGGAGACACAGACAGAGACACAGACAGAGACACATACTTAGACACATACAGAGACAGACACAGACAGAGACACATACAGAGACACATACAGAGACAGACACAGAGACACAGACACAGACAGAGACACAGACAGAGACACAGACAGAGACACAGACAGAGACACAGACAGAGACAGACACAGAGACACAGACACAGACAGAGACACAGACAGAGACACATACAGAGACACAGACACACAGACAGACACATACAGAGACAGACACAGAGACACAGACAGAGACACAGACACAGAGACACACACAGAGACACATACAGAGACACAGACAGAGACACAGACAGATACACATACAGAGACACATACAGAGACAGACACAGAGACACAGACAGAGACACAGACACAGAGACACACACATAGACACAGACAGACACATACAGAGACAGACACAGAGACACATACACAGAGACACAGACAGAGACACAGACAGAGACACATACAGAGAAACAGACACAGAGACACAGACATACACATACAGAGACAGACACAGAGACACAGACAGAGACACAGACACAGAGACACAGACAGAGACACAGACAGAGACACATACAGAGACACAGAAACAGAGACACATACAGAGACACAGACAGAGACAGACACAGAGACACAGACAGAGACACAGACAGAGACACAGAGAGAGACACATACAGAGACACAGCCACAGAGATACATACAGACACATACAGAGACAGACACAGAGACACAGACAGAGACACAGACACAGAGACACACACAGAGACACACACAGAGACACACACAGAGACACAGACAGATACACATACAGAGACACATACAGAGACAGACACAGAGACACAGACAGAGACACAGAGACACACACAGAGACACATACAGAGACAGACACAGAGACACAGACAGAGACACATACACAGAGACACACACAGAGACACACACAGAGACACACACATAGACACAGACAGAGACACAGACAGAGACACAGACAGAGACACACACAGAGACACATACAGAGACAGACACAGAGACACAGACAGAGACACAGACAGAGACACAGACAGAGACACATACAGAGAAACAGACACAGAGACACAGACACACACATAGAGACACAGAGAAACACACAGAGACACAGACAGAGAGACACGCACAGCAACGTGTGAGCAACGACCCTCCCGCGCACGCGCCGTCTGCCTAGCGTTCCCATAACGTTATTCCGGCGCGTCGAACGGAACTCGACGTCAGCCTAACGTCCTTACCCATATATTTGCGCGCGCTGGCGGTCGTTGTTTTTTTTTTGACACGCTTAAAACCTTGGGCGACAGGGAACGCGCGCCGGCGTTTTGCGCCGATCGTCAACGTCAAAGATAATGTACCGACGTGTACCGACGCGCGCATAACGCGCCCCCAGCGTGTCTCGATATTTCACCCATTTTCGCCCAAAAACACCACACGTCGCCAGGTCGCCGGCGAGAAGCGTCGTAGTGTGACAGCCCCATCAGACCCCAGTGCTGATGTACATACACTGGCTGGCTGCTGGTTACTGGCACTTCACACCTCAGTGCTATTGTGTATACACCATACGTGTTATACTACCAACTTTTATATTTTATATTTGTCAAGTCTAACTCAACTCGTGAGTATTCCTGGAGAACCGAGAATGTACACAAGTCTAATGACCCTGTCACACTACGACGCTTCTCTCGGCGACCCGTCAGCGTTGAAAATGAAATCTTGCGCGTCGAGAAACGTCAAACTTTTCGGCGGTTTGGGGGAAAAGATCGGCGTCAGCGCGGCGCGTTATGCGCGCGCGGCCAACGTGTGTCGACGCGCTGGGGAAAAAAAAAAAAAAGTTTGGCGCGACGTCTTCATTTAACCTTAAATGTTGCTAGGGCCTAAAACAAAAACGGCGCAGTTTGCGCAACGCGTGAGCAACGACCCTCCCGCGCGCGCGCCGTCTACCTAGCGTTCCCATAACGTTATTCCGGCGCATCCAACGCAGCGCGACGCGCGCCTAACGTCCTCCTAGCGTTCTTACCCATTTACTCCCGCGTGTTGCTGGTCGCTGGAAGTTTTGGACATGTTCAAAACGCTCAGCGACCAATAACCCGCGCCGACTTTCGCCGACGACCGTCAACGTCAAAGATAGTGTACCGACGTGTACCGACGCGCGCATAACGCGCCCCCAGCGCGTCCATACGTTTCACTTATTATCGCCCAAAATCACTACACGTTGCCGTGTCGCCGGCGAGAAGCGTCGTAGTGTGACAGGCCCATTAGGTAACTAGCCTCATGGTGATGTTTCTGTTGGATTTCCATTCTTCTGTAAGCATTTCCATTCTAGTTCAAAGTAATGCTAATTCTAGAACTGAGCATGGTCATTTCACTCCCCAATGCGATGCCCCTACCAAGAAAACACAAATGTGAGCGAGAAAACAGCGGTTGATGCAGTGGGTTTGATGACACAAAGCAAAGCTTGTTTTATTTAATGACGCCTCTAGAGCACACTGATTTTCTATCATCGGCTATTGGACGTCAAACATACGGTCATTCTGACATTTCTTCGGAGGAAACCTGCTGCTGCCACATAGGCTACTCATTCTGATAAGCATCAAGGGGTCTTTTATATGTACCTTCCTACAGACAGGACAGCACATACCACAGCCTTTGATGAACCAGTTGTGGGCCACTGGTTGGAACAGAAAATAGTCCAAACTGTAAATGGATCCACTGAGCAGGATCGATAGGATGACCGCCACCTTCACAGGTGGACATGCTACTGCCTGCGCTACGTCCCACTCCCCCGGTTTGCTGACACAGCCAACGAGAAGGCACACAGTCGGCCAACTCCTACCAGCCAGCATGCACGCCGACTGACTGTTGAGGCGGTTGCCATGACGACCGTGTTTGCCAATGTAATGATGCGAGGCTCCATCGACGCGAGGCATGCTGGGAACGCAGAACAGGTGGCGCTGTGGTCTGTTACGGAGGTGGCAAAGTTCAAGGTCAACAGAGGCAGCTCCAAGTACCCCCAGGCACTCCTCCACCTCCACCACATTGCTCTGTGGTTTTCTCTTTTTTTAATCATTAATTGATGATAGCTTAACGCAGCGGCAGCAGAATATGCCACATTCCCGGTGAAATGCGAGAAGAATTTACTATCACTTGCGAGGAAAACAATGTATCCATTATATTTTAAACAGAAACATTAAATAAATCATGCGCTATTCTGAAATAACAAAATATGTGTCAAATGACGGTCAATGTTATCTTATCTATAACTATATTGTGTTAGTTTGTTTAACGACCCCCGATTACAAAAAGTAGACATCGGCTAGTGGGGGCCATATCTATAACATATAAGTCATGGGTAAAATCACCAGAGGTAATACAGCCCGGGAACACTATGTGTGTTTGTTTGTTTGTTGTTGATTTGCATCCTAGCAACATCTAAGGTCTAATGCATTGAATCCTGGACACAATTGTCTATTCGAGCAACATGATGAATCCAGGTATGAAGCCAGGTCGAATTACATCCGGCCACTGAGGATCCGAACGAAACCTCATTTGGAGGCCTTGGGCGTGGATTTGGACGTGCTCGAGGATGCCAAAGTCCCAGAACATCCCCCGTGGTCATTGAGAAAGCCATCGGTTATCCTCCAACTCACGGAACTGAAGAAGTCTGGGACACATCCACTCGAGTACCAAGGACTGCATGCAGAGATTCAAGGCCAGTTTGCAGACCACCTCTCCATATACACTGATGGTTCGAAAGACCAAAGCCGGGTAGCTGCTGCGGCAGTCTGCTGACGGGAAAAATTTGGTGTAGGTTTGCCCGATCAGAGCTCGATTTTCACTGCAGAAGCCCGAGCACTCCTTCTCGCGTTGGAGTGTATCGAGGTATCCAACCACACTAACTATGTTATATACAGTGATTTGTTCTCTTGCCTCCTGGCTGTTGCTGGACTGAAAACGAATCACCCTATTCTAGCAACGGTCATTTATAAAATGAACCAACTAACAACGGATGGGTATGACATCCACCTGTGCTGGGTGCCTGGCCATGCTGGCATACAAGGAAACGAAAGAGCTGATCGGGCTGCGAAGAAGGCCCTGAACTGTGATCTTGAACCGTGTCTGATCCCTCACTCTGATCTGAAACCACTAATAGCCACCCACATAAAATCCAAATGGCAACATGAGTGGGATGAAAACATTAATAAACTTAAAGAAATTGAACCATCTGTGGGAAAGCCACCACAGACTCATGCGGGAGGTCAGCGGGACCAAGCGGTCCTTAGCCGCTGCCGTATTGGCCACTCGTGGCTTACACATGCTTTTCATCTCAAAGGGGAACCTCCCCCTGAATGTATTGGGTGTCAGTCCTCGCTGACACTCAAACACATTTGACTAAGTTGCGTTGATTTTTTGGCCCTGCGCCAACAGTTCTACACTGCAGACAGTATGCATGACCTTTTTACTAAGGTAAAACAGGAAAACATTTTAGCCTTTTTGAGGGCAGCTGGACTGTACCACCTCATATAGTTTACTAAATAGATTATATCAATTATTAATAAAACTTTTCTTTTTCTATGGGAATTTGTTTCCCTTGACCACAAATATATGATTGTGAGCTTTCTAATTTAATGAGTGTCTATTGGCACATAATTGATTGTCAGCTTTTACATGTAAAAGCGATGGTTTGAACAAAAAACAAACATTTCTCGACGTGAATATGGCCTATGCTGCCGACACGGCGTAAAGCAACCACCAATCAATCAATCAATCAATCAAACATCTAAGGTCATATCAGGACGGCCAGGAACACTAACATGCGTTTATGTCTTATATTCACAAAGAGGTCGTGTATGCTATTTACGTTCAAATAGTACTGGTACAAGGCCAGATACCCCCAAACACACTTTAGCGAGGCAAATCCATATCGGTCCACAGGGCTCAGGCCACCTAAATCACACACCATCTCATGAGCCAGATAGGACTTGCTGGCCGAATCGGTACAGTGAAGGCTTATTGTGCGGAAGGTAGGAAGTTCGAGTCCCGGCCGAGTCAAACCGAGGACTTGCAAAATTGATACTTATTGCTACCTAGCCTGGTGCTCGGCATTACTAGGATAGAGCAAGGATTTGTTAGCTCGTTATCAGGATAATGTGACTCAGCATGCAATTAGGTCATGTTGCCAGCGGCATGGTGCCCCAGTAGGGCAACACTATGAGGTCGCCCTGAATGCACACTATCATAAATGAGTACCCACTTTGATACATCACATGTTGTCAGGATTTAAAACCCAGACAAATAATCTGGGGGGGCTAAATTAGAATCCTACTGCATTATCCCAAGCATAGTATAAGAATGAATAACTATCTAGTCTCCTGGGAGGTGTTATAGTGAAAGAGAATATCGCACCTAGAGCGGTGCTCAAACCGATATTTCTGCCATTCCAGGGTGAACGCCCCCTAACCATTAGACTATCTAGGCTCCCTGATGCAATCAACCCACCCAAAGTAAAGCTTGTTTTATTTAATTACGCTCCTAGAGCGCGTTGATTTTCGTATCATCGCCTATTGGATGTAAAACATATGGTCATTCAGACATATTTATTGTGAGAAATCCGCTGCCCTCGCTCACCACATAGGCTACTCTTTCCAGTAAGCAAAACAGACTTTTCCACAGATAGGACAGCACATACCACAGTCTATGATAAACCAGTTTTCGACAACTGGTTGGAATGGAAAATAGCCCAAACTGCAAATGGTTCCACTGAACAGGATCGATCAGATGACCCAGACCTTCACAGGTGGACACTCTACTGCCTGAGCTATGTCCCGTTACGGGTCAACATTCACATGGGATGTCATGTCCCTTTTGGTGCAGATTAATTTACTGTCCTGATAGACTGAAACTGTTTAAAAATTATTATTGCTTTTGGTTCAAATGCTCTTGCTATACAATACCCCAATGTCTCTCAAACTGAGTTTGTGACATGGCTTGTTTCCTTATGTAAATTTTGATTCATAGAACTATTTGTTTAAAGTTGCATGGATCCATGGTTCTGAGTGTGTCATTTAGAAAAGAGATAACTATCTTTATAATCCTTATAATTTGACTAGCTTTAGTTTGAAGCAACTTATCAAACTGCCTGAACGCCATCCCATCACTCCCCAATGTGAAATTCTGTCGGTCGTGTTACTGCACCTTTAAGTGTTCAGATAGAATGGTATGGCAGCAGCCAACCTGAACTTGACTTCATAAATAGGTATATTTGCTTTGTTTGTTTTTTGTGCGGGAGTGGGTATGGAGGAGTTGTGGGAGGGTGGGAGGGGGGGGGGGGGCTGACGTGTGAGTATGTGTTGGGATGAGGAGGCTGGCTGATTATTGTGGAAATGGAGTGGGGTGGAGTGTTGGCTGTTGTTGAGGGAGTGGGGGGCTGGTTGTTGTTGAGGGAGTATGGGGCTGGCTGTTGTTGAGGGAGTGGGGGGCTGGCTGTTGTTGAGGGAGTGGGGGGCTGGCTGTTGTTGAGGGAGTGGGTGCTGGCTGTTGAGGTAGTGGGGGGCTGGCAGTTCTTGAAGGAGTGGGGGGCTAGCTGTTGTTGAGGTAGTGGGGGGCTGGTTGTTGTTGAGGGAGTGGGGGGCTGGCTGTTGTTGAAGGAGTGGGGGGCTGGCTGTTGTTGAGGGAGTGGGGGACTGGCTGGTTGTTGAGGTAGTGCGTGGCTGGCTGTTCTTGAAGGAGTGGGGGGCTAGCTGTTGTTGAGGGAGTGGGGGGATGGCTGTTGTTGAGGGAGTGTGGGGATGGCTGGTTTTTGAGGGAGTGGGGGGCAGGCTGGTTGTTGAGGGAGTGGGGAGGCTGGCTGGTTGTTGAGGGAGTGGGGTGCTGGCTGGTTGTTGAGGGAGTGTGGTGCTGGCTGTTGTTGAGGGAGTAGGTGCTGACTGGTTGTTGAGGGAGTGGGGGGGCTGGCTGGTTGTTGAGGGAGTAGGTGCTGGCTGGTTGTTGAGGGAGTGGGGGGCTGGCTGTTGTTGAGGGAGTGGGGGGCTGGCTGTTGTTGAGGGAGTGGGTGCTGGCTGTTGGTGAGGGAGTGGGGGGCTGGCCTTTGTTGAGGGAGTGGGGTGCTCGCTGTTGGTGAGGGAGTGGGAGGCTGGCTGGTTGTTGAGGGAGTGGGGGGCAGGCTGGTTGTTGAGGGAGTGGGGGGCTGGCTGGTTGTTGAGGGAGTGGGGTGGTGCTGGCTGGTTGTTGAGGGAGAGGGGGGCTGGCTGTTGTTGAGGGAGTGGGGGGCTGGCTGTTGTTGAGGGAGTGGGGGGCTTGCTGTTGTTGAGGGAGTATGGGGCTGGCCGTTGTTGAGGGAGTGGGGGGCTGGCTGTTGTTGAGGGAGTGGGGGGCTGGCTGTTGTTGAGGGAGTGGGTGGCTGGCTGTTGTTGAGGGAGTGGGTGCTGGCTGGTCGTTGAGGGAGTGGGGGGCTGGTTGTTGTAGACGGAGTGGGGGGCTGGCTGTTGTTGAGGGAGTGTGGGAATGGCTGTTTTTGAGGGAGTGGGGGATGGCTGGTTGTTGCGGGAGTGGGGGCTGGGTGGTTGTTGAGGGAGTGGTGGGGGCTGGCTGGTTGTTGAGGGAGTGGGGTGGTGCTGGCTGGTTGTTGAGGGAGTGGGGGGCTGGCTGTTGTTGAGGGAGTGGGGGATGGCAGTTGGTGAAGGAGTGGGGGGTTGACTGTTGTTGAGGGAGTGGGGGGATGGCAATTGTTGAGGGAGTGGGGGATGGCTGGTTGTTGAGGGAATGGGGGGCTGGCTGTTGTTGAGAGAGTGGGGGCTGGCTGGTTGTTGAGGGAGTGGGGGGCTGACTGTTGTTGAGGGAGTGGGGGGATGGCAGTTGTTGAGGGAGTGGGGGATGGCTGGTTGTTGAGGGAGTGTGGGGATGGCTGGTTGTTGAGGGAGTGGGGGGCTGGCTGTTGTTGAGAGAGTGGGGGTTGGCTGTTGTTGAGGGAGAGGGGGGCTGACTGTTGTTGAGGGAGTGGGGGGGGCTGGCTGTTGTTGAGGGAGTGGTGGGGGCTGGCTGGTTGTTGAGGGAGTGGGGGCAGGCTGGTTGGTGAGGGAGTGGGGGGCTGGCTGTTGTTGAGGGAGTGGGGTAATGCTGGCTGGTTGTTGAGGGAGTGGGGGGCTGGCCTTTGTTGAGGGAGTGGGGGCTGGCTCTTGTTGAGGGTAGTGGGGGCTGGCTGGTTGTGGAGGGAGTGGGGGGCTGGATATTTTTGAGGGAGTGGGGGGCTGGCTGTTGTTGAGGGAGTGGGTGCTGGCTGGTTGTTGAGGGAGTGGGGGGCTGGCTGTTGTTAAGGGAGTGGGGGACTGGCTGGTTGTTGAGGGAGTGGGAGGCTGGCTGTTCTTGAAGGAGTGGGGGGCTAGCTGTTGTTGAGGGAGTGGGGGGATGGCTGTTGTTGAGGGAGTGTGGGGATTGCTGGTTTTTGAGGGAGTGGGGGGCAGGTTGGTTGTTGAGGGAGTGGTGGGGCTGGCTGGTTGTTGAGGGAATGGGGGCTGGCTGTTGGTGAGGGAGTATGGAGCTGGCTGTTGTTGAGGGAGTGGGGGGTGGCTGTTTTTGAGGGAGTATGGGGCTGGCGGTTGTTGAGGTAGTGGGGGGCTGGCTGTTGTTGAGGGAGTGGGGGGCTGGCTGGTTGTTGAGGGAGTGGCGGGCTAGCTGTTGTTGAGGGAGTGGGGGGATGGCTGTTGTTGAGGGAGTGTGGGGCTGGCTGGTTGTTGAGGGAGTGGGGAGGGCTGGCTGGTTGTTGAGGGAGTGGGTTCTGGCTGGTTGTTGAGGGAGTGGGTGATGGCTGGTTGTTGAGGGAGTGGGGGGCTGGCTGTTGTTGAGGGAGTGGGGGCTGGCTGTTGTTGAGGGAGTGGGGGCTGGCTGTTGTTGAGGGAGTGGGGGGCTGGCTGGTTGTTGTTGAGGGAGTGGGGGGCAGGCTGGTTGTTGAGGGAGTGGGGGGGCTGGCTTGTTGTTGAGGGAGTGGGGGGCTGGCTTGTTGTTGAGGGAGTGGGGGGCTGGCTGTTGTTTGAGTGGGAGTGGTGGGGGACAGGCTGGTTGTTGAGGGAGTGGGGGGCTAGCTTGTTGTTGAGGGAGTGTGGGGCTGGCTGGTTGTTGAGGGACTGGGGGGCTGGCTGTTGTTGAGGGAGTGGGGGTCTGACTGTTGTTGAGGGAGTGGGGTGCTGGCTGTTGTTGAGGGAGTGGGGGGCTGGCTGTTGTTGAGGGAGTGGGGGTGGCTGTTGTTGAGGGAATGGGGGGCTGGCTGGTTGTTGAGGGAGTGGGGGGCTGGCTGTTGTTGAGGGAGTGGGGGGCTGGCTGTTGTTGAGGGAGTGGGGGGGCTGGCTGGTTGTTGAGGGAGTGGGGGGCTGACTGTTGTTGAGGGAGTGGGTGGCTGGCTGTTGTTGAGGAAGTGGGTGGCTGATTGTTGTTGAGGGAGTGGGGGGCTGGCTGGTTGTTGAGGGAGTGGATGGCTGGCTGGTTGTTGAGGCAGTGGGGGGCTGGCTGTTGTTGAGGGAGTGGGCGGCTGGCTGTTGTTGAGGGAGTGGGGGGTTGGCTGTTGTTGAGGGAGTGGGGGTCTGGCTGTTGTTGAGGGAGTGGGGGGGCTGGCTGTTGTTGAGGGAGTGGGGTGCTGCTGGCTGGTTGTTGAGGGAGTGGGGGGCTGGCCTTTGTTGAGGGAGTGGGGGGCTGGCTATTTTTGAGGGAGTGGGGGGCTGGCTGTTGTTGAGGGAGTGGGGGGCTGGCTGTTGTTGAGGGAGTTGGGGGCTGGCTGTTGTTGATGGAGTGGGGGGGGGGGCTGGCTGGTTGTTGAGGGAATGGGGGGCTAGCTGTTGTTGAGGGAGGGGGGTGGGGTGAGGTGGGGCTTGCACATAAACACCTCCCCTGGCACTGACTGGCGGTGGCGAACTGGTGCCAACACTACTACTACATCAGTGACGGACGACAATGCTTGACCACGCCGCTAGGTGGCAGGCTCGTCGATCTATTTATAGCCAGCTGCATGACACCTGGATTAATGGCTACCCTGAGCTCAGAGCCACCAGACAGAACGCAGGGAAGCTGGTGGTTCAACGAAGCCTGGCGGAACCGGCTGTTGTGTGCTTTCTATTTAGGTCGGCACTGATATCGATCTAAGTCAAACCAGGGCCGCGTTCAACTGCATGCCTCGGAGGCCTTCCAAATGCCTTGCTACTCTGAATGGTGTTTTAGTATTTGGGTGCATCAAAAATGGCAGCAACCATAGCATGCACTTCCTGCAGCCATTTGCAATTGAAAGAAGAGCTCTGATTGGCTGATACCCATGGCCATTTTGGAGGCAAAAACGACTCATGCTTGAAAAGCGCGAAGTGTCGGAGGTGACTCCAAGGCACAGGTTGAACGCAAATTGGCATAAAGACGTCACAGAGGCATTTCAGAGTCGACTCTGTGGCATACCCTGAACGTGGCCCTGGCGCACATAGATAGTCAGCACAGTACTGTCTGCAAACATCAACAACAGCAGGACTAGAGCTTACAGTGTGGCGTGCATTGTCACACAATAGACCTTTCCCGCTAAGCATTACTTCTTTCCAGTAACATTAGAGGGGCGGGTTGGTGATGGAAATTCTCTCTAAGACCCTTTACATCGATCATGTTGTGTATTGAACTGCTATCAATAACATTAGTTAAGAAATAGGAAGTAGTCGATTCTGGTTTCGTGTCCCATGCTGGGATTTTATTTTCACATTTGTATGATTAAGAAAATAGAGGGTAGTGTAGTCTGGTGCTGTGTCTCCTCCCCATGCTGTGATCTTGTCATCTTATTTTCACATTTGTAGGATTGAGAAAATAGAGAGTATTAGATTCTGGTGCTTTGTCCCTCCCCCTGCTGTTATCTTGTCATCTGATTTTCACATTTGTATAATTGAGAAAATAGAAAGTATTGGATTCTGGTGCTCTGTCTCCTTCCTCTGCTGTGATTTTGTCATCTTATTTTCACATTTGTAGGATTAAGAAAATAGAGAGTATTGGATTCTGGTGCTGTGTCCCTCCCCCTGCTCTGATCTTGTGGTGCTCTCTGTGGCGGAGTGGTTAGAGTGTCTGACTTTTTTCTAGGTCGGACTCCTAATCTGAAGGTCTGTGGTTTGATTCCCTGTGCCCCCACCTCTGCCAATTTGGATTTCCACCGCTGTGTACAACTTACAGCGTCATCAAAGGCCAGTTGCTCTCATACCATGTCTATGTGGTGTGGGAGGTTAAAAATCCCTTGGGTCAGTAAAAGTGTAGGCTCAGGCTTTCTATCGACAAACTGTCTAATGGTGAAAACAAGTCTATTCAGACTTATCCATGATAGGCAGTATAAATCTTAAAGAAAAAAAATCTTGTCATCTTATTTTCACATTTGTAGGATTGGTCGTAATGCGAAGCATTACGTTTGATGCGAGGAGAGGAAGAGACCCTCCCCCCGCCCCGGGCTGTCGCGCCGCGCTCACACCTCACCCGACGCCGCCGCCTGCCGCTCCCTCCCCCGCCCCCGTGTCGCGCAGCATTCGTGCCTCACCCGACGCCCGCTGCTCACTTTCTCTCGCCCTCCCCCGGGCCGGCAGCTTTCACACCTCACCTGCTGTCGGCCTTCCCCCTTCCCTTATAAGGCCGCCCGCCGGCCTCCCTCAGGCACTCGCCCTCCTGCCGCCGTCCAGCTCTCTCCTTTTTTCCTGTTTGGCATTCTCCACCTCGGACCGCTGCATCCCCTCGGACCGCTCCAGGATGCCCAGACATAGCAAGGGCACGGGCCGCCAGAGCTCCCGGGCGACCGCCCTGGCCACGCCGGGACCCTCCTCGGGCACGCCGGGAGGCGCGTCGCCCTCCTCGGCCCCGGCGTCTCCGTCGGCACCCTCGGACCCCGCCTCGGGCACCGAGACAAGTCCGATTCTCATGGCTCTCCTCGACCTTGGGGCCCTCCAGCGCGCCACCACCGCCCGCCTCTACGCCCGCCTCGACGCCCTCGAATCGGGGAGAGCCCGAGGGCAACCCCCCTGCACCACGCCGACCGCCTACACCACACCGACCGCCGCAGCACCTCGGGCGCGCGCCGCAGGCGGGGCCTGCCCCCCCGCCGCCGCCTCAAGCGACTCTGCCGGGGGCGGCGCACCCCCAGCAAGAACACGGCAGCCGTCTCACCGCCGCGCCCGAGGGGACGCCCCCGCCCACCCCGAGGCGGCGGACGGCGCACACCACACCGCCCATCCCAGCACCTCGGGCACACGTCCCCGGGGGGGCACGCCCTCCCCCGCCGCCTCAACCACCCCGGAGGGGAGCCCGGACGACCGCCGCGGCCACGCCGGCCCCCTCCTCGGGCACGCCGGGAGGCGCCTCGCCAAACTTGGCCCCGGGTACCCCCCCGGCGCCTCGGGACCAGCCCTCGGGCACCGAGGCCGCCATCCTACAAATCACGGCCCGTCGGCGTCGGACGACGTACACCACACCGCCCACCCCATCACCTCGGGCACACATCGCCGGGGGAGCGCACCCCCCGCCGCCACCTCAACCACCGCCCCGGGGAGCACAGACCCCGGCCGCCTCGGCGGATTTTTGATCCGCCGCCCCCCCCCCCCCGGCCGGCCCGGGGGGCCATCTCCGGCGCCTCACCTCCATGCCGACAACCCCTTGACCACCACCGACAACCTCCCAGCGACCACCGATCGAAACGCCGCCCAGAAAGAGCCGAAGATCACCACCTCGCACCTCATGCCTCAGGCAAAAACCAGCCTCACGAGGAGCCCTCCCCAGACGCTGCCCATCCTCAGGATGGACCCTCCCCAGACAACACCGCCGCCGACCGTCACGACCACCGACAACCCCCCAGCGACCACCGATCGAAGCGCCTCCCAGTCAGAGCCAGGGATCATCACCTCGCGCCTCACGCCTCAGACCACAGCCCAGCCCAGCCTCACCAGGAACCCTCCCCAGACAGCCCAGCCCCAGACAGCACAGCGGCCGACCATCACAGCCTCCACGACACGGCCGGGGGGGCCCTTCCCGGCACCTCACCCTCACCAATGCCGACAGCCCCGCGACCTCCACCGACAACCTCCCAGCGACCATCGATCGCAGCGCCGCCCAGTCAGAGCCGGGGATCATCACCTCGGACCTCACGCCTCAGACCACAGCCCAGCCCAGCCTCACGAAGAACCCTCTGCCGATACCACAGCCGCCGACCCTCACGACACCGCCTTCACCAACCCGCCCGACCCGACCCCGACCGCCACCCCACCCAGCCCTGAGAACTTCGCTCCCCCCCTGCTCGACCCTCGCCGGACCTCCTCACCGGTTCCCTCCAGGGAGCGGGCCTCTTCCTTCTTTGGCCGCCCGCTCCCTGTCGACGCAGGCCCCGGAAACTCCCCGCACACAGAGGGAACCTGACCCATGAGGCGGTGCACCCTCTCTGCTGGTCCCCCTCGCCCCCTCGGGCGCGCCTCGAGCCCTCTCCGCCCTTTTTTGGTTGAGGGCTCCTCGGCACCCCCTCTCTGAACTTATACAAACATTAACTCTGCCTCATCATTCCTATCTCCTACTTTCCTATTTGCTCCTTATGAGCCCTCATCGCTTTGCTCCTCATGAGCCTGTTTATTCTCGCTCCTCATGAGCCCCTTCATTGCATTGCTCCTGACCCTGTATATTTATCTGTCTCTGTATGCTCTGTTGTTGAGGCGTTAATAAACGCCTTTCTTTCCACCCCCGCCTTGCCTCTCTTCCTTTTCGTGCATCGGTCGTAATGCGAAGCATTACGTTTGATGCGAGGAGAGGAAGAGACTCTCCCACCGCCCCGGGCTGTCGCACCGTGCTCACACCTCACCCGACGCGGCCGCGCGCCGCTCCCTCCCCCGCCCCCGTGTCGCGCAGCATTCGCGCCTCACCCGATGCCCGCTGCTCACTTTCTCTCGCCCTCCCCCGGGCCGGCAGCTTTCACACCTCACCTGCTGTCGCCCTTCCCCCTTCCCTTATAAGGCCGCCCGCCGGCCTCCCTCAGGCACTCGCCCTCCTGCCGCCGTCCAGCTCTCTCCTTTTTTCCTCCACCCACCCTCCCTTCTCTTCCTTTATACTTTCTCTTTCAGTGGAGGGCTCCTCGGCACCCCCTCTCTGAACTTATACAAACATTAACTCTGCCTCATCATTCCTATCTCCTACTTTCCTATTTGCTCCTTATGAGCCCTCATTGCTTTGCTCCTCATGAGCCTGTTTATTCTCGCTCCTCATGAGCCCCTTCATTGCATTGCTCCTGACCCTGTATATTTCTCTGTCTCTGTATGCTCTGTTGTTGAGGCGTTAATAAACGCCTTTCTTTCCACCCCCGCCTTGCCTCTCTTCCTTTTCGCGCATCAATAAAATAGAGAGTATTGGATTATGGTGCTGTGTCCCCTCCCCCTGCTGTGATCTTGTGATCTTATTTTCACATTTGTATCATTAGGTAGATAGAGAGTATTGGATTCTGGTGCTGTGTCCCTTCCTCTGCTGCGATGTGTCATATGTATGGATTACTTTCTAAGCCTGGTAGCATTGCCTGGGTACTAAGTCTAAAGCCGTGTTTACATGGGAAATTGTGATGCGATTTAGGCAAATCGATTTATATGAAGCGATGTAGTGGCGCGTTTACACGGACTGAGTTTGAAAGTGTGTCGGCGCCGGGAACCAGCAGCCTTAGTGATCCTGTAGCCGGCGAGTACTGCTATTTGTTTAGTCGCCGCCCAGGAACCAGCTGAATCGCTTCATATAAACCACCTCGCAAGGTGGTTTACATAAAGTGAATCATATGAAGCGAATCAGCCCTAATCCGCCTCAGAGTCGCGTTTACACGGCGAATGTGAGGCGAACTAGGCAAGGCGATTTATATCTAAAGGCGATTTAACTCTCCCGTGTAAACACGGCTTTACACTGTCCAGTATATGACTATAAACACACAGCATAATTAAGCATGGACGCATACAAACACATTTAAGTACTAGGGAAATAACTGCTCGTCAACACCGCTAAGTCGGTAATGGCGCCCTCAGGCTTACTTGCTTTGATTTAATTATGTGGCTGACTGGTTAATGGGGTTTACTGACCGTGACCATGCAACTACTTAGGCGCCTTGATTAGATCGTCGCCTGGTGGACACCTACAGCTGGGATTCCATATACACGGCATGTGAATGTGAAAGTATATGAGGTCTCTGCTGACTTTTCGCTGTTTGTATTGGAAAAAGCACACTTGGTTCACATTCGCACCAATCACTACACGGAGTGATCCAGTTTGCCGTCTACACAAATCACATTTACAGTCAGACATGTGGAATCAAAGCTATTGTATTCACATGTTTCCCATTTCACATCACATTCGTGTACCGCATAATGCATATATGGAATCCTAGCTTAATTCCATGACAACCCGCCAGGTGGCGCGCCCGTATCTAGGCCACCCCCCATTGGCCTTCTGGCCGCGGCACTAAGAATCCATCGATAAACCGCTCCAATTAAATACATGATATGTTATTCTATGTGTCCTCTTATGTTATCCTCCTTTGGATCTACTCGCATAATAGAGGTTTTATATATCAAATGTATTTTGGGTTTTTATTTACGAGAAACCCAGCACATTGATTTACCATAGGTTCGTTGTGCCTTGCAAAAAGTATTTGTTAATTTGTGATAACACGCCAGCCAATGGGTTCAACCTCAAGTGGAGTTTCATCGTTGCATTATAAATCATTCCCTGAAGATGCCGCATCACCAACTCGTCACACACATAACTGATCAAACCGACGATGTGGTGGAAGACTTACTTGTTAACCCCAATGAATGTGATGTGTTTATTTGCTGCAAGTTCACACGAACTGCAAGTGTTTCCAGGAGAAGAACATACTCCCAATTTAGCAATTAAAAAAAGTAGGTTATATATTTTTCATGAAGTCATCGATGATTATTTACAGGTCGGGACAGCCATGGGGGTGTGACAGGCACACCTTGTTTTAAGATTGTTGTTTTGTTTGTTGTTGTTTTACGTCCTAGCGAAATCTAAGGTCATATCAGGACAGGTACTGACTTGCGACAGTACGCACTCATGGCGACTTTATAGTGCTGTCCCACTGGCACACCAGGCTGCCACTACCATGACCTGATATCCCACTCAGTCACATTATCCTGACACTGAGCCAACCAGTCCTTGCCCTATCCTAATAATGCTGAGCGCCTGGCTAGGAAACGACAAGTATACATTTTTAAGTCATTGATTTGACTCGACCAGGGTTCGAACCCACGACCCCACGATTTACCAGCATGGGAGACGGACGCTCTAACTCATTCGGCCATCCCGTCTGGTCTGTTTTAAGAGGACGGGGTTCATATGAAGAATTACAAGAGCATTCTATACTTCAAGCAAATTAAAGGTGTGCAATCACCAGGTAGGGGGCCAGGACGCGGAATTCAAACCATCTTAGTTTCTCAAGGCGCATTGAAAAACCAAGACAGTTTTCACATAGAAGGAGAGGTGACCGGAGAACCTAACAAAATATACCATTAGAACGGGCTTAAGGAATGCTTTGCAGCTGCTATATTCCTATGATTAGCATAACCGATCACAGTTTCAATTAAGTAAAATCGGTTTTAAAGCTGAATAACCCGATGAAAGCATCAATGCTTCAAAATCGAATTACTGACCTACATTCCATCCTACTTATTTAAAGTAGATACTGGTGCACTTAATAAGCATGTGTCCTGCGCAACAGAGAGTATTATGTCAATTTGGTTAATGTTGTTACTGCTTAAGACCATGACGTTGGACTTTTGATGTGCATCCCAAAATTAAATGTGCATCTTTTCATTTCAAATGTTTCCAAAGTTAGTCATTCATCATCAAAGTTACTTCAAGCTACCATAAGTAAGATTATAATGATCAACTTTATAGACTATTTCGCACAATGTGGCAGAAACTCACTTAGTGGTTATGTATGCTAGATTATTTTCATTGGGGAATTGGTGTAGTAACTTTATTTCAATACGCTCAAGTTAAAGCTTGATGGTTTCCGTTTGTGAAATATCTTGTAAGCGCATATATCAGTTGATCGGAATAATCTACCTTCCTTTAAGTGGGAAGTAACCTTTATTATAAATGGAGATAATGAGAATATGCACAAATAATGTTGATGTACATGTCGAAATGTTGGACGCTATAGCCTTCAAGAGCAGCACCTTGCATTAAACCGACTTAGTAATCCCTTCTGCCCAGCACCCACTGCTTAGTAGGTGCACCAGTTGGTTGGTTGTTGGAGTTTTACGTCGTGGAAACATCTAAGGTCATATCAGAACGGGTACCGACTTGTGACAGTGCACACTCATGGTGACGTTATAGTGCTGCCCGACTGGGAAATCAGGCCGCCGGCGCCATGACCCGATATCCGACTCAGTCACGTTATCCTGACACTGAGCTAGCCAGCCCATGCCCTATTCTATTAATGTCGAGCGCCAAGCTAGGAAGCGACAAGAACCAATTGTAAAGTCATTGGTTTGACTCGACCCGTAACCGAACTCCCAACCTTCCGCAAGCGAGGTCCACGCTCAACCGATTCGTCCACCACACACAGTTATTTTTGACGTAGACGTAATACATAACCAGACGCGATGGCCGAATGAGTTGAGCGCCTGCCTCTCGTTCTGGTAAGTCGTGGGATTCAAGTGCCTGGGTTTGAAACCTGGGCGAGTCAAACCAATCACGTACAAATCTATACAAAAGCTGAATTACTGCTAGCCCGACGCATTTTTAACAGCTTTTGAAAAAATGAAAGATCAACAAAATTCGGGGCCGGGTGGGCGGGCGATTTTTTAGGCACGGGTGGGGACGATCACTGGCCAACATCCGAGGGAGGTGAGGTGGGTTGAGATGGCGCCACCAGTACAGTGTTGCACCTTATGGGCTATAACAATGATAATAAGTAATATTCCCTTACATATCTTTATACTCAGGTAATACATTATACGCCTATGGTGTTATTGGTGGTGAACACATTGCCTTCCTGCTTGTGTGTGTGTTATGTGGAGGCGCATTCTCCCTGGCACAACAGATACAATCTATATTTGGTATCTGAGGTTCCCCTGAGAACTGGTAGAGCCGCACAATAAATCCCCTGACACAGAATAAGTAATGAGACGGGCCCAAATGCGGCAAGGTTCATCAATAATTGCACTGTTCCCTTCACCAGGCCTAGGTATTATGTACCAATACATGTTGCTCTACCGTGGAATATCCTTTTTATATATATATATATATATATATATATATATATGTATATATATATATATATAGGGAAAAACAGGATATATACATATGAATGTGAATGGATACATTTAAACATCTAAATATATATATGCATATATATTGTTGTTGTTGTACATTAGTTGTTTAAGCAGGGGAAATTTCAGTCGCAGATGACTGGTCTTCCTCATTCCACTGCTCCTTGCCCTATCCTAGTAATGCTGTGCATCTGGCAAGGAAGCGACAAGTATCAATTTTTAAGTCATTGGTTTGAATCGACCAGGATTCGAACCCACGATCCCAACACGGGAGACGGATGCTCTACCTCATGCGGCCATCCCGTCTGGTCTATATATCTATATCTATTTATCTTTTTATCTATAGACGCATGAAAAGTTCAGGCGCAAAACCCTGTAAACCCCAATCCAAAAATTGAGATAAATATTGGAATCAAACCTTCAAAAAGTTCTTTTATTTTTACATTCTGATTGTTTTGTTATTTGCTTCATTATCATTACATCACAAGAAAAGTGCAATTAGTGAGAATTAAAATAACCTTCAGGTAAAAATCTGTTATTTTATTTAAAGTTGCATAGTCCGATGGTTTTGCGTTTTGGTAATTTTTCTGAGATAAATATATTAAATTGATCGTTATAATCTACCTTATTTCAGGTTGAAGTAACTTTTATTTTAAACAGATAAGTTTTGAGATATTTGAAATTCAATCATGTAAACTTAGTTTTGGCAAGCACACCAAAACTCTGACACCATAGGCTTCAACAGTAACAGGTTCTATCAAATTGTCTCAGTGTTCCCTTCTATATGGCAATAAATGCTTAATATGTGCATAAATACCTAAGTTTAATATGTAGAGCCAAATCTATATAATTATTTTGGTTTTGAAAATTTGATGCTTCATCGGACTTTGCAGCTTTAACATCTTGGATTGGCCTTTACGGGAGTTTGCATCTGAACTCTTCATATATAAATATACCTAAATATAGCTATATAATATGTCCATTCAAACATATATATCTAAATATAGATATATCTCTACATATATATATATATGCACAGGTATATATACACATCTATATATCTATGCATGAATTGCATTATGAACCATTCATTATTCTAAAGAAAGTTAATAATTTCTATGTTTTGGCTTTCTTCTAGTTCTACTTCAAAATACAAAAATAACATTGCATATTTTGTGGCAACGTCTAAAACGGATGTGTGTAATAGCCATAGATAGAATTTAGATACGAAGATATCCCGCTGGCTTATTTTCTGCAACCTACCCGCACCCGTCCACCCACACCTGCACACAAGAGGCCTGCGGTGTACTACTGCTGTACACGCATTGTGACGTCACACGATTGAGGTTGGGTGGTTGTTGAAGTTTTACGTCCTGGCAATGTCTAGGGTCATATCAGGACGGGTACTGACTTGTGACAGTGCACACTTATGGCAACTGTATAGTGCTCTCTAACTGGGAAATCAGGCCACCAGCACCATGACCCGATAGCCTACTCAGGCACACTATCCTGACACTGAGCCAACCAGTCCTTGCCCTTTCATATTAATGCCGAGCGCCATGCTATGAAGCGACAAGTACCAATTTTAAAGTCATTGGTTTGATTCGACCGAGAACCGAACTCCCGACCTTCCGCACGCGAGGCGCGCGCTCTACCGATTATTCCACGGCGCCCGGTGTGGACTTTGCTGCAGTGACCTACGATGGAGGGTGTGTGGCGACAGCTGTTCTGTGCAACCAATATGACATAATGTGCATAGGTGTATTTGACAGCGCATGCCCACGGCCACAACATTGTGCCCGCGGGCATATATATAACAGTGCCCGCGGCTAGACTGACTGATATGGACAGAGGATGTGGGAAAAGTAAAAGTAAAGCTTGTTTTATTTAACAATGCCTCTCGAGCACATTGATTTTCATATCATCAGCTATTGGACGTCAACTTCTGACATATTTCTTTGGAGGAAACCTGCTTCCGCCATATAGGCTACTCTTTCCAATAAACATCAAGGGGTCTTTGATATGCACTTTCCCACAGACAGGAAGATGATGGGGATTTCCTAAATTAGAATAAAAGGTTTTCAGCAATAAATAGGAATTAGTGTCAAATTGCAATAACACTGTTTAAAAGGTGTTTGTTTCAGTGAGACGGTTAGCATGTAGCTCATTAATGGCACTAAGTATGTGCTCTAATTGCAATAACACTGTTTAAAAGGTGTTTGTTTCAGTGTGACGGTTAGCATGTAGCTCATGGATGGCAATAAGTATGGGTTCTGTGCTCTAATTGCAATAACACTGTTTAAAAGGTGTTTGTTTCAGTGAGACGGTTAGCATGTAGCTCATGGATGGCAATAAGTATGTGCTCTAATTGCAATAACACTGTTTAAAAGGTGTTTGTTTCAGTGTGACGGTTAGCATGTAGCTCATTAATGGCACTAAGTATGGGTTCTGTGCTCTAATTGCAATAACACTGTTTAAAAGGTGTTTGTTTCAGTGTGACGGTTAGCATGTAGCTCATGAATGGCACTAAGTATGGGTTCTGTGCTCTAATTGCAATAACACTGTTTAAAAGGTGTTTGTTTCAGTGTGACGGTTAGCATGTAGCTCATGGATGGCAATAAGTATGGGTTCTGTGCTCTAATTGCAATAACACTGTTTAAAAGGTGTTTGTTTCAGTGAGACGGTTAGCATGTAGCTCATTAATGGCACTAAGTATGTGCTCTAATTGCAATAACACTGTTTAAAAGGTGTTTGTTTCAGTGAGACGGTTAGCATGTAGCTCATTAATGGCACTAAGTATGTGCTCTAATTGCAATAACACTGTTTAAAAGGTGTTTGTTTCAGTGAGACGGTTAGCATGTAGCTCATTAATGGCACTAAGTATGTGCTCTAATTGCAATAACACTGTTTAAAAGGTGTTTGTTTCAGTGTGACGGTTAGCATGTAGCTCATGAATGGCAATAAGTATGGGTTCTGTGCTCTAATTGCAATAACACTGTTTAAAAGGTGTTTGTTTCAGTGTGACGGTTAGCATGTAGCTTGTGGATGGCAATAAGTATGGGTTCTGTGCTCTAATTGCAATATTTCCTATTTTCATCACACCCATTACAATATAACTATTTGTTAAATAGTGGGGTTCAATAGTAATGTTAACATCCCACATACCATGTGCAGCCCTAAGCACCAGCACAACGACATAGCACACACTACTACTGACAACTGTATGGCTTAACAAAGTTTAATCCAGTAAATATATATATATATAGACACTACAAACCAGCTGTCATCCCTAATCCACGGTGACCTAATCGCTTGAGCGCGGGCCTCGCATTTGGAAGGTCTGGAGTTCAGTTCCCGGTTCAGTCAAAGCAATGACTATAAAATGTATACTTGTCACTTCATAGCCTAGCAGTCAGCATCAAAAGGATAGGACTGATTATCTCAGTCTCAGGATAATATGAATGAGTGGGATATTGGGTCATGGTGCCAGCGGCCTGATTTCCCAGTGGGGAAGCACTATAAATTCGCCATAAGTGCGCAGTGTCACAAGTCGGTGCCCATCCTGATATGACCGTAGATGTTGCTAGAACGTACAACAACATCCATAATGCATCGCTGAGTCAATCGTTTGTTGAACCTCCTTACTACTTTCATCCAGAAACTGGTAAGTGATGAGTGAATAGGGACATCAGGGACCAGTGTAGTATAGCCGGGGACCAGTGCGTCACGGCTGAAGTGACGACATGTGCAGTAACCATGGAAACCAGGTGATTAACAGAGGCGTCAAATTCCAACGTAAGACAAGTTGACTTGGCAACTGAATATCATATAAGTGCCAAAAGGCGATGAGCATCCGTCTGCCAGGTCAAACACTTAAAGTTGTAGATTCCTACGTTTCGAGGTTCTACAATTTTCTTTGAGATAAATCCATTAGGATGGTCGTTACAATCTACCTTACTTTACTTTGAAGTAACTTTTATAATAAATAGGTAGCTTTGGGCATATTTGAATTGTAAACATTATTAATTAATGTTGGCATGCGCACACAGATATTAACAAAATAACCTTCAGCGGTAACATGTTCTATGAGATTAACTTAGTATGCATGCCCTTCTATGCGGCAACAAATGTTTAATAAGTGCATCAGTATCTAAGTTGGAGATGTATGTTCAAATGCAGATGAGGGTTTTGATTCCAAAAATGCGATGCTTTCGAACTGTGCTGCTTTAAGTTGGAGCTGCGAGTTTCAACCAGATGTCCACAACTCGTTAAATAAAAGTGTTGTTGTTGTTTTCTGGGGGGGGGGGGAGGGGGGTTGGTGGGGAGGGGGGCAGTTTCACAATTAACCTATTTCCATAATGTCGCCACAGTCAGCCCCAGTTGGAAATCACCTACTGACATTTAACTAGGGCAGTCATGTGGGCATTCGAGTTCCGCTGGTGCCTCAGTAAGGACTAATAGTAATACTGAGACCTAGCACGCCGGGTCGCAGCTACAGCTAAAGGCCCTGTCACATTACGACGTTTCGTCTGGTGTGCCGCCAATGCGCAAAATATGATCAATGCGTCGAGAAACGAGAAAGGCCGCAGCGTGTTAGTAGCGTGCTATTAGCATGTTATTAGCGCGCCGTCAATGGGTCTCGATGTGGCGGCCGGGAAAAACCCAACAACACGCCAAGAAGCGCCAGCAACACGTCCACACCCGCCATCAACACATCCACACGTGGCAACAACATGTCCACACCCGGCATCAACACGTCCACACGCGCCAACAACACGTCAACACGTGCCTGCAACACGTCCACACCTGCCATCAACACGTCCACACGGGCCACCAACACGTCCAACGTGTGGCGAAAGGCTGGCACTACGCCAATAGGTTGACTACTACGCGTCCGTGAAACGTTACCGACGCGTTGGCGAAAAATCCCCAGCGTTGATCGATGTTGATCAACATGGTTCGAGCGGGCCGGCAATGCGCTGGCAACGTGTGTCGACGTCCTGCAAACACGCCCATAATGCGGGATCCAACACGTTGGTGCGCATTGGCGCACGTCGAAAGTTTTGCGCTAGCACAAAACCTCGACGCGGCCTGACGTGCGCCAACGTGTGGGTCCAAACATTGCTGGCACTCAACGTGTACCGACGTGTACTGACACGCCACTAACGCGTTTGTAACGCCCCGTTAACGCATCCCGACGGGTCCCGACGTTTCGCCCAAAAATGCAACACGTCGGCACGCATTGAAGTGCGTTCGTGAGAAACATCGTAATGTGACAGGGCCTTTACAAGTTACATGGCACAGTTGGGGGAGGTGGTGGCGGGGGTGGTGGGGGTGGGGTACACCATGAAACAGGAAGTGCTATTTAATCTCATGTAAAATATTTGGTAGTATAATTCCACTGCAATCTATATAAAAAAAATGTACAACAACAATCACACCAAAGTTTGGTCATTAGAAACACATAATGTTTGATAATGCATGACCTTTTCACTAAAGTAAAATAAGAAGACATTTAAGTCATTTTGAGGACAGCTGGTCGGTACCACCTCATATAGTTAATCAAATCAATTTGATCAACTAATAATACAACCTTTTACTTTCATCTAGAATTGTATTTACATTTACCACAAGTTATATTGTGACTCTTTTAATTCATGAGTGTCTATTGAAACATGGTTGATTGTATGCTTTTACATTATATGTAAAAGCAATGGTTGAATAAAAAGCACACAATTCCTGACTTGAATATGGCCTGTGCTGCCGACATGGCATAAATAAACCACCAGGTCTTGGTAACCTCTAATAGAACCCGTAAACGACTCGTATCAATGTGCATTCATCAGAGCTATATAGTGCTGCCCGACTAGGATATCATGCCATCAGCATGATGACCCAACATCCCACTCGCTTACATTATCATGGCCCTTAGCGAGCCAGTGCTTGCCCTACCCTAGTAAGGCTGAGAGTCAAGTCAGGTAGGGACAAGTACCAGCTTTGGACTTGTTTGTCTTGCCTCGCTTGGGATCTACCCCACGACTTCCCTTAAGTGAAGGAGATGGCATACCCAGGCACAGACCCCAGACATATTCATGAGGCCAGAGATGAATACATATTCTAAAGTCCCGATGTGAATACATATTCCAAAGTCCGGAGGTGAATACATATTCCAAAGGCCATAGGTGAATACATATTCCAAAGTCCGGAGGTGAATACATATTCCAAAGGTCAGAGGTGAATATATATTCCAAAGTCCGAGGTGAATAAATATTCAAGTGGCCCGAGGTGAATACCTATTGCAGACATCGACAACATTTCTCGGCGGTAAGTGAGTAGGACAGTGAGCAGGCGAGCGGTGGCACCACTGTCGGAGCTGAAGCCTGAGCAGTAGATGAGTAGGCGAGGCTCAACCACCCAATCACTGGTGTGTGGGTGTTAGGATAGTATAATATTCTGTGTTATTATACTTGTATAATTCTTATACAGCATATATTATTCTACCATTATTGATAACGAATTGTCTTTTGTGTAAACCCTGCTATGTCACTAATATATACAGAAATGTACCAAAGTATAAATAAATCTAGACATGGATAGCACATTAAATGCAGAACATGTCCCCATTTCCAGCAAAGCTTGTTGCTGGTAGGCATGAGTCAACTGTGTTTGTGTGATAAAAACGAAGACAGTTCTGTTAGCTTACACAGTAAGTTACTGGAGTGAAGGTGGAAATAGCTTGTTGTCAAACATGGCCAGCTCATGCCGCTGGTCATGTAAACTTTAATTTCACCAGGCAGGAACCTTTACTGCTTAAAGTTGCATAGTCCGGTGAAAGAACAAACTTTCGAAACCAAAACACTTACACACATTTGAACCTATGTATGCAATATAACTATTAGGACATTTATTAAGTATTGATGCATAGAACAGCGGACGAAGAGCTCAGGCACAATACCCTCTAAACCCCAATCCAAAAATGTCATTAAAATAACAGATTCGTTCCTCACTGTAATTTTACTTATCACTAATTCCACTTTTCTTATGGTGAAATGATAATGGAGCAATGAACAAAAAAATAGGAATGCAAAAAAATGTATTCTTTGATGGTTTTATTGCAATGTTTATCTCTGTTTTTGGATTGGTATTTACAGGGTTTTGCACCTGAACTCTAAAGTCAGTTTACCTGTTCCTGCTGAATCCCCTGGCATCAGAATGTTGACATCACACCAACATTAAGTTATCATGTTTTACATGAACTCTAAGTCAGTTTACCTGTTACTGCTGAAGTCTCTGACATCAGAATGTTGAGATGCACACCAACATTAAGTTATCATGGTTTAAATGAACTCTAAGTCAGTTTACCTATTACTGCTGAAGCCTCTGGCATCAGAATGTTGACATGCGCACCAACATTAAGTTATCATGGTTTAAATGAACTCTAAGTCAGTTTACCTGTAACTGCTGAAGCCCCTGGCATCAGAATGTTGAGATGCACACCAACATTAAATTATCATGGTTTACATGAACTCTAAGTCAGTTTACCTGTTACTGCTGAAGTCTCTGGCATCAGAATGTTGACATCACACCAACATTAAGTTATCATGGTTTACATGAACTCTAAGTCAGTTTACCTGTTACTGCTGAAGCCCCTGGCATCAGAATGTTGACATCACACCAACATTAAGTTATCATGGTTTAAATGAACTCTAAGTCAGTTTACCTGTTACTGCTGAAGCCTCTGGCATCAGAATGTTGACATCACACCAACATTAAGTTATCATGGTTTACATTTTTTAAATTTTTTAAATTTGGTTAAATTGAGGCTGTATTTATACTGTCGATAGCATGTAAGCCCGGGTACCCAGGCTTGTTTTCAATGCTGGCCAGCTGTAGTTTTGGTGTTGTCTTACCAAAGCAGTAGCTGCTGATAAGTTATTTGATTGTCTGCATTTCAGTAGCAGATAGATAGTCTGTTGGTATGGTTCATTGTATTTTTGTTCTATTCTTATTACTATGTTAGTTGTTTTCTTAAGGTTCTATGTTAGTATTTTGGGGTTTTCTTGGGAAGAGTTTTCCGCTTTTTCTACGTAATAGATGGTTGAGTTATGTTTGTTGAATTTGATTTGATTTATATTGTTGTTGGATATGTTATCTGGCTCTTATATTTCCGGTTGTCTCGCCCTGGGCTGTCCAGTTGGTGGGGCGTGACATATCACCTGCCCCCTTGTGGTGCAGTTCAGTTGGATTTTCCAGTTTTTATTTTGCACAGATATTTTTTGTATGTTTTTAGGTCAGGGATTTGTCTTTCTTTCACCATTTGGGCATTCCATGCCTTGGTGGCCATTTCCAGCATGCTCCTTTCATGGGCTTTGATTCGGCTTCTGGTCTGCCTTAGTAGTGGTGCCTTGCTTGCTCTGGTGTCCCTTAGTGGTTGGGTTAGACA
Source organism: Branchipolynoe longqiensis (assembly GCA_030323885.1). Taxonomy (NCBI): domain Eukaryota; kingdom Metazoa; phylum Annelida; class Polychaeta; order Phyllodocida; family Polynoidae; genus Branchipolynoe; species Branchipolynoe longqiensis. Next base: position 18,614,860 of record CM059197.1, read on the forward strand.
CTTAATGTCTTGAAATCTAAGTCAGTTTAACTGTTACTGCTGAAGTCTCTGACACAGGTTACTGGTCAACTTTGAAAAGCGAGAAGTCTGCATAGACTTACCGTTTGATGGAATGCTTATTGAAGTCTATATAGACTTACACATTAATGGAATGTTTAATGAAGTCTACGTAGACTTACGAATTAAGGGAATGCTTATTGAAGTTTATATAGACTTACAAATTAATGGAATGCTTATTGAAGTCTATATATTACTGGATAGCTTATTGCATCCTGCCATGTTTAAAGGAATAAAATAAGAAAGAGACCATCAGTACGTGATGTTTCCCTAACGGCTTTAATAGAAATATAAACATAGGTAGCAACTGACCAATACCTCTAGATATGCATAGATCTAAATCTAGATATATATGGGTCGTTTCATGGTAAATGGGGCCAATGTATTTTCCGGTATGTAACGGTCAAAACCAATTATGGAAAGAGTAGAGGAGTTATTTTCTTTATATAATTGGTATTCTTGCACATTAGAGGGATAGATGTGAACAGATTAAGGCCTAATGTAACATAGTAAAAAAAAGCCTACATTTTCATTCCAAAAGGTTGGTGTCTTAAAGGCATGGATTTGTTACATCGAAAATGTGGACTTTTCTACAGCCTCCCAGACCATTATTTTGCCTAGGATATTACCTCTTAGTCAATTAAGTAATAAAATAATATCCTTACTTGAAGCAAATATTCATTTTGTATGCATATATATATTTTTTCTATCTAATTTTCCAGGGTGATTAAAGTGGTTCTGGATGTAACTGTTGTGTTCCCTGCTTGTCCCATGTTTGTTAAATTAGGAAATATATTATCCTAGGAACACCAGAGGTTCATTAAAAAACAGTTGCTATTATTGCATGTGTCAGGCTATTTTCTCATACCATGGCTAATAATATAATTTTTCTACAAAGCTTTATGAGGAAAAGATTATGTTGAAATTCCATATTATTTTTGGTGTCCCCTTTTATTGTGTTGCATCCACAACTCAAAATTAGGAAGAATATAACCACCCTATGGCCATTTCTCTACAGTGGATTTCTATACTTACGGTATCACAACATAAAAACTAATTGTTTCATTCAATAAATTGTCTTAAATAATTGTTTTGATTAATAAATCCACACTTGTTGATTAAGTCTACACTTAGGACTGGTTACTCAATTAGTTCTTGTTTTTCTGATAAGAGAGTAACTGCAGCTATCTTTTCCTTCATTTTATCAGCACAGATATGGACAAGAGTTGACTACTCAGCACAACAAATAGGAAAATACACAATATTCATGTTTGACCCTGATGTAATTGGCTCCATTTACCATATATATAGTTAGCGAATTCTTTCATCCTTATTGCAGAAAATGTGAATTTTGCCAACAAGAACTCATTCCAGAAGCTTGCATAGAATTGGTTGGTTGGTGGAATTTTCCGTCCTGGCAACATCTAAGGTCATATCAGCATGGGCCTGCATAAAATGATTAGTGACCCTCACAGTTTTCTAGTCTTGCTATGGACCATCACAAATAATGTTGTTGCTTTACATCCTAGAATCATCTAAGGTCATATCAGGATGGGTACCGACTTGTGACAGTGCACATGCATGGACACTTTATATTGCTGCCCCACTGGGAAATCAGGCCACTGGCACCATCACACAATACCCAACTCAGTCACATTATCCTGACACTGAGCTAACCAGTCCTTGCCCTATCCTATTAATGCCGAGCACCAGATATCAATTTTAAAGTCATTGGTTTTTACTGGCCCGGGAACCGAACTCACCACCTTCGGCACGTGAGGTCCGGGCTCTACCGATTAGGCTACCGTGCCCAGTACCACAAATAATGAAAACATGAATATAACAAAGAAAAATATGATTCAGGAAACTATTGCTCGACATTTAAATACAGGTGTCAAAGGTATTTGGGACAAAGGCAAGATGATTTTGAGCGGGGATATATGGAGTACTCTACCGTTATCAAATGTGCTATCAATTTGGGTATCTTTAATTATCTACTTTTTGTGTATAGTGCCACCTAGTGCATTGGTTCTGGAATGGTACATTCAGAAACACTGCATAATGGAGGTTATTTCAGAACCAGTGGTCCACAACTGGTTCATGAAAGGCTGTGGTATGTGCTGTCCTGTCTGTGGGGAAAGTGCATATAAAAGACCTCTTGCTGCTTATCAGAAAGAGTAGCCTATGTGACGTCAGCAGGTTTCCTCCAAAGAAATATGTCAGAATGACCATATGTTTGACGTACAATAGCCAATGATAAAAATACATGTGCTCTAGAAGCATTGTTAAATAAAAGAAGCTTTAGTTCTTTTGACTGCCACCAGGTGGTGGAAGTCGTCTAGTGCCTGTGGCATGATGTTTCCTCGGACTGGCCACTGCAGGCGGACTGGGGCCGAACGGACGCCCTGAGAACAGCGTGAAAACAACCATTTCCGGTAATGAGGCGGCCAGCCGTATGCCCGCCACAATCCCCGGCACAGCCCCAGGGCCCGCTGCCGGACGGGATGGCCGAGTGGTTAGAGCGCCCGCTTCCCATGCAGAGCGAAGTCGTAGGTTCGATCCCAGTGTGGGTCAAACCAAAGACTTATAACGTTGAGCCATGGTGTTCCTAATTACTACGGAGCACGTTCTGATATAACCATATATGTTGGTAGCACTATAAACCCCAACAAATAAATAAATAATGTCTAGGATATCACCAACTCATGCCCTGACCTAGATAAAGGATTCACCTGGTACTCGCAATACATGGGTGAAGACCAGCCCTATATAAAAAACGGTCGAAAAAGCGGGTTAATGAAATGAGAGCCTAATTTCACAATCTAAGAAGCAACATTTATTCTTTGTAGATGTTTTCATATTTCCCCGCTACTTTTTCCAATAAGCAGCAAGGGGTCCTTTATGTTCATTTTCCCACAGACACGACAGCACATCCCACAACCTTTAATGGACCAGTTGCGAACCACTGGTTGGAACTGAAAATAGCCCAAACTGCAAATGGATGGACTGAACAGGATTGATAGAATGACCAACACCTTCCCAGGTGGACACTCTTCCACCTGAGTTACGTCCCGCTCCAGCTACACTACTCAGAACCACATATTAACCAGCACAGTGACATGGTTAAACCCCAACAACAACCAACAAACTCTATCCCACACCTCACTTATCACCGAATGACTGTGATGGGTGACATGACTGGCAATGCGCATCTCACCTACTAGTCTAGTCTGTTAGGGGGATTTTAAGGAGGGATTGTGCAGATTTGTCTACAAGCATGAAATTTGGCACACTTGTTGTTTGTGACCTGCTGAATTCAAATCTGCCGGGAGCCAAAGCCAATTCTCAATGCGGGTCGCCATATTGGACAATTAAAAATGGCCACCACAAAAAAAAAGATTTTTACATTACTTGCCAAGAAGAAGTCATGCAGTTACAAATCAAAACACTTTGCTAGGGTTTTGAAACCTCAGGGATTCTAAATCTGATGTCTGTTTGACAGTAATCTTAACACTCACCAAAATAAATTGTAATATTATAATGAATTTTGCATAACTTTGACACTTAAAGTAATGGAATCATAAGTAAAACGTCTTTTCATAGGTATCCTTTATTGATCAACAAAATCAGGCTAATAACCATCAAGCAAACACTATCCAATGAAAAAGGCAGTAAATCAATCAATCAATAAATGTATCAATCATATCACATACTGTGACTGGTGTGACACTGATTCATCAATCCTCATTGTTCTCACATCCTCCTTCGCATTTGCACAAACCTGTGCAATGAACACCAGCTCTGCAGCACTTGCAGTTCCCAGTGCATGACTTCACACAGCCACGCTGCAAAAGGATGGAACAGGCCTTGCTGCTGTCCTCAAAGGTTGTCCAGAAGGGCAACCACCCACCAGTGCTGTCCTTGTGCCACCCCCAGTCATGGAAGTCAGGGATGTCCTGGTGGACAGACGTTGCCTGACTCCAGAAGAAGCTGGCCTGTGGCATTGCTCTGCGGATGTGTTGATACAGAGCAGCTTGTGTTGGTGGTAAGGCCTCCAGTGTCTTCTTCTCACTTGTGAAGAGTCGAAGCCTAGCCTCATTGACTCTTTCCAGACCACAGCCCTTGCTGTACAGGACTACAACAAAGCGTTCTAGAGTGCGCATGTGCTGTGACTGTGGGTTGAACTCTTGGGGTTCACTGGTGAGGGCAACAAGGGTGTCTGTCAGTCCTGGTGTGCTCTGCCAGGCTGACCAGGCTGACTTCTTGCCACATCCCAGGAAGTGTGACACAGTGTCACAGCCTGTGACCGCGTGGAATAGTGGCAGTGCCAGGCACCTTGATGGTCCAAGCTGGGCAGAGAGAGTGTGGATAGGAATGTCACCCATCTTCTTCCCACTGACGAGACAGACCCACAACTCGGACAGCCCCAGTGATGAAAAGAAGTGAATGGCCAGGATGACCACATCACTGTCGACTGTGCGGACCAATGCAACCTGGTGGCATTGCTGTGCTGCATGGGCAAGATGGAGCAGTACCCTGGTATCAGCCTCAATGTGGTTACATGGCTGAAGACCAGACACATCATGTTGTTTGTTAGAGAGAAGACTCTCATTGTTGGTGCTCAGGAGAAGCCTCCCACCCAGATCCTGCTTCACAAGCTGTGCACTCAGGAAGGGCAACAGTTCCCTCTTGTTGTCAGTATTCTTGAGGAACCCAGTGTTCCAGTCCTGCTTTGGAATATGGGTCTGACCATCCCCAATCATGGTACGTGGGCCTGAGCCACGACGATGTTGTGTCAGGGTTTTGAGGTTGTCCTCTGGGTAGGTGTCCCAGACAGCATCTACCCGTGTGACTGTTGGAGTTACATGTGACTCCAGAAATGGCACCAAATGCTGTTACACATAATCAGTGAATGTGTGTGCTGAGGTCGGCCGCACCATGTGGACAACAGCTGCCATGTCAAGTACCACAACTGTGGCTGCTTTGGCTGATGTGCCTCCTTTTTTTGTGGTAACAGGGCGATTGGCAAATGTGAGGACATTTTTTCGTTTGATAGTGATTGTTATTGTTATTGGCAAAGTGTCCTGCTCTAGAGTCTGTGTTACAAACTTGGCATGCAGATCTTTTGCAAGGTTATGAAGCTGGGCAAGCGATGCAACAACTTCATCTTTCATGACCTCCTGTGTGTGAGTAGAGCCAAAATCTCATGGCCATTGTCAAAGGGATTACCTAGCTGTTCAACTATCTCCACAAATGACAGAACATCTTCCTTGTACTTAGTCTGCAAAGCACTTGCTTCTTTGTGATGGGCAGTGCGTGAGCTTGCAGTTTCCAACACAGCCTCAAACTCCTCGATACATTGAGAACAGTCCGGCCCTGCTAGCATGAAAAGAGTGAGTGCCTCAGGGTTTTCATACAGACCAACTGCACCACCCTGGGCGCTTTATATGATGCTCATCAAGCACAGACTGGGCACGGCCAGATGTGAGGACCTGCGCCTGAGTAAGAATGTTGCTCCACCCAGAGTCTCGCAGCAACTTACCAATCATGAGGTGCATTTTGTCCTCTATGTGTAGAGCGCCCATCATCAGGACCAGCTTATCTTCCCCCATTGTGTCAGGGAGTGACCACTGCAGCTGCTTAGCGATGGCATACCGAGGCTGGTCACCACCAAGAACAGGAGTTTGACCAGGGTTGAGGGCCTCTGTGCCTTGCATTGTGAGATGCATTGCATGTTTCATCCTAGAAGATGTGGCTGCTGTGTCAGGGAACAGAGGTAGAACCCCTATCACTGCCTTAGGTTTCACAGAGTCATCACTCATGAGTCGGGAGTTGTAGCCTGACCAGGTGATGACTTCACCTTTTGGCAATGTGTCCTGTTTAAGCACTGTGGACACCTGTGCCATCCAGGACTCATCCTTGACTTTGGCTCCGTGTAGCAGATTATGAGATTGCCGAGAAATGAGACCTGGAGTACATGGTACATGCAAATCATTGCTTGAGAATTCAGCTGGCTGAACCACTGCGTAGGATTCAGGAAGTTGTGGTACAGAAGTGTCTGTAGGATCCAGCTGGATAGAGGGTCACTGTACTCCTTGGTTGTCCCAAGACAGGTGGTTTGTCACGCTGATTGCTGTCCCATGGAACTCATCTCGGGAGAAGTTACCTTGGTTGTTGCTATCCAAGTTGTCTACATCAAAGGTCACGAAGACCCCACTACGGATGTTTGTGGCCAGCACAACTCCATCCTGGACAAACTGTTTGACCACTGCTCGTGCCATGGATCGCCTCATCTCCAAAACATTACTTTAAGACACAGAAACCCCAAAGGTATTGGCATTATTGATCGCTTTCTTCTGTCTACCTTCACCATGCAGCTTGAGGCCCTGGTACAAAGGGAAAGGGGTCTCATGTTCTTTGTTGTGACAGATGTTGCTGTACTTTGTGGGATGATGTGAACCACTGCAGGTATTATAAATAATCTGCTGAGCAATGCCGCTTGCAACTCTTGCCCTGCCTTGTACCTGCGCCTGCAAATCCTCATTGCTCTGTTCTCACAAGATTGAGGGGCCCTGAAGCAGGATGTTGAGGAAGCTTCTCAGCTGTCCAGGGATGGGAGCTGTCAGGGAATCAGAGGCAAAAGAACCAGTAAATGGTTCTTGCCTCTGGAGACAGCATTTCCTAAGTATTACTGCTGCTCGCATCAACAACAAAGCATCATCCTGACCTATCTGTAACTTTTGGGCTTCAGCTAGTATAACTCCAACCTTCTGGTTGCTAGAGATATAGACTTCCTTGCCCTGGGAGAACTCTGTCCACTCAAGTTAGGGGAAGAATTTGAAATCCTTGATATACAAAACCTACAAAATAGAGGTTATGATTGTGATTCTATGATTAAAAGTGTCAAAGTTATGCAAAATTCGATTTTTACAGGCGGCCATATTGGATTTTCCAATATGGCATTTATTACTGTCAAACAGACATCAGATTTAGAATCCCTGAGGTCCAAAATCCTAGGAAAGTGTTTTGATTTGTAACGTAATGTAAACATTTTTTTTTTTGTGGCGGCCATTTTTAATTGTCCAATATGGCGACCGCCATTGAGAATTGGCTTTGGCTCCCGGCAGATTTGAATTCAGCAGGTCACAAACTACAAGTGTGCCAAATTTCATGCTTGTAGACAAATCTGCACAATTCTTCCCCTAACAGACCAGACTATACAAACTAAGTAGCAATCCAACCACTTTCACATCCGATCTCAACTTGAAATATCAGTCACTGAAGATGCAAAATATACACGATGATATCACAGCATCTTCATCATACGCAGGGGTCGATTCAGTAGAGCACAGGATTCTCGTGTGTAAGGTCGGGAGTGTTAGTAGAATGGTTTGTTTACAACTAACATAGTAATAAGAATAGAACAAAAATACAATGCCAAGAGGGCCCCCCAAAAAATAACATAGGCTCCTAAGCATACCAACAAACTATCTATCTGCTACTGAAATGCAGGCAATCAAATAATTTATCAGCAGCTACTGTTTGGTAAGACAACACCAACACTACAGCTGGCCAGCATTGAAAACAAGCCGAGGTACCCGGGCTTACATGCTATGGACAGTATAAATACAGCCTCAATAAAAAAATATAAATATAAATTCCCGGTCGAATCAATCCAATGCCTTACAAAATTGATAGGTACTCGTCGCTACCTAGTCTGTGCCTGGGCATTAATAGAACAAATGCAAGGACTGCTTAGTTTAGTATTAGGTTTGTAGTGGTCTGCACTGACCTCTCAGGCAAGTAACCACATAGACAGGTAGGCGTGGGGAGTGTATTGATATCAGGGAGCCTAGGTGGTGTAATGGTTAGCACACTGGCCCGGAATGCAAAGAGATGCGGGTTCGAGTCCCGCTCTAGGCGCAGTATTTCCCATTTTCATCACCCCCACGACACTGGTTGCCGTGACCAGGATCCTGTACAAGCTTTGCGCTGTATGGTTGTTGAACCTACCCTGTGTATGTATGTGTTAGTGCATTGCCTGTATGTATGTAATTGTAAGCATTACAAGACTTACAATTCCAGGGGGACGAGTGTAGTGGTCTGCACTGACCTCTCAGGCAAGTAACCACATAGACAGGTAGGCGTGGGGAGTGTGTTGATATCAGGGAGCCTAGGTGGTGTAATGGTTAGCACACTGGCCCGGAATGCAAAGAGATGTGGGTTCGAGTCCCGCTCTAGGCGCAGTATTTCCCATTTTCATCACCCCCACGACAGGTTAATGTGATTGAGTGGCAAATTAGGTCATGGCATGGTCTCCCAGTCGGACAAAACTATAAATTCGCCATGAGCGCGCACTGTCACAAGTAACTAGCCATTCTGATATGACCTTGCCAGAATGTAATACCCCAACAAACAAGCTATATTCCCTTTTCACTGCAGCAACAAATCTTAGAGTATTTTATATAAATGACTAATATAATATGGCTACAAGGCCAGTATCCCGATATTGAAAAAGAAGCACAACTTTATTCACTGAATAAAACATAATTTGTCCCCTCAAAAGTGAGGTAATGGCGGGTTAGGTCAGTGGCAATAATGGCACTGGGTATGATAGTGTGACATGTTGCACGATCGTCCTGATATGACCATAGATGTTGCCAAGGCGTAAACAGCCAACAACCAACCAACCATGTTGCACGATAGTATCCTAGTGGGACAGCACTACAAGGCACCATGAGCTGCCAAATATCAATACCCATCCCGAGATGACCTAGGCAGTTGCTAGGAGGTAAAATCACAATCACTCCTTAGATGGTGCTAGGATGTAAAAGAAACCCCCAATATTCACTCACTAACGCCTCAGGTTGTCGGTCTCACTGGACAATGGGCAAAGCGTGAACACAGCCTGCATCACTCAGTACTGAGTGTGTGTAGGCGGGTGAGCCCACAGTGAGGCTAAACACACTTCGCAGTCTACCAATCGATGCACCGGGCGCGTTGCTAATCGATAGAGCCTGGGCCCCGCGTGTGGAAGGTCAGGAGTTCGGTTCCCGGTCGAGTCAAAGCAATGACTTCAAGATCGATAATATCTTGTCGCTTCCTCGTCTGCCATTTGGCATTATTAGGATAGCACAAGGACTGGTTTTCTCAGTGTCAGGATAATGTGACTGAGTGGAATATTGGGTCATGGTGCCAGCGGCCTGATTTCCCAGTGGGGTGGCACTATAAAGTTGTGATGAGTGTGCAATGTCACAAGTCGGTACCCGTCCTGATATCACCTTAGATGTTGCTAGGATGTAAAACAACAGCAAACAAACAACCCAATCGATGCGTGCTATATCTGACATAATGAACTGATTCAGTGGGGAGGGAGAGTGGAGAGGAATTGCATCAGGCACAAACAAGCAGATGACATGGCCGGATGAGTTTAGCATCCACATCCCGTTTTGGTAGGTCACGAGATTCGAATACCTGGGTTTGAACCCTGGGCAAGTCAAATCAATGACTTAAAATGTGATAAGTGTCACTACCTAGCCTGGCGTTCGGCTTTATTATGATAGAACAATGAGCAGTGCAATGAGGAAGAACAATTGTCCACGATTGAAATTTCCCTTGCTTAATTAACTAATGTACCAAAAACAAAAACGAAAAAACAAGAAAACTAAAAACAAAACCAACTCTTACCGTCCTCCCCATCCTATATTTGTATCTGTCTCTGTCAAATACCCTCCCCCACCCTCCCTCTCACTCTAAAGCTTGTTTTATCTAATGATGCCTCTAGCGCACATTGATTTTCATATCATCAGCTATTGGACGTCACACATATGGTCATTCTGACATATTTCTTTGGAGGAAAGGTGTTGCCGCTACATAGGCTACTCTTTCCGATAAGCAGCAAGGGGTCTCTTATATGCACTTTCCCAGTACAGGACAGCACATACCACAGCCTTTGATGAACCAGTTGTGGACCACTGGTTGGTACAGAAAATAGCCTGTACTTCAAATGTGTCCACTGAGCAGGAGCGATAGGATGACCAACACCTTCACAGGTAGACACTCTATCGTCTGAGCTACGTCTTGCTCCCTCTCCTCTCGTACTCCACCTCCCTTCCATGTATTATGTATGGTAGTACAACAAGAATTGCCGCATGTGTAGAGAAAACCCACTTTTTCTTTTCTCGGAATTCGGAGACTGAGGTGCATCTTCATTGCCTATTCTTGTCACACTGACAAAGCTGTCCACGTGTGTATGCCCATTTCTGCATCTTGTATTCAAATGGCGCAAAACCCAAATTCTCCTGAGCCTGTTTCTAGTGCCGGGACCACATACTCTGCTTACCTCTACCCATGCAGGACCCGCATTCAGGCCGGTGTGCCGGTTTCTGCCGTGCGCCAGTTTCAGCCATGCGTATAGACTCAAACTCAATGCATTGTCAATGGTCGTGAGCAATTTTCTTCAGAAAATACAGAAAAAGTGAAATATCTCTAAAACCACACCACCTATTAACACATCGCTTGGTACACATATAGAAAACATCTTTACCAAAAAGATTATATTAAATTTATAAGGTTAGGGTTCTTGATTACTATTAATTTTGAATAAAACTACTGTTTTGCACTGTGCGTACCATCAAACTCAAGGCATTGTCAATGGTGGTGAGCAATCTTCATACAGAAAATCCAGGAAAAGTGAAATATCTCTAAACCCACACCACCTAGAAACAAATCGCTTGGTAGACATATAGAAAAGTTCTTTACCAAAAACATTATATTAAATTTATAAGGTTAGTGACTCACGACCATTGACAATGCCTTGAGTTTGAGTCTATGCGCACGGCTGAAACTGACAGTGAGCTGAAACCGTCACACCGGGATGAGGACGGCGCACTGCCCGTCATCTGTCTGGCTAGATAAAAGATTCACTCCATATGTGTAGTAGGGGTGAAAAACAACATACTCTAAATACGGGTGAAAATAGCTTTAGTATGGAACAGGAAGTACAATGTTTGGTTCCAGTATCAAATGGATACTTACATCGGCACACAGTTGGTGAAATGAGCGAGAATGCAAAAAGACAAGATGGCGGTGATAGAACGCCATCGATTTAACTTTTAAGGTTCATTAAACTACATGTTTTATTATATTTGTCAACTCTAACATAGCGGGTAAATATGAAGAAATGCATAAAGAATATAGTGCATAGTCCGAGGGCGTTTGAATTTCTGTCTTATTTTTTAGATAAATATATCAAACTGATCTTTATACCCTACTAATCGTTAGTCCGGATTCATCTTGATGAAAACTTGCTAATTCCAGGGCAATTTGGGCTGAAAGAACCCAAAATCATTTTGGAAAACTTTCCCTAATTCCTGTAGTTATAATGACATATTACTTATTACCATCTCGTGATGTTCATGTGATGTGGGTTGACCTAGTGATGTGTAAGTCTTAGAACCTGACTGATGCCATATGTATGGTATTGGAAATGACGGGAAGACAAATCAGATCACGACGTTGCTCTAATTTGTTTGTGACCTCCTTGCCTAATGGCTTCTTCAAAGTGTCCAATGGGATGAGAGAGTAAATTCACTGATTATTCTGTATATATGCTACCCAAACTACTTGTTAATGCACACATATCTAAGTTGGGTACAATGAATCAATTGTAGATATAAGTATTTTCGTGTTCAACCACTAAAAACCCCTGAACATATCCCCTCCGTCCTTTGCTGCCAACACCAAGACAGGTTCAGGATTGAGAACTAAAACACGTGTTAACATTCCACGATCCAGCAGACTCAGTTCTGAGGGAGGTTGAGCGGGGCGCCATCTTGGCGGGACGGCACAAGTACAAACTAAAACAAGTTGTTGACATTGCGCGTCCCAGCAGGCTGAGTTGTGAGGGACGCTCAGCGGGACGCCACCCTTGCGTGACGGCACGCTACAGACACAGATGCCTGTATGTAGGTTGAGTGCACAGCTGCTGGCACTGGGGCTGACCTACATTCACTGGGAGAGATGTAGGCTGTGTGCCTAGCTGCTGGCATTGGGGCTGACCTACATTCACTGGGAGAGATGTAGGCTGTGTGCCTAGCTGCTGGGATTGGGGCTGACCTACATTCACTGGGAGAGATGTAGGCTGTGTGCCTAGCTGCTGGCACTGGGGCTGACCTACATTCACTGGGAGAGATGTAGGCTGTGTGCATAGCTGCTGGCATTGGGGCTGACCTACATTCACTGGAAGAGATGTAGGCTGTGTGCATAGCTGTTGGCATTGGGGCTGACCTACATTCACTGGCAGAGATGTAGGCTGTGTGCCTAGCTGCTGGGATTGGGGCTGACCTACATTCACTGGGAGAGATGTAGGCTGTGTGCCTAGCTGCTGGCACTGGGGCTGACCTACATTCACTGGGAGAGATGTAGGCTGTGTGCATAGCTGCTGGCATTGGGGCTGACCTACATTCACTGGAAGAGATGTAGGCTGTGTGCATAGCTGTTGGCATTGGGGCTGACCTACATTCACTGGGAGAGATGTAGGCTGTGTGCCTAGCTGCTGGTACTCGGGCTGACCTACATTCACTGGGAGAGATATAGGATGTGTGCATAGCTGTTGGCACTGTGGCTGACCTACATTCACTGGGAGAGATGTAGGCTGTGTTCAGAGCTGCTGGCACTGTGACTGACCTACATTCACTGGGAGAGATGTAGGCTGTGTGCATAGTTGCTGGCACTGGGGCTGACCTACATTCACTGGGAGAGATGTAGCCTGTGTGCATAGCTGCTGGCACTGGGGCTGACCTACATTCACTGGGAGAGATGTAGGCTATGTGCATAGCTCCTGGAATGGGACTGACCTACATTCAGGCGAGTGGTGGAGGGAGTAGGTCGGGTTGGGGGTTGTGGGCGGGTGGGGGAGGGGAGTGTGCGGACAGTTCGTGATAGTTAATGACCTGAAGCAGTCTAGTGCAGGGTAATCAAGGGCTATTGATTTTACATACAACCAGGAAGTGGATAATTTCCTTTGAAATAAGGGTAATTAATAGGTGGTACAACCATAGTTCTCGATATGTCATGGTAGGTTTAGTCTATATATGAGGAGTTCAGGCCCATGAACACAACCCAACAATTGAGGTAAACATTGGAATCTAAAGTTAAAAATGTTCCTGTTTTTACATTCCTATTTTGTTGTTCATTTTATTTATTGGCGTGTACAGGGTTTTCTGCCTGAACTCTTCATATACCAATGTAAAGGAAATTATTGAAACTCAAATACACTGGAATCTGCATTCTTAAACATATATATTATACTATGCATATTATATATAGTAACTTGTATATAATATATATATATATATATATATATATATATATATATATGAGTTTCTGCAATTATTTGTAGGTTGCTGCAATATGTTAGTTTGAAGTAACTTATTATAGGTGGCTAAATTTGGAGGTATTTGAATTGCAACATACATAATTAATGTTGGCATGCATGGCTAAATTCTGACACCATACCCTTCAGCTGTAAGAAAATCTATTAAAGTGAGTTGGCATGCCCTCTGGAACAATGCGTGCAGCGGTGTCTAAGGTAAATGTGCAGGATCAAATCGAGGTGAAATGCTTAGGTTTTGAAAAGTTAATGCTTTTTTCCTTCTTTTTTGGGGGGAAATGAATTTATTTATGCTGCTCATAACGGATAAGTGTGTTAATACTTGCTTTCATCACTGGGTAGCACTAGTCCAATTTGATTCAAACCTTTGGAATTTACTTTTAGTAATAATTTAGGTTTTCTTGCTTCTTGTTTATGTTTTGTAACTGTTTGTAGATTGCAAAAAGTCAAAAGTCCAGCTTTCACTATACTTTGTGTTAATTATTTTAAACATCATCTGTGTTTCTAGGTTACATTATTTTTTAGTAGTTTCTTAAACACTGATATGTTTTCTGCATTCCGTGTTGCAGCTGGCAGTTTATTCCAAATATTGCCACTCATATTAGCTACACTGTGATCATATGCACTGCATTTTGATTTTACCATTGCTAGTAATGGACCATGGTTGCTTCTTGTGCACCTTGTTTCTAACCTCCTGGGTTTTTTTGGTTCGAGATTTGTTGAATGCATACAATTTTAGGTGATCCTCTTGCCTGTTTTGGAGGAATTTTACTCATGCTATCTTATCCAGCTCTTGCATTGGAGTATTTTTAGTGCTCTATTTTGGAGCCTCTGGAGGTTATGTAGTCGCACCTTACTACTTTCCATGAAGATTATATCCCCATAGTCAAAATATGGTGCCAACATAGATTTGAAGACCTTGATGGCGATGCTTTCTGTCATGTAATACCTAATATTGGATAGTAACCAATTTGTGTGCTTTATTTTCGGGATAATATCCTCTATGTATTCATTATAATTTAGGTGTTTATCAAGGGTTTAATAAGTGTTGATGTCTAATGGGCACGGGCATACATGGTACGTTTATTCATTATTTCATTTATATTACAACACCAATAACTATTTATAATTATAACATTATCTTGTATAGGCATAGTATCCTCAAATAAAATAGGACTAGTTAATATGTTGAAGGTTGATCTAAAGCATAATGTCCCCTCTATCCCAATTTACGTCCAGATAAAGCCGGACTAGACAGACTAGCTAATAGACCCCCGCTCCGCGTGGTGTGGCAGGTCATGGGATCAGTCCCTGGGTGAGTCAAACCAAATACTGAATACCATGCCTGGCAAATGGGCTTAGGGAAAAGACTGGTTGCGTCAGTTTAAGGATAGCATGACTGCGTGAGTGTATTGATTGAGTCGTGGTGCTGGGAAACATGGCATCTCAATGGGGCAGCACTATAAAGTTGCAGTGCATTATTATGCCTGATCAGTGGGCACTGTCACAAGTCAGTAACCTGTCCTGATATGACCTCAGGATATTGATAAGACCTAAAACCATATCAGGATGGTTACTAACCTGTGACTGCGCACTCATGGCAACTTTATAGTGCTGCCCCACTGGGAGACCAGGCCACCATCACCATGACCTGATATCCCACTCAGTTACATTATCCTGGTCCAGAACTTTCCCTATGTTAGTAATGTTGAGCGCCAGGCTAGGTAGCATTAAGTATACAGTTTGTTTAAATGGACTAACAATACAGTAACACAAAATATAGTCAAGGCTAGATGTTGGATTGTTTGCAATCTACAAACACTTACAAGTCATAAACAAGAAGCAAGAAAACCAAAATGATTACTAAAACAAAATTCAGAAAATTTAAATCAAATTGTACCAGTGCTGCCCAACAGTGAAAACAAGTGTTAACATGCTTATCCGTTATGAGCAGGGTAAATAAAGTCATCAATAAATTTGTTTTTAAAGTCATTAATTTGACTCGGCCGGGTTTCAAACTCGCAACCATTCTGCACAGGAAGCTTGCCCTCTCCCGATCCAGGCCGCATACCGGGTACAGACAGACATACACACAGTCACACAAGACCCCTTACCTATGTTGACGAGCTTCAGGTTGTCCTCCTGCATAGCGCGCAATGCCAGAGTGACATTTTCCAGGTGGTGATGTCTATTTACAGGCTTCCGCACGATGCGGCCTATCCTCTTCCCCTGGAGCACCTCCAGCAGCAGGCACAGCCGGATGCCGTCACACAGGTCCTCCTGCAGCACCTCCAGCGCCGCGTCCTTGACCTTGAGCTGCTCGTTGATCCAGTTGGTGAAGGTGCTCACCTGGATGAGCACCCAGCGGTCGTCGAGGCCCCTGATGGCGTGTGCGGCGTGGCCGGCCGCCGAGCGGGCGTCTCCCGGGGCGGTGTCCCCCATCACGCCGGTTGCTACCCGCCTCACTGAGGGGTCCTGCGTGTGGTGGGGCTATGCATGTAGCAGCATGGTGATTCCACTTGCGATAATAGAGCTGCCACTATACATGTGTGTGTGTATGTGTGTGGTGGGGCTATGTGCGTAGCAGCATGGTGATTCCACTTGTGATAATAGAGATGCCACTATATGTGTGTGTGTGTGGTGGGGCTATACACGTAGCAGCATGGTGATTCCACTTGCGATAATAGAGATACCACTATATGTGTGAATGTTGTGTGTGTGTGGTGGGGCTATGCACGTAGCAGCATGGTGATTCCACTTGTGATAATAGAGATGCCACTATATGTGTGTGTGTGTGGTGGGGCTATACACGTAGCAGCATGGTGATTCCACTTGCGATAATAGAGATACCACTATATGTGTGTGTGTGTGTGTGGTGGGGTTATGCACATAGCAGCATGGTGATTCCACTTGCGATAATAGAGCTACCACTATATGTGTGTGTGGTGCGGCTATGCACCTAGCAGCATGGTGATTCCACTTGCGATAATAGAGATGCCACTATATGTGTGTATGTTGTGTGTCTGTGGTAGGGCTATGCACGTAGCAGCATGGTGATTCTACTTGCGATAATAGAGATACCACTATATGTGTGTGTGTGTGGTGGCGCTATGCACGTAGCAGCATGGTGATTCCACTTGAGATAATAGAGATGCCACTATATATGTGTATGTTGTGTGTGTGTGGTGGCGCTATGCACATAGCAGCATGGTGATTCCACTTGAAATAATACAGAGACCACTATATATGTGTGTGTGTGTGTCCCGTGTGTGTGGTGGAGTTATGCAAGTACTAACATCGTTATTCCTCATCAGATAATAGAGAGACCACTATACACGTGTGTCTGGTAGGTGTGGTGGAGTTATGCAAGTATTAACAATTGTATTCCTCTTGTGATAATCCATTACCACTAAATATACGTCTCTGGTGTATGTGTGATGGAGGTGTGCACGTAGCAACATGGTTAGTTCTCTTGAGATAATAGATATTCCACTATATATATATGTGTAGTGTGTTTGTGTCTGATGGAGTTATGAACGTAGTAAGATCGGTTTTTTTCTTGAGATAATTGAGTAATCATAATATATATATATATATATATACGCAAAATATGCAGTAATACTACTTGCTCACTATGCCTTATGAGTGGTCAATTTACCATGGAAGTACTACATATCTAGAGAGAGGTGAGTACCGACAGGACTGTGGGTGACTGCTATGAATTTGATTTTACAATAATAATGTAATTAATTGAACACCACTTGTCGTTTGTTGACAACTCCGGGAATAGTAGGCTAACTCATATAACGGATTGAGAGTTACTTAACTGTCTCTATGGCGGAGTCGTTAGATTATCTGACTTTTGTCTAAGTCAGACTCCTAATCTGAAGGTTGGTGGTTCGATTCCCCATGCACATCTCCCAATTTGGATTTCGACCACTCTGTATAACTTAAAGGGCACTTGCTGTCATACCATGTCTATGTGGTGTGGGAGGTTAACAATCCCGTGGGTCACTAAAAGTGTAGGACCACGCTTTCTATTGACCAACTGTCTAATGGTGAAAACAAGTCTACTCAAACTTATCCATGATACGCAGTATAAATCTTCATGAAAAAAAAGTATCAGAATAATCGCATAGCAGAATCAGGAAGATAATGTAGGCCCATCCGCACTGGGATCCAATCAAACAGATACATCTCTCCTTAGGTAGTGTGTGCACAGCCTGATGTCTTCACATGAACTCCTGTAATGTACACTTGATCCTGTGAGCACTTCTAGTCACGTGCATTACCAGGTTTTACTATTCCACTCTGATCCAACCTCTGCACGCAATGCAGGTTATTCAGCATTTAATCCGTTATGCAGGTCAACGTGATCGGTACACGGATGATCCACATGTGGAGGCAAATTGAATGAATAGGATCACCTTCCTGTTATCCAAATAAGCACACCTCAATCCTTTCCAGTTGTTGTGTGTTTAAACAGCTAATTCACAAACCATTCACCTTAATGGGTCCACTGACCTAGACCTAAATCGCCTTGTTACACGACTATGTTACATACACTACCATGCCGCAATTATTGTAGAACGTGTACGGTGTTTGTTAGCGTCACCGCTGCATGTGCTTCCTCCAAGGTCCGCGCGGTTCACATAACCACGTGTGCATGCTTACTGTGAGGTCCGCGCTCCGGGATGTGGGCGTGTCTGTAGGCGGTGTCGTGGGACTGCAATGCAAGTAGAGCGGGACAGAGTTAGAAGGATAACTTGTACTTCTAGAGACTACAAATACTGTAAGTCCAACATGGAGTGGCTCGGTTGGCTATGATGTACAAAAGTGCATGTCTTCAACGGACAACTCCTCACCCAGACCAATATTGGCCTGACTTGGCCGATGTCCTGTCAGTGGAAGTGGAAGGATAGTCAAATGAAACTAGGACAGTTTATACATTGGAACATGTGTTCGCACATGACAGGGATGGTCTAATCATATGCATTGCTGAAGTGAGGCACAGTTGTACATACATACATAGGCATGACATTAATTTATATCGACTATACACAGTGTTGCAGTGACAAAACCCATCAGAACTATCAAAATATTGATTCATTCTGGTAAGTTTCCACGTGAAATGAAACTAAATTCCCATCTAAATTACAAATGCGGATATATAGTGCTGTAGATTGGGTTAGCTTTGATAAACTCGGGGTGAGGAGACCATGTTACCAACAGGTAACAATATACAAATGGCCGGAATGAGATACCCACAGCTCTCGCAGTAGCAAGAAGTCAAGTGTGGACAGGCCCCCCCCCCCATCCCCCCACCCCGAGTTCAACCTAAGCTATTACCCTTCAGCAGCCATCATCGTCATCGTCATCATCATCAATGCATTAACCGCAAGTGTTATTAGGGCATCACAGATGACTTTGCAACCAGTTTTCTCCATTTCTGAATGTTCTCATTGTTTTCCACTGCTCAGTGGGACTTGCCCCCAAACTCCAGGCCTGTCCACTCCCTGATGTTGTCTTCCCACCTCTTCCTTTGTCCACCTGATGTTCTTTCCTCTTGCACTTTACCTTGCAAGATGGGTTTGGTCAGCCCTGGTGATGGGCATATTGCAGTGCAGTGTGTGTGGTCCCTACTACCCCCACCATCCGGTAGCCAGGACTGTGACTCAATAGTGACGTATACTGGCCACGTGATGGACTGCTAGTAACCAACTCCCTTAGTTCCGGTTCAGACAGCATGTGCTTATTATTACAGATCCCCCGCCTGTTGTTTTAGACACAAAGAGTCATGCCAAGCAAAAATCTAGTCCTTCCTTCAAACAATAAAACAACATGATTTTAATGTGATTTGTAAAAGAAGAAAATCCTAAGGCAAAGGTGGATATCAGGATAGTCATTGTGATAATCGGATTATATGACATCATGGGTGTGGTGGACTTTAGGGCCTTGCCAGGCGTACCCAAGCGATGCAGCGATAAACACAAATATCAACACCCGAGAAGGAGATTCATGTAGATTATTTAAACCTAGGCTTAGGTCATCATAACAACATTTTACATATTCACAATTCTCATACGCGAAAAAGTCCATGCATAATGTATGCGGTTTGTGGAACCATCTGTTCTATGGAAGATATTTCTGGGCTTCTATTGACTGGTGTCCTTGCACTGTCAATGTGTGTGTGTTATCATCTATAAACATGACATTTGACATTAATTCAACAAACCTGTTCAAATGTAATGTCTTCTAAGAAGCATTAAAGTTAGTTCAAGTGCATATCATATTTTCCAAGATAAATGTAAGAGGTTAATCGTTAAAGGGGTAAATTGTAAGCACGGTTACTAACCCTCATAATAAATTAAAGTAGATTATATCAACTAACCGGGTTAGTCATTATAATCTACTTTACTTTATTATGAAGAAACTTACATTTTAAAGGGCCAACTTTTGAGGTATTTGAACTGAAAACATGCCAGATTAATGTCGGTGTGCACACCGAATGCTCGCCGTAGGCTTTGTTTAACCACTTCTAGTCTAGAAGCATACACAGGACCACGAAACCAAAATACACATTTCATGCACCAGTACCTCAGGTGGATATGGAGGATCAAATCGAGCAGAGTGTCTTGGTTTTGACATTTGCAGTCATCGGAGTATGCATCTTTAACACAAGATGCACAACGACACACAGAACTACTGAACAAATGGTACTGCCTCATGATTAACAAGTAAAGCTTGTTTTATTTAACGACGCCTCTAGAGCACATTGATTTTTATCATCGGCTATTGGACATCACACATATGGTCATTCTGACATATTTCTTTTGAGGAAACCCGCTACCGCCACAAAGGCTACTCTTTCTGATAAGCAACAAGGGGTCTTTTATATGCATTTTCCCACAGACAGGACAGCACATACCACAGCCTTTGATGAACCAGTTGTGGACCACTGGTTGAAACGTAAAATACCTCAAACTGCAAATGCGTCTACTGAGCAGGATCGATAGGATGACCGACACCTTCACAGATGGCCACGCTACCGCTTGAGCTACATCCCGATCCCTGCTTTATGATTGACTGAAAACATTGATGAATATGACAGTTACACCACCGGTAGTTTACTGGGCTTGAAATCTGCATCAGAATATCTACAGCACCTCAGATTCCAAGCATGTGAATTGTGATGAGACTCAACTTTGCTCAACACTTCGGAGATGGGATGAAAACTCAAATTACCAACAGAATATTGGCCATATGAATGCCATGGTGTTCTACGTAGGCGCCACCGACTGGTCTGACGGCTGAACCACTATAGAGAAGCGTTATTTAGGAACTGCACCTTCCGGCACATGCGCCTAAATTACAGTTTAATATTGATGTTGTCATTGGACCAATGTCATTCGTGTACAGCCGCATTCAAGATGCTATATAAACAATGTAGGTAGGCGGAGTGTGTGGCGGGAACGCCCATCAAA
This sequence comes from Branchipolynoe longqiensis, assembly GCA_030323885.1. NCBI lineage: Eukaryota > Metazoa > Annelida > Polychaeta > Phyllodocida > Polynoidae > Branchipolynoe > Branchipolynoe longqiensis. Next base: position 18,635,794 of record CM059197.1, read on the forward strand.
GAGTCGTAAAGTCGAGTGGTTTACTGCACTCTCTAGTCATCAACTTGCAGTTGGACATGCCAGTAGCTGCTGGAGGCTTGGTGCAGACAAACAGAGCGCTGGCCAACTGACAGCAAACACAAACAACAGAACACTGGTAAATATATCAGTATTGAGCCATTTCCTTTGTCGCATTACAAGTTGTACAAACCAAATTTGTTAGTTTCTGCTATAGTTCTAGATGAATATATTAGGCTGAACAGAATAGTTTACGTCAGGTTTTTTTAAATTCTGATTAAAAATGGTTACCTTTGGAGGTATTTGAACTTATGACATGCCAAATTAAATTTGGCATGCACACCGAAATTATGAAGAGCCTAATGTGGTATAATTTGAAACTCCACATGTATATTACAAGGACAGGTTCTAGTAAATGGAGTTGATATTCATTCGATGCATCAATAGATGTTTTATAAGGGATCAAATAACAAGGTAGGATTAAATATAGGTAAGTGCTTTGGCTTAGGAAATGTGACAACGTTGTCAGGTTATGCAACTTCACGGTTGTCATAATAATATTTTGAAATACAGTTTTTGAAATGACTCTACGCAATATGAGGACAAGTTCACACATTCAACAGATCCTTATTAGACTCTTGGTGGTTCTCTTCTGTTTCCAAACAGTGTGTGTCGGCATCGATACAACACGCAGCAGAGCTACCTGATTGAGCAATTATAGCCGAGTCCATTCAGATGTTTGTTTATTTGTGGTTGGGATTTCGCATCCAAGCAACATCTATGGTCATATCAGGATGGGTACATACTTGTGACATGGCAACTCCATGGTGCTGCCCAACTAGGAGATCAGGCCACCGGCACCATGACCCAATATCCCACTCAGCCACATTATCCTGATACTGAGCTAACCAGTCCCATACCTATTCTAGTAATGCTGAGCACCAGGCTTTCTAGCGAAAAGTATCAACTTTGTAAGTGATTGTGTGACTCGGCCAAGGTTTGGAACTCGCGACCTTCCATACAGAAAGCCTGCGCTTTACTGATTCGGCCACATCGTCCATTAAGAAGGTCCTACATTACATAAATAGCCGCCCAGTAGGCAGTGCACCGCCGTGAACCGCCACCCGCCTGGCGGGTACTCAATGAACCTATACACACTTCCGGTAAGCTCACCCCTGCTACTAGCACTTCTCAACCAGACACCGGACCATCGACATCTCTACACCTGTTCTTGGCCGCCCACCCATCCCTGCACTCATCCCCATATCAGGTAGTAGAGTTGAGTGCCAGGGTCTTGGGATTTGAACTCTTAACCTGCTGACACATGGACTTCTGACCTGATAGCGATTCAATCTCTTGACCTGATAATCCCTTGATTTCTCCCCTACTACAAATACCGGGTGAATCTTGTATCTACTACTATACCTGCTGAGAGATTAACTTATCACCTGATTGACTCTTAAATAATTATGTGATCAATAAAAAGTCCCATACTTGTAATTCCTTGTCGCGTCGTGAACTATTTTCATTGTACACCATATATAGTCATGCTCTGGTTGGCAACAAAAGCCATGTTCGTGGCAAGAAATGATGCTCAAATCTATGTTCATATTTGGAGCGATCCATTTGGCGAGTTTGCGTGGTGTTATACATTTAGTGTCGCTTGAGACTGTCAAGTAAGTCCACTGTACCGAGCAACACGCTAACCAAAACCTGAAAAAAAATATATGAACCTCTTTAAAATGCACTCAAATTTACTACAACCGAAAATGGTTTATCTCACAGGTAATAGTTAACGAGTTATCTAATGAATATTTGATATATATATAAGTTAATATTCATGTAATATTTAGTAAGAGCAGTCCAAGTTAGGTGAAACGGAGAGTGGGATACTTGAAACTACAGAACAACTGTACCGAGAGATGCAATGGTCACTTCTGTCACAAAGGCCCGTCCTAATGTCATCATAGGACCAATGTCTCTCAGGCAAGAAACCAGGCAGACACGGAGGCATAGATAGAGTGATTACATCAGGTATCCTAGGCAGTGTAATGGCTAGTATACTAGCCCCAGAATGACAAGAAGTCTGGGTTCGAATCCCGCAACATTTCCCATTTTCATCACCCCCACGAAACTGGTTTCCATGACCAGGATCCTGTAGAAGCTACATTCTGTATGGTTATTGCACATACCCAGTGTATTTAGATGTAAGTGCATTGCCTGTGTGTAGGTAATGGGGGACATGTGGCGTAGTTCATTTTCCAACACTTGGTGGCGCATCGGTAGTAGTGGGCCTACACGGCCACTGACAATGCTTTGAGTTTGCCAGTAGGCGCAGTGCAAAATGTTTATTTTATTCAAAATTAATAGAAATGCAGAATGCTAACCATATAACTTTAATATAATCTATTCGTTGAATAAGTTTTCTATATGTGTACCAAGCGGTTTGTCTCTAGGTGGTGTGGCTTTAGAAATATTTGACTTCTTCTGCATGAAGATTTCTCACTGCCATTGACAATGCACTCAGTTTGAATATGTTTTCTATATGTTTACCAAGCGGTTTGTCTCTAGGTGGTTTGTCTCTAGGTGGTGTGGTTCTAGAGATATTTCACTTTTTCTGTATGAAAATTGCTCATAGCCATTGAGTTTGCAGTGTGACGGTGTACCGAATGGGCCCACTGGTTCAGTGGCGACGCCAACGGCAGGAATTTGAACTAAAAAGTTGGAGGTCCCCCATTGTAAGCATTAAACAAGGTATGGGTGTAAACCAATTAAAATAATTGCAATTCCAAGGGGACGAGAATAGTAGTCTTCACTGACCTCTCGGGCAAGGAGCCACATCGACGTGGTAGGCATGGATAGTGTGATCAGGGAGCCCAGGTGGTGTAATGGTTAGCACGCTAGCCTAGGAAAGGCAGCAAGTGTGGGTTCGAATCGTGCTCTATCAGTCTATGCGAATATTCGCCATTCATCTCCCCAATGACACTAATAAAGCTTACTGTCAGAGAGGGCAAAGTTCACTTAATTAGCTTCACAAGAACATCAACTATCGTTGCCATTTAAATCATGCATACTTAACTGGTTGACAGTTATACCCAACACTAATTGATGACGCAATATATCACCCATGCTCCGTCCCAATTGGTCGTAATCCGAAGCATTACGTTTGATGCGAGGAAAGCGCGAGACCCTCCCCCGCCCCGGGCTGTCGCGCTGCGCTGACACCTCACCCGACGCCGCCGCGCGCTGCTCCCTCCCCCGCCCCCCTGTCGCGCAGCATTCACGCCTCACCCGACGCCCGCTGCTCACCACCTCTCGCCCTCCCCCGGGCCGGCAGCATTCACACCTCACCTGCTGTCGCCCGTCCCCCTCCCCTTATAAGGCCGCCCGCCGGCCTCCCTCAGGCACTCGCCCTCCTGCCGCCTTACAGCTCTACTCCATTTTCTTTGGCTTATCTCCACCTCGGACCACTACGCCATGCCTCAGGGGAAAGGGAAAGGACGAAAGGGCTCCCGGGCGGCCGCCCACGGCACCCCGGGGCCGGCTTCAACACCGAGGCGGCACGAGTCCCCGGCCTCGGCCCCGGTGTCTCCCTCATCGCCCTCGGGCCGCACCTCGGGCGCCGAGACGTCGGCCATACTGGAGGCGCTCCAACGTCTCCAACTGGAACAGCGCCAGACTGCGGCGGAGACCCATACCCGGATCGACGGCCTGGAGACCGGGGGGGCTCGGCCCACCCCTGAGGCCCCCTCTCCTGCACCCAGACGTCAGGCCGCCTACACTGCCGCGCCCGCCCCCACACCTCGGGCGCGCGCCTCGGCCGAACCCAGGCCCCCGCCGCCACCGCCGGCGGCCCTGCCAGGAGCCGCCCACCCGCAGTACGAGCGGTATCACCACCTAGGCGCCCAACCAGCAGCTCTTCCGTCGCCGGCCTACCACGAGGAGCCGGCGCAGCACACCCCGGCTTCCGCGGCCGACGCCGTCCGGGAGATCTTGGCCTCCGCCGAGGCGCGACACTCGGTCAGGCGACAAGGTATCCCAGTCGATTACGTGTTTCCGTCGGATTTGGTACAGAGGGGGCCGGAGAGAAAGTCAGTGAAGAGGGGCGAGGCAACGAAAGACGAGTACAGCCTCGCCCTTCTCACCCTCATCGACCACCCCAACTTCCCCGCCCACTCTGCCCAGGGACTCCACCACAACCACCTCACCGTGCTCCAGGATAATCTCGTCTACCCGTGGGCGACCGTCTGCCGTTCACTTGGATCGCGGACGGACGGCTCCCCCCCGGGTGGCATGACCCTGTTGCACTCAACCTCCTGAGGGTCGAGTGCATTGCCATGCCCGCCCCCCAAGCAGCCAACACCGCAGCCCGCCCACTCCAGCCCGCCCGGCCCCAGCCCCGCGCCCACACCGACACCCGCGTGACCTATAGCTAGGATCTCCATGGGGCCCCCTGCTACCCTTGGAACCGGGACCCCACCTCCTGCACCCAAGCCGGCCCGGGGGAGGCCCACGGCCAAGGGGCCGCCAAACAGCGCCACACGTGCGCCTACTGCGCAAATGTGCGAAAAGTGCTCACCATGCACAGCGAGGACGCTTGCCTGGCGAAGCGCGCACGTGACCGCCTGGCAGCCCCCGCCTCACCGGATTTTCAGTGAGCTGGCACCCCCGCCCGGCCCGGAGGCCCCTAACCGGCCCAATTACCTTGACCAAGCCGCCCTGTCCACCAGCTCCGGCCCGGAGGCCCCTAACCAGCCCAGGGTCCCGGTCCATGCCGCCCAGTGCCCCCCTACCAGCCCCCCTGAAACCACTCACCGGAGCACCATCAGCTCCCCCGAGGCGCGGCCTGACCGCCGCCTCGGCACCGACCTCTCACCCGGGGCTCAACGCCCCCCCCTAAGGCTCCCACCGCCGCCCAGCACCCGCTGCTCACCATCACCCTCGACCCAGAAGTCCACCTCGACCCCGGCGATACCGCCTTTCTCTGCCCCCCCGACGACCACCCTCCCGACCTCCCCGACCCCCCGCCCGCCCCTCCCGCCCCCGACCCACCTCCGACCCCGCAGGATTTCGCTGCCCCCCTCCCTCGCCCCCGCCGCACCTCCTCTCCCTCCCCGCCCCCCCACCCCGCCTACCCTCGACGAGCCCACCGTCGACGTCATCGACCCCGACCTCCAGGCCACCCTCCCCGCCGCCCCCTCCTGCGGCCCCACCCCCTCCCACTACCGCCCTACCATCCTCGCCTCCTGGCCCCACATCTCCGGCGAGGCGTGGGATCGCTACCCCGCTTTCGTCCACACCTACACCGCCCTCCGGGAAGCGGGCCTACCTAATTTTTTGGCCGCCCGCATCCCCCTCCCCTCAGGGCTCCACATCCCTGCTTGGCGCTGCCGCCTCCAGGGCTACCCCGACCCCGCCGTCCTAGACCTCCTTGAGTTCGGCTTCCCCGCTAATTACACCGCCTCGACCCTCCCCCGCCCTTCTTTCTCCAACCACTGTGAGCCCCCCGAGTTTCTGAAGCACATCCAGACATTCGTCGACAAGGAGCTCGCCCTCGGCGCACTCATCGGCCCCTTCTCTATCCCCCTTTCTCTCCCTGGACGCAGGTCTCCCCCATGATGACCCGCCCCAAGTCCGACTCGGAAAAGAGGCTGGTCATCGTCAACCTCTCCTATCCCCGAGGCGCCAGCGTGAACTCGGGCATCCCCCGACGCGAGTACCTCGGGGAACCCCACACCTACACCCTCCCCTCCGTCGCCGAAGTTGGCCGCCGCCTCGTCGCGGAAGGCACTGGGGCCTATGTCTGGTCGGCGGACATATCCCGGGCCTACTGCCAGCTCCGTGCCGACCCTCTCTCCTGCCCTCTCTTCGGAATATGTCTTGATGGAAAAACCTATGGCGACCTCGCCCTCCCATTCGGCTGCCGCTCCTCGGGCGTGGCCTGCGACCGCGTCACCTCCGCAGTGGCTTGGATCATTCGGCGCGAGGGCTTCCACGCCCTCGTCTACGTCGACGATTTCATCGGGTGCGAGGGCTCCTACCTGAGGGCGTGCCAGGCCTTCGACACATTCCTCGCCCTCACCGCAGCCCTCGGCCTCGACGTGGCACCCGGAAAGTGCCATCCGCCCGCTGTCCGCCTGACCTGGCTCGGGTTCGCACTCGACAGCGAGGCGATGACCATCCGGGTCGCCCCCGAAACGATCCAGGCCATCGTGGAAGACTGCGAGAACCGCATCGCCCGCCCCACCCTCCGGAAACAGGAGCTCCAGAGTCTACTCGGCCGCCTCAACCACGTGAGCAGCTGCGTGCTCCCGGGTCGCAAGTTCATGGCTCGGCTCCTCGGGGCACTGCGCAGCTGCCTCGGGGCCTCCACTCTCACCCTCGCCGACGACGCCCTCCGGGACCTGAGGTGGTTCGCCGCCTATGGGCGGATAACAAACGGCCTCTGCCTCCTCAGGGCGCCCGAGGGTCGCCGGTGGGTGGTTGAGTGCGACTCCTGCCTCACCGGCGGAGGGGCCTTCTCCTCCACGCACTTCTACGCCCGAGGGTACTCCGAGGACTTCCGGGCGCGGTACCCGACCATACATGAGCTCGAGGCGGTCAACCTCGTCGTCGCCCTCCGCGCCCTCCTTCCGGACGACGTCACAGGGGCGACGGTCATGGTGAACACCGACAACATGGCCTCCGCCGTCGCGCTCGAGTCGGGCCGCGCCCGAGACCCTACCCTAGAGGCATGTGCGCGGGAGCTATGGCTAATGGCGGCCACCGGCTCCTTCCACCTCCAGATTACCCACAAGCCCGGGGCGGCCCTCCTCCTCGCCGATGCCCTCAGCCGCGCCCATCTAGCCGGGCCCTGGGCCGCGACGGCCCGCACCGAGGTGGCCCGCCTCGGGCTTCTCCCAGCTGAGGCCACTCATGACGCCTTCCCTTTCTTCCTCGGATTGTAGGTTGCCGCCGAGGTTGCCGCCGTCTCACGCTTCCGAGTCGCGGCCCTCGCCCCGGCGACCTGGAAGAACCGACGTCGCCAGGCCGAGGAGTACGTCACCTACGCGGTTGCCCGAGGCGCGGACCCCCTCGCGCCCACGGCCTTCGACGTGGCCGCCTTCACCGCCGCCCTCTACCTCCGCGGCCTCGCCCCCGCTTCCATAAAGAACACCGTCTCCGGGGCTCGATCCTGGGTCGAGGGCGCCGGGGGCCTCACCTCAGGCTTTGACGCCCGCCTTCCAAAGGATGTCTGCCGAGGTGGGGAGCGGTCCTCCACACACGTGCCACGGCAGGCCCCCCCCCCTCTCGCCGCAGCAGCTCGCCCTGACCATCAGCCACCTCGAGCGAGCGGGCCCCGCCTCGCTCGCTCCTCGGGCCGCGCTCTTCCTCGGGTACTTCGGGATGCTCCGGCAGTCCAACCTGCTGGCCCCGAGCCCCGAGGGGTGGGGCGGCCCCCACACCCTCACCCGCGACGACGTCCGCCCCGTGCCCGGAGGGCTCCGCCTCCTGATCCGAAGTTCAAAGACGATCTCCAGCCCCTCGGGCGCGGTCGCCCTCTTCGTCCCTGCCATCCCCAGATCTACCCTCTGCCCCGTAGCGGCCTGGTATGGCGCCATCGCCCTCTGCCCCGCCGCCCCGGACGCGCCCGCTTTCCTGATGCCCTCCGGCCGACCGCTCGACCCGCGCTCCCTCACTGCGCTGTTGCGGGGGGCCCTGCAGGCCCAAGGAGTGCCGACGCCCGAGGCCTACACTCTCCACAGTCTCCGCCGAGGCGCCGCCCAGGCCTGCCAGCGCGCCGGGGGTCCCCCTCCCGGAGATTATGGCACAGGGCACGTGGACCTCCGAGGCGGTCCATGCCTACGTGCCCCGCCTCGCCCCCTCGGGCGCGCCGCGAGCCCTCTCCGCCGCTTTGGTGGAGGGCTCCTCGACACCCCCTCACTGACCACCCTCAGACATTGAATCTGCTGAACTCTCATTACCTTGTACATTTCCCCTGCTCCTCATGAGCCCTTATCACCTTTGCTCCTTATGAGCCCCCTGTTATTGCTTGTTGTTGCTTGCTCCTCATGAGCCTCTTATCTCCTATTTATTTTATTGTATTGCTCCCCATGAGCTGTTCCTCTGTATACTCTTTTGAGGCGTAAAATAAACGCCTTTTCTTCCACCCCCGCCTTGCTTTCTTCCTTTTCGCGCATCAGTAACTGACTCATGATGATACCCATTGCAATGCCCACGCAGGACCCTGCCCAGTGTGATAGAATTGATATCAGACTACCAGCGCCCCCTTTAGGAGACCTACTGCAACTACCGTATTCTTGCGGGTTGACGCTGTGTGTGTTTAAATTGACAACTCACTGAAGTGGGAGGTGGTCATTTACCCACATATGGGTATTTAAGGGGTGAGCATTGATGACATATTGGCTAAGTGGGGGTTGGGCGTTAACCCACACATGGGCGGGCATTAACTCACGAGAATACGGTAGTGCCAAGAGACAATATTGCATTCAGTCACATGCTAGGCAGTTAGGCTATCCAACCAGGCCGCATACATGTATATATAGACATATATATGTCTGTATGCATACATACATATATACATACATATACAGATATATATATATATATCTATATATATATAGGCCTACATACAGATACATATAATGATATAGACATACATATCTATCTAAATTTATAATGACGGTTAGGTATGATGACACCGCTATGTCAGAATAAATTATGTTGGTGGGGTTTTACGTAATAGCAACATATGAGGTCATATCAGGCCGGGTGTTGAGATACGCAGATATACATGCAACCAAACAGCAATTACATGCAATATACAGCAGATAGAAAATAATTGTTTGGTTATCTTCATCGAAGGCATTATATTACATATATATATTATTATATATAACGTCCAAAGCCAGACTGAGACAGCGACAGAGATAGAGAGAGGAGGAAAGAGAGAGACAGGCAGAGAAAGAAAGGAAATCGTATCCATATTGGGTCTTTGGTGGATTCTTATTGAAGGAGCAGAAGTAAAGTAAACCATATTCTATATAACGACACCTCCAGAGCACATTGGTTTTCATCATCAGCTATTGGATGTCAAACATCTGGTCACTCTTACATGTTTCTTTGGAGGAACCCGCTGCCGCAAGATTAGGAAAGCGGACAGAGCAATATTATACCTACGCTAGAAGGGAAGTGGGGTGTGTGGAGGGGGGTGACGATGCGGGGGGGGGGGGGGAAGGAGAGGTTTGGGGGCGGGGGTTTTGAGGGTGAGGGAGGTGGCGGGGAATCAGCTCCGTAGTCAGTCCCCACTGACACTCAAACACATTTGTTTAAACTGCACAGATTTTACGGCCTTGCGCCAACAATTTTATAATGCAAATATCATTCATAATCTTTTGACTAATGTAAAACAAGAAGCGATCCTAGCCTTCTTGAGGGCAGCAGGATTATACTGCCTTGTATAGTTCATTAAAACAATTTTCACCAATTTTTCTAGAATTTTACCTGGTTTCAAATTTGTTGTCATCGTAATTGTGAGCCTTTGACTTCAAAAGTATTTCTAGGCACATAGTTGATTGTGTGCTTTTACATTCTCTGTAAAAGTGACGGCCTGATAATAATATGACAGAATAAGATTTGAACAATTCTCGCAATGAGTAAGGCCTTTGCTGCCAGCAGGGCATTAAGCAATCACCAGTAATTAACTAACCGTAGTCACATCACGTATGTATTTATTAATATTATACAGTTAGGTCACCGTGAAAACCGCGCCGAAATCTGGCACATTGCCTCAGGGCAGGAAAGTGAACCCAAAATGAAGTGGTTGGAGCTAACACGTACATGGGTTAGACTTATTAGACCAACAGACCGACTTACACAAACTCACCCACCCACCACCATTAGTAACAGATTCAGAAGAAATCGGTGGTGTATGTAAGATGGGTAAATATTCACCCTATGTCTTGCACTATATACATGCGAGTTATACCGACCCACCCACGGGGGAGGCTGGTGACTAACACACACACACACATATACATAAACAATACTCATAGACATAGAGAGGGACAATGAATTCACCAGAATCCAGAAAATGGAAACAGTTGTTTCTGCAGAATTTATTTAAACTGGTCCCAGTGCCTTCACTTGTTTTACATATCAGATTCACCAGAAACCAGAAACCTGAACCAACACCCTGCTGGGTATAAGTTTCCAGACTGCTGAAACTGGTTCTATGCAAATCTGTGCTTATAGATTATGTCCACTAGTGACCATCACGACACAAATAGTAATCAAGCTGGTTCCCGGTTCCATCATGAGTCCTGTAAAACATTGGAGAAGGCACTGGGATCAGTTTATATTTTTCTTTTATAATTATTCAAATGTTCTTAAATGGAATGTTAAAACAAAGTTACGTCAAGCTATCGGAAAGTAGATTAAAATGATCAACCTAAATATTTATCTCGAAAAATGCTAGAAGCGCACAACCATCAGACTATGCAACTTTAACACACACTATTATAATATTAATCTGATCGACCTTATTTCTGGTTCAACCGAAGCTAATTTAATCCACAGTGACTCGGATACAAGTCCACTTGCACCATGACCCAATATCACACTCAGTCACATTATCCGGACACTAAGCCAACCAACCAGTCCTTGGCTTAGTCAAGTACTGCGGAGCATCAATGAAGGTAGCGACATGGGTAAACAAAATTGAAAGTAGTTGGTTTGTGTCGGCCGAGGATTGATCCGCCAACCTCCCGTGTGGGACGTCAGCACCCTACCCACTCTGCCACGTCTGTGTGGGACGTCAGCACCCTACCCACGTTTCCACCTCTGTGTGGGATCAATTGAACCCGGAACTCCCATAACTCGGCTTGTCTTGTAGATGTGTCAGATGTGTAACAAAATCCACAGGGTTTTAGTACCTGGCTATATCTATCCAACGCTGCTGGTGAAGAGGAGGAAGAGGAGTACGAGAAGGGGGTGAGAGGGAGGGTAGGAGGAAGAGAAGGAGAAAGAAGAGCCGGAGTAATAGAAGGAAAATTACAAGGAGGGTGAGTAGGAGAAGGTAGCAACAGAAGGGGGAAGAGAAGTATTAGGAAAAGTTGTAGACCGAGGAGAAGGATATTAAGGAAGAGGAGGAAGAAGAGGAAAAGGAAGAGGACGAGTTCCAACTTTAAAAGTAATTTGCTTCATTCTGTCTGAATTCGAATCGATGACCTTCCGCATGGGAAGCCGGCACTTTGACCAGTTCGACCAGTTCGACGACTGAACCTACGCATGGCACCACAACTCTGCAAGTTCTTAGTGAAATTCATGATACCTTTTTTGACTTGTTTTCACCTTCCTGCATACTGCAGTTGCCTGGCAACGAACGGCACACCCAAGACACTGAACATTCCGTTTGACTTAAAGTCGCCCGGCATAGTCCATTGAGACAAAAAAAAACACACTCTGAATGTAATGCATGAATGATGTCACAGGTGTGATTCCCTCATCACATGACCTAACATGGTTCCCCCATGACCAAATATAGTCCCCCATAGATTGGGGAACACTGAAGAACTCCTTTAGGTTGCGCTTGCACATTAGCCATTGTATTTGTAGCACTCTCCCTCCACATATTCAGTTACACAAACTGAAATGGTGTGCTTGGAGAGTATTTCGTCTGGCTGAGGTTAAATTGTGTACGTGTGTATGTGTGATGTGTCTGTGTTGGTGTCGCAGCTGAAGGTTTATGGCACATGGGTTACTTTGATACATTGATGCCTTCTGCTCAGCTGAATGAGAATAGTACCATAGATGAAGTCGACAAGATATATAGTTCCTCAGTAAATAGTCAAGTAACTCCCTACATGTGCAAAAACAAAAGGAGACATGATGGTACATACCTGTACAGTTCATATTGGGTCTTTGGGGTATTTTTAAAAAATCGGCTTTGTCCTACAGTAAAACCTCTCTAACTGACCTCCTCCACAGATCGATGACTCCCCTATATCCATCGCTTCATTTGGGTCTCAAACTATCGCCCATACAATACCATTGTAATGATTAAAAAAACTCCCTAAACCGCCCACCGCCCTAAATGGACCATTTAAAGTCGGTCCAATGGTCGGTCGATTTAGAGAGGTTTTACTCAATTTGCAATTGCTCCATTCGCCCACAACGACTAATATATGTGGTTACTGGTTGGTAAAACCATGTCTTTCGATTGCTTACTTCTCTGACCACCATAAGGAAGCTGTTACATTTGATCGACAAGGTCATGACCTCGCGCTGTTTTCTAACATATGCTTCGGTCAACAGATGTCATCCGAACAGATTAAGCCCTGTTTGTTTGTGTCTATTTGCACGTAGCCTAGTCTTAGCCAGAATAAAGTTGCACAATCCGATGGTCTTGAGATTCTTCCCTATGTGCAATCTAGTTTACTTAAGTATACTAGATTGGTAGTAGTTGATTGAGTGATTGATTGGTGGTGTATTCACGCCGTGTCGACAGCAGAGGCCATATTCACGGCGAGAAAAAAAACTATTGTTTGTTTTCGATTCAACTATCGTGATTGATAGTTGTAATTCACTTTACTTTAGTTGTAATTCACTTTACTTTAGTTGTAATCTACTTTACTTTAGTTGTAATTCACTTTACTTTAGTTGTAGTCCACTTTACTTTAATTGTAATTCACTTTACTTTAGTTGTAATCTACTTTACTTTAGTTGTAATCTACTTTACTTTAGTTGTAATCTACTTTACTTTAGTTGTAATCTACTTTAGTTTAGTTGTAATTCACCTTACTTTAGTTGTAATTCACTTTACTTTAGTTGTAATCTACTTTACTTTAGTTGTAATTCACTTTACTTTAGTTGTAATCTACTTTACTTTAGTTGTAATCTACTTTAGTTTAGTCATAATTTACTTTACTTTAGTTGTAATTCACTTTACTTTAGTTGTAATCTACTTTACTTTAGTTGTAATTCACCTTACTTTAGTTGTAATTCACCTTACTTTAGTTGTAATCTACTTTACTTTAGTTGTAATCTACTTTACTTTAGTTGTAATCTACTTTACTTTAGTTGTAATCTATTTTACTTTAGTTGTAATTCACTTTAGTTTAGTTGTAATTCACCTTACTTTAGTTGTAATCTACTTTACTTTAGTTGTAATTCACTTTACTTTAGTTGTAATCTACTTTACTTTAGTTGTAATTCACCTTACTTTAGTTGTAATTCACCTTACTTTAGTTGTAATCTACTTTACTTTAGTTGTAATTCACTTTACTTTAGTTGTAATCTACTTTACTTTAGTTGTAATTCACCTTACTTTAGTTGTAATTCACCTTACTGTAGTGGTCTGCACTGACCTCTCAGGCAAGTAACCACATAGACAGGTAGGCGTGGGGAGTGTATTGATATCAGGGAGCCTAGGTGGTGTAATGGTTAGCACACTGGCCCGGAATGCAAAGAGATGTGGGTTCGAGTCCCGCTCTAGGCGCAATATTTCCCATTTTCATCACCCCCACGACACTGGTTGCCGTGATCAGGATCCTGTACAAGCTTTGCGCTGTATGGTTGTTGAACCTACCCTGTGTATGTATGTGTTAGTGCCTTGCCTGTATGTATGTAATTGTAAGCATTACAATACTTACAATTCCAGGGGGACGAGTGTAGTGGTCTGCACTGACCTCTCAGGCAAGTAACCACATAGACAGGTAGGCGTGGGGAGTGTATTGATATCAGGGAGCCTAGGTGGTGTAATGGTTAGCACACTGGCCCGGAATGCAAAGAGATGTGGGTTCGAGTCCCGCTCTAGGCACAATATTTCCCATTTTCATCACCCCCACGACATTACTTTAGTTGTAATCTACTTTACTTTAGTTGTAATTCACTTTACTTTAGTTGAAATCTACTTTACTTTAGTTGTAATTCACCTTACTTTAGTTGTAATTCACCTTACTTTAGTTGGAATCTACTTTACTTTAGTTGTACTTCACCTTACTTTAGTTGTAATCTACTTTACTTTAGTTGTAATTCACCTTACTTTAGTTGTAATTCACCTTACTTTATTTGTAATCTACTCTACTTTAGTTGTAATTCACTTTACTTTAGTTGTAATCTACTTTACTTTAGTTGTAATTCACCTTACTTTAGTTGTAATTCACCTTACTTTAGTTGTAATCTACTTTACTTTAGTTGTAATTCACTTTACTTTAGTTGAAATCTACTTTACTTTAGTTGTAATTCACCTTACTTTAGTTGTAATTCACCTTGCTTTAGTTGTAATCTACTTTACTTTAGTTGTAATTCACTTTACTTTAGTTGTAATCTACTTTACTTTAGTTGTAATTCACCTTACTTTAGTTGTAATTCACTTTACTTTAGTTGTAATCTACTTTACTTTAGTTGTAATTCACCTTACTTTAGTTGTAATTCACCTTACTTTAGTTGTAATTCACTTTACTTTAGTTGTAATCTACTTTACTTTAGTTGTAATTCACCTTACTTTAGTTGTAATTCACTTTGCTTTAGTTGTAATCTACTTTACTTTAGTTGTAATTCACTTTACTTTAGTTGTAATCTACTTTACTTTAGTTGTAATTCACCTTACTTTAGTTGTAATCTACTTTACTTTAGTTGTAATTCACCTTACTTTAGTTGTAATTCACTTTGCTTTAGTTGTAATCTACTTTACTTTAGTTGTAATTCACTTTGCTTTAGTTGTAATTTACTTTACTTTAGTTGTAATAAATTATATTTTACAGGATTCATTTGGAGGTATTTCGAGTGAAAACATGCCAAATTAATTTTGCTGGGCCCATTCAAAACTGGACATCAACTTTGCCATTTTTGAGTGTAGCATGTAGCGTGCTTACATCTCATGTTACATGGGACATTTTAGCATATTGCTTAATTTATACAACATCAAAATCAAAAAGTGAAATAGCTTTGTTTCAATTCTGACATATGTACAACATGTGAACCTTCATATGAATATCAAGTACGCTATTATTTGGATGTTCTCTGCTATTATCTAGAATGTTTTCACTTTTGGTATCCATGTCACAATTGTGGTACCCATTTCCAGAGAAGGACCCAGATTTAAAGAGATCTACATTGTTAGTATGTATGTATAGGTATATACATATATACATATGTATATAATCAGCTATTTTATTAATTGAATATAAGTGTGCATTTATAACCAGCTATTATATATATGAGCCTGTCTCAAAAGGTGATAACTCTTTTTTTTTTGGTCCATCGTAACCATTGACACAAAACAGCACAGAAAGGGTTACACTGAAAACATAAGGACATTTGCTTCAAATCAATATGTATTCTATTGGGATTATGAAACACCATGTAAAAAGCAAATCAATTTAACTTGAGCAAATGCATAAGTAGATAGTGTGTTGATCGTTACTATGGACAAAGTTTTGTCCCATATTGCTTAGCACCTTTTGAGACAGTCTCATGTAATAGCTGTCAGAAATGTGCACATTTATTAACTGAATAATATAGTTTTGAAATTTAGCAGAGTGATAGTTTGCGCACAATGTAGATGAGGCGGGGAGGAGAGAATTCCCACTCCGCAGTGAATAACATGGAGGTTAAGGTGGTTAGAGAGAAAGATTAAGGGGCTGCCGTTATTTATATCCACATAATAAATTACATAGTACAAATATATATATATATATATATATATATATATATATATATATATATTTATATATGAAGGTTATTATCAAGCTTTGTATGTTTGAAAGTAAAGCAGTCATAATACCCATTTTACTCATTATCATGTGTTGCCTAAGGTAGTTCTCAAAGTCTTCACTATATGCAGTAGCAGTTACATCCAGTGCAATGCAGTAAATATCCTCATCATTACATACAGTACGTGCTAAACAGCAATCAATGGTACACCAGCAGCATACTTCCTGTCAAAGGGTCCATGCCAAACTGTCGGTGGCATCTAAATACGGTCTTCCCACAATGGCAACTCATCCCTAAGCATGACACTGCACATGGTCCATATGATCGCAGTTGCAATAGTGGAGAGAACAACACCTTTAGAGTAAATGTCCGGAGATGCTTACACTGTTACTTTGTGACTGTTTAAAAAAATAATAAACAGTTCACTGGTTTTGGGTGTTTGCCCTAGGTTAGATGAATATATTATGTTGTTCACTATTTTCTACCTAACTTGTATTATAAATGGCTAACTTTAGAGACATTTGAAGTGAACATATTCACAAATAATTTAGGCATGCATGTCAAAATGCTGACATCACATTCAATAGTAACAAGTTCTATTTACTTGATTTGGCAGTTACTCTATGCAGCAACTAATGCTTAATAAGAGCACCATGATCTAAGCTGGATATATAGGATCAAACTCCAAAGCTAGATAAATTGGTTTAACAAATTTGATACTTTCATCGGACTATGCCGCTTTAACCATTGACTAGGGGGGTGGATTTGGTAGGCATCTCTCTAGTACTACTAGGTGATCTTGCTGCCTCAAATTAATGGCTACAAACAAACAATAGCTAACTGACAAATGCTTCAGAACAATTTAAGGAATTACATCAAGATACTATACTAATTAATCTACAATCGTAATCACCATGTAATATGTTGGGACTCGGCCGTCTGAACCCCAAACATTACTATGCTCCACAGGTGTCTTCTGACAACTGTCTGTCAGTCCCCACCTGTGATTACTCTCAAAAACTCATAATGAACAAAGGAAGACAAGTCGTGCAAGATTGACAGTGAAGTGGTTGCGCTTCATTGGCATCAACTGCTGTTCACCTACTGACGACTTATCACCCTCACTCCTTACCAACTGCCCATACAGATCCTCATGACTCTTATTGGTGTAAATCAGAGTCAATGCCTACAGCCCATTCAACCAGAGTCCAATGGTTATTGCACACAGCTCAGTGTCTTTGGAATAGATGCTGCTAGTTTGAGTGTAGAAAGTGGAGTCTCCTCCAAGAGTGCCTCATGTGGGGTCTGTGTGTCAGGTATAAGGGATGCAGGTGACTGGGCTCACACAGCCAGCCAATCAGACAACCTCTACAGCCTGGGTGGGCGATGCGCTAATAGGGGGCAGCTGTCACTCAACCCCAGCTGTAGGTGGTGTCCCTAATGTATGCAGGATGGCTGGGCATGCTTGTCCATCATCCCCATGGTAGCAGATAGTTGCAGACAGTTACAACAAACATACATCAATGCTTCTCTCCTTCAATTGCACTCTTTCTGGTGCACGTAGGGAACATTTCAATAATTATTAACTGTATCTTAAGTATGAACATCACAATCTCGGTTGCTATGTGTTATCACATTTCCACATAGGTGCTTATGTCACAAAGCGAGTGGGGCACCCATTGCTTCTCTGTTACATAATCATGGTCCCCACTCCGGTTCTTTGCCAATATATAAATCCGAACCGAAAATCCGTATATTTTTACATCCACATGGCACATGTCTAATATATCTCTCTATCTCCACATATGTCTCGCTATGTATTTCTATATATTTCTCTATCTCTCAGTCTATTTCTCTATCTCTATCTTCGTATATATCTCTTTATCTAGCTATCTAACCACCTATCTATATTTACTTCTCTATCTCTGTATCAGTATATCTTTCCATTTGTCTATCTACCTAACCACCTATCTAGATCTATTTCTCTATCTCTTTATCTGTATATATCTATCCATTTATCTATCTAGCTAACCACCTATCTATATATATTTCTCTATTCATGCTGTCGGTACATCCACCATACCACTTCCACGATCACAAACTGGGTGTCCACCCAGCCACCAACCACTACACACACAGGTACAGATACATGCACAGAAGTGGCATTTTATTTAATGTAGATACACCCCCATGGTGTCCCGCGACCTGACCCTGCCCACGGCCGGATGCACGCGGGTATGCTACACGCGGGTATGCTACACGCGGGTATGCTACACGCGGCTATGCTACACGCGGGTAGGCTACACGCGTGTACGCGTATAGGCCTGTACGCGTGTAGGCCTACTCGCGAGGTGACAGGCCCTCCCAGAGGTCGGCTCACTGGATGAGCCCGGTGTCGCAGTTTCAGCGCCCGGTCAGTTTCAACGGCCCGTATAGACTCAAGCTTAAGGCATTGTCAATGGTCGTGAGCAATCTTCATACAGAAAATACAGCAAAAGTGTAATATCTCTAAAACTACACCACCTATTAACAAATCGCTTGGTACACATATAGAAAACCTCTTTACCAAAAAGACTGTATTAAATTTCTAAGGTTAGGGTTCTTGATTTTTATTAATTTTGAATAAAACTAAGGTTTTGCACTGCGCGTTCCGTCAAACTCAAGGCATTGTCAATGGTCGCTAGCAATCTTCATAAAGAAAATACAGGAAAAGTGACATATCTCTAAGAGCACACCACCTAGAAACAAATCGCTTTGTACACTTGTAGAAAACATCTTTACCAAAAACATTATATTAAATTTATAAGGTTAGTGACGATGATGTTAGATTTTGACGCATGCGCATGAAACTGACCGGGCGCTGAAACTGACCGGGCGCTGAAACTGCGACATCGGGGTCACTGAGCCTATCCGCCCGCCAAGTCGCACTGCCAATGCGCCATCACAACCACACGCCGGTCACAGACCAATGGCGGTGTTTACTCAAGCGTGGCAGGTACAGTACTGCACCAGGACACGGCTCTAACTAGTCTAAGCGCCGTGAGTGATGATTAAGGGGGAGGGGGTGAACACTGAACTGAAAACAGGCCAGCTCGCCCGGCGGGCCACGACTCACTCACCTCTGTTGGGGTGGCCGACTCCCCGGTAGTTCCGCCCGAGTGGTTTCGTTGTAACTGTGGCTCGGTGTCTCTACACGGTGTGTGGGGACCACTTCATGTGTCCAACTGTGAGTCTCCAACAAGGCTGGCCGGGCATGTGTGCTCGGTGTGTGCGTGTCGACGTGGTTGAGTGGCCAGTGTGACTTCACTCACTATATGCCGCGCACACTTCCATCACACACGACCAGGTAGCGTTCCCTGAGGCGGGGGGTGGGGGGGGGGGGGGGCAGAATTCGTTTCGATGAGCCGGCGTACGCCGCGGCTAGCCTTATGTATGCTTGCAACGCCGGACGGCTCGAAGAAACGAACGCAGTACAGAGATCTGATCAATAGTTGCACCGTGAGCAGTTGAAGTGAGCGCAGTGCCCACTGGTGTCGGAAACGCGAACTAAAAACACAGTGTTCGCGCGAATATGATTCACAATGATTTACAATGAAACTCCAGGAGTTTGTTAAAACAAACTGTCCTGTCTGCTGGTGGTCTTCAATAAAGGGGAGGGAAGTCGTCTTTGGTTTTTAAAGTGCCCCCTTCTTCTCTTTAACATAGGGTTTAATCTGTTCTTAAAAGGTGCACAGTATTAGCACTGACTGTCTCTGATGGTAAATTTGTCCACACATCCACCGCCCATCCAAACACTATCGGGGCGAGACTCATAAGTTGTTGGGGTTCAGACCTTGTTGCAGTCTAGACGGACTAGATTTCTAAACCTAAACCCATCCTAAATACTACAAATGTGCACTTGAAGAATATATCAAAATACCAATACAGAAGTGGTAAAGCTTGCAACTAATGATAACTATGCACTGTTACATTGTTGACCTTTTTTTCTATTACTGCTAAAAGCTTGCATAGATAATATAATCATGACTACAATGAATGCTTAAACAACGTGATAATATGATGTTTGATTTTTTTTACCACAAATGTAAATGCATGTTGAAGCTACAGTCGAGACTTTTATTTCAGATGTATAGGATACATTTTTAGATTTAAATATAGAAATATTTGTGTGGATGATTATGCTAATGAAGGCAAATAAAGGACATATAGCAAAGCTCGAACACACGCTTCTAACATTCCGGTGTTAGCGTCCTAACAATGAGGCTATGTAGACTCCTTAATGCAATCCACATACCCACACATACCTGCATATGTGGCATTTCTCTTGAGAAGGTCAGTCTATCAGATTACACTCACCCACATGGAATTGCCAGTCTCATACATAGGCTAAACAAATAAATAAATTGGTGATCGTCCTTTGGAAATAGAAATCAGGGACGGGCAGGTGTTAAAAACAAAAATTATTTGTTTATTGTTTACATAGATGTAATACGTAGCCAGATAAGACGGGATGGCCGAATGAGTTGGGTGTCCACCTCCTGTTCTGGTAGGTCGTGAGATTCGAACTCCTTGGTTCTAACCCTGGCTGAGTCACACCAATCACATAAACATTGATACAAACGTTGAATTCCTGCTAGCCGGACACATTTAAACTTTTTTTTTTGGGGGTACATTAATTGTTTAAGCAGGGTAAATTTCAGTCGCAGACGACTAGTCTTCCTCATTCCAATGCTCCTTGCCCTATCCTAGTAATGCCGAGTGCCTGGCTAGGAAGCGACAAGTATCAATTTTTCAGTCATTGGTTTGACTCGACCAGGATTCGAACCTACAATGTACCAACAAAGGAGACGGACGCTCTAACTCATTCGGCCATCCTGGCTGTTTTAACAGTTAAACTAACAACATTCAGAGGCGGGCGATTTTTCAGGCACGGGCGGGGACGATCACCAATTGGTTGTTTATTTGGCCTTGCAATTACAAATATCCAGGTAGTGCACTTAGAGTACATATACAGGAGGGTTTCAACACTATTCAGCGTGCAGCACATACACACCTGGACATGGGGCCAATGTGATGAAGGCTGCTGTTGCCAATGGGACACGCTGTGCGTACTGGCCTACGTGTGTTTGTGGCATTTGGCATGACGAGGTCAGTGCCCCGTACTACACCAGGGCCGCGTTCAGAGTCCGTCTCAGCGACGTCTCGGCGACGTCGCGGCGATGCTTTTTGGCTTATTTGTGTTCAGGGTGCGTCGCGGCGACGCCTCCATTTTCAGATAGGAGACAAAAAGCGCCTCGAAAATGGCTGCCGTATCCAGTAATTTCAGCCTATCACAGCGCAGCATTTGCATTGCAAATGGCCACCGCCTAAGGGGGCGGCCATTTTCGAGACGACAAACTACTTGTGCAGTTCAGACTAGCATGACGTCAGTGCCATCTCAGAGGCGCCTCCGAGACGGACCCTGAACGCGGCCCTGGGCTGCGTTTAGGGTGCGCCTCTGAGACGTTGCCGGGAAATCCCTGACGTCAAGCTGGTCTGAACGGCCAAAGCAGTTTGTCGCCTCGAAAATGGCCACCCCCTGGCTTGGTGCTCAGAAATAATAGAATAGGGCAAGGACTGGTTTGCTCGGTATCATGGTTGTTGGAGTTTTACGTCCTGGCAACATCTAAGGTCATATCCGGACCGGTACTGACTTGTGACAGTATGTACTCATCGCGACTTTATAGTGCTGCCCCACTGGGAAACCAGGCTGCCAGCAGCAATACCTGATATCCCCCTCAGTCACATTATCCTGACACTGAGCCAACCAGTCCTTGCCCTATCCTAATGGGGACCAGACGGGATGGCTAAATGAGTTGAGCACAGTCTCCTGTTTTGGGAGATCAGGGGATCCAAAACCATGGGTTCGTGCATTCGAACCCTGGTTGAACCAAACCGATGACTTAAAAATGAGTACTTGTTGCTTCCTAGCCGGCGCTCGGCATTAATAGGATAGGGCAAGGACTGGTTAGCTCAGTGTCAGGATAATGTGACTGAGAGGGATATCGAGTCATGTTGCTGGCGGCCTGAATTCCCAGTGCGGCAGCACTATAAAGTCACCATGAGTGCAGACTGTCACAAGTCGGTGCCTGTGCTGGAATGACCTCATATGTTGCCAGGACGCAAAACTCCAACAAACAAACCTATCCTAATAATACTGAACGCCTGGTTAGGAAGTTATACGTCATCGCTTTGACTCGACCAGGGTTCGAACCCGTGGATTAGAACCCCACGGTCTACTAAAACGGGAGACGGACGCTCAACTCATTCGGCCATCCTGTCTGGTCACTGCTGGCCAATATCACGATAATGTGATTGAGAGGGGTAGTTTATGATGCTGGTGGAAAGGTATTCCAGTGGGGTAGCACTATACAGTCGCCATGATTGTGCATTGTGTCACAAGTTGGTAGCTGTCCTGATATAGCCTTAGATGTTGTGAAGGCATTGAACCCCGACAAATAAATCATGTGTTTACTTGCAGATCCGCCATATATTACAATTGCTGCTTTAAAAAAAAAATTAACCAAAAAACACAGTCAAGTATATTTCAGCCATTCACTTCCTAGCATTTACCACCATGGAAACCATTACTTTTCCTGATTGATATTGTCTCAGATGTTGCTAGTGCATACCCCAAACAAACAAACCATGCGTCCATTATTCCAGCCTATTCCTATCGATATCATTATACTACACACATGACGTGTTAGTTGCTATATGGTAATTTAATCTAAAGGCTCAGTAATATACTATTCAGTTCGGCATTTGGAAGGTTGCTATTGCAGCTAATAGCCAACAATACAAATTGCTCAATTGCTCACATATATTGCCAAGATCCTGCCCTGCTGCTCCCAACACTGCTCCAGGCCGCATGGATTCATATGAGCTGTTTTCCCTGGTTTCCCACAGATGTCGCCACTGCGGCGGTAGGTTGCCAATGCACCGAAGCGCCACGAACGCCAACAGCAGGTACGAGAGCTTGGTTTGCTCTGGCGACACCGGGGTCTAATTCTCTTGCCTGTGCATAGGTGGCAGCACCGAGATGCCGTCTTCCCTCATACAATACAAATCGCAGACTTTATTTTTGTAGTTGATCATCACTGGCTGAGAGTGCGTCTTTTGTTAGTGAACCATACGGGATGACAGAACGAGTTGAGCATTCCTCTCCCGTTTTGGTAGGTTGTGGGATTAATATATATGTATATCTGGCAATTAAACATTTCTTGTTGCTTATATATACCATTAGATAGAAGACACACAACAGGTCATTTTATTTTATTAATGTTAAGGAAATTTTCATATGCTGACTGTGTTGAGTTTCTGCCATTAAAAAAACGCTATTATTAATCGCTATATTATTTATATTCTTCCGGGGAGGAACAACGAAACATCTATATAGTTCGACGAGACAATACTCTGGCTGGTACCTCTAAAGACCCCTCCATTTAATCAATAGTTCAAAATCAATACAAACAATCAATAGTTCAATCATCAATCAATAAAATAGATTTAACATCGAAATAAATAAAAAAGTCAAAATTCCAGCCGACTGGAGACCAAGTGGGAGCTGCGCCGCCTGAAAACGCCTCCCCCGCAATTCTTCCTCCTGATTGGAGGATAGCCTGCGGCTCAGCAGAGCCGCAGCTGGGGGAGTAAGGCGGGACAGCGCCCACCCCCCACCCCCCGCCGGTGGAGGATGGCAACGGCTCACAGAGCAGCAGCCGAGGTAGCGCAGGTGACAAAGCACCCACCCCCAACGGTGGGCTACAGGTGAGCCCCTGCAGCCTAAATAATATGTGCATAACTAGTTATACTATACAAAATGCTTTACCAGTACCCGGAGTAACTTTCATTATGCATGGCTAACTTTGAGGAGCAGGACGTAGCTCAGGGGGTAGAGTGTCCATCTGTGAAGATGTCAGTCATCCTATTGATCCTGCTCAATGGGCGCATGTGCAGTTTGGGCTATTTTCAGTTCCAACCAGTGGTTCACAACTGGTTCATCAAAGGCTGTGGTGTTGCTGTCCTGTCTGTGGAAAAGTGTGTATAAAAGACCCATTGCTGCTTATTGGAAAGAGTAGCCTATTTTGTGACAGCGCGTTCCTTCCAACGAAATATGTCAGAATGACCATACGTTTGATGTCCAATAGCCGATGATACAAAAATTAATGTACTCTAGAGGCACAAATAAATACAACAAGTTCTCACTTCAACAATCGCCAAAGTTATCGTTTTAAAATAAACTAATGTGAGGTCGATTATAGCATTCAACCTAATATATTTAGCTATAATAAAAGATAAGATACTCAAAGCTACGGGATTAGGCAACTTTTATCAGTATGTGTCTGTCTATCCTTTATGCCAGACGTCTAGTAGATAACCACAATTAGGTCAGAGGTCACGTGGAGTCCAGTCTATCTGTTGCAGCTTTGTACCTTTGAGACTTGCCATTATCACTAATTTCAGATTTTCTTCAGACACAAGGTCACTATATAATCTATTACCCTTATCGCATATCGACGCCACCTGCATTAAAATGTATCGACAGAGAAAGGCACCAGTTGATTTAAAGGACAGAAACATGACCAACATTACTTTACCTAATCTAATTTTCGTGTAGTATAAATTGTTTATACAAATATTATTATTATGGAACCTTTCTATATTGATTTATATGTATCCCCGTCCTGATATGACCTTAGATGTTGATAGGACGTAAAACAACAACAAACAAACATACATTTATATGTATCGGAATTGAACCCGCAACCCCCAAGCTTGCATACTGGGCGGTACTGGCGGGGCAGTTACAGCAGCCTGGTGACGACTGCTCTTCCCCGGAGCGGGCGAAGGGGCTGCTCTCCCCCAGCTTCCAATCGTCATCTGCCCATCTTGGCCCAGTTGGTCTGAAGCACTCACTTCAATTTATTTTAAGTTCACTAAAAGGTAGATCTATTAGGGGTCAGCCAGAGTTTTCACTCAATCAAACTATTGTGTCATGTGTCTATGTAATAACTAAGATAATGATCGAATCGGATTATTCATGATAGGTATATCTAAGAACAACGTATTCTCTGTGAGTTATGTCAGACCCGATAAAGGACAAGAAGCACTTTAGTCAAGTTGTGACTATTAATATTACGAGGCTGTACTGACACTTCTCAGCAGGTATAGAGCTAGTTTTAGTAGTTCTAAATTAAATGCACCGTTAATATTCCATAGAATTTTAATACGTTATTAATATATCATAGAATTTTAATACGTTGTTAATATATAACAGATATTCATTTTCTTTAAAGATGCCTGTTAAAATCAGCTGACTGGATGTTGAAAGTCCGATGAAAGAATCAATTTAATTATTCTTTTCGAAAACCAAGCAGTTGTCGAGATTTGATCCTACATATGCAATTTAGATAATGGTGCACTGTGTTGTGTTAAAAAGAAATAGGTGACAAATTCTCTGTCAGTATTATGATGTGCATGCCAAAGTCAATGATGTATGTTTCCACTTGGAATATCTATAAACTTCTTTCGTTAAACAAAAGGTAATTTCAAACTAAAGTGAAGTAGATTATACTAATTACAGGAAATATGGCCGGAACTCATACCGTTCCTGAAGTGAGAACATGCCAAATTAATTTGGCATGCCTGTCACAACTTATACATCACATAGCTCAGCGGGGACATTGTTCATGTTGCCCGAACAACATGAGTATTTCAGAGTGCACGACCGAATCACTCCATTACCAATGACGCTGATCACTGGTGGGACCTCATGGGGCTGTCACATTATGACGGATCATGCAAACGTACGGCAACGTATATGATTTTTTGCTGCTATGTTGGGATACGTTGTTATGCGTTACACATGCGTTAGGTGCAAGTTGGTATACGTCAATGTACGTCAACGTTCATCGACATATGGCGGCGCGTGTCAAGGGGTGGGCAAAGTTTTATGCATGCACAAAACTTTCGACGTACAACAACGCATGGGTCCTTACGTTATGCTTATGTGCGCTGGCACTACAGTCTCATACGTTGGGCAACATGTTTACTGATCACTAGTGGAACGTTGAGAGCGCATTATGCCAATGCTTGGTAAACACTGCACGCGTGAGAGCCACATTAGTCACACATTGTGCCAAACTTTTGTTGTTGTTCTCATGCATTGACATACGTTACTACTATGTCAGACCGACACTACGCTTATGTCCACTACGTTGCGCTGACATCCAACTTTTCCCCCAGCGCCGAAAAGTTTGACGCATCTCGACGTAGAAAAGTGATTTTACGCATTGGCGGTGTGCTTGCGAGATGCATCATAATGTGACAGGGCCTTTGCGCACTACCAATGCTTTGACCCACCACTTCACCCTTATGCCACCTTGCGGTTTCGGCTTCAACCAAGCTTGACCATTGGTTTGTTTGTTGTTGTTATACATCCTCGCACCATCTAATGTCATATCAGGACCAGTACCGACTTATGACAGTGCAAACTCATGTAGACTTTATAGTGCTGCCCCACCGGGAGACCAGGCCACCAGCACCATGACCTAATATGCCACTCTGTCACATTATACTGACACTGAGCCAACCAGTTTTGCCTTATCCTTTTAATGCAGAGCACCTGGCAAGGAAGCGACAAGTATCAATTTGTAAGTCATTGGTTTGACTCGACCAGGGTTCAAACCCAAGATCCCATGAGTTTGGATCCCCCAATCTCCCAAAACAGGAGACAGATGCTCAACTCATTCGGCCATCCTGTCTAGTTCGCTTGACCATTGAACCAACCTGAGCTACTCACTGCCTTCCATAGCACCTGGCCGGGCTGCATGATTTTTCAGCTTCTCCCATCTTTTTTTCTGCATCAATATAGCGATATAGCGATATAGCGAATGGTATACAGGAAGTGTGAACACTTATTTGTCTCTCTTTTTGTTGTTGTTGGTACATTAGTTGTCCCAAGCAGGGTAAATCCCAGTCACAGACGACTGGTCTTCCCACTCCACTGCTGGTCAATAGAAAGCCCGAGCCTACACTTTTACCGACCCAAGGGATTTTTAACCTCCCACACCACATAGTCATGGTATGAGAGCAACCGGCCTTTGATGACGCTGTAAGTTATAGACAGCGGTGGAAAACCAAATTGTCAGAGCTGGGGGCATGGGGAATCGAACCACCGACCCTCAGATTAGGAGTCTGACCTAGAAAAAGTCAGACACTCTAACCACTCCGCCACAGAAAACGCCAAATGGCATCGCCCCCACCCAACTGTCATAACTAAATTGTTGAGTGCCTGGTACCTCAAACTCCGTAAACAATATGAACTCTGACTCATTCAAGTCTAAATCATAATCGACTTCACACATATTTCTCACTAAAAGTTGCATAGTCCGATGGTTTTGAATTTCTGCAATTTTCTGAGATAAATATATTAAATTTATTGTTAATATATGCCTTACTTTAGCTTGAAGCAACTTTTATTTTCAATGGCTAACTTTTCATGTATTTGAAGAGTAAAGATGTAAAATTAGTTTTGGCATGTGTGCCAAAACGCTGATGTCATAGGCTTCTGCAGTAGCTGGGCCACGTTCAGGATACACCTCAGAGTTGACTCAGAGACAGCTCCGCGATGTCTTTTGGGCCTATTTGCATTCAGATTATGCTTCGGAGTCGACTCGGAGATGTCTCCTTTTTCAGGTTGGAGGCAAAAAGTACCCCGCAAATAGCCACCAAATTCAGTGGTTTCAACCAATCAGAGTTATTCTTTTCCATTACAAAGGGGGCCGCAATTTTCAAGCCGACAAACAGCTAAAGTCGTTTAGACTAGGGTGACGTCAGGAATATCTCAGAGGCTCCTCAGAGGCATACCTTGAACGCGGCCCAGGATCTATTAAATAGACTCAGTATTCCCATAGGGCGTAATCGATTAATCAACTCGGGTCACCCGAGCCACTTTTTGGTGCATGCGCACATCCTACAGACTAGGGTTGAATTCTCGAATAAACGAATACGCTTCTCCGTGCTCGGGGTGGAAAAAATGGTGGCTTAATCTAAAACCTAATTATTTGTTTTAATAACCAATATAAGTACAGCAAAATAGGATTTAAAGTATTTTAGGATCGTATAAGCTGACAATCTGGGTGATTTAAAAAAAAGCATTAAAACAACTTGTAGTGGTAGCTGTTATCCTACAGGTACCAGCTCAGGCGTTCCTAGCAAACCCCAGCCAAGAGGTGGGTTACTGGCGTCGGGTCGTTTTGCACATGGCACGTGTTTTTGTCAACTCCACTCGCGGTGTTCGATTTGAAATTCTGATGACTCGGGTGACCCGAGTCGCCCCGGGTCGTGTTAATCAATTACGGCCATAATGAATAAGGGCATCAGTTCCTAAGTTAGATATGTAAAATCAAATCTCCATAATTGTTTTGGTTTTGAAAATGTGATGCTTCATCGCACTATTCAACTTTAACTGAATAAATCCAACTACATACCATTCCTGTGTTCCGCGTTGCTTTAATAAATATCGCAATAAGTGCACAAATTCAGCATGTATTTCAATTACAGTTTTTCCTGATCAAAACTGTTAAGCTTCGGCAAATTTATTTAAAAACCCAACATTAAATGCCTAAATGTCCTGTTCTTTCTTCATTTAAAAATGCAAATCAACTTCAGTACAACCTCACTGAATCCTCGTTCAAAATCTTCTCCGTGCTTCAAGCCCCATATCATGCAATTCATGCTTAATTAATATAACGTAGTCAGAGTGAATTAATGTCTATATTAATCTGCTGGCCTACCTTATTAGGATGCATGGTGGGTATTACTTACTATTACCACTACAACTATTACTACTACAACTTAAACTATAAGTTTAACCTACATTTGTAATAGTGATATTAGTTGTAGTAGTAGTTATACTTATAGTATAACTACTACCATAACTGCTGCAACTGTGACTTTGACGATAATAATAATAATAATTGTATTTAGATTAAAAGGACCCGCATGCCACTGTTGAAGTGCCTGCTTGTGCTACTAGTGGTTCTAGTACTACAAGTACCACTAGTCATACTAGTTCCACTAGTGCCAATAGGTCCACTGGTGCTACTATTGATACTAGTGCAACTAGTAATACCAGGTATACTAGTGTTACAAGTGCTACTAGTGATATTAGTGATACTAGTGATACTAGTGCTATTTGTCCTTCTAGTACTACTAGTGATACCAGGGATACTAGAGCTACAAGTGGTACTAGTGGTACTAGTGCTAGTAGTGCTACTAATCCTACTAGTGCTACTAGTCATACTAGTTCCACTAGTGTCAATAGTTCCACTGGTGCTACTAGTGATACTAGTGCGACTAGTAATACCAGGGATACTAGTGTTACAAGTGCTACTAGTGATACTAGTGATACTAGTGAAACTAGTGCTACTAGTCTTACTAGTGCTTCTACTACTACTAGTCCTATTAGTGATACCAGGGATACTAGAGCTACAAGTGGTACTAGTGGTACTAGTGGTACTAGTGGTACTAGTGGTACTAGTGGTACTAATGCTCGTAGGGCTACTAATCCTACTAGTCCTACTAGTCATACTAGTTCCACTAGTGCCAATAGTTCCACTGGTGCTACTAGTGATACTAGTGCGACTAGTGATACCAGGGATACTAGTGTTACTAGTGCTACTAGTGCTACTAGTGCTACTAGTGCTACTAGTGCTACTAGTGATACTAGTGATACTAGTGATACTAGTGCTACTAGTCTTACTAGTGCTTCTACTACTACTAGTACTATTAGTGATACCAGGGATACTAGAGCTACAAGTGGTACTAGTGGCATACCAGCTGCTACTAGTCCTCCTAGACCTACTAGTCCTACTAGTGCTAGTAGCCGACCTGTTCATCTATTTGTGCGCGCAGCCCGGCTACCCACCGCTCCTACTCCAGGTCTACTAAATATAACGCCATCTCCCGGCTGCTGCTCCGGCCACGGCTACACTAACACATCATCGACAATGTCCAGCCAACATTGGAACCGCCGCTACCAACATTCCCATTCAAACACGCCACACACCACACTTATATTACCCCCAACGCAAGACACGTTATATACACATGCATATTCATGAGGCACACAATTAGGAGAAACTCAACAAATGCACACACACATCACAACATTACAAAACGCCAAAAACATGCATCACAAAATCTACCAGGAATTGTTGGTAAATATCACCAACTACAAGCTTAAAACTATTTTTG
Source organism: Branchipolynoe longqiensis (assembly GCA_030323885.1). Taxonomy (NCBI): domain Eukaryota; kingdom Metazoa; phylum Annelida; class Polychaeta; order Phyllodocida; family Polynoidae; genus Branchipolynoe; species Branchipolynoe longqiensis. Next base: position 18,665,809 of record CM059197.1, read on the forward strand.
CGAAACGCTGCGTCGGCTTAGTGTAGCTCGGACAATGTTCTCTCCCTGTCTCTACCGTCTGCCTCTATGTCTCTCGGCAGGCTGAGGAGGAAGGGACACAAAAAGTGATTTGAGTGTGAGACCTAGTAGGCTACCCAGGTGCTAACAACCCACAGGCTGCACGTGATTAGGTGGACGGCTGTGGCCGGGAGCTTGAGGTGGCCGGGCAGCTGTGAGTCTGTTTCCGAGTCTCAGCCCGATGCAAAGTGTGCGAGGTGATGGAGCAGTGACGGACGCTGTGAGTCGGCCGAACATGGCGCGACCACGTGGAGCCGGGCTGGGCAGTGGCAGGTGGGTGCTTAATTACAGGTGTGTCGGCTCACGGGTCAGCAGAGGCTCATGTAGTGGGTGTATGGGCATCATTCTGTGTATATATTATATGTGTACATCTGTGTGTAAGTGCATGTGTGTGTATATGTATGCGTGCATATGAATGTGTGTGTATGTGTGAAGATGTATGTGTGGAGGTGTATGTGCTATGCATGTAGGTGTATGTATGTGTGTATATGTATGTGTGTAGGTAGATGTGTGTATGTGTGAATGTGTATGTGTGTATGGGTAGATGTATATGCGGGTATGTGTGTATGTGTGAAGTTGTATGTGTGTGTGGAGGTGTATGTGCTATGCATGTAGGTGTACTTATGTGTGGATATGTATGTGTGTAGGTAGATGTGTGTATGTGTAAATGTGTATGGGTAGATGTGGGTATGTGTGTATGTGTGTATGAGGGGGCATGGAGGGACGTACATGTAAATATGAGTGCAGATATGAATACAGTACTTAATCCTACTAGTCTCCAATAGACAACTCCGCATTCAGACCAATGCAGGCCTCACATAGCAGCAGTGGCGTTGTAACCAGTACCCAGGGAGTCTAGGGGCCCGAAAGTTGGGGGGGGGGGTGTAAGAGAGCACACAAAAGTGATTCAATTGAGTGTACTGAAACTCAGCCTAGCGGTCTCGGTGGTAGTTGATCCGCCACTGCATAGCAGGCGTCTTGTGTTGTAATGGGAGGGACAATCAAATGACATGGAACTAAGGCCTATGTGTATCAATGGCCTGTAGCCAGGGATTGAGGGTGTGGGTGGGTTAGGTGAGTGAAGGAAGGGGAGCGGTGGGGCAAGGTGGGAGAGGCGAGGGGTGGGGTGTCGGGTAAGGGAAGAGGTGAGGGGGTGATGATGTGTGATGGGGTGGGGGGTAAGGGAAGGGGTGAAGATGTGTAATGGGGGTATGGGAAGGGGGGAGGCAGTAAGGATGTGTGATGGGGTGGGGGGTAAGGGAAGGGGGAAGGGGTGAGGATGTGTGATGGGGTGGGGGGTAAGGGAAGGGGTGAAGATGTGTAATGGGGGTATGGGAAGGGGTGAGGGGGTGAGGATGTGTGATGGGGTGGGGGTAAGGGAAGGGGTGAAGATGTGTAATGGGGGTATGGGAAGGGGGGAAGGGGTGAGAATGTGTGATGGGGGGTGGGGGTATGGGAAGGGGTTGAGGATGTGTGATGGGGGTGGGGGTGGGGAGGTGGTGAAGGGGTGAGGATGTGTGATGGGGTGGGGGGGGTAAGGGAAGGGGTGAAGATGTGTAATGGGGGGGGTATGGGAAGGGGTGAGGGGGTGAGGATCTATGATGGGGTGTGGGGTAGGGAAGGGGTGAGGGGGTGAGGATGTGTGATGGGGTGGGGGGGTTTAGGGAAGGGGTGAAGATATGTAATTGGGGTATGGGAAGGGGGAGGGGTGAGGATGTGTGATGGGGGTGGGGGTATGGGAAGGGGTTGAGGATGTCTGATGGGGGTGGGGATGGGGAAGGGGTGACGGGGTGAGGATGTGTGATGGGGTGGGGGTAAGGGAAGGGGTGAGGGGGTGAAGATGTGTGATGGGGTGGGTGGGGGGTAAGGGAAGGGGTGAGGGGGTGAAGATGCGTGATGGGGTGGGGGTATGGAAGGTGTGAGGGGGTGAGGATGTAGATTCCTACTTAAAGACAGCCCAGTCAGGTCAGGCATGTCTGGTGCATACAGACAGAGGTCATATCAGGACGGGTACTGACTTGTGACAGTGCGCACTCATGGCGACTTTATACTGCAGCCCCACTGGGAAACCAGGCTGTCAGCACCATGACCTGATCCCACTCAGTCAAATTATCCTGACACTGAGCTAACCAGTCCTTGCCCTATCCTAATAATGCCAAACATCTGGCTAGGAAGCGATAAGTATAAATTTTTAAGTCATTGGTTTGACTCGACCAGGGTTCAAACCCACAAACCCATGAGTTTGCATCCCCTGATCTCCTAAAACAGGAGACGGGCGCTCAACTCGTTCGGCCATCCCGTCTGGTCCCCGTTTGAATGACCCCCCATCTTCAGCGAATCCCTGCCATGGGGGCACTAATGGGGGCACTAATGATATGGGAAAGGGATAGGTGGAATTACATAGGTCATAAGGCTTCGTCAAACTCCTGCAAATTCCCCAATAATCAAACTAGGCGTTTTTGGAGTGAACTACTTCTTTGTAACCCTTTATGACCTTGTATTTTACATGGTGAACTTTGGAGATATTGGAGTGTAAATATGCAAACTAATGTTTGTCATGCACGTATAAATTCTGACACCATGGGCTTCAGGAGTATCAGGTCCTATTAAACTGTCTTAATGCTCCTGTGTACACAACTATCTAAGTTGGATATGTAAGGAAGTGTTTTGGTTAAACAAACGTTGATACTTTGATTAAAAATGTGCGGCTTTAATTAAATCCGGGGTCATATATAACTTCAAAACCTACAAATACTGAATATCCATAATCTAAGTAAGGGGGTGTCGGTCATGTGACTACTCCATTAAGATGGTGCGCCACGTGATATATATCTACAAAACTAACCTTTAGGTCAAATAATTGCAGTGCTAGGATAGTGCTTGTGTGAGAGGGTGGGTGGCACAATGTCTACGGGCATTGCTTTAGGTGAGGTCGGTGTTGGTTTATGCTTACAGTACCAACTTCTAGGCGAGCTGGACCATTTTTTCTTTTTTTTTTAGTAAATGATCATTTTATTGAGCGAATAAAGGTATTTTTGTCAGCGCCGAGGTACTGGTCTTCCAGCCATACCATGTTACATTCATTCACGTTTACAATAGTCTAAAATTAAAGTTGCATAGTCCGATGGCTTTGAATTTCTGTATTTTTTCTGAGATAAATATATTAGATCGACCACTAGTATCTACTTTACATTAGATCAAAATTACTTTTATTTTATATGGTAAACTTTTGAGATATTTTGAGTGCAAACATGGAAAATTAGTTTTGGCAAGCATCCCAAAACTCTGACACCATAGACTTCTGCAGTAACAGGTTATGTTAAATTGACTCAGTATTGCCTTCTACGCAGAAACACATGCTTAATAAGTGCATCAGTATCTAAGTTAGATATGTGAAATCAAATCTAGATAATTGGTTTGGTTTTGAAAATTTGATATTTCATCGGACTATGCAGCTTTAACAAACTCATACAAAAGACAAAAAAACAAGAATTAGCGATGTTACCCAACAGCTTTGAGAGATAATAGGGTGTACATTATATATTGTCAGTGTCATGTAGGGTCAGTTTGTTCTACTATACTTGGTAAATATGAAGCTATTCTGTTAGTAGAATTTGATGCAATTAAATGACTGGGGTTTACTACTATTATGTGTACTAGAATATTTTTGGGGACTCTTATACCAGTGTATACTTAGGATGTTAGGTATTAAATCCTCCCAGGGCTTCTTTAACTGCTTTGAGTATAACAGAGTATAACAGTGTATAATTAATACAATATATATGCATTTAAGCTAATGTCTATGTGAGACAAGATTGATTGATTGTTGATTGACTGCTGACAGTTTAACGCCAGGGTCATATTCACAACGAAAGGTGTGTGGTATTTATTCTGTCAGTTGTGCTTAATGAGAAAATGTGTTACTCAAATGATTCTGCTTATATTGACATTTAGATGAAATCTGAAGTAGGTACTTGCTTAAAAAAACCTGCAATTGATTTCAAATGACAGCGAAATTTATTTGAGCTTTTTATTTATTTGAGCCCATATCCAGCTTTTTGGTGTGCATACCGCATGTATTTATTTCAAAGATCTTCAAAGTTAAGCCTTTAAAAGAAAAGTACTGCCTACGTTAATGTAGATTATGATGATCATGGTCATGATGATTATGATCATCTAATATATTCATCTCAGAAATGTGGCAGAAACTCAAATCATCGGATTATGCAATTTTAAGCGTGCTCCTCTTGTAGGAGGCCTATTCTTAGTTAAATACATCTAGACATTGACTCAAAGCAGTCGCATCTGTCACATGTAGGCCTAAGAACTGCCATCTGCCTCGCACATTCCTAGAACTTAGAAGCCACCGCAAGGCTGCTTATTCACTATTGTACACCAAGTGGATGTACTCGCGCCCCCTAGCTAGAAGCAGCCCCTGGAAGCAAGCTTAGTCATACACTGATTATCGCACGTTTAGAGCACCAGAGTATTAGTACTATTACACTACTTATGGCCCGTTTTAGAGGAGGATGGCATTACACCGATTATTGCCCGTTTAGAGAAACACAGCATTACACTGATTATCGCCCGTTTTAGAGGACCAGAGTAATGGCCCGTTTTGGAGGAGGATAGCCATACACTGATTATCGCTCGTTTAGAGAAACACCGCAATACACTGATTATCGCCTGTTTTAGAGGACCAGAGTAATGGCCCGTTTTGGAGGAGGACAGCATTACCCTGATTATCGCCCGTTTTAGAGAAACACAGCATTACACTGATTATCGCCCGTTTTAGAGGACCAGAGTAATGGCCCGTTTTGGAGGAGGATGGCATTACACTGATTATCGCCAGGTTCTTCCACCTGTACAATCCTATTTCACAGGTGGAACTCTCTATTGTACTAATCATAATACTCAGTACCAATATATCAATGCGATAAAAGAGAGCCTATGGGCCTCCAGCCATCACAGTTTATCATCAGTAACACTTTGACCTTTACCCCAGTGGTTCGGAGCGGGACGTAGCTCAGGTGGTAGAGTGTCCCCCTCTGAAGGTGGTGGTCATCCTCTCAATCCTGCTCAGTGGACCCATTTGCAATTTGGTCTATTTTCCGTTCCAACCAGTGGTCCACAACTGCTTCATCAAGGGCTGTGGTATATGCTGTCCTGTCTGTGGGAAAGTGCATATAAAAGACCCCTTGGTGCATATCGGAAAGAGTAGCCTATGTGGAAGCAGCACGTTTCCTCAAAAGAAATATGTTTGATGTCCAAAAGCCGATGATAATAATCAATATAATCTAGAGGCATCGCTAAAAAAACAAGCTTTCCTTTATCGGAAGAACACTACTCTATATTGAGGGGATCGGCATAATTAATACAAAGTCAATAAGCACTATAGCTGCTTTCAGTAAATCAATGAACATGGTAGCTGATTTCAGCAAACAATACACGCCATAGCTGCTTTCAGTAAATCAATGAACATGGTAGCTGATTTAAGTAAATCAATAAATATTGTAGCTGCATTTAGTAAATCGATGAACTTGGTAGCTGACTTAAGTTAATCAGTAAACGGTGTAGCTATTTTCATTCAATCAATAAACATTGTGGCTGATTTCAGTAAATCAGTAAACATTGTAGCTCTTTTCCTTCAATCAATAAACATGGTAGCTGCTTTCAGAAAATCAATAAACCATGGTATATGCTTTCAGCAAATCAACAAACATTGTAGCTGCTTTCAATAACAATCAATAAACCTGGCAGCTACGTTCAGTAAATCATAACACATGGTAGCTGCTTTCAATAAATCAATGAAGCTGACATCTATCTTCACTACATACAAACCACGGTAGCTGCTTTCAATAGGCGCTATTAGGATGCCGTGCAGAATAAGACCTAATGACGTAAATACTAAGTGAATGTAGAACTCATGCCAGAGTTCACCAATAGGTAGGTTTTGAAAAGAAACAAAACTGAACTCTCCAGACATATTCATATCAGACAATGCGCATAGTGCTTGTTATGTCTATGACATTTACCACCTTTTCAGATGACATGGGACTGATAGCGAAACGATGTCATTACATCTTAACCTGTGTGGGTTAGGCAAAATACAAACCAAATTGGTGATCGTCCTTTTGAAATAAAAATCAGGGTCGGGTGGGCGGTTTATATTTATATTTGTTATTTTTGACGTAGACATCGGTGGTTGCTTGTGACAGTGCGCACTCATGGCGACTTTATAATACTGCTCCACTGGCGACCACACCACCAGCACCATGACCTCATATCCCACTCAGTCACATGGTCCCAACACTGAGCCAACCAGTCCTTTCCCTATCCTAATAATGCCAACTGTCAGGCTTGGATTTAAGTGACAAATATCAAGTTTTTAAGTCATTGCTTTGACTCGACCAGAGTTCGAATCCCATGATCTACCAAATCGATAGACATAATACATAACCAGACGCGAATGAGTTCAGTGTCCGCCTTCCGTTCTGGTAGGTCTTGGGATTCGAACTCCTGGGTTCGAGCCCTGGCCGAGTCAAACCAGTGACATAACAATTTATACAAAAGTTGAATTGATGCTAGCCCAACGAATTTAGAATCGTTTTTGACCAACTTTTTAATTAAACAAATTCAGGGGCGGCGATTTTTCAGACACGGAAGGGGACGATCACCAATAGACTACATCACAGTTCTGAGTGCGCATGCGCTGAAAACTGCATTGGGAGCAAAGCAAAGGCATACGGCCATAGAGTTTGCCGATACGCAAAGGGCAAAACTGTAATTTTATTCAAAATAAATAGAAATACATAACAATTTGGCACAAACATGGATGGAAGGATGCAATAAAATAATATAATGAATATGTTTAAGACACAACTCTCCATAATTAAACATTTTGAGCTAAGAAACATACACTTTACAGGCTGATGTTTAAATCACCATTGATTAGCCAGAAGTAATTCTTGTTCTAAATATTAAAATGTCAAATGTGTCAACAAAAACTTGTTTCAAATAAATATATAACCAATATCTGATTAACCCTACTCATTTTCTATTTCTACGCATGTCATTAACCATAGGATATAAATAAAAACATGAATAAAATAAATAAACTGACTCTGGCTATGGCTCTAACACTAGTCTGAGTGCCTAGATTTGTCTAAATCTAAATGCACATGGCATAAGATGTGCTGATTATATTGATGTAAATGCAATGCTGGATAAAAGATTAATGTCTTAATTTATTATATATATTATTTTAGTTGATATTCTATGTTTCAATCAAGAGCTGAGATGAGCTCAAACTATCACATTTCATAGCTGGACCAAGTGTATTAGCATGTGCCATGTGCTTCTCACGTGTTTTTTTTGCTCTGATGCATCCCACAATGCACCGCGCTGCTGGAACCGTGATGTAGTCTATTAAATATTTATTTGGACTTACTTAAACAGGTAAACACTCAAAATAATTTAAAAGTCCATATATTGTCTGTTAGAATGTCAAAGAGACACTATATCTTTCATGCAGACATCTGTTTATTTTGTGTATATGTATGCAATGGTCAAACAACAATGCCTAGATATCAGTATATCAGGACGTCTGTTGACCTTCACTTGAGTCCATACCTGATTTTGCACAAAACAGTTTTCGACCAAACCAACAGTGACCATTCAAACTTTGGCCCTGGTATCAACATGTTTGCTTATCGATCCAGCCTTCTGTTTTTACAACTCAGTCACCTAGATTCAGTGATAAGCAATAGGTCAATGCGACTGTAGATTTCGATATGGGATGGTGTACCTCCATATAACATTGTATGCCCATTCACCTGAATACTTACATAAAGGATTCACTCACAGTAGGGGTGAGTGACAAAGTAGTCTAAATACTGGCGAAAATTGCTTTAGTATGGAACAGGAAGTGGACATTCTGGTTCCAGTACCAAATGGCCAGTTATATCGGCAAAGAGTTGGTGAAATGAGAGAGAATGCAAAATGACAAGATGGCGACCATAGAATGCCCCTGATTTCACTTATGAAGTCCATTAAACTATATGTTTTATTATATATCGCAAATCAAAAGTAGCGGGTAAATATTAAGATAGATGTGAAGAATATATTTTGCTTCTTAAATTATGAATTGATCTGCTCATTGGCTGCACCTCCACTGACAGCTGAGCTCACTGAGTGTGAAGGTGTCAGAGCTTATGCCCTTGGACTAGGTGTGAGAGTGGATTGGATTTGGTTTATAAGGGTGTGTGCCACAGTGCACTGCACACACATATTTCTGAAGGCACACACTACACAACAATCAACTTGCTACTGGCAAATGGATCACTATTGTGAAGGATCTGGCACAGTCATCCTTACATTTAGGAACACTGGTAAGTTATTCTTCACCTGATATTGCAATATTATTGATATATTATATATAATACATACATATATGTGCATATTTGCATATATACATATAGCTTTAAAAGTATGTGCATGTGTACATGTACATGCATAATCAAAAATAAAATAATAAAATATAAATGAAATATTATTTAGGGTAATGGCAGTGTTTGGTTAAAATCTGAGTGTGAAAGTGTCAGAGCTCAGGCCCCTTGCATTGTTGCAATAAGTCTGATAGTGACACAGACTACATCTGGATTAACTTAGCAGTGACAAATGGAGGACCACTCTAAGATATGTGATGCAGTCATCTCTAAATACAATATGTATTTATATCCATATATATATAGAGTCATGTATATATGTCTGCATATGTATATATATATATATAGATGTGTATGTATGTATATGTATATGTATGTATGTATATGTATGTATGTATATGTAAGTATATATATGTATATGTATGTATATATATGTATATATATGTATATGTATTGTATATATGTATATGTATGTATATGTATATATATATATATGTATATGTATAACATTTATAATATGCATAGGGGGTTTGGGTTTTGGGGGGGGGGGGGAGAGGAGACGGCAGCCTATCGGCGCTGGGAATCCTGGTTTCCCAGCACAAGGGTTCCAGGCCTCCCGGCACCGAGACTCCTGGCACTAGGCTTCAATTCAAATAATATAAATACAAATAAAATGTGATAACCAACAATAAAATTGAAATATAAATGCAATAATATACAAGGTCAGTTTTTATTAATGTTGCTGTACCAGCAAGGAATGCCATATTTGTGGGGATTATGCATAAGATAATTGTATGTGTATAATTGTGTGTATGTATCTGTATGTGTGTATATGTATGCATATGTATGTTTGTATATGTATGTATGTACATGTATGTATGTATATGTTTGTATATGTATGTATGTGTATGTATATGTATGTATATGTATGTATATGTATGTATATGTATATTCATTCATTCAATTCTATATTTCAGACTCAGGACTATGGTAGTTACATACTTTGGTCCATACTAGGTAGATATAAAAATTAATGTGAATAGGATATAAGTAATAGAATGAATACTATAATACTAACCAATATCAAAATGTTGGTCTACATACAGTAGTTTGTACCAATGCCTCCATATGGCAGACGCAAATCTGAGATCACTCTCTTCTATTTTATATGTATGTATATGTATGAATACATATGTATCTATATGTATGTATATGTATGCATATGTCTGTATATGTATGTATATGTATGCATATGTATGTGTGTATATACATGTATGTACATGTATGTATCTGTATATCTGTATGTATGTATATGTATGTGTATGTATATGTATGAATGTATATGTATATATATGTATGCATAGGTATGCATAGGTATATGTATAGCATTTATAATAGGGTTCAGGTTTGGGGTGGGAGGAGACGGCAGCCTATCGGCACAAGGAATCCCAGCTTCCCGGCACCAGGGTTCCCGGCCTCCTGGCACCGAGACTCCCGGCACCAGGCCTCAATTCAAATAATATAAATATAAATAAAATGTGATAACCAACAACAAAGTAAATGAAATATAAATGCAATAATATACAAGGTAAGTTTAACGTTAATGTTGCTGTACCAGCAATAAATACCATATTTGTGGGGATTATGCATCAGAGGCATAATTACAGTGTTATTTATGAGCATAGCTTACTGGCCTTCTGGCACTGGCATTCCCTTAAATAATATGAATAGAAATAAAAAGTGATAACCAACAATAAAATAAATCAAATACAGTAATATTTAAGGTAGGTTTTTCTTAATGTTGTACCAGCAAGACAAGCCATATTTGTGGTGATTATGCATCACATGCATAATCACAGTGAATTATTTATTATGCATATATATATATATTGGTATGCAAAAAATATATCTTAAAAAAAACGAAGATGTACAACAGTCCTCAGAGGAGCTCCCCAGTGGCAAATGGAAGTATATGAGTGGGTGACATACCAGCATATGCCCCAATGGTTGACTGGAGGTTCCTCTATTGTTTGGGATTAATGGCTATACCAACACATTACTATCATGGGAAGTTCTGTCCTGTAGCCATGTGTTGTAACTACTGAATTATATCCTAATATTCACTGTTAATTTACTCAATCCGGTCCCAACTAAATGTTCTTCGAATATTCAAGAAATTAGATATAATTTTTTGCTTTCTAGTGATGTATTCCAATATGAAAACCTCCTAAAACTCAGTGTTCCACAACCATATTTGTGAATCTGCACCTTAATCCTATATGAAATTTGACCTTGGAAATTGATCCGGTACTCGAATTAGGTACTTTAAGCACCGTAGCTCAAAGGAGGTAAGCTCTCCAACCTGATGAGAGCGTCTGTCGTTGAGTAGTCACCAGGACATCCTCTAGGAGGCGGTAGTGATACGGTCAGTCGGAACGGAACAAGTGCACTGAAATAGAATCTGGTCGAGATACAGACATACAATAACCGTTGAATCGGAATGAGAGCGTCTGTCGTTGAGTAGTCACCAGGACATCCTCTAGGTGGCGGTAGTGGTACGGTCAGTCGGATCGGAACAAGTGCACTGAAATAGAATCTGGTCGAGATACAGACATACAATAACCGTTGAATCGGAATGAGAGCGTCTGTCGTTGAGTAGTCACCAGGACATCCTCTAGGAGGCGGTAGTGATACGGTCAGTCGGAACGGAACAAGTGCACTGAAATAGAATCTGGTCGAGATACAGACATACAATAACCGTTGAATCGGAATGAGAGCGTCTGTCGTTGAGTAGTCACCAGGACATCCTCTAGGAGGCGGTAGTGATACGGTCAGTCGGAACGGAACAAGTGCACTGAAAATAGAATCTGGTCGAGATACAGACATACAATAACCGTTGAATCGGAATGAGAGCGTCTGTCGTTGAGTAGTCACCAGGACATCCTCTAGGTGGCGGTAGTGATACGGTCAGTCGGAACGGAACAAGTGCACTGAAATAGAATCTGGTCGAGATACAGACATACAATAACCGTTGAATCGGAATGAGAGCGTCTGTCGTTGAGTAGTCACCAGGACATCCTCTAGGTGGCGGTAGTGGTACTGACAGTCGGATCGGAACAAGTGCACTGAAATAGAATCTGGTCGAGATACAGACATACAATAACCGTTGAATCGGAATGAGAGCGTCTGTCGTTGAGTAGTCACCAGGACATCCTCTAGGTGGCGGTAGTGGTACTGACAGTCGGAACGGAACAAGTGCACTGAAATAGAATCTGGTCGAGATACAGACATACAATAACCGTTGAATCGGAATGAGAGCGTCTGTCGTTGAGTAGTCACCAGGACATCCTCTAGGTGGCGGTAGTGGTACTGACAGTCGGAACGGAACAAGTGCACTGAAATAGAATCTGGTCGAGATACAGACATACAATAACCGTTGAATCGGAATGAGAGCGTCTGTCGTTGAGTAGTCACCAGGACATCCTCTAGGTGGCGGTAGTGGTACTGACAGTCGGAACGGAACAAGTGCACTGAAATAGAATCTGGTCGAGATACAGACATACAATAACCGTTGAATCGGAATGAGAGCGTCTGTCGTTGAGTAGTCACCAGGACATCCTCTAGGTGGCGGTAGTGGTACTGACAGTCGGAACGGAACAAGTGCACTGAAATAGAATCTGGTTGAGATACAGACATACAATAACCGTTGAATCGGAATGAGAGCGTCTGTCGTTGAGTAGTCACCAGAACATCCTCTAGGTGGCGGTAGTGGTACTGACAGTCGGAACGGAACAAGTGCACTGAAATAGAATCTGGTCGAGATACAGACATACAATAACCGTTGAATCGGAATGAGAGCGTCTGTCGTTGAGTAGTCACCAGGACATCCTCTAGGTGGCGGTAGTGGTACTGACAGTCGGAACGGAACAAGTGCACTGAAATGGAATCTGGTCGAGATACAGACATACAATAACCGTTGAATTGGAATGAGAGCGTCTGTCGTTGAGTAGTCACCAGGACATCCTCTAGGTGGCGGTAGTGGTACTGACAGTCGGAACGGAACAAGTGCACTGAAATAGAATCTGCTCGAGATACAGACATACAATAACCGTTGAATCGGAATGAGAGCGTCTGTCGTTGAGTAGTCACCAGGACATCCTCTAGGTGGCGGTAGTGGTACTGACAGTCGGATCGGAACAAGTGCACTGAAATAGAATCTGGTCGAGATACAGACATACAATAATAGAGCAATTGAAGAGGTATTCTCCAAAACACTATAAACGCCATCCGAAAAGTGAGCTTGTCAATGGAAAGCTCCCATATCATGCTTTGGAAAACAGCTATTCAGATATATATAAAGAGCTCTTCATATATTTATATATACCATGGGCTCCTCTCCAAAACATGATCCACAAACCGGGCATTGGCATTGCAAACAAATATTTTTCGATTGGTGCTTATTGCGTTTTGGAAAAGAGCTCTTAAATTATAAATATGTGAACATCGTTGCTATTTATTTTCATATAATAAATTATATAATCCATCTATATATATATTCCAGAAAACGGACTCTGTGGCCTAATCGATAGAACGCAGGCATTGCATGCGCAAGGGCGGGTGTTTGCCTTCCCGGTCGAGTCAAACCAATGACTTATAAATTTGATATTTGTTGCTTCTTAGCCTGGCGCTCAGCATTAATATGATAGGTCAAGGACTGGTTGGCTCAGTGTCAGGATAATGTGACTGAGTGGGATATTGGGTCATGGTGCCAGCGACCTGATTTCCCAGTGGGGCAGCACTATAAAGTCACCATAAGTGTGCCCTCTCACAAGCGGGTACCTGTCCTCCTATGACCTTAGATGTTGCCAGGACGTAAAACTCCAACAAACAAACACAAATATAGCCCATCGAGCACGCTTATCTGAAGGGCTTTGTTTCGCGATTACACTGCATCAGGTTCAATGTACTGTCTTGAGTTAAGCTAAGATTCCATAGACGCGGTATGCAGCATGTATGCAGCATGCAAATGTGAATGCATCATACGGCCTAGATATTGACGCGATTTTCGGTCTTTCTTTCTACAAATTTGTGAAGGAACGTCAAGGTTCCCGTTGTTTCCAATAGCAAATGGAGCAGCATTCGCATTCACATTCACCCAGATTGGTCCATGGAGCAATCCACTTGCCGCATTCGCATTCACATTCGCATTCACATTCGCATTCACATTTGCATCCGCATCCGCATTCAGACATGTAGAAGCACTACTGTGTGTTTACATGCTTTTCCATTTTGTTTGCCGCATTCGTATATGGAATATTAGCTTTAGGACCATGGATCAGTCCTGTTATCGACCTTTTACACTACAAACGTTGCAAACAGAAGCGGTTAGTGTTCTGCCCTGATTCCCATGAATTCCTCTGCTTAAAACTCTTAACGAACCTCTTGGGTCCTATTGCCTGCTTTCCGGTCACTCCAGTCCTTTCAATGTTACCATATACTTCCCCCTTCCCTCTCCTCCTATATCGCCTCTTTCCTCACCCCCTCTCTTCCCTCCCCTTACTCCATCCCTTACCCCCCCCCCCCTTCCTGCTAACCCCTCCCCTCTCGTTGGCTTTCTTCCTTTAGCTTGATTCCCTCCCTTTCCCTCCCAATCTTTTAAACCCCTTCCCCTAACCCCGCTCTTCCCTCCTCTTCCCTCCACATCATTTGCCTTCCTTTCACTTTCAATCCTTCCTTCTCTTCCCTCCCTCCGTCGATCCTTTCCCATCCCATTCCATCCTCCCTCTCTTCCCATCCCCTCTTTCGCTTCGCTTCCAATCCTTCCTTCCTTTCCTGTCATCCATCCCTTCCCCTCCCATTCCATCCTCCTTCTCTTCTCTTCCCTCTTTCCCTTCCCTTCCAATCCTGCCTTCCTTTCCTGTCATCCATCCCTTCCCATCCCATTCTCTCCTCCTTCTCTTCCCTCCACCCTCCCGTCATCTCCCCTTCCCTCCGTTCCATTCCCTCCCTCTTCAGGACCCTCGCATCCAATCCCTACCCTTCCTTCCTCTCACTACTAGTGTATCTTGTTATACCCTGAACCCACTCCTTCCCCTTCAGTTCTACTTCCCCTTTGCGCCATTCTCTTCCAATTGCCCTACAACTGCTCTGTTCTTTCCTCCTACACCTCCCCTTACTCCCCTCTCTTATATGCCCTGCTTCATCCTCCAGTTTCCACCCACCCTCCCTTTCTCATCTGCTCTCCCTTCCTTTCCCTCTTCTGCTCTTAATTTCCCCTTCTGCCCTTTCTTTCCACCCCTTCCCTCCAGTTCGCCCCAGACTCCTCTCCCTTTCTACTCCACCCTTACAATACCTTCAATATATCGCCCATCTGCTCCTTCTCTCCCCTTCATTCAGTCTCTCGTTCGAATCCCGGCCGAGTCAAACCAAATTCTTACACAACTGATACTCCTCGCTATCTTGCTTTGCGCTCGGTATTACTATGATATACCAAGGATTGGTTTGCTCATAATCATAATCATGATAATACGACTCAGTGGCATATTCGGTCGTGATAATTGCGGTACCGTCTCCCAGTAAGTCTGGACTATAGAATCGTCATTAGTGTGCACTGTCAAGTGTCAGTAAGGCTGCACTATGAAGTCATCATTAGTCTGCACTGTCAGTAAGGCTGCACTATAAAGTCATCATTAGTGTGCACTGTCACCAATCGGTACCCATTGTGATGTGGCCATAGACGTTTCTAGGACCTACAACCACAACAAACCTTGCTCGCTGCCTCCACTCCACCACCCATCTGCCCATTTTCTGGCCAGAAGCTGAGAGTGTGAGAAAGTGCGGGTCTCCACTGAGTGACCTCCGCCATGTGTAGTGTGCCCACTTTCGGATATGTGGAGCTACTGAAGGTCAGTAATCACCAGTTATCTACAGTAAAACCTCTCTAAATCGACCGACCATGGGACCAACTTTAAATGGTCCATTTAGGGAGGGGTAGTATTTTTTTTTAATTGTTTCGATGGTATTGTATGGGCCATTCTTTGGAATGCAAATAAAGCGATCGCTATAGATGAGTGGTTGATCTGTGGAGGTGGTCGGTTAGAGAGGTTTGACTGTAGTTGTCCAGTGCGCACCCCTCCAAACATGCCCTTATTTGGAGCCATACTGACCTCCATTGAAACCAATTAATGAGGTGAATGCGTCTAAGGGTGGATGGGTGCGGGTAGGTGGGGGGGGGGGGGGTCACGTGACAACGTGGATACGAGCCGACTGAGGAAACAAACCAGACCTCCAACTGTACAACTATTGCTACTTTGGCGCCGGGTATCAGCGAACAACTGTCAAAGCGCGACACACAGAGTACCCTCAGTTAGTCACGTCCCAATGGTAAGGGGACATGGGTGACAGGCACTAACAAATCGACGACTACAGTGTTGCCAACCTGGAGGTCCCGAGAATCATTGAGGTTTTGTGTTGCGGGTGTAAAACCCGAGTGGTGGTAGCTGCCAACTGTTTTAATGGCTTTTAAATGGGCTATTTGAGGGCATGTCCAAGGGGTTATAGGTTGATAGGTTAGCATATGCATCAGGTGATATTTACTTATTATTATAAAAACCGGAGGAAGAGTGGGCAGATGGAGGGGGGCAGAGGCGCCACCTGGAGGGAAGGAGGGGAGTAGGGCTGCTTGGAGCAGACAGCCCGTCCTCCAGGCCACACACCAACCACCAGCAACCACCTACCAACAACTACAAGGAAAGGTCACAGGAGGTTGGAGAAGACAATATGGCAATACAGGGTAATTACATTCCATCATAATATACGCATAAGACTTTACACATAAGGTATTTATTCAAATGTACAGAAATTCGTACCAAAGTACAGAAATTCATGGGTTGTAAGCAAAAGTACAGACGTTTGTGGGATTTTGGTATCGATCCGTGACTCATCAAGTGACTTATCAGAATCTTCAATTTCCATGATAGTCATGGGAACTTTGTGAGAGTTGGCAACACTGGGAGACAAAGTCACGTAAAGAAAGAGAGAAAAGCCGAATCTGATGCCTATTACTGAAGATGTTGTGGTTCACAAATGGCAGCGACGAGACATGTCGCACAGATGACGTGACCAGGAATGTAGACGCGGGGTGGGCTGAAGTGGCTTAGTTAGCCTAGAGGTGAGAGTGTCCGCTTCCCTTGCAGTGTTCGCGGATTGGATTTGGTTGGTTGTTGGAATTTTACTAATCTAGTGGTTTGAATAGACCGGTAATCAAACCCACCGGCCGGCCGCAGTCAAAGTGGACGCCTTCACGACCATCCCATCGGGTATAACAAAACTGGGAGTAATTCATGACAGTTACTGATTGAGAACCGTCAACCAGTGGTCCACAACTGGTTCATCAAAGGCTGTGCTATGTGCTGTATGTGGGAAAGTGCATATAAAAGACCCCTTGCTGCTTATCTGAAAGAGTAGCCTATGTGTCGGCAGTGGGTTTCCTCCAAAGAAATATGTCGGAATGACCATATGTTTGACATCCAATAGTGATGATACAAAAAGCAATGTGCTCTAGCGGCGTTATTAAATCAAACAAGCTTTACTTTGATTGAGAAGTGTAGCCATAAGGACAATGGTAATTTTCCATGCTTTGCCTCAGTTTGATACAATTAAAGCACAGCTAGCCTAGTACTGACTCTAATGCAGGACTCTAACCAAGCAGACAACAGCTGACTTAGGCTGCTACTGTCTACTTTCCGGTCTTCTCACTCCACTCGGCCGCATTTCCCCCCATATATTGTTCAGTGTGTATCATTGAATTAACAAAAAAACTTAAAGGCACTATAAGTATAACATAACCAAAATAACTTTACTTATTCACAATTAGTATGATAAAATATGACTAGTCATAATTTGTATATGTTGAAATAACTTCTTCCCCAGTGATCATTCAGGGCTCAGCCATGGCCTGTGGTGAAGCTGTGGTATTATTGTCCTAATTAATAATCCCCAGTGACGCAGACTAATAGGCAGGAGAGTAGCACAAACTCCGCTCTCACTTAAAAGGAAATTTGAAGTATTTTGAGTAAGCCTTTATAACCTATGTAAGCCCACCCTTCCCTACCCAGTGAGAGGCCACAGAACTACTACTAATAGCCCTGGGGTACTCCGGGTATTTTGATGCTGGGCAGACGAATGCTGCCCTAGTACCGTTATGTACAAATGACTCAAATATCCCATTTTAAAGCCATATTGGCGCAACTCAGGTTCTACACTCACAACGCAAAATTTCAAGGCTTCTCAGTACCTCCAGCTGAATCTGTAGCATATGTATAACATTATGCTTACTTGTATTTAATCAAAAGTATAGCATTCTCATAACTGTTGTTGGTGTTTTTGCATGAAACTCCTGGGATTTAGGGGTCGATCTGTGACTCATGAGGGGACTGACCAGAGCTTCAATTTCTGCGGCTCTCCTGGAAATTTGGTGAGAGTTGGCGACACTGTATTTACATGGTTTGTGATGGGAGAGTAACGTTACGGTTCTGTCAGTATATGTACATCACGGTACTGTCAGTATATGTACATTACGGTAGTGTCAGTATATGTACATTATGTAGTGTCAGTATATGTACATTATGGTAGTGTCAGTATATCTATATTATGGTAGTGTCAGTATATGTACATTATGGTAGTGTCAGTATATGTACATTATGGTAGTGTCAGTATATGTACATTACGGTAGTGTCAGTATATGTACATTACAGTAGTGTCAGTATATGTACATTCCAGTAGTGTCAGTATATGTACATTACAGTAATGTCAGTATATGTACATTATGGTATTGTCAGTATATGTATATTATGGTAGTGTCAGTATATGTACATTATGGTAGTGTCAGTATATGTACATTACGGTAGTGTCATTATAATTATGTACATTACGGTAGTGTCAGTATATGTACATTACTGTAGTGTCAGTATATGTACATCACAGTAGTGTCAGGATATGTACATCACGGTAGTGTCAGTATATGTACATCACAGTAGTGTCAGTATATGTACATTACGTTAGTGTCAGTATATGTACATTATGGTAGTGTCAGTATATGTACATTACAGTAGTGTCAGTATATGTACATTATGGTAGTGTCAGTATATGTACATTACTGTAGTGTCAGTATCTGTACATTACGTTAGTGTCAGTATATGTACATCACGGTAGTGTCAGTATATCTACCTACTAAGGTCAATTGTTCTCACACGTACGACGGGGCTGATCATGTGTGGCAGGATGGGGAATCGTTACGGAATAAGTAGATAACTCATTAATCGGTTTTGTTCACTTCACTGCAGTGTGACATTGGGTGATAGTAATTTGTTCATTGCGAGTTAAGCTAGGGTCAGACAGGACGCGGATGGTACCCGACCGTACGGTTACATAGGGACAAACAAAAAATCTAAATATATATATATGTGATGAGCAGAGGCAAAACACTGGAGGGCGGGCGGTCTACAAGCGGGCACTCCACGAGCGGGCGGTCCACGAGAAGGCGGTGCACGAGCGGGCAGTCCACGAGCGGGCGGTGAGCTGGTGGATAGAATTGCTCTTATAGCGAATTTTGACGAATGACGCATAACTCTGCTTGGCCAGGTATAAACCATCAAGAGTCCTACTTTTTCCTATTTTCCCTATTTTTTCCATGAGGCCCTATTTAGCCCTATTTTCTTTAAAAAAATCATATTTTTCCTTTTTTTTTAACCCTCATTTTAAATTGTTAAAATATATTTAGTTATTACATATATATATTTATATATTTATATATATGCAATAACTAAATATCTATATCTATATATGTATATATACACATAGACAGGAGTAAACGTGCCAATCAGGCGCTTGCCAGACACTTTCAGTGAGTTCACTATTTCTGTGTGAGTACCGCATGTCGGCCACTCGTCCTGTCTGTCCCTTGCTTGAGTGTTTGCTCTCCCGGGCGCGGTGGCATAATCGGTAGAGCGTGGGCCTCGCCTGCGGTAGGTCAGGGGTTCGGTTCCCGGTCGAGTCAGACCAATGACTTAAAATTTTATACTTGTCGCTTCCTAGCCATGCACTCAGCATTAATAGGATAGGGCAAGGACTGTTTAGCTCAGTGTCAGGATAATGTGACTGAGTGGGATATCGGGGTCATTGTGCTGGTGACCTGATTCCCCACTGGGGCAGCACTATAAAGTCACCATGAGAATGCACTGTCACAAGTCGGTGCCCTTCCTGATATTACCTTAGATGTTGCTAGGACGTAAAACTCCCAAACCAAACCGACCCTAACTACGGAGTGCTGACTCTGGTGAACCTATTCTCTGTCCTAATTGGTAACCATGGCAACCTTCACACCCACCCCTGTGTCCAGGAAACAGGGTTTGCTTCTCCCCCACCAGCGCACTACACACACAGTCCACCCTATGGGCTACCACTGCGTATACTCCCTGTGTCTGGCATGTACACTGCATTAGTGATGTGGTTTGATGCAGTGTGCCGCACCCTCACAGGAGCAGGGTCAGCAGTCAGATGAGGGACCTGCTGTGTGCCAGTGTCGGTATCTCAGGAGACTCGCACAGACTGAATATGCGGGCTGGGCTGATTAGCTCGCATTCTGAGATGCGGGCTACTCACCAGGCTCGCATTTCCATCGGTCGAGTAGTCTCGCCCACTTCACATGTATCTCCAGGCATCCTCTTCAGGGTCTTGTAATTTACGCCAGCTTACATACACTACGCGACTTAGGGGGTTTTACATCCTAACATCATCGGAAGCCATATCCGACCGGCACCTATTTATGGTAACACTCAGTTCTGGCCGCTTTATAGTGCTGCCTCGCTGACATATCATACCGCTGACATCATTGTGCAATACCCAACACAGTCATATTATCCTAACATTGAACCAACCACTATCCTGCTACTATCCTGCTACATGTTATGGCTCCCCCACCTGCTATGGCAGGACCACATTGGTCTGGATGCAGAGTTGAACTTCGAAGGCAGGGACTGTTGTTATGCCCTGCGCCAAACAAGGTGCTGCCGTGTGTCTCGGATTTGACTAATCCTCGATTCAAACCCATGCCCTCTGCATAGGAAGAGACCAAGCTACCGCTTGTCTATTTCACTCAAACTTAACTACCATAAATTCTCTCTAACCGACCCCCTCCACAAATCGACCACTTCCATATATTGATCCCTTTATTTGGGTCCCGAACAATCACCCATACAATACCATTGTAACGATAAAAAAAAACTCCCTAAACCGACCACCTCACTAATTAGACCAATTAATGTTGGTCCCATGGTCGGACGATTTAGAGAGGTTTTACTCTATAACTAATGAACGGACGTCCAGTTTTGTTTCAACGACCAGCCTGATGAATCTCGGAATAGTGAAAGCGGTAACTTTTCCAAATCAAAGCACTGACATAGATTTGATGATCCATATTCAACCTAGATACTGGGACACTTATTAGGCATTTTCTGCTGCATAGAAGTGAATGCTAAGTCAATATAATAAAACATCTTACTGCTGAAGCTCATGTCATCAGAATGTTGATATGTCATCATCATCATCATGCTGTCATTCGCGATGCGACAAAGACTGCTTTCATTACTTGACTGCCGCTCTCCATTTAGCTCTCTGCTGTGAGATTTGCATCCATGAGTCGGTCTTAATGTCTCTCAGCTTCAGGTTTCTCTTGATGGTATCCTTGAACCAGAGACGAGGGCACCCGCTCTTTCTATAACCAGAAGACAGTTGAGAATAGAGGATCTGCTTTGGTAGCCTGTCTGATGACATCCTCATCAGGTGTCCAGTCCACCAGATATTCTTATTGGGCATGTTTTCATTTCAAATATATTAAAACCTCTCTAGCCGACCACCTCCAAAGATCGACCACTCCCCTATATCGATCCCTTCATTTGGGTCCCAACAATACCCTTGTAACCATAAACCTAAACCGGACCACCTCCCTAAATGGAGCACTTTATATTGCTACCCCACTGGGATACCAAACCGCCAGGACCATGACCTGCTATTCCACTAAGTCACATTATTCTGACACTGAGCTAACCAGTCCTTGCCCTATCCTATTAATGCTGAGCGCCTGGCTACGAAACGACAAGTATCAATTTTATAGGTCATTGGTTTGACTCGACCTGGAATTGAACTCCCGATCTCCCGCACGCGAGGCCGGCGCTCTACCGAGTAGGCCATGGCGTCCTGTGAATTGATTAGACAGTGCCTGTGTGCATATTGCAGCCAGCACTAGGCCACAGCTCCCAGGGCAGTGTGATTAACAATGCTGCATTAAAAGGTCACGCATGTGCTCTCTGCCATATGTTTTTATTTTCATATATTTAAATCTGAGCTGGGAGTGAGCTCTGAAACTGGCGGGAGGTGACTGACTGTGAGTCGCTTTGTGTAGACGCTCCATTCAGTTTCTTCTGCAGCTCAAGCAGCGTCCAGTTGGCAAATGCTGTCATTCTCAACAAATGAACGCAGTACCTGATAAGTACATATATATAACACGAACAGAAACAACTCATGCCTTACATAGCACACATACACATATATGTGACTATATATACATATACATGGGTTTATATATATTAATATATAGTTACCTATATACACAGATTTCCCTAGAACAGAGTATATACAGTAAAACCTATCTATACCAACCCCTCCCCAGATCGACCACTCTCCTATATAGATCGCTTTATTTGGGTCCCAACAATAGACTACATCACGATTCCAGCGGTGCGGTGCATTGTGGTATGCATCAGAGCAAAACAAACCCGCGAGAAGCAGATGGCACATGCTAATACACTTGGTGCAGTTATGAAATCTGCTAGTTTCAGCTCATCTCAGGTCTTGTTTGAAACATAGAATACCAACTAAAAAAATATATATAATAAATTAAGATATTAATCTTTTATCCAGCATTGCATTTACATCAATATAATCAGCACATCTTATGCCATGTGCTTTTAGATTTAAACACATCTAGGCACTCAGACTAGTGTTAGAGCCATAGCCAGAGTCAGTTTGATTTATTTTATTCATGTTTTTATTTATATTCTATCGTTAATGACATATATAGAAATAGAAAATGAGTAGGGTTAATCAGATATTGGTTATAAATTTCTTTGAAACAAGTTTTTGGTGACACATTTGACATTTTAATATTTGGAACAAGAATTACTTCTGACTAATCAATGGTGATGTAAACATCAGCCTGTAAAGTGACTGAAATTGTATGTTTCTTAGCTCAAAATGCTTAATTATGGAGAGTAGTATCCTAAACATATTCATTATATTATTATATTGTATCCTTCCATCCATGTTTGTGCCAAATTGTTATGTATTTCTATTTATTTTGAATAAAATGCCAGTTTTGCACTACACGTATCGGCAAACTCAATGGCAGTACGCCTTTGCTTTGCTCCCGGCGCTGTTTTCAGCACATGCGCAGTCGGAACCGTGATGTAGTCTACACCCTTGTAAGGATATTCTAACTCTCTAAACCGACCACCTCCCTAAATCGACCACTTAAAGTAGGTGACATGGTCGGTCGATTTAGAGAGGTTTTACTGTATATATGTTTACCTAGACCAAATTATATATATATATAAATATATAAATACTTCATTCACGAAATATAAAGAAACACAAGGACTTGGTTTGGGTTTAGTTTATTCTTTTGAAAGTGAGCAGAGTGACAGTTGGCTCATGGTGTAGAGGAGGCGGGGAAGAGAGAATGCCCACTCCACAGTGAATACCATGGAGGTTAAGGTGGTTAGCGAGAAAGATTAAGGGGCTCCTGTTATATATATCTGCATAATAAATAATTTAGTATATATATATAAATATGTATATATGCAAAACCATTGAGTGTATAAAATTGTGTATAAATGTATATGGCTTTGAGTGGTTGAACTTAGAGCCCTTAACTCGTATGTAATAATTTATATACCAACGTGGACGGAGATAGTTTGCAACATGAGAGTTGAGGCTTTATCAATCACCAAATGAGGATTCCCTGCAATGACTGGCCACATGGCCTTTGGTAGCTCAGTGTTAAACCGGTGTAGCAGGAAATCGCAAACCCTGTAAATCGCAAACCCCCACTTGTGATTTCCTAGGAAATCGCAAACCCCCATGCCATATATGGGCATAGGGGGTTTGCGATTTCCTAGGAAATCACATATCCCCCCTGGAGATCTCAAACCCCCCATGTTCATGATACACCACTCCGTACCAGGTTTAAGGGCAGTGTTAGGTACCGATTAGGCCCAAATCTATTCAATGCTATCATATTTAACAGAATTACATACTCAAAAAGTGAAATTTGATCAAATTAACCCTAAAATCGAAGTGATATTAACGCCGCCGCTACAGGGGGGTTTGTGATTTCCTAGTAAATCGCAAACCCCGGGATGTGCAATTTCCAGGGGTTTGCGATTTATTGCCACATACAGGCATCAGGCAGTCATCCATCGATTCACTGACTCAGGTGACCCGTCTAAGGTTGGTTGTTGAAGTTTTACGTCCTGGCAACATCTAAGGTAGTATCAGGATGGGTAGCGACCTGTGACAGTGCGCACTAATGGCAACTTTATAGTGCAACCCCACTGGGAAATCAGGTTGCCAGCACCATGACTCAATATCCCACTGAGTCAGATTATCCTGACACTGAGCTAACCAGTCCTTGGCTTGGTGATAAGTATCAAAATGTATTAAAATGTGTCAAAATGTTGCGCTATCGAGTCAATGGCCGCTGGACGAATGGACATGAAACGGATATGAAACGGACATGAAACGGACATGAAACGGACATGAAACGGACACGAAACGGACATGAAACGGACATGAAACGGACATGAAACGGACATGAACGGATAGCCAACGGACGGTAAGTGGACTAAACGGACTCAAACCAGACAACATGAACGGACTTTGTTCATTTTCTTTCTGTTTCCCCCAATCCGGTGATGTGTGACAGGGCCTTAAGTGATGGCCGAATGCCTCGGTTCTGTATGGCCAGACTCGTATACACTGACGTCAGTGGACATGTTTTAAGTTGCTATGTCAAATATTAGGATGTGACAACTTTGCGTGCACATCATCAGAGATGCTCTCATAGACAAATATAGAATATGTTCCCATTTTAATTGAATCTGACATTAAATGAATTATATATTTCTTACTTGTTGTTGATTTTAATTTGTATGAGTTAAGCAAGGGGCATTTCAATCATGGTGCAATTGTTCTTCCTCATTTGACTGCTTATTTCCCTTATCCTAGTGATTGGTTGGTGGATGGAGTTGTATGTCCTGGCAACATTTATCCTAGTGATGGTACGTTACAAGTTAGATAACATCCAACAAGCATAAGTGTTTCAAGTCATTAGTTATCGTGGCCGATGTACTTTTATTGAAGTTCATCGCTAACATATTAAAACAATAAAGGGACTTCCTTTTGTACTAAGTATTCAACACACCATGGAAAGGGCGATTTTTTTCTCGGAGTATCTTTGATCATCTTGACAAAGTGTAATAATATAAAATAGCTCATCATCATCATCATGTTGTCAGTCGCAATGCGACAAAGACTGCTTTCATTACTTAACCACCGCTTTGTGCGGTTGTACATTTCATAAAAGCTGCTTGCAAAGTGTTGAAGTGCTGCTGGCTTTTGCAAGTTACTAGCGGCACTCTCTCAGGGAGCAAATAGAGGTCTCACCCCGGCAAGAACATGTCAAGACAGGCGGAAATTATTTGTCCCTGCAGTGGCTGGTCGGGAGATGATGGGAGTTCCATTCATCACCACCCTTAATGCTGCCACGATAACATGGTTTTCTGTTAGGGTTTGCTCCCTTAGCCTTTGATTCTATCAAGAACAAGAACCAGAACTTGTACAACAAGGCAGTGGTTTACACCTTTGCAAGGCAGGGGCGTCAGACTCCCTGAGGTATTTTAGCACCTAAGGTATCCGAGGTACTGCATTACCCGCATACCGGAAGAGTGTGGTTCCAAGTGGTCCTTAGCCGCTGCTGTATCTCCGCTGAATAGGTACTTTATATGTGGCACGAAAGACAGTTTTGCGTAGAAAATTTGGTTTCCTCAACGAAAATAGCTAGTGACAAATATAAACTGTTTAAATCATTAGATTTACTTGGCTGAATTTGAACCCCGCAAATTTAGATACCACGATCTGCCACAGGGGAAGCTGGGTTCCCGTGCGGAAAGTCGGGACTTCAAAATAGGGTCGAGTCAAACCAATAATTTACAAAATGTACACTTGTTGTTACCTAGCCTGGCACTTGGTATTATTAGGATAGGGCAAGGACTGGTTAGCAGGGTATCTGAATAATATGATTGAGTGGGATATCAGGTCATAGTACTGGTGGCCTGGTATCCCAGTGGGACCGCATTATAAAGTCATCATGAGTATACTCTGTCATAAGACGGTACATGTCCTGATATGACTTTAAATGTTGCCAGGACATAAAACCCCAACAAAGATGGAAAGCCAGCGCTGAACGCAGTCATCCATCCCGTCTGGTCAGTGCTGTCGGATATGACGAGCCTCAGTCTTATTTCACATTGTGACTGTCTCCTTACACAAGCAAGTCAGCCACCATCTAGTACTAGTAGATGGCACTGTTCATCTTGCATTCCGTACCGACACTGGTAGCCTTGCTTAGATTCCAGTCAATGCTTTCAATGTATACTGATGTAGCAGGAGCCGGACGTAGCTCAGGTGATAGAGTGTCCACCTGTGAAGGTGTGGGTCATGCGATCGATCCTGCACAGTGGACCCATTTGCAGTTTGGGCTATTTTCCATTCCAGCCAGTGGTCCACAACTGGTTCATCAATGGCTGTGGTATGTGCTGTCATGTCTGTGGGAAAGTGCATATAAAAGACCCCTTGCTGCTTATCGGAAGGAGTAGCCTATGTGGTGGCAGCAGGTTTCCTCCAAACAAAAATGACCATATATTTGATGTCCAACAGCCAATGATAACAATCAATGTGCTCTAGAAGTGTCGTTAAATAAAGCAAACTTTTTTCCATATACACTCATATATACTCTTATATACTCATCATCATCATCATCATGCTGTCGGTCGCGATGCGACAAAGACTGCTTTCATTACTTCACTGCCGCTCTCCATTTAGCTCTCTGCTGTGAGAGTTGCGTCCATGAGTCGGTCTTAATGTCTCTCAGCTTCAGGTTTCTCTCGATGGTATCCTTGAACTGGAGACCAGGGCGCCCTCTCTTTCTGTAACCAGAAGACAGTTGAGAATAGAGGATCTGCTTTGGTAGCCTGTCTGATGTCATCCTCATGAGGTGTCCAGTCCACCGGAGATTCTTTTTGATCAGAAGATCTTCCATATATGGCAGCCCGTCCATTCAAGTATTTCCTTATTTGTCACTTTGTCCTTCCAGATTAGCCTCATTATTGAATATACTCATATATACTCGCATATACTCATATATCCCCATATATACTCATATGCTCGCATATATACCCATATATACTCATATGTATTCATATATATATCCTAATATGTACATGTGCATATATACTCACATACACACCCATATGTTATCATATATACTCATATATATTCTCACATATATAGTCATATATACTCATATATACTAATATAGTCATATATCCTCACATATACTCATATATACTCATATATATACTAATATATACACATGCATACTCATATATATACTAATATATACTCATGCATACTTACATATATATACTAATATATACTCATAGATACTCATATATATACTAATATGTACTCATACATGTGCATATATACTCACATACACACCCATATGTTATCATATATACTCACATATATAGTTATATATACTCATATATACTAATATAGTCATATATCCTCACATATACTCATACATACTCATATATATATATACTAATATATACTTATGCATACTCATATATATACTAATATATACTCATGCATACTTATATATATACTAATATATACTCATACATACTCAAATATAAACTAATATGTACTCATACATGCTCATATATATATACTCATATATACTCATATATACTCATATATTCTGATATATCACTCAGGCATTATCATATATGATCATGCATACTCATAGTCATAGTCATATATACTGATATACATAATGGTATATATATATATATTCATATATATACTCGTATGTACTCAGGTATACTCATATGCAGTCATTTATACTCATATATACTCACATTTCCTCATATATACTCATCTAGCCTCATATATACTTAGATATACTCATATATACTAATATATTCTGATATATTATCAGCACTCATAGTCATATATGTACTCATTTATATATTATAAATATCCATATTACATTGAGGGATTGTGATGGGGTGAATTACCTACTTTAGTGAGACAGGTAGCCAAGGTCATATTCGACTATTTGATTCGGATGTGATCTATTGCATAGACTGTTGAACTCCTTGCACAGCTAAACGGCTAAAGCCAGGCGTTACCCTCGGTTGTGATCTATTGTAAGATATAGACTGTCAAACTACCTGCACCGCTAGAGCCAGGCGTTACCCTCGTCTGTGATCTACTGTAAGATATAGACTGTCACACTCCCTGCGCTGCTAAACCCATGCATTACCCTCAGTGTGCAACCACAGCTGTACGCATGTTTCAGACCCATAACCGGAGCATGGATGACTGTTCCAGGCCCATAGCCAGGCTATGGATGGCTGTTTCAGGCCCGTAGCCAGCTGCACCCAAGTAGGTCCTCACACGATCGTCGACCATACACCCTCGGTTGTGATCTAATGTAGGGTATAGACTTTCGAACACCATGCACCGCTAAAGCCAGGTGTTACCCTCGGCTGTGATCTATTGTAAGATATATACTGTCAAACTCCATGCACCGCTAAAGCCAGGTGTTACCCTCGGCTGTGATCTACTGTAAGATATAGACTGTCAAACTCCCTGCACCGCTAAAGCCCGGCGGAACCCTCGGCTGTGATCTACTGTAATAAATAGACTGTCAACCTCCCTGCACCGATAAAGGCAGGCGTTATCCTCGGAAGTAATCTACTGTAAAATATAGACTGTCACACTCCCTGCACAGCTAAAGTCAGGCATTACCCTCAGCGCCCAACCACAGCTGACGGGGTGTATGCCTGTTTCAGGCCCGTAACTGGAGTATGGACGACTCTTTCAGGCCCGTAGCCACGTTATGGACGACAGTTTTAGGCCCATAGCCAGGCTATGGGCGGCTGTTTCAGGCCCGTAGCCAGCTGCACCCAAGTGGATTTTCACAAGATCGTCGGGCATACGCCAATATCCGGTGTTCTCTGGTGGCTCCCCCTGTGTCAAGTGCGTACACTATAGTAGCACCTTTGGTTGTGCAAGTGTTGCTGAAAAATGACGTAGTGAAGAACGACCTACTCAGCAATTACATACTGAAGAACCAGATACTAAAGAAGTACATACTGAATAATTACATAATGCATACTTAGTAAATTACATGCCAAACATTTACACACTGAACAATTACATACATCACAACTAGATACTGAACAATATCATACTTAGCAGTTACATATTGAACAATTACCTACTGAACCCATACATACTGAACAATTACATATTGGCTAATTATCTACTGAACACATACCTACTGAACAATTACCTAGTCAACAACTACATACATCACACCAACATACTGAACAATTATTTATTGAACAACTACCTACGGAACAATTATCTACTGAACAACTACCTACTGAACAAGTACATACTGAACAAGTACCTACTGAACAGCCAGATACTGACCAACTATACATTGAACAACTACATGCTGAACAACTACATACTGAACAACCATATACTGAACCCTTCCATACATCACCACAACATACATACTGAACAACTACCTACTGAACAGCCAGATACTGACCAACTATACATTGAACAACTACATGCTGAACAACTACATACTGAACAACCATATACTGAACCCTTCCATACATCACCACAACATACATACTGAACAACTACATACTGAACAATTACATACTGAACAACAGCCTACTGAACAGCCACACACTGACCAACTATACATTGAGTAAATACATACTGAACAACCATATACTGAACCCCTACATACATCACCACAACATACATACTGAACAACTACCTACTGAACAATTACATACTGAACAACTACTTACTCATTAGCCACACACTGATCAACTATACATTGAACACCTACATACTGAATAGATACATCACAACTAGATACTGAACAATGTCATACTGAAAGTTACATATTGAACAATTACATATTGGCTAATTATCTACTGAATAATTACATACTGAACAATTACCTACTGAACAATTACATACTGAACAAGTAGCTACTGAACAATTACATACTGAACAACTGCATACTGAACAATTACATACTGAACAATTATCTACTGAACAACTACATACTGAACAATTACATACTGAACAATTACACATTGAACAATTACCTAAGGAACAATTACATACTGAATAATTATGTACTGAACAATTACCTACTGAACAATTACCTACTGAACAATTACCTACTCAACAATTACCTACTGAACAACTACCTACTCAACAATTACCTACTGAACAACTACCTACTGAACAATTACATACTGAACAATCACCTACTGAACAATCATATACTGAACAATTACCTACTGAACAATAACCTACTGAACAATTACATACTGAACAATTCCCTACTGAACAATTACCTACTTAACAATTACCTACTGAACAACTACCTACTGAACAATTACATACTAAACAATCACCTACTGAACAATTACCTACTGAACAATCACATACTGAACAATAATCTACTGAACAAATACCTACTGAACAATCACATACTGAACAATTACCTACTGAACAATGACCTACTGAACAATTACCTACTGAACCTACTGAACAATCACCTACTGAACAATTACCTACTGAACAATTACATACTAAACAATTACATACTGAACAATTATCTACTGAACAATTACCTACTGAACAAGTATCTACTGAACAACTACCTACTGAACAATTATCTACTGAACAATTATCTACTGAACAACTACCTACTGAACAATCACATACTTAACAATTACCTACCAAACAATTACCTACTGATCAATTACCTACTGAACACATACCTAGTGAACAATTATCTCCTGAACCATTACCTACTGGACAATTACATACTGAACAATTACATACTGAACAATCACCATCTGAACAATTACCTACTGAACAATTACCTACTGAATAACCACATACTGAACAATTATCTACTGAACAATTAACTACTGAACAGTTACCTACTGAACAATTACCTACTGATCAATTATCCACTGAACAATTCCCTACTGAACTTACTGAACAATTATCTACTGAACGATTATCTAGTGAACAATTACCTACTGAACAATTATCTACTGAACAATTACCTACAGAACAATTACCTACTAAACAATTACCTACCGATCAATTACCTACTGAACAATTACCTACTGAACAAGTACACACTGAACAATTATGTACTGACCAATTGCATACTGAACAATTACATACTGAACAATTATCTACTGAACAATTACCTACCGAACAATTACCTACCGAACAATTACCAACTGAACAATTACCTACTGAACAATTATCTACTGAACAATTATTTACTGAACAATTACCTACTGAACAATTACCTAGTGAACAATTACCTACTGAACAATTACACACTGAACAATTACGTACTGACCAATTACATACTGAATAATTGCATACTGAACAATTATCTACTGAACAATTACCTACTGAACAATTACCTACTGAACAATTACCAACTGAACAATTACCTACTGAACAATTATCTACTGAACAATTATTTACTGAACAATTACCCACTGAACAATTACCTAGTGAACAATTACCTACTGAACAATTACCTACTGAACAATTATCTACTGAACAACTACATCCTGAACAATTACCTACTGAACAATTACCTACTGAACAATTACCTATTGAACAATTACCTACTGAACAATTACCTACTGAACAACTATCTACTCAACAATTACATACTGAACAATTATCTACTGAACAACTACGTACTGAACCATTACACACTGAACAATTACCTACTGAACAGCCACACACTGACCAACTATACATTGGACAACTCCATACTGAACAACGGCATACTGAACCCTTACATCCATCACCACAACATACTGAATATACCTACTGAACAGCCACACACTGACCAACTATGCATTGAACAACTACATACTGAACAACTACATACTGAACAATTACATACTGAACAACTATCTAGTGAACATCCACACACTGACCAACTATGCATTGAACAACTACATACTGAACAATTATATACTGAACAACCATATACTGAACCCTTACATACATCACCACAACATACATACTGAACAACTATATACTGAACAATTACATACTTATCACCTACACGTTGAATACTTATATACTGACCAACTACATACTGGGTATGCAGGTATTGCAGGTATAGCAATACCTCAGGGAGTTTGACGCCCCTGCCTTGCAGAGTTGTAAACCACTGCCTTGTGGTACAGGTCCTTGACAGAACCGAAGGCTAAGGGAGCAAACCCTAAACAGAAAACCATGTCACTGTGGCAGCATTAAGGGCGGTTGATGTATGGAACTCTCAACATCTCCCGACCAGCCATTGCAGGGACAAATAGTTTTACGCCTGTCTTGACATGTTCTTGCCGGTGTGAAACCTCTATTTGCTCCCCGAGAGAGTGCCGCTGGTAACTTGCAAAAGCCAGCAGCACTTCAACACTTTTGCAGGCAGCTTTCATGAAATGTACAACCGCACAAAACACCATACCGGCTCGGTCATCGCCCGGGTTACCAAGAACCGCGGTGCTCGAGCTCATCTTCCGTCAACAGCGGAAAATCAGCTAGGAGGAACACAACGCAACACAACACAACTACTGACAATTGCCCAATGGAACGTCAGGACTCTTCTCGACCGAGAAGCAGCTGACCGACCAGAAAGACGTACGGCACTAGTAGCAATGGAACTGGCAAAATACAACATCGACATTGCCGCCCTATGCGAAACAAGGTTCTCAGAGTCTGGTAATCTCAATGACCTGGAATACTCTTTCTTCTGGAGTGGCAAACCCGAAGGAGAGAGAAGGGAGGCCGGAGTGGGCTTTGCTATCAAAAAGGACATTGTCACAAAGCTGACAGAAATGCCATGGCCAGTAAGTGACAGAATCATGACGATGAGACTACCTTTGAGCAAGGACAACTTTGCTACAATTATCAGTGTGTACGCTCCAACAATGACAAACCCAGATGATAACAAGGAGGCCTTCTACAACCAGCTGGCAAGTACGCTCAGTGACATCCCTCACACTGATAAGCTACTGCTGATAGGAGACTTCAATGCAAGGATATGAAGAGACAATGACAAGTGGCCCTTGGTCAATGGCAAACATGGAATCGGGAAATGCAACTCCAATGGTGAGCTTCTACTGGCTTTGTGCTCTGAGTTCGAACTGATAGTGACAAACACCATGTTCAAGCAGAAGGATGAAAGCAAGATCACTTGGATGCATCCTCATTCCAGGCACTGGCATATGATCGACTTCATCATCACAAGGTGCCGGGATAAGATGGACATCCACAGTACTCGAGCCATGCGTGGAGTTAACTGCTGGACCGATCACCAGATGCTAAGGTCAAAATTGGCATTCAGAATACGACAAAAACACAACAGGCAAGGGACAAATAAACCGACAAAGCTCAACACAGCAAAATTAAGTACCATCAGTCACAGGGAGAGCTTCGAGCGGGAGATGGACAGCGCTCTCGCACAATGGGAGGAGAAGGAAAGCCCAACACCAGACGAGGAATGGGCAGCGTTACAGCAGGTTGTATACAACACAGCTAAGACTTATCTCGGCAAGCCAGACAGAAAACATCAGGACTGGTTCGACCCCAACAATCAGGAGCTACAGAATCTTATGAGCAGAAGAGACCAAGCCCACCAGAGAGTGTTGCAGACCAGGAACACTAGATCCACCACTGCAGCATACAAAAATGCCTGCAGATTGCTACAAAAATGCACCCATGCATTAAAGTCAGACTGGTGGGAAATGAAGGCAGAGGAGCTGCAGAGAGCTGCAGACAGAAACAACATGAAGGGCTTCTACAGCAGACTGAGGGAAGTGTGGGAACCCGTGAAGAAGGGACCTGTTTACCTGAAATCAACAGATGGAACGGAGACCTTTTCCAACAGCAAGAGAGTTGTGGCAAGATGGAGCGAACACTTCCAGAAGCTACTCAACGTCCCTGGTGACATAGATCACAAAGCTCTGGACAACATCCAACAGCGCATTACCAAAACATGCCTCGATGAGATTCCAACCATGGATGAGATGGCTAGAGCAATCACCAGCCTGAAAGATGGCAAAGCACCTGGGGGTGATGGAATTCCTGCCGAGGTATGGAAGCATGGAGGAGACAATCTGCTCAACAGACTGCACCAACTAATCACCAATGCCTGGGAGGAGGGTTCTGTACCCCAAGCATGGAAGGATGCCAGCATTGTAACCATCTACAAGAAAGGTGATCAAACAGACTGTGCAGGGAAGATCATCGCCAGGATCCTACTCAACAGACTATCTATTCACATAACACCTGGTGTAGTTCCGGAGTCACAGTGTGGCTTCAGAGGTAACCGGAGCACTGTGGATATGATATTTTGTCTCCGACAGCTACAAGAAAAGTGCATTGAGCAGGACCAACCACTGTACATGGTATTTGTCGATTTCACTAAGGTATTTGATACAGTCGGGAGGACCGGGCTATGGCAGCTACTGAGGAAGTACGGATGCCCAGAGAAGTTCACAACTATGATCGAGTCTCTACATACAGGAATGATGGCTAACGTTAGTGCTGGAGGGGAAGTCTCGGAATCGTTCGGGGTTACCAATGGGGTCAAGCAAGGTTGTGTACTGGCCCCCACGCTTTTCTCCATCTTCCTATCAGCAATGCTAGACGAGGCTTTCCGAGACATGGGGGATGGCATCTATATACAGTCCAGACAGAGCGCTGACCTATTCAATGTCGCTCACTTCAGAGCGAAGACCAAGACTACTCAGATACTGGTGAGAGAGCTACTATTCGCAGATGACAGTGCACTGGTTGCCCACTCTGCTGAAGAGACCCAGAAAATAGTGGACGCTTTCTCCGATGCATCAAAGAAGTTTGGCCTGAAAATTAACATCAAGAAGACAGAGGTGCTGTACCAACCCAACTCTACAAGAACCCGAGAGAAGGAGATCATGGCTGACGGAAACAAGCTGAACTCTGTTCCGGAATTCTGTTCCACAAGTCAGTACCCGTCCTGATAAGACCTTAGATGTTGCCAGGACGTAAAACTCCAATAACCAACCCATCCACTGCCTGGTGTTTTCTCGGAGCTTAATCAACTCAGTCTAGTCAATCTTGGCCGCCAAGTCAAAGAAAGGTTTGAACTCATTTTGATGAGGGCTAACATTTTAGGAATACCTTTGGAGAGTCGGTTCACAAAAATGTCAGAAATGGCACCATTTAACGGGAAAAGATCTAAACACTATCTTATTAGCATGATTAGATTTGCGTCCATAAGCAAGCAATCTGTATACTTCCGCTAGGTACGGCCCTTAACTGTCACTGATGTTCACTATGGTAACACTGTGGGGGTTACAGTTAAGACGTACACATCTCCCCCACTCGCCACTTGTAATGTGACAAGCATAGCTGGGAAAATAACTTTACACCAAACAACCAATAAAACAGTTGTATCACAATGAACAAAATGTGCTATATAAATATAATATATAAATATTCCTGAATGGAGTGCCTGTAGTGTTCGACCTGAACATGCTACTATCATCCGACCTGCTGGAAATGCTGTGGCCTGGGTGACTTGGGTTTGCACTCAGGTAAGCAAACCCACAGCGAGTCCCTGCCGAGCTGGTGCGAGCAGTACTATCACCCTCACTCTCGTTAGAAATGTTGACCATAACATACACGGTAGGCTAGATTATTGGCCATCCAGAGGGATCGATCTCAACCAACATACTTGTGTTACATTGTCTCTCACAGAGTCTTTAATAAAACAACTATTAAATCAGTCTCAAAATGCCGGTGTTATGAGATGATATCTGACGGTGGCTATAGCCCCTCCTGCCCATCGTGCAAACATTGTTTGGCTTATGTAGAAGCTCGATGTGTGTGAACCGTTCCTTAGTGTAGACACCACCCCACTGTGCCACAACCCACTGCACCACCACCCCACTACACCACCACCCCACTGCACCATCTACCCACTGCACCACCACCCCACTGCACCACCTACCCACTGCACCACCCACCCCACTGCACCACCACCCCACTGTACCACCACCCCACTGCACCACCTACCCACTGCAGCACCACCCCACTACACCACCTACCCACTGCACCACCACCACACTGCACCACCACCCCACTGCACCACCTACCCACTGCACCACCACCCCATGGCACCGGCTACCCATTGCACCACCACCCCACTACACCACCACCCAACTGCACCACCTACCCACTGCACCACCACCCCACTGCACCACCTACCCACTGCACCACCCACCCCACTGCACCACCACCCCACTGCACCACCACCCCACTGCACCACCTACCCACTGCAGCACCACCCCACTACACCACCTACCCACTGCACCACCACCACACTGCACCACCACCCCACGGCACCGGCTACCCACTGCACCACCACCCCACTACACCACCACCCCACCTCACCACCTACCCACTGCACCACCACCCCACTGCACCACCTACCCACTGCACCACCCACCCCACTGCACCACCACCCCACTGCACCACCCACCCCACTGCACCACCACCCCACTGCACCACCTACCCACTGCACCACCACCACACTGCACCACCACCCCAGTGCACCACCTACCCACTGCACCAGCACCCCACTGCACCACCTACCCACTGCACCACCCACCCCACTACACCACCACCCCACTGCACCACCTACCCACTGCGCCACCACCCCACTGCACCACCTACCCACTGCACCACCCACCCCACTGCACCACCACCCCACTGCACCACCTACCCACTGCACCACCACCCCACTGCACCACCTACCCACTCCACC
This sequence comes from Branchipolynoe longqiensis, assembly GCA_030323885.1. Taxonomy (NCBI): domain Eukaryota; kingdom Metazoa; phylum Annelida; class Polychaeta; order Phyllodocida; family Polynoidae; genus Branchipolynoe; species Branchipolynoe longqiensis. The sequence continues at coordinate 18,702,682 of CM059197.1, forward strand.
ACCCACCCCACTGCACCACCACCCCACTGCACCACCACCCCACTGCACCCCACTGCACCACCACCCAACTGCACCACCCACCCCACTGCACCACCACCCCACTGCACCACCTACCCACTGCACCACAACCCCACTGCACCACCACAACACTGCACCACCTACCCACTGCACCACCTACCCACTGCACCACCTACCCACTGCACCACGTACCCACTGCACCACCGCCCCACTGCACCACCACCCCACTGCACCACCTACCCACTGCAGCACCACCCCACTACACCACCTAACAACTGCACCACCACCACACTGCACCACCATCCCACTGCACCACCACCCTACTGCACCACCTACCCACTGCACCACCACCCCACTACACCACCACCCCACTGCACCACCTACCCACTGCACCACCACCACCCGACTGCACCACCCACCCCACTGCACCACCAGCCCACTGCACCACCTACCCACTGCACCACCACCCCACTGCACCACCTACCCACTGCACCACCTACCCACTGCACCACCACCCCACTGCACCACCTACCCACTGCACCACCACCCCACTGCACCAACACCCCACTACACCCCACTGCACCACCACCCCACTGCACCACCTACCCACTGCACCACCCACCCCACTGCAGCACCACCCCACTGCAGCACCTACCCACTGCACCACCACCCCACTGCACCACCACCCCACAGCACCACCTACCCACTCACCACCTACCCACTGCACCACCTAGGCACTGCACCACCGCCCCACTGCACCACCACCCCACTGCACCACCACCCCACTGCACCACCTACCCACTGCAGCACCACCCCATTACACCACCTACCCACTGCACCACCACCCACTGCACCACCTACCCACTGCACCACCACCCCACTGCACCACCTACCCACTGCACCACCACCCCACTGCACCACCTACCCACTGCACCACCACCCCACTGCACCAACACCCCACTGCACCCCACTGCACCACCACCCTAATGCACCACCTACCCACTGCACCACCCACCCCACTGCAGCACCACCCCACTGCAGCACCTACCCACTGCACCACCACCCCACTGCACCACCACACCACTGCACCACCTAGCCACTGCACCACCTAGCCACTGCACCACCTAGCCACTGCACCACCGCCCCATTGCACCACCACCCCACTGCACCACCACCCCACTGCACCACCTACCCACTGCAGCCACCACCCCCACTACACCACCTACCCACTGCACCACCACCACACTGCACCACCACCCCACTGCACCACCTACCCACTGCACCACCACCCCAGTGCACCACCTACCCACTGCACCACCACCCCACTGCACCACCACCCCACAGCACCACCTACCCACTGCACCACCACCCCACTACACCACCACCCCACTGCACCACCTACCCACTGCACCACCACCACCCCACTGCACTACCCACCCCACTGCACCACCACCCCACTGCACCACCTACTCACTGCACCACCATCCCACTGCACCACCTACGCACTGCACCACCACCCCACTACACCACCACACCACTGCACCACCTACCCACTGCACCAGCACCCACTGCACCACCTACCCACTGCACCACCACCACCCCACTGCACCACCCACCCCACTGCACCACCTACCCACTGCACCACCACCCCACTGCACCACCTACCCACTGCACACCCACCCACTGCACCACCACCCCACTGCACCACCTACCCACTGCACCACCACCCCACTGCACCACCTACCCACTGCACCACCACCCCACTGCACCAACACCCCACTGCACCCCCACTGCACCACCACCCCACTGCACCACCTACCCACTGCACCACCCACCCCACTGCAGCACCACCCCACTGCAGCACCTACCCACTGCACCACCACACCACTGCACCACCTAGCCACTGCACCACCTACCCACTGCACCACCTAGCCACTGCACCACCGCCCCACTGCACCACCACCCCACTGCACCACCACCCCACTGCACCACCTACCCACTGCAGCACCACCCCACTACACCACCTACCCACTGCACCACCACCACACTGCACCACCACCCCACTGCACCACCTACCCACTGCACCACCTACCCACTGCACCACCACCCCACTGCACCACCACCCCACAGCACCACCTACCCACGGCACCACCACCCCACTACACCACCACCCCACTGCACCACCTACCCACTGCACCACCACCACCCCACTGCACTACCCACCCCACTGCACCACCACCCCACTGCACCACCTACTCACTGCACCACCACCCCACTGCACCACCTACGCACTGCACCACCACGCCCACTACACCACCACCCCACTGCACCACCTACCCACTGCACCACCACCCACTGCACCACCTACCCACTGCCACCACCACCACACTGCACCACGACCCCGTGCACCACCTACCCACTGCACCACCCCCCCACTGCACCACCTACCCCCTGCACCACCCACCCCACTGCACCACCACCCCAGTGACCAACTACCCACTGCACCACCACCCCCTGCACCACCACCCCACTGCACCACCACCCCACTGCACCACCGCCCACTGCACCACCACCCCACTGCACCACTCACCCACTGCACCACCATCGCACTGCGCCACCACCCCACTGCACCACCACCCCACTACACCACCTACCCACTGCACCACCCACCCACTGCACCACCACCCCACTGCACCACCACCCCACTGCACCACTCACCCACTGCACCACCACCCCACTGCACCACGACCACACTGCACCACCACCCCCACTGCACCACAACCGCACTGCACCACCACCCACTGCACCACCACCCCACTGCACCATGACTTCGCTGCACCACCACCCCACTGCACCACCACCCCACTGCACCACCACCCCACTGCACCACCACTCAGTGTGCCCCCCCACTGCACCACCACCCCACTGCAACACTACCCCCCTGCACCACCTAACCACTACACCACCCACCCACTACACCACCACCTCACTGCACCACCACCCCACTGCACCACCACCCCACTGCAACGCCACCCACTACACCACCACCCCACTACACCACCACCCCACTGCAACACCTACCCACTACACCACTGCACCACTCACCCACTACACCACCCACCCCACTATGCCACTACCCACTGCACCACCACCCACTGCACCACCCACCCACTACACCACCCCACTGTCCCACTACCCACTGCACCACCACCCCTGCGCCACCCACCCACTACACCACCCACCCACTGCACCACCTACCCACTGCACCACCACCCCACTGCACCACCTACCCACTGCACCACCACCCCACTACACCACCACCCCACTGCACCACCTACCCACTGCACCACCCACCCCACTGCACCACCACCCCACTGCAGCACCACCCACTGCACCACCACCGCACCACTGCACCACCACACCACTGCACCACCTACCCACTGCACCACCTACCCACTGCAACACCACCCCACTGCACCACCTACCCACTGCACCACCTACCCACTGCACCACCGCCCCACTGCACCACCACCCCACTGCACCACCACCCCACTGCACCACCTACCCACTGCAGCACCACCCCACTACACCACCACACTGCACCACCACCCCACTGCACCACCTACCCACTGCACCACCACCCCACTGCACCACCTACCCACTGCACCACCACCCCACTACACCACCACCCCACTGCACCACCTACCCACTGCACCACCACCCCACTGCACCACCTACCCACTGCACCACCACCACCCCACTGCATCACCCACCCCACTGCACCACCACCCCACTGCACCACCTACCCACTGCACCACCACCCCACTGCACCACCTACCCACTGCACCACCACCCCACTACACCACCACCCCACTGCACCACCTACCCACTGCACCACCACCCCACTGCACCACCTACCCACTGCACCACCACCACCCCACTGCATCACCCACCCCACTGCACCACCACCCCACTGCACCACCTACCCACTGCACCACCACCCCACTGCACCACCTACCCACTGCACCACCACCACACTGCACCACCTCCCCAGTGCACCACCTACCCACTGCACCACCACCCCACTGCACCACCTACCCACTGCACCACCCACCCACTGCACCACCACCCCAGTGCACCACCTACCCACTGCACCCACCACCCCACTACACCACCTACCCACTGCACCACCGCCCACTGCACCACCACCCCACTGCACCACCGCCCACTGCACCACCACCCCACTGCACCACTCACCCACTGCACCACCACCCCACTGCACCACCTACCCACTGCACCACCACCCCACTGCACCAACACCCCACACACCCCACTGCACCACCACCCCACTGCACCACCTACCCACTGCACCACCCACCCCACTGCAGCACCACCCCACTGCAGCACCTACCCACTGCACCACCACCCCACTGCACCACCACCCCACAGCACCACCTACCCACTCACCCACCTACCCACTGCACCACCTACGCACTGCACCACCGCCCCACTGCACCACCACCCCACTGCACCACCACCCCACTGCACCACCTACCCACTGCAGCACCACCCCATTACACCACCACCCACTGCACCACCACCCACTGCACCACCTACCCACTGCACCACCACCCCACTGCACCACCTACCCACTGCACCACCACCCCACTGCACCACCTACCCACTGCACCACCACCCCACTGCACCAACACCCCACTGCACCCCACTGCACCACCACCCTATTGCACCACCTACCCACTGCAGCACCACCCCACTGCAGCACCTACCCACTGCACCACCACCCCACTGCACCACCACACCACTGCACCACCTAGCCACTGCACCACCTACCCAGTGCACCACCTAGCCACTGCACCACCGCCCCACTGCACCACCACCCCACTGCACCACCACCCCACTGCACCACCTACCCACTGCAGCACCACCCCACTACACCACCTACCCACTGCACCACCACCACACTGCACCACCACCCCACTGCACCACCTACCCACTGCACCACCACCCCACTGCACCACCTACCCACTGCACCACCACCCCACTGCACCACCACCCCACTGCACCACCTACCCACTGCACCACCACCCCACTGCACCACCACCCCACTGCACCACCTACCCACTGCACCACCACCACCCCACTGCACTACCCACCCCACTGCACCACCACCCCACTGCACCACCTACTCACTGCACCACCACCCACTGCACCACCTACGCACTGCACCACCACCCCACTACACCACCACCCCACTGCACCACCTACCCACTGCACCACCACCCACTGCACCACCTATCCACTGCACCACCAGCACCCCACTGCACCACCCACCCCACTGCACCACCTACCCACTGCACCACCACCCCACTGCACCACCTACCCACTGCACCACCCACCCCACTGCACCACCACCCCACTGCACCACCTACCCACTGCACCACCACCCCACTGCACCACCTACCCACTGCACCACCACCCACTGCACCAACACCCCACTGCACCCCACTGCACCACCACCCCACTGCACCACCTACCCACTGCACCACCCACCCCACTGCAGCACCACCCCACTGCAGCACCTACCCACTGCACCACCACACCACTGCACCACCTAGCCACTGCACCACCTACCCACTGCACCACCTAGCCACTGCACCACCGCCCCATTGCACCACCACCCCACTGCACCACCACCCCACTGCACCACCTACCCACTGCACCACCACCACCCACTGCACTACCCACCCCACTGCACCACCACCCCACTGCACCACCTACCCACTGCACCACCTACCCCACTGCACCACCTACCACTGCACCACCAGCCCACTACACCACCACCCCACTGCACCACCTACCCACTGCACCACCACCCCACTGCACCACCTACCCACTGCACCACCACCACACTGCACCACGATCCCGTGCACCACCTACCCACTGCACCACCCCCCACTGCACCACCTACCCACTGCACCACCCACCCCACTGCACCACCACCCCAGTGTACCAACTACCCACTGCACCACCACCCCCTGCACCACCACCCCACTGCACCACCACCCCACTGCTCCACCGCCCACTGCACCACCACCCCACTGCACCACTCACCCACTGCACCACCACCGCACTGCGCCACCACCCCACTGCACCACCACCCCACTACACCACCTACCCACTGCACCACCCACCCACTGCACCACCACCCCACTGCAACACCACCCCACTGCACCACCACCCCACTGCACCACTCACCCACTGCACCACCACCCCACTGCACCACGACCGCACTGCGCCACCACCCCACTGCACCACCACCGCACTTCACCACCACCCACTGCACCACCACCCCACTGCACCATGACTGCGCTGCACCACCACCCCACTGCACCGCCACCCCACTGCACCACCACCCCACTGCACCACCACTCAGTGTGCCCCCCCCACTGCACCACCACCCCACTGCAACACTACCCCCCTGCACCACCTAACCACTACACCACCCACCCACTACACCACCACCTCACTGCACCACCACCCCACTGCACCACCACCCCACTGCAACGCCACCCACTACACCACCACCCCACTACACCACCACCCCACTGCACCACCTACCCACTACACCACTGCACCACTCACCCACTACACCACCCACCCCACTATGCCACTACCCACTGCACCACCACCCACTGCACCACCCACCCACTACACCACCCCACTGTGCCACTACCCACTGCACCACCACCCCTTGCGCCACCCACCCACTACACCACCCACCCACTGCACCACCTACCCACTGCACCACCACCCCACTGCACCACCTACCCACTGCACCACCACCCCGCTACACCACCACCCCACTGCATCACCACCCCGCTACACCACCACCCCGCTACACCACCACCCCACTGCACCACCTACCCACTGCACCACCACCCCACTGCACCACCACCCACTGCACCACCTACCCACTGCACCACCACCCCACTGCACCACCACACCACTGCACCACCTACCCACTGCACCACCTACCCACTGCAACACCACCCCACTGCACCACCTACCCACTGCACCACCTACCCACTGCTGCACCACCCCACTACACCACCACACTGCACCACCACCCCACTGCACCACCTACCCACTGCACCACCACCCCACTGCACCACCTAACCACTGCACCACCACCCCACTACACCACCACCCCACTGCACCACCTACCCACTGCACCACCACCCCACTGCACCACCTACCCACTGCACCACCACCACCCCACTGCATCACCCACCCCACTGCACCACCACCCCACTGCACCACCTACCCACTGCACCACCACCCCACTGCACCACCTACCCACTGCACCACCACCCCACTACACCACCACCCCACTGCACCACCTACCCACTGCACCACCACCCCACTGCACCACCTACCCACTGCACCACCACCACCCCACTGCATCACCCACCCCACTGCACCACCACCCCACTGCACCACCTACCCACTGCACCACCACCCCACTGCACCACCTACCCACTGCACCACCACCACACTGCACCACCTCCCCAGTGCACCACCTACCCACTGCACCACCACCCCACTGCACCACCTACCCACTGCACCACCCACCCCACTGCACCACCACCCCAGTGCACCACCTACCCACTGCACCACCACCCCACTACACCACCTACCCACTGCACCACCGCCCACTGCACCACCACCCCACTGCACCACCGCCCACTGCACCACCACCCCACTGCACCACTCACCCACTGCACCACCACCGCACTGCGCCACCACCCCAGTGCACCACCACCCCCCTACACCACCTACCCACTGCACCACCCACCCACTGCACCACCACCCCACTGCACCACCACCCCACTGCACCACTCACCCACTGCACCACCACCCCACTGCACCACGACCGCACTGCGCCACCACCCCACTGCACCACCACCGCACTGCACCCCCACCCACTGCACCACCACCCCACTGCACCATGACTGCGCTGCACCACCACCCCACTGCACCACCACTCAGTGTGCCACCCCCCACTGCACCCCCACTGCAACACTACCCCCCTGCACCACCTAACCACTACACCACCCACCCGCTACACCACCACCCCACTGCATCACCACCCCACTGCACCACCACCCCACTGCAACACCACCCACTACACCACCAAACCACTACACCACCACCCCACTGCACCACCTACCCACTACACCACCACCCCACTGCACCACTCACCCACTACACCACCCACCCCACTATGCCACTACCCACTGCACCACCACCCACTGCACCACCCACCCACTACACCACCCCATTGTGCCACTACCCACTGCACCACCACCCCTTGCGCTACCCACCCACTACACCACCCACCCACTGCGCCACCACCCACTGCACCACTACCCACTGCACCACCACCCACTACGCCACTCACCAACTGCGCCACTACACGCTATGCCACCACCCACTGCACCACCACATCCACCAACCCACTGCGCCCTGGACGGTCTCAGTTGCCGAGCGTGCGGCGAGGGGCGCCCACTGTAGCCACCCTGCCACTGTGAGTGTACTTTATCTGTTTGCTGGTGTCTTCTGTACTGGTGTTACTGTTAGTTAAGAAGGCTTGCTGCGTACATCTCAGCGTGTGTTGTGTGGCGGAGTCCTCCCACCAGTGGAACTGTCCATCAGCATGTGTTTGTGTGTTTTGTGGAAGTGGGGCGGGGAGGGGTAAAGGTGGGTGGTGCAGGATGTGTGTATTCCTCAGTGTGTGTGCTTGTATGTTTGTGTGTTTGCGGGGTGGGTGGTGGAGGCTGTGTGTATTCATCAGTTTGTTTGTTTGTGTGTGTGGGTGTGTATGTGGGGTGGAGTGGGGTAAGGGTGGGTGATACAGGTTTTGTGTATTCCTCAGTTTGTGTGTGTTGTGTGTGTGGGGTGATATAAGGGTGGGAGGTGCAGCCTGTGTGTTTGTGGAGTGGCTGGTGCAGGCTGTGTGTATTCCTCAGCGTGTGTGTGTGTTTGTTTGTAGAGTGGGTGATGCAGGCTGTGTGTATTCCTCAGTGTGTGTGTTTGTTTGTTTGTGGAGTGGGTGGTGCTGGCTGTGTGTATTCCTCAGTGTGTGTGTTTGTTTGTTTGTGGAGTGAGTGGTGCAGGCTGTGTGTATTCCTCAGTGTGTGTGTTTGTGGGGTGGGGTAAGGGTACGAGGTGTAGGTTGTGTGTACACTTCAGTAGGTGAAGCACACATATATTTATCGACGTAGCATCTCCTTCTGGGAATAATATGTTAGCTTAATAAAAATAATCATGATTGCACAGATTTTCAATCGAAATATTCAGAACCGGTAGACATAAGTGATTGCCTGGGGACAGAGTAGGGACTGACATACTCAGTCAGTTGTTACTGTGTGCATAACCATGTACGTATGTGGGGTGGGGACTGGCACACTGTCAGCATCTATGTTACTATTATAAGTAACTAGCATGCCGCATCGATATGTAATAAAATAGCACCTGGACAAAGCAAGACGAGTTGGCTAGAAGCGGTATAATGTACTGCTCTGGCAAGCATGTCCAAAGGAGCAGACAATCAATGCCTTGTACATAGACACTATCTGGTTATAGACCACATGGTGTGACTAAGTCAGAGTGTAATCTTATCGGCGACAGGCGAACACGACATGCCTCTAAACACACACCACGTGACCCCTGCTCCCCACACCACGTGACACCTGCTCCCCACACACGTGGCAGCCTGTCAGCGGCCTTCCACATGGTTGTAGATTCAGGCCACTCTACCTCCAGCCTGTCAGCAGCCTTTCACATGGTTTGTATATTCAGGCCACTCCGGCTCTAGCCTGTCAGCAGCCTTCCACATGGTTCATAGATTCAGGCCACTCCATCTCCAGCCTGTCAGCGGCCTTCCACATGGTTTGTAGATTCAGGCCACTCCATCTCCAGCCTGTCAGCAGCCATCCACATGGTTCATAGATTCAGGCCACTCTGCCTCCAGCCTCTCAGTGACCTTTCACATGGTTCGTAGATTCAGGCCACTCCGGCTCTAGCCTGTCAGCAGCCTTCCAGGTGGTTCATAGATTCAGGCCACTCCATCTCGAGCCTGTCAGCGGCCTTCCACATGGTTCATAGATTCAGGCCACTCTGCCTCCTGCCTGTCAGCAGCCTTTCACATGGTTTGTAGATTCAGCCCACTCAGCCTCCATCCTGTCAGTGGCCTTCTACAAGGTTCATAGGCTGATAGCTGCATTTGATTTAATTAATTAGTAATAGTTTAATACCTTGTCAGCAGCAAGGACAATATTTACAAAGGTTGTAGTAGTCCGGCTCCCAGATACCAACTTTCATAAGAAAACTGCATATTATGAAGATTTTATGAAACTTTCAGGGATTGAAGATGACACATATGGCTTGAGTCTCAGAAGGGGGGTGCCCACTGAACCGGGCACTATTTTCAAATTTAATTTAAGATGCTTTTCAAATCAGGGCAAAATGGGAACCACATAACATAGCTAAACTGACAGGAAGCGATACGATCAGATGTTCACGTGAACTCTAAAATGTGTTACTGCTTTTCATTAGTGAAGTAGTCTCGCATGTCATTAACAATAAACCATTGTTGGTACAAGGTCATGAAGTCTACACATTTGAGCAGAATGTGGCTGACTGTCAATGGGCACTGACACCCAATGCATCCAGGGTCGTTGTTGTTTTACGTCCTAGCAACATCTAAGGCCATATCAGGATAGGTGCTGACTTGTGACAGTGCGCATTCATGTCGACTTTATAGTGCTGTCCCACTGGGAAATCAAGCCACCAGCACCATGATCCGATATCCCACTCAGTCAGATTATCCTGACCCTGAGCTAACCAGTTCTTGCCCTCTCCTATTAATGCCAGGTGCAAGTCTAGGAAGTGACAAGTATCAATTTGATAAGTCATTGGTTTGACTCGACCAGGAACCGAACTCCCGAGAGGCCCGCGCTCTACCGATTAGGTCACCGTGCCCAGTGCCACGGCGTATCCAGGTGTATGGCCAGTGTTTGTCACAGTGGTGTCATTGCCATGGGCTCATCCATAACTGTCAACTGTTTCCTACTTGCACCGAGAATACTACTTATCCGACCCCTCAGCAAGATTAAAGAAAATGTATCCTTTAACTGGTTCAGTGTGGTTTCAGCGGTGTCGACGACGTACACGTAATTGCACTAGTCGAAAGTGACAAACAAATAAAATCCAATAAAACAAACATTCAGGTAGCAAGAAGCATCCACGACTAGTGCCACCTGGGGAGGCAACCAGCACAGATGGCTTTCTCTGCTTATGTTTGGTGGAGGGCAGCAGGGTGTCTAGCAGATGGCCAGATTGGCGAAACACCTAGTAACAAGAATGGACGATTTACTACAAGTCGTAACTCAATAATGGCACAATCATAGTGTCACAATATAGTCTGACACATCGTACACTTCAGGGCACTGTAGGATGGGTACTTACGTGCGAAAGTAGGATACCTGAGACAAGATGCACTGCCTAGCCTAAATATATACATATATATATACACATTTGTACACATGTGTACACAGATTTACACATATTTACACATATTTACACATATTTACACATATTTACACATACTTACACATATTTACACATATTTACACATATTTACACATATGTACATATATTTACACATATTTACACATATTTACAAATATTTATACATATGTATTAATATATATAATTATATATATATACTATATAATGTATTAGGTGGATACAACTAATAGCAGGATCCCCTTAATGTTTCTCTCTAACCACCTTAAAGTTGCATAGTCCGATGGTTTTGTGTATCTGACATTTTTCTGAGATAAGTATATTAAATTGATCATTATAATCTGCCTTACTTTAGTTTGAAGTAACTTTTAATTGAAATGGCTACCTTTTGAGATTGGATCCGGAATCCGTTGCATCAGTGTCCGTTGGCTCAAGGTTCATCTGTATATATGGGTCGTTCTCAGAAGCTGTGTACCACTTGAGGTAGTCTACTAGAAATGCATATTTCAAAGAAACCCTTTATTGGAGTGTCAATATTTAGATTTCATCAGTTAGCCAAATAATGTGGGAGATAGTTTAGATCAAAAGTAAATGTTAATATTGTGTATTATGTATCTTATTGGGATGGATGTAGCTAAATACATAGAAAATTACATCACTAATTTGTGACATTGTCAACAGCATTGAAAATAAAGTGTCACAAACTTAATGAAAACCTCTGAACAACAGCTCATTTCACTTCAAATGGTCATATACAATGTCTTCATTAAGTTGAAGACATTTATTTCTTAAAAAAAAATTTAAATGATGAAATAGTTAACATTTTCTGGAGTCATTAACATCGTAACATTTCGTTTCCACTTGCAAATACTATGAAACTCTGTATCAAACACTGAGTACAGATACAGTACAGGAATTATTTTCACCATTTGACACTATGCATGGACCCAGTTATGGTATAGTAAAAGATAAATCCTGAAATTGCCCCTAAACATTGAAATTTGAGCCGAACATTTGTGTAAAATTGTTTGTTTCCACTTTGTTACTCTGCTAATCCGGTACTCTGCTAATATTTTCTTGCTTTTCTCTTTAATATTCACAAATAAGACAAAACCATAGCAATGAGGTTTCAAATTATTATTACTACTGTTTATAAAGCAAGTGGCATGTGAAATGTCCTAAAAATGTCAAGTTTTGTGTGGAAAATATTTGATTTTGGAGTCAGATTGGTTTCCATGCTATACTGCTATTTATTGGGTGTGAGCATCATTTGACCTACTTAAAAATGCCAGAATATGTTTATTTTCAATTATTCAGATGCAAAAGGACATACACATTGAGGAAACTTGCTTATAGGACTTTGGCAGCATTTTGATTTTCTGGTACTGATGTCACACTATTGGTACACAACTTCTGAGAACGACCCATATATATATGTACATATATATGTATATGTATACATACATCTATCTATACATATATACATACATACACACAATATATATACAGTAAAACCTCTCTAAATCGACCGACATTGGGACCGACTATAAGTGGTCCATCGAGGGAGGTGGTCGGTTTAGGTAGTTAGAATATGATTACAATGGTATTGTTGGGACCCAAATAAAATGATTGATATAGGGAAGTGGTCAGTCTCTAGAGGTGGTCGGTTAGGGAGGTTTTATTGTACATATATACACATACATACATCTATGTACACACAAATACAGAGAGAGAGGGAATAACAAACACAATGCATACGTCGGACATCGCATGACGCACACAGCATGTGAGATGATACATCAAGGGAAGCACGGCTTTACTGCCTGTCTACGTGGTCAGCCATACTGGTCAACATGCTAAGGTCGGTTAGAGCGCTGGCTAGCTTCCCTGATAGAAGGGCGTGTGTTTGCATCCCGGCCGAGTCAAACCAATGACATCCCAAATTGATGTGTGTCACTACCTATCGTGGTTCTTGGGATTCATTAGTTTGACAGGGCAATGACCAGGTTTGTTTCGTCCCTAGATGATATGACTGACGATATCGTGTCATGGTGCTGGCTGTTTGGGCTCCTGGTGGGACAACACTATAAAGTCGCCATCAGCTCACTCCATCAGAAGTCGCTACCTGTTGGATATTGGCTAGGACAGAAACGAACCCAAACAAACATGGCTATCCTGTGGGTCAGATTGTGGTAGAAATGTGCTGAGTACACACACGATTAGTGAGATGGCATTACCTAAGAGACCATACCGGATAGTATCAGTTGAGCGTTCGTCTCCTGCTTTTGGAGATCGGGGGATCCGAACCCATGGGTTTGTGGGTTCGAACCCTGGTCAAGTCAAACCAATGACTTAAAAATTGATACTCTCGCTTTCTAGCCAGGTGCTCTGCATTATCAGGATAGGGCAATGACTGATTGGATCAGTGTCAGGATAATGCGACTGACTGGGATATCAGGTCATGGTGCTAGCGGCCTGGTCTCCCAGTGCGGCAGGACTATACAAAGTTGCCATGAGTGCACACCGTCACAAATCTGTACCCGTCCTGATATGACTTTAGATGTTGCTAGGAGGTAAAACAACCAAAAACAAACAAGCATTAGCTAAGTGTCCCACGGACGACCGACCACGCTGACATGGTTGGTATTTACAAGCGTAAACAACCATTTACTTGCGAGCTGAAAGAAAACTCGCTCTCAAGAAGCGACCGGATTAAAAACAAATCTCCTTCTGTTGTCCTGGTTGTGCTGCTAACAAAGGAAACAGCAAGCCTACAGCGGGAGTAGAACTCACGATTCATCATTCCGGGACGAGCATCCTCACCATTAACCTAAGTTCTCTATCTAATCTCTTTTCATGATTAGTTAATCCATTTCTAGCCTCGTTCTAGTTTAAAAAATCATAGCTGTATAAACATTAGAAATAAGGTCATTTCTAAGCAAAGTCCTACTGATTTCAATAGCTCCAATTTTCCCCGAATTGTTTGCATCAGTTGGACATGACGATTCATTAGTTTGAAGTTTCTTTGGTGAAAAATGGCTAACATTGGAGCAACTTGAATTGAAAGAACCCAACATAATTGGTTGTCGGCTGAAATCCCATGAACGAGAACTTTGGAGAAATCCCCGGCAAAATCAAACCAAACACTCACAAAGGTGAAACCTGTCGCTGCATTGTATTACTAGAACACGGTGGCCGAATCGGCAACAGCGCTCATTTCCCCTGTGCAAGGTAAGGGGTTCGAATCTTGGCCGAGTCAAAACAATGCGCTACAAAGTTAATACTTGTCGCTACCTTGCATGCTGCTTGACATTACTAGGATAGGGCAGTCACCGGTTGCTCAATATCAGGATAGTGTGACTTAGTGGAATATTGGATCATGGTACTAGCGACCTGGTCTCAAAGTGGGGCATCACGAGAAAAGTCACAATGAGTGTGCACTGTCCTAAGTCGGTACCTATCGGGGTATGGCTTTACATATTGCTTGTAAGAAATACTCCAATAAACAAACAGTGGCATAATAACAATCCACCTGTGTGGAACATCAGGTCATGATTGCTAGCAACACGGCATCCCAGTGCGGCAGCACTATGAATCACAAGTACATATCCATAATATACATACATCTATCTATGCATACATACATACATATACCCAACATATATCACTATACATATATACATACATACATACATCTATATATACAACATACAGAGTGAGAGGGAATAACAAACACAATGTGTACATCGGACATCGCATGACACACACAACATCTTGCGTGATAGGTCGAGGGAAGCTTGGCTTTACAGCCTGTCTACGTGGTCAGCCATACTGGTCAGCATGCTCAAGTCAGTTAGAGCGCTGGGTGGCTTCCCTGGTTAGTGTGCACCGTCACCACATGTCAACCAACCCCTATGAGCTTAGAAGTTAGATGTTGCGAGGACGTAAAACCCCAATAAACAGTCAGACCGGGTCAGTGCCCCCAGAAACGCACGGTATTACACGGGATCTTTCAAAGTAGACTGGAACTAACAGATAACCTGATAACAGGCGATAACTTGCTTATCTTACATCATTTATCTACCAGACTGGAAGCAGATTGGTGTGCACAGCATGCTTTGTGGATGGCACATCGGCTCAAACCTAAATTACTTCACACACACGTGGAATGCGATCTCTGTGTGCCAGTCCCATTGTTTGAAATGTTTAATTAAAACTACATAGTCCGATGCAGCATTACATTTTCAAAACCAAAGCAATTTTCCAGATTTGATTCTACCTATTATCTAACTTAGATACTGGTGCATTTATTAAGCGAGCTTATTTAATAGAACCTGTTGCTGCAGAAGCCAATGGGGATCAGAGTTTTGGCATGCTTGCCAAAACTAATTTGACAAGTTTACGCTTCAATCATCTCAAAGGTTAGCAATTTACAATAAAAGTTATTTCAAACTAAAGTAAGGTATGTTATGACAATGAGTTCAATATATTTATCTCAGAAAAATGACAGAAACTCAAGACCACCGGGCTATGCAACTTAAAGGCTGATCCGATAAGATGGACAGGGTGGGTTGCTCCCCATCCCCGCTCCACTTGGACTCGCCCGCAACGAGATGGGCGAGTTCATTCACCCGTGCCCCTGATTGCCCAGTGAGCTTTCTCACCTGCTCCGCCGCCACCTGCAGCTGACCGGCTGAACATCACTCAACAGCTCGCTGAGGTCGCACTCTTTTTTCCCGTCCACTCACCGCTGGTATTTAACATAGAGCTGCCATTCTGTGACTTTGTTGTGAACTGGTTACCTGCACGTCCCCGTTGTCTCGGTATTTAGCCGAATCAGCCGCAGTGTTCAGACCGGTGCACAACACGCAGGTGAAGCCATCCTTACACGCACTTGACTGCTCTTTTATCTATTCGCCAGATCGGTTGCAGCTTACACAATGTTGCTATTTTGAATCTCACTTTGAAATTTAAATGGACCGGCTTAAATACGGTTTAAATGGACACAAAGTAGAGTCAGAGATGGATGTTGGTCTGTCTGCAATCTACAAACAGTTACAAGCCATAAACAAGAAGCAAGAAAACCAACATTTGTCGGTGACCGGTTGGTAAACGGTCACCAATATTTAGGGGGTTCCGTCAGCAACCGTTTGGCAAGCGATCGGTGAGTGGTCGGCGAATGGTCGACAAGTGGTCGGCGAGCAGTTGGTGACCAGTCACTAACCGGTCGCCGACTGCACTGGTCGCAAGGAGGTTGTCGCTGCAGCAGCTGCAACCTCCTTGCGACGAAAACCACCTGAAATGGTTGCCGAATGGTCATAAGGTGGACGTAAGACAGTCGCAAGCGAACACAAGCATAGTGTGAGTGGGGCATTAGCAGTCCACATGTGGCATTGTGTGAACCTCATTAAAGTTGCATAATCCGATGCTTTTGAGTTTCTGCCATTTTCTGAGATAAATTACATTGGTCGTAATGCGAAGCATTACGTTTGATGCGAGGGAAGGAGGAGACCCTCCCCCGGGCTGTCGCGCAGCCTGACACCTCGCCCGGCGCCGCCGCGCGCCCCTCCCTCCCCCGTCCCCCTGCCGCGCAGCATTCGCGCCTCACCCGACGCCCGCTGCTCACCCCCTCTCCCCCCCCCCTCCCCCAGGCCGGCAGCATTCACACCTCACCTGCCATCGCCGTCCCCCCTTCCTTCCCCTTATAAGGCCGCCTCCGGCCTCCCTCAGGCACTCGCCCTCCTGCCGCCTTCCAGATCTCACCTTTTTCTCCACCCACCCACCCATCTCTCTTTTCTCCTTTCCTTCTGGTGGAGGGCTCCTCGGCTCCCCCTCACTGACAACCTGATCTTCACCATGAACTCTTGCTCCATCTGAGCCCACACATTGACTCTCTTTGCCTTGCTCCTTATGAGCCCTTACATCCATGTCATTGTTTATTCTTGCCTTGCTCCTTATGAGCCATTACTGCCATGTCACTGTTATCTTTGCATTGCTCCTCATGAGCTTATTACCTCCTTTTGACCTTGTTGTACTTTACCTTGTTCCTCTGTCTCCTACTGAGGCGCACAATAAACGCCTCTTTTCTCCACCCCTGCCTCGCTTTCCTCCTTTTCGCGCATCATGCTGATCGTTATAATCTACTTTACTTTAGTTTGAAGTAATTTTTACTTTAAATAGCTACCTTTGGAGATATTTGACGTCAAAGCATGCCAAATTCATTATTTTGCAAGCATACCAAAATTCCGACCACATAGACTTCAGTAGTAACAGGTTCTATTAAATTGACTTATTACGACATTATATGCAGCAACAAATGCTCAATAAGTGCACCAGTATCTAAGTTGAATTTGTAGAATCAAATCTAGATAAGTGTTTTGGTTTTGACAATTTGATGTTTTCATCGGACTATGCAACTTTAAGGACACCAGGGCGTCATGCGCTACTGATTTCTGGAATTATGGGGTTCCCTGTTTAGGTTATTACATAACTGTAGTAGGCTGCCCTGACTGACCTCACTGACAAGGAGCTGCATGCACGGACCAGCGTGGCAAAGTGGGTGACGTCAGAGGGCCTGGATGGTCACTGACCGCAATGGAATGGCAGAAATAGGGTTTCGATTTTGAGTCACATGCAATTGTGGCTTTGCTTGGTTATTTGTTGTTATTTTATGTTCTGCCAACATCTAAGGTCATGATGGGTTTTGACTAATGACAATGCACGCTCATGGTGACTTTATTGTGTTCTGCTACTGGAAGGCCAAGCTGCCAGCAGCGTGTCCTGATATTCCACTCAGTCACAGATTATACCGATACTGAGCAAATCAGTCTTGTCCGATCCTATTAATGCCGAGCGCCAGGCTAGGTAGTTAGACATACGTTTTGTAAGTTTGTTTGTTGTTGTTTTACGTCCTAGCAACATCTAAGGTCATATCAGGACCGGTACCGACTTGTGACAGTGCGCACTCATGGCGACTTTATAGTGCTGTCTGACTGGGAAACCAGGCCGCCGGGACATGACCTGGTATCCCAGTTTTGTAAGTCATTGGTTTTGACTCAGCTGCGGTTCGAACCCATGATATCACTCACAGTAAGGCAGCGAGCACTCTTACCTACATGACCTAATAGTAAAGGCTCGGAAGGGTAGAAGCGTGCGGTTAAGTCCCGTTCTAGGCACAATGCGCTCTTCGTTTACCACACCATCACCACAGAACTCCATCACCTATTCCCATTACATGCTAAGCACATCACTATCTGTTTGCGGGGGGTTCGCAACAGGGCATCATAGTGCTTGACTCATAGTGCATGTATGTCTTAATAATCTACTATATTTCTCTAATTGTTCTACAAGAGTAACTATTCTTATTGAAAATGTGATTAACATCACAATTAACTCTCAAATTCGTGAAAGATTGTTACTAAGTTCCTCGTATGTCAGTATCATTTTTTAGTATTTTTTTAATTCGGTATTTATTCTGCCCACAGCGTGTAAGCTCCTGCGAGGGTGCTTGTTTTCAACACTGGACAGCTGTGAGGAATGTTATGGTGTATGCCCGGGTTCCGGTTCCGGGTTGGTATCTGGGACTTCCACCAGTATTTATTTAAGTAGTTAGAATCTATTTTTTTTTTTTTTTTTTTTTTGGGGTATAACTTCCTATCATATAACTAATATCTTAGCCTAGTATGTACATCTACTGAGATGGTAATAGGATTGTGGATGAGGATGTGTTCCCAGAATTTGTTTGTTTGTTTTGTCTGCAGCTTTCCTTTCACTTGTGCGCTGTCCCTAGTTACTGCCTACTGTTTTTAAAATTGTTTTCCCTGTTTTAGTTAACAATGCCTCTAGAGCACATTGATTTTTATATCATCGGCTATTGGACATCAAACATAACTCTTGTCATTCTGACAAAACCAGCAAGGGGTCTTTTATATGCACTTTCCCACAGACAGGTTTCCTCATACCACACCCTTTCATGAACCAGTTGTGGACCACCAGTTGGAATGGAAAATAACCGAAACTGCAAATGGGTCCACTGAGCAGGATCGATTGGATCTCCAACACCTACACAGGTGGAGACCCTATTGCCTGAGCTACGTCCCAATTCTTTTAGTATCTACTGAGTCACTTGAACTAAAACCAGTCCACTGGGGTCCTCTGTAGGGACACCCCATTGTGGTAGACCCTGGGAATGACCGACCCGGGGTCAACAGGCGGCCCCCACACGCACCCAATCACACATGACTCAGGACAAAGTGCCAAAAGAACTCTGAAAACAAAAACTGGACTGAGTAGTCTTTTTTAATCTAGAATGCATTGGATTTATATAACTTAGATATTTTAAGCAATATTATTTTATTGAAATATAATACAGGAACTGTTATGTAAATCGACCGACATTGGGACAAACTGTAAATCGTCCATTTATGGAGGTGGTCGATTTAGGGAGTTTTTCATTTGTTACAATGGTATTGTATGGGCGATCGTTTGGAACCCAAATAAAGCGATTGATATAGGGGAGTGGTCAGTCTGTGGAAGTGGTCGGTCACAGAGGTTTTAGTGTATACATTTCCCTCTTTAATAGATTCATTGAATTGTTAGTAAATTGTGCAGAGACTGTGTTAATCTATGTGTATGGGTGGGTGCTTGGCGAGTAACAAGTGTCATTTATACACCCCAGCCACTTTTTTTACTTAGGAAGTGTCCGTAGCAAATCGCCGTTTATTTTCACAGAATCAATAATGTCAGTACCTAATGTGTAAATTATAATATATATATACAAATATATAGGGTATTCACGTGACGTATTCACGCGGCCATTGTGGCGATATCAACTAGTAAACATCCCATAGACTTTGCCTGTACGCGCAGTTCAAAACGTCTATTTAATTCAAAATTAATAGAAGTCCAGGACCCTAACTTAATAAATTTAATATACTCTATTCGTTGAATATGTTTTCTATATGTGTACCAAGCGATTTGTTTCTAGGTGGTGTGGTTTTAGAGATACTTCACTTTTTCTGTATGAAGATTGCTCACGACCATTGACAATGCCTTGAGTTTGTCAGTACGCGCAGTGCAAAACGTCTATTTCATTCAAAATTAATAGAAATCCAGAACCCTAACCTTATAAATTTAATATAATCTATTCGTTGAATATGTTTTATATATGTGTACCAAGCGATATGTTTCTAGGTGATGAGGTTTTAGAGATATTTCACTTTTTCTGTGTGAAGATTGCTCACGACCATTGACAATGCCTTGAGTTTGCCGGTATGCGCAGTGTAAAACCTTAGTTTTATTCAAAATTAATAGAAATCCAGAACTCTACCTGTATTACTCTTTTTGATAAACATGTATTCTACATGTGTACCAAGCGATTTGTTTCTAGGTGGTGTGGTTCTAGAGATATTTCACTTTTTCTGTATGGAGATTGCTCACTGCCATTGACAATGCATTGATCAGGTTGAGTTTGCTGGTATGCGCAGTGCAAAACCTTAGTTTTATTCAAAATTAATAGAAATCCAGAACTCTACCTGGATTAATCCTTTTGGTAAACATGTTTTCTATATGTGTACCAAGCGATTTGTTTCTAGGTGGTGTGGTTTTAGAGATATTTCACTTTTTCTGTATGAAGATTGCTCACTGCCATTGACAATGCATTGATCAGGTTGGGGTTGTTATTGTGATTGTATCTCCACAATGGCCGCACTTCCGTTTAGTGTGACGTCAGTGCATACCCTATATATCATCCGATGGTGATATATAATATATAGACATATATATTATAAGATGGTAATACCATGAACGAGAATTGTTGATATTTTGTTGAATATTTTGACACAAATATGGCACTATGAAATTCGTGTATTTTTGTTTAATTATGTGATACTGACCTCTAAACTGACCTAGTGGGCAGAGGTCAAATTTAACCCTCGCCCTGCACACCCACTAGGCCAGACCAAATTAGGTCAGACATATATCCCTGAGATTGGCCAGTTAAGCCATTATGCATATTGAATTGATTAAATTGTTGATGAATAAAAAGCACCAGGAATATAGAGAATCCACCTTAACCTACGTTATGAATATCTCCCAGATAAAAATGGATCTCCCTAGATAAAATATTCACCCTTTCCTACCAGAGAACTAGCCGGTAACTCTGCTAGTTGACATCATACGTTGAGAGGTCATGGGTTCGATCCTCGGCCGACTGAAAGCAATGACATACAATGATACTTGTCGCTACCTAGCAATGTATGGCAAGGACTGGTTTGCTCAGTCTCCGGATAATGCGACTGAGTGGGATATCCGTTCATGGTGTTGCTGGTCTGGTATTCAAATGGGAATCACTGTAAAGTTGCCATGAGTGTGCAGTCACAGGTCAGTTCCCCTCCTGATCTTATTTGAGATGTGTCCATGATGTAAACCCCAACAACTAACACATATTCCAGTATAAACTACGTATAGAGCGGACCACCACTGTACGTGGACAGTAAAACCTCTCTAACCAACCACCTCCACAGCTCGACCCTTCCCCTCTTTCGATCACTATATTTAGGTCCCAAATGATCGCCCATACAATACCATTGTACCAAATGAAATCTCCCTTAACCGACCACCTCCCTAAATGGATCATTTAAAGTTGGTCCCGTGGTCGGTCCATTTAGAGAAGTTGTACTGTATATTATAATCCTTCTAACAGTATTTAATTGGTAGGTAAGGGTTTTAATCGTCATATCTTATCAACATCTGGCAAATCATGATGCATAGATAACAGCAAGGTTTAGTGGATTAGGTAAATGTTAATCAAATCAAATATTTCAAGATGTGGATATCATCGAAACCACCCTACTAGGCAAGAAGGTAAATCGGAGAAAAGTAGGCTATGCAAAGAAGGTTGTGGTTCCAGAAAGGGTTTAATTCTGCTCACACCACCAGTCAATTACTTATTGCCATTAAGATTAATAGAGTTCGATTTATAAATCGGTTTATTGTATGTCCGTTCCAAAGCCACTACAAAGATATAGCAATTACCCTATATTTTAAGAGACAACAATCAGACACTTTATTTGTGAGGGCTATTTGGTCACCTCCTATGATTCCGCGTTTAAATGTTTCTTCTGTTTTTTGTAAGTTTACACGGGTTCAGTTAGTGACGTTTATAAGGGTTTTATCCACATACCGACATCACCACCCCACTGACCTTCTCACGTCTGCCATTATTCCTCTAAGTGTGCATTGCTTTCATCATTGTAATTGAGGTCAAAAGCCTGTACCAAATACAGCGTGGGTTCAGTACTCATTCTGTGGTGTTCTCTGTGGCGGAGTGGTTAGAGTGTCTAACTTTTTTCTAGGTCAGACTCCTAATCTGAAGGTCAGTGGTTCGATTCCCTGTGCCCCCACCTCTGCCAATTTGGATTTCCACCGCTGTGTATAACTTACAGCGTCATCAAAGGCCAGTTGCTCTCATACCATGTCTATGTGGTGTGGGAGGTAAAACATCCCTTGGGTCGGTAAAAGTGTAGGCTCGGGCTTTCTATCAACAAACTGTCTAATGGTGAAAACAAGCCTATTCAGGCTTATCCATGATAGGCAGTATAAATCTTTAAAAAAATAAAAATAAAAATAAAAATTCTCAGGTATGAACAATTCCCATTGAAGCAGCATAGTCAGTGGCGGAATAACCATTAGGCTGAGTTGGCTTAAGCTTAGGGGCCTAGAAGTGAGGGGGACCCAAGAGGGTACAACAAAAGTAGTCTAATTGGGTGTACTAAAGTTCATCCTAGGAGCCCGGGTGGTAGTGATACTTATTTACTTACTTACTTATACTTATCCACTTCTGTTTATATATTTAGGCATACTCACCTGTTAACAGATTTGGCCTGTCTATATATGACCTGCCACCTGACAGTGTTTATGCAGCGAGGACTGACTATAGCGATACTGAATCTAAAATTGATCAAGTCTGTTTTTTTCAATGCATTTAGTGATGGAGGTTCAACTATTTCGGGTGGGAGCCTATTCCATGTGTTTGTCGCTCTATCAAGGAGAAAGCTTTGTGTAGTTAATCAGCAAATGTGTGTATTGCGATTAAAGCATCACTTTTTCATAAAGCAAAACACTGATCTAAATTAGATGATCCCACATATCGAGCTTAATGACTGATGTATTTATTAAACATGGCTTGCTCCATTAAAGGGAATAGTAAGTCAATTTGATAGAACGGTCCTATGACTGCTGAAGATTATGATGTCATACTTTTCGTTGGTTGGTTGTTGGAGTTCTACGTCCTGGCAACATCTAAGGTCATATCAGGATGGGCACCGACTTGTGACAGTCTGCAGTCATGGCACCTTTATAGTGCTTCCCCACTAGGAAATCAGGCTGCTGGCACCATGAACCAATATCCCACTCAGTCACATTTTCCTGACACTGAGCTAACCAGTCCCTGCCCTATCCTATTAATGCCAAGCGCCAGGCTCAGAAGTGAAAAGTATCAATTTTAAAGTCATTGGTTTGACTCAACTGATAACCAAATTCCCAACCTTCCACACGCGAGGCCCATGCTCTACCGATTAGGCCACCGTGCGCGGTCATACTTTTGTCATGCAGTTCAAACGTAATTTTGTTTTCCTTTCAGGTATTGTCCATGTTAGTAATTTATAATGAAGGTTACTTCAAACTAAAATTATCTAAGTTGAGTTAGATTAACCTAATATGTTTATGTAAAATAACGGCCAAAAATCAAAACCATCGGACTTTGAAACTTTAAGTAAAGCTTCAATTCCAGGTCATATGAGGACGTGTACCGGCTTGTGACAGTGCACACTCATGGTGACTTTATAGTGCTGTCCAGCACCATGACCCGATATCCCACGTCATCCTGACATGGAGCTAACCAGTCCTTGCCCTATCCTATTAATGCCGAGCACCAGGCTAGGAAGTAACAAGTATCAATTTTATATGTCATTGGTTTGACTCGAACGGGAACCGAATTCCCGACCTTCCGCACGTGAGGCCCGCGCTCTACCGATGTGGCCACCATGACCAGTGTGCAGCCGAGACCACCGCAATGTGGTATTGCACCTCATTATGGACTACTGCACTAGTAATGCTCCCATCCGAGAGTGGCAGGACTATGTTTTCAGGTCCCGCTCTAGACCAGTGGTTAATTGAAACGAACCCTTCGTTACCCATCCTGATGATGGTTCTTTGACCAGGATGGTGCACATATTGACAGCTGCGTGGTTTATGAGTCTGTCTTTTGGAGATACTCGTATGGTAAAACCATTCTAAATCGACCGACCTTGGGACCGACTTTAGGTGGTCCATTTAGAGAGGTGGTAGATTCAGGGAGTTAGAATATGGTTACAAGGGTATTGTTGGGAAGAAATAAAGCGATCAATATAGGAAATTGGTCGATTTTGGAGGTGGTCGGTTAGAGAGGTTTTACTGCACAATGTACGTATTAGTGCGCTGACCAAATATCTGTGATTATGACTACCATCTGGAGACTAATCTTTTCAGCTTTTACGACTTAAATGTTCAGGATGCAACCTGTTTACACATGAAGAATGGTGTTTTCCGTGGCAGAGTGGTGTTCTGTGTGGCAGAGTGGTGTTCTGTGTGGCAGAGTCGTGTTCTGTCTGGCAGAGTGGTGTTTTCCGTGACATAGTGGTGTTCTCTGTGGCAGAGTGGTGTTCTGTGTGGCAGAGTGGTGTTCTGTCTGGCAGAGTGGTGTTCTCTGTGGCAGAGTGGTGTTCTCTGTCGCAGAGTGGTGTTCTCTGTGGCAGAGTGGTGTTCTCTGGGGCAGAGTGGTGTTCTCTGTGGCAGAATGGTGTTCTCTGTGGCAGAGTGGTGTTCTCTGTGGCAGAGTGGTGTTCTCTGTGGCAGAGTGGTGTTCTCTGGGGCAGAGTGGTGTTCTCTGGGGCAGAGTCGTGTTCTCTGTGGCAGAGTGGTGTTCTCTGCGACAGGGTGGTGTTCTCTGTGGCAGAGTGGTTAGAGTGTTTGCCTTCTGTAACCACAGACACGTACTACACGACGGTCAGAGATCAACCAGTGTGGTGCCAAGTTCAGTAAACACCGCTGTGACGTCATGACCTCATTTGTATATGGGTCATTCTCAGAAACCATTTATTCGATGAAATTAATCCTCAGTGGTGGGCCATCACGAGATCCACCCAGCTCCAGCGTGAGGTGACTGGCGAATCACCGAACCAACAAAATTAAGCTTGTTCTCTTTAACGTTGCCTGTAGAGGACATCGGTTTTATCATCGGCAATTGGACATAAAAAATATGGTCATTCTGTCATATTTCTTTGGAGGAAACCTGTTTTTGTCACATAGGCTACTCTTTCCTATATGGAGCAAGGGGTCTTTGATATGCACTTTCCCACAGTCAGGACAACATGTACCACAGCCTTTGATGAACCAGTTGTGGACCACTGGTTGAATTACCGAACCAAACCAATACCTGCACTCTAAGCATAGGATACTATGAAACGAGTTTTTTGTTAAATTATTAAAAGAACACAAACATCTGTTCAGTGTGATCCAGGTCACCAAGTCAATCATTCTCAACCTTTCTGAACTGTTCCTCTGGTCATAGCCTCGGGGTGCTGTATCCAGGATTGGGCCGTATGTACCATGAATTATCCTCTTCCACCCTCTCCCCTCTTCCCCCCTCTCCCCTCTTCCCCCATTTCTCCTCTTCCCCCTATGTCGTCTTCCCCCCTCTCTCCCCTTCCCCATCCCACCTAAAAATACATCGGTCAAATTCAATTTCTGGACCCACTCTCCCCTCTCCCCCCTCTCCCCTCTTCCCCCTCTCCCCTCTTCCCCCTCTCCCCTCTTTCCTTTTCTCCCCTCTTCCCCCCCTTTCCCCCCTCTACCCTTCTCTCCCCTCTTCCCCCTCTCCCCTCTTCCCCCCTCTCCCGTCTTCCCTTCTCTCCCCACTTTCCCCCTTTCCCCCTCTCCCCTCTTCCCCCCTCTCCCCTCTTCCCCATCCCACCTACAAATACATCAGTCAAATTCAATTTCTGGACCCACTCTCTCCTCTTCCCTCCTCTCCCCTCTTCCCCCCCCCCGCCCCTCTTCCCCATCCCACCTACAAATACATCAGTCAAATTCAATTTCTGGACCCACTCTCTCCTCTTCCTCCCTCTCCCCTCTTTCCTTATCACCTCTTCCCCCTCTCCCCTCTTCCCCCCTTTCCCCTCTTCCCCCTCCCCCCTCTTCCCTCCTCTCCCATCTGTTCCCTCTCTCCTCTTCCCAATCCCACCTACAAATACATCGGTCACATTCAATTTCTGGACCCACTGGAGCAGTCTCATGTTCCATTCATCCTTCTTGCGTCAGTTCACTCTTACACAGCCAATGGGCGAGTCTTAGTAACAATTCAGCGTCTGTTTGCCCTAATTATGGTAGTTGCTTTAATAAACAGCCACCACTTGCCGCGTCACTGCCGGACGGGTGGGTAGATAGTTCTGATGGAACGATCACATTTAAATATGATTCCGCCCTAAGGTGATGCCTGCGGGCACCTGGCAGCTACATTCTGTCTGTATATGTTCATTGTCACAAATTGTGATATTGTCACAAATGTTCCAAAATATTGTGAAATATGACTTTACTCATTTTGTTCATTCATACTGTTTTTTTTGTTCATCCATATTCTTATTACTTGTTTAACTTATTTTCATTTACTAGTGTAGTGCCTATTCATAGTTTTGTTCATTCTCCGATACTGATAGTCCTTGAAATTAGGAAAACATCCAATCCCAATTCGGTGAGGAAATTTTGGTGAGGAAATGGGCAGATGCAGAGTGATGGCAGCAGCACCTAGAGGGAGGAGTGGGAAACAGAAAGGTGCCTGCCTAGTAGCAGACCAGTTCACCCCCCACACCCCGGTCACTCACTGCCTCCTCCAAATAGCTTTGGATATATTAGTCGTTAGTTGACATATATCAGCACAAATACAAATATAGTAGATAACCATTACAATTACAAGACAATTTCATAATTAATACTATGCATATAGTAAATTGGAACATTCTATAAGGGAAAAGCGGAAAGCATCAAACTCTCGTCCACCTCCCTCATTATCGCCCCCGCCCACTCCCCACTCATCATCATCATCATGCTGTCAGTCGTGATGCGCCAAAGACTGCTTTCATTACTTGACTGCCGCTCTCCATTTAGCTCTCTGCTGTGAGAGTTGCGTCCATGAGTCAAAAATCAATGTGCTCTAGAGGTGTCGTTAAATAAAACCCCCTTTACTGCCCGGGACGGGGTTCTTGGCCTCCCGGCGCGTGCAGACCAGGTAGAATGCCATAAACTGTCAAAGGATCTGCACCACGTCAAAGCTATTACCCCCAGGCGCTATATTCGTCAACGCTTAATGTCAACGCTACTTTACAATGCCCGAGCTAATTGTCACTGAAGGCGTTCTCCTGGCTTATTTCACACCCGTTCACTGCTGAGTTGTGTGCCGTGCACGGAGAACGGGGGCGGGGAGGGGGGGCGGGTACAGGGCGGACGGGCACACAGTTAGTCTCTTTCATTTAGGTAGAAACAGCGTAGATGAATTATAGATTATAGATGAACGCTGTTTAAGCGAGTGGGGTAAGTGACGAGTCAAATTCACCAGAAGCTTCTGGGCTTTATCAGAAACCAACGTAGACCCTAATTTAGGAAACGCGCCCACCTTTTTCTTTTGGTAAATACTTGTATTCCTCTGAATTTCCCCTTAGTTGTCTTATTGCTGGGGTGGCAGCTTTTTAAGCGCGGGCGGGGGGGGGGGGTGTAGCCTACAGTTAAACCTCGCTAAATCGACCGACCATGGGACCGACTTAAAATGGTCCATTTAGGGAGGTGGTCGGTTTAGGGAGTGTTTTATTGTTACAATGGTATTGTAGGGGCAATTGTGTGGGATACAAATAAAGCGTCCGATATAGGGGAGTGGTCGAAATGTGGAGGTGGTCGGTTCGAGAGATTTGACTGTATATCATTGATAATGTATTCAACAATTCTGGCTATTTGTGCACCTCACATGGTGCTGCCCCAGTGGAAAATCAGGTCGCTGTCACCATGACCTGATATCCCACTCAGTCACATTATCCTGACACTGAACCAACCAGTCCATGCTCTATCCTATTAATGTTGAGCGCCAGACGAGGAAGTGACAAATATCAATTTTAAAGTCATTGGTTTGACTCGACCGGGATCCAAACTCCCAACCTTCTGCATGCGAGGCCGCGCTCTCCCGATTAGGCCACTCCACCCGATGACTTCGTTATAAAACGATTCATGACTACTCAAAACAATCACAGAAATGATAACGCATTTCATATAAATTATATGAAAATGATATTCCAAAAATTTAATGTCGGGAATGAGTTGGTACGACCTCCCTTCCTTCCATGGAAGGGGGTGTGGGGGGAAGTAGGTGTGTGTGTGGGGGCGTGATCACACACACTCCACCCATGTGCTCTCTCATCTCAACATATGTTATTATTGCTATGTTATGTTCTCATATGTTCCGCATATCACATCTCATACTCTTAACTGATCATCTACCGTGACCTTATGCCGGCCATGACTTAACTGATCATCTACTGTGGCCTTATGCCGGCCATGACTTAACTGATGATCTACCATGACCTTAAGCCGGCCATGACTTAACTGATCATCTACCATGACCTTATGCCGACCATGACTTAACTGATGATCTACCATGACCATATGCTGGCCATGACTTAACTGATCATCTACCATGACCTTATGCCGGCCATGACTTAACTGATCATCTACCATGACCTTATTCCGGCCATGACTTAACTGATCAACTAACGTGACCTTATGCCGGCCATGACTTAACTGATCATCTACCATGACCTTATGCCGGCCATGACTTAACTGATCATCTACCGTGACCTTATGCCGGCCATCACTTAACTGCCCCACCTGATACAATCAGACATGTAATGCTAACTACGGGAGGGCTGCGCATGAATACCTACACCTACAATGTGGCTTTTTGTTTCCACTGTCTGCTGAAGGTGATTACTAAAATATGACAATAACTTCTTAGCTCACCATCAGGCGAATAGGATACAGTGGGGTATCGGGTCATGTTGCCGGCGGTGTGGTATTCCGGTGGAGCAGCACTCCAAGTATTATGGCATTTGAATGAAGGATTGACAGATACTCGAGGGATCAAGATATTGTATATAATTATGAGGCAGCCCTGAGCTTGGGCCACTTAGACCGGGCTGGAAATGACATCACTCCAGATCCATCAGAAAATGATCTGGATATACAGGTTTAACGACCTTCGTCCAGTAAAGACCTAAGTAAACCTAAGTAAACTATTCAGTTGCGATAGGTGCTCACTATATTGATAATGCGGTACCGTCATTAGGACTTAAAATATCAACAAATCAGTCTCAAATAGTTCCAGAGTGTGACCTTGCAACAGACTTCATATACTATTGTGCACATGCAAAACTACATTACAATCATCACTACTAATTATGTTAGATTTCATGAAATGTATGGGGAACTACCTTATATATACCATTATTTTGAGATGTCACAACATATATATATGGAACTACGTTAGCACTATAGATTCTCGGTAAGAGCATACGAGCGTAGGCTTCCTGTGCGGAAGGTCGGGAGTTCGAATCCGGGCGAATGAAACCAATGGCTTACATAATTTATACTTGTCACTACTTAGCCTGGTGCTTGGTATTACTAGGATAGGGCTATGACTGGTTAGCTCAGAATAAGGATAATTCGATTGAGTGAAAAATCGGGGCTACAATATAAAGTTGCCATGACTATGCACTGTCATAATTCCGTACCCATTCTGATATTACATTAGATGTTGCTAGGAAGTAAAATCCAAATAAACAAGCCAATCCGGCTTTTTTTTTTGTGAGCGGAAAGAAACAAACTTAACAAGTGGGTCCTGGTTCGGAATAGACACAACCCCGCCCGTGAGTATGGTCTATACCATGCACAAACACCATTAGCCTTTCTTCCCTTCTCATTACCGGGCGCCATGGCCTAATCGGTAGAGCGCGGGAATCACGTCCGGAAGGTCACGAGTTCGGTTCCCGGTCGAGTCAAACAATGAATATAAAATTGATACTCAGTGGGTTATCGGGTCATGGATACTTGTCACCACCTAGCCAGGCGCTCACATTAATAGCATAGGTCAAGGACTGGTTAGCTCAGTGTCAGGATAATGTGACTGAGTGGAATATCGGGTCATGGACACTGGTCACCACCTAGCCAGACGCTCACATTAATAGCATAGGGTAAGGACTGGTTAGCTCAGTGTCAGGATAATGTGACTGAGTGGAATATCCGGTCATGGATAGTTGTCGCTTCCTAGCCTGGTGCTCAACATTAATAGCATAGGGCAAGGACTGGTTAGCTCAGTGTCACGATAATGTGACTGAGTGGAATATCGGGTCATGGATACTTGTCACCACCTAGCCTGGCGCTCAGCATTAATAGCATAGGGCAAGGACTGGTTAGCTCAGTGTCAGGATAATGTGACTGAGTGGAAATATCGGGTTATGGATACCTGTCGCTACCTAGCCTGGCGCTCAGCATTAATAGCATAGGGCAAGGACTGGTTAACTCAGTGTGAGGATAATGTGACTGAGTGGGATATCAGGTCATGGTGCTGATGGTCTGATTCTCCAGTGTGGCAGCACTATGAAGTCCTGATGACTGCACACTGTCACAAAAGTTGGTCCCCATCATGATATGACTTTAGATGTTGCCAGGATGTAAAACTCCACCAGACAACCAAAATATCCTCTCATTACACGACACATCAATCTAGCTAGCACAGTGGCTTTGGTATTAGCAGAGGGCAGTTGGTCAGCTGGCCCTAATCGCAGATTAGGACAAAAGCAATGAGTGCCTTTTTGTTTGGGGTTGTTGTAGGCGAGGAGCTGAACACAAACAACAACAACGTAAATGTACATGGAAGAAGTAACCATGGGTAAAGAAACCTAGTTTAATTACATAGGCGCGTTGCTAACTCTTATGCATAATACAACACACGGTGCATTGGGTAAGAGCTTGTAGACCCACCTTAATTGACTTCTACATAAGTGGGATATTTTCAAACCCAGGGAAGGGGGGATGCCGGGAAGTAAGGGGGGGGGGCACTCGTGGTGACTTTATAGTGCTGCCCCACTGGGAAATTAAGCTGCCAGCACCATGACCTGATAATCCAATCAGTCACATCATCCTACCACTGAGGTAACCAGTCCTTGCCATATCCCACTCAGTCACATTATCCTGACACTGAACCAACCAGTCCATGCTCTATCCTATTAATGTTGAGCGCCAGACGAGGAAGTGACAAATATCAATTTTAAAGTCATTGGTTTGACTCGACCGGGATCCAAACTCCCAACCTTCTGCATGCGAAGCCGCGCTCTCCCGATTAGGCCACTCCACCCGATGAGTTCGTTATAAAACGATTCATAACTACTAAAAAAATCACAGAGATGATAATGCATTTCATATCAATTATATGAAATATAATGAGAGACTATTAGTGCCAAGCGCCAGGCTAGGAAGTGACAAGTATCAATTTTATAAGTCATTGGTTTGACTCGACCAGGAACCTAACTTCCGATCTACCGCACGCGAGGCCCGCGCTCTACCGATTCGGCCCCTGCGTCCGGTAGGAGAATGGTAGGCATTAGGTTTAGGGACAAATGCCTGATGGTGACTTGGAGACCGTGACAGCAATAAAGGCAATGCTGACGGCGGAAGTTGATGGATATTAATGAGAGTGGGGGGGGGGGGGAGGGATATGGTTCGTGATGGGGTGGGCTGGGGATGAGGAAGGGGGAGATTGGTTGGTTGTTGAAGTTTTGCGTCCTGGCACCATCTAAGGTCATATCATGACGGGTATTGACTTGTGACAGCGCACACTCATGGCGGCTTTATAGTACTGCCCCGCTTGGAAATCAGGCTGCGAGCACCATGACCTAATATCCGACTAGATTATATTATCCTGACATTGAGCTAACCAGTCCTTACCATATTCTATTAAATGCTCAGTGCCAGGCTAGGAAGCGAGAAGTAACAATTTTGTAAGTCATTGGTTTGACTTGACCGGGAATTGAACTCCCAATCTCCCGCACAGGGAGCCTGCACTCTCCCGATTCGGCTACGACTCCTGCGGAAGGGGTTGGGGCACATAGAAGAGAGAGAGTGGGAAGGGGAAGGGGAATGACTGGGGGGGGGGGGGGGAGAAATGGATGGCGAGGAAGTCCGGGGCAGAAGGAGCATATTGGATGGAGAGAAGGAGCCGTAGGGTAGGCGAATGAAGGGACGCAGGGGGCCAGGTCACGTGGGGTGGATGTGAGGGAAAGTAGCGGTTGTTGGGGATGAAAGCCAGGGAGATGTGTGTGTTTGCTGTTGTTTTACATCCTATCAACATCTACGGTCATATTTGGATGGGAACCGACTTGTTGCAGTGCACACTCATGCTAACTTTATAGTGTTGCCTCACTGGGAGAACAGGAGGCCATCAGCACGACCTTATATCCCACTCCGTCACATTATCCTGACAATGAGGTAGCCCTATCCTAATAATGCCGAGCACCTGGCTAGGAAGCGTATGTTTGTGTGTTGTTGTTTTACGTCCTAGCAAGATCTAAGGTCATATCAGGATGGATACCTACTTGTGACAGTGTGCAGTCATGGTGACTTTATAGTGCTGCCCCACTGGGAGACAAGTATCAATTTTTAGGTCATTGGTTTGACTCGACCAAGGTTCGAACTCACAAACCCATGGGTTCAGATCTCCGATGTGCCAAAACAGGAGACGGACGCTCAACTCATTGTGCCATCCCATCTGGTCTAGCCAATGAGAAGTGAGAGAAGGGATGGAGAACAAAGCAAGGGGAAAGGAGAATAAAGAGAGAGGGAGGAACAGAGAATGGCAACAACAGCAGGATTTAGTTTGTTGGGGGTTTACTTCCTAGCAACATCTAACGTCACATCAGGCGAACTAGATAAAGTGGCGATATGGAAGGAAGGGAAACGTTACGAATATAAATACAAACGAGGCTTTGTGGTGTGGGCGGGGCGGGAGTGCACGTTAGCCCAGGGGATGTACACACAAAGAAGGCACTGGGTGGAATACAAGAATGACGGGTTATATGTAATCAGATCACAGAGGGAGACGACGGCAGTGGCCGATATTAAAGATGCAAACTCCAGCCGGTTATATTCTATCGATTTTCGAGCAGCTTGTTTGCGCATGCTCGTTGCGCACGGCTGGTGGCGTTGTGCGGGGGGGGGGGGGTAGGAGGTGGGAGGGGGGGAGGTGGAGGTAGTGGCACTTCGCTAGTCGAACCCAGACGCGCCACACACTTCCCTTTTACTACAAGTGCAACAAGGGCACCGAGGACTGACGTACACACACTGAGACGTAAGTAATTCTTGACAGACGGGCTGAGTGACAGACGCATGCATGATATTCATAGTGATTGTCAGACACATGCATGCCAGGCAGGTTCAATGCCAGCCACATGAATGATAGCACGGTGAATGACAGATACCTTACTGAGAGACATGGTGAATGACAGACATAGGAATGCTAGCACGGTGAATGACAGCCACCTTACTGAGAGATATGGTGAATGACAGTCATACGAATAATAGCACGCTGAATGAGAGACACCTTACTGAAAGACATGGTGAATGACAGACATATGAATGCTAGCATGGTGAATGAGAGACACCTTACTGAAAGACATGGTGAATGACAGACATAGGCATGCTAACATGGTGAATGACAGACACCTTACTGAGAGACATGGTGAATGACAGACATATGAATGCTAGCAAGGTGAATGACAGATACCTTACTGAGAGACATGGTGAATGACAGACATAGGAATGCTAGCATGGTGAATGACAGACCCCTTACTGAGAGACATGGTGAATGACAGACATATGAATAATAGCATGCTGAATGAGAGACACCTTACTGAAATACATGGTGAATGACAGACATATGAATGCTAGCACGGTGAATGACAGATACCTTACTGAGAGACATGGTGAATGACAGACATAGGAATGCTAGCACGGTGAATGACAAACCCCTTACTGAGAGACATGGTGAATGACAGACATATGAATAATAGCATGCTGAATGAGAGACACCTTACTTAAAGACATGGTGAATGACAGACATAGGAATGCTAGCATGTTTAATGACAGACACCTTACTAAGAGACATGGTGAATGACAGACATAGGAATGCTAGCATGGTGAATGACAGACACCTTACTGAAAGACATGGTGAATGACAGACATAGGAATGCTAGCACGGTGAATGACAGACACCTTACTGAGAGACATGGTGAATGACAGACATATGAATGCTAGCACAGCGAATAACAGATGCCTTACTGAGAGACATGGTGAATGACAGACATATGAATGCTAGCACGCTCAATGAGAAACACCTTCCCTAGAGAAATGGTGAATGACAGACATAGGAATGCCAGCTGAATGGAATGACATGAATATCAGACAGCCCGGGTCATCATGTCAGCCATTGTGAGACGCCGTATCGAAGGGCGCTACTGGACTTTCGGTGACGAAGCGGTTTCCTTGGTAAATGTACATATGTTTGTTTTAGATACATCTCCCCTCATGAGATGACCTTATATGTTGCCAGGACGTAAACCTCCAACAAAGCAACACCATGTTATTCCTGGTGATATATCGAATGGGCAGACACTGCATATGGTTGCATTTTTTGGACATTAGTTGATTAAGCAGGGGAAATGTCAATCGGGAAACAATTGGTCTTCCTCATTCCACTGCTCCTTGCCCTATCCCGGTAATACCAAGCACCAAACTAGGTAGGGACAAGTAGGCGTTAAGAAATTGGTCTAACTCGACGCGGGTTCGAATCCCACAAACTACCAAAACCAGACACAGAAGTTCAATTCTAAATAAGGGAGTATCCAGAGCTCCTCATTTCGAAACTTTGTAAAACTGTTTGTATTATTGTTGATTAATGAGTCACCACAGTCAGAGTTATCCAGTCACATCACTGCTTTGATCCACAGGTTTGTTTGGAAGCAGCGCATGGTCACT
Organism: Branchipolynoe longqiensis; assembly: GCA_030323885.1. Taxonomy (NCBI): domain Eukaryota; kingdom Metazoa; phylum Annelida; class Polychaeta; order Phyllodocida; family Polynoidae; genus Branchipolynoe; species Branchipolynoe longqiensis. The sequence continues at coordinate 18,738,472 of CM059197.1, forward strand.
AGTCGAGGCGGATATAGCACGATAACTTGTGATATATGCCAGTTGCATCGGCAGTGAATCATGTGACACCATAATGTAGAGCTTGTTTTATTTAACAACGCTTCTAGAGCACATTTATTTTCATCATCGGCTATTGGACGTCAAACATATGGTCATTCGGACATATTTCTTTGGAGGAAACCTGCTGCTGCCATATAGGCTACTCTTTCTGATAAGGAGCAACGGATCTTTTATACACAGTTTCCCAAAGATAGGACAGTGTGATTCATGTGCCACAAACAACATGCTGTGCACAGTGGGACGGCACTTCAACAAACGCGCCCTGCAGGTAGTGAACTCGGGATGCGCTGATACTGAGCACACTGCATGTAGTAATACTCAACCAGCGCGGTGGTCTTTGTTGTTGTTTGTGTTCCATTCATTGATTAATCAGGGGAAATTCCAATCGCGGACAGTGAGCACACTACTCTCATGAGGGAAATATGCTCAGGAAAACACAAGCGAGAAAAGAGGTGGAGAAGCAAATACTGGAACATAGAAGGTGAGAGCTAAGCTTCGTTTGGTTAGGACAATGACCGCTATTAGAGGTGGGTGGGTGAGCATTTGCATATGAGAATATATAAATGTATATAAATAGTCAAACCTCTCTAAATCGACCGACCATGGGACTGACTTTAAATGGTCCATTTAGGGAGGTGGTTGATAGTTTTTTTTATCATTACAGTGATCGTTCGGGACCCCAATAAAGCGAGTTAGAGAGGTTTTACTGTATAAATATATATACATATATATATATACACACAGTGATCATATGGTTGAATAGATAAGACAAGTCAGGTCAAAATCCCAGCCGATAATGCTCGCCATCTGCAGACCTGACCACTGGCCGGGGCGCCAGTGACTCCAGTGGCTAGAACAGGAACTAATACGCACCCATTATGTGTGAGAAGAGTATTCTTGTCTATATTCCCATAATTTCATTATAGTGCAAACATATATATATATATATATATATATATATATATATATATATATATATATATCGATATATATGCGTTATTGTATACTGGTATGTATATATTTATATAATTTAATCCATTATAGAGCAATGACATATATATGTATGTTATTGCTCTGTGATGAAATGATGTGCATATGTATGTATGTGTGTGTGCATGCAATGTCCCGCATTTGTTATCAGCATATCACATATATTTACTATCTACGCGTAGCTATCTTCATTGTTATCTAAATGGACCCCACTGTGTCAGATGGCAGGTAGATTTGCTATAAGCAGGAGTAGCAGGAGTACAAGCCTCACTTGAGCATTGCACAATCATCACATGGACTCTAAATAATGTTGTCGTTATGGCTGTAAATTATTGTGTTTTCTCTTCAGTGTATTGATTACGACATGTGCTACATATTTGACACTCTAAAACCACAGTCCACTACAAATAACCCATGCTGCTTATACCTGTTTGACACTCTAAAACCACAGTCCACTACAAATAGACACCCATGCTGCTTATACCTGTTTGACACTCTAAAACCACAGTCCACTACAAATAGACACCCATTGCTTATACCTGTTTGACACTCTAAAACCACAGTTCACTACAAATAGACACCCACTGCTTATACCTGTTTGACACTGTAAAACCACAGTCCACTACAAATAGACACCCACTGCTTATACCTGTTTGACACTCTAAAACCACAGTCCACTAAAAATAGACACACACTACCTATACCTGTTTGACACCCCAAAACCAGTACAGATGCTGCCTGTACCTGTTTGACACTCTAAAACCACAGTCCACTACAAATAGACAGACGCTGTTTATACCTGTTTGACACTCTAAAACCACAGTCCACTACAAATAGACAGAGGCTGCCTCTATCTGTTTGACACTCTAAAAGCACAGTCCACTACAAATAGACTGACACTACCTATATCTGTTTGACACTATAACAGCAGGGTCCACTACAAATAGACACATGCTGCCTATACCTATTTGACACTCTAAAAGCAGAGTCCACTACAAATAGACTGACACTACCTATACCTGTTTGACACTATAACAGCAGGGTCCACTACAAATAGACACATGCTGCCTATACCTATTTGACACTCTAAAATCAGAGTCCACTACAAATAGACTGACACTACCTATACCTATTTGACACTCTAAAATCAGAGTCCACTACAAATAAACACATACTGCCTATACCTGTTGGCGGACTTTAGCTTATGATTAGTCTTGCCCAGTGGACCTCTCCGAATCTAGTACTCGACTCTCAACAGGGAAAGATTCATCATTATGGAGTAGTTTCTGGCAACGGTCAAGTTTCAGGGTAGTTTTCAGATTCTGACTTCTATATAATTTACAACTATATTTGGGTCCAACTTATCGTTCATCGATATCGGAAGCGTGTGTCTATTAATTGTGTAGTGGGCTCTGGTTTTAGAATGTCAAACAGGTATAGGCAGCATGTGTCTATTTGGAGTGGGCTCTGGTTTTAGAATGTCAAACAGGTATAGGCAGCATGTGTCTATTTGTAGTGGAGTCTGCTGTTAGAGTGTCAGACAGGTATCAGCAGCGGGTGTCTATTTATAGTGGACTGTGCTTTTAGAGTGTCAAGCAGGTATAGGGTGCATGTGTCTATTGGTAGTGGAGTATGGTTTTAGAGTGTCAAACAGGTATATGTAGTGTCAGTCTATTTGTCGTGAACTGTGGATTTAGAGTGTCAAACAGGTATAATCAGTATGTGTCTATTTGTAGTGGACTCTGGTTTTAGAGTGTCAAACAGGTATAGGCAGTGTCTATATGGGTTTTAGAGTGTCAAACAGGTATGGGTAGCATGTGTCTATTTGTAGTGGAGTCTGCTGTTAGAGTGTCAGACAGGTATAAGCAGTGGGTGTCTATTTGTAGTGGACTGTGGTTTTAGAGTGTCAAACAGGTATAAGCAGCATGGGTATATCCATTATTGACTCGGCTTTGTCTATTTGAATTATTTAGCTAAAACTTGCATCACAGTTCAACAGGTTGGAGAGCTTACCTCGTTTGGGCTATAGTGGTTAAACTACATAAATCGACCACCGGTTCAATTACCAAGGTCAAATTTGATATAGGAGTAATGTGCAGGTTCACAAATATGGTTGTGAAACACTGAGTTTTGGGATGTTTTCATATTGGAATACATCACTAGAAAGCCATATATTATATCTAATTTCTTCAATATTCCCAGGACCTTTAGTTGGGACTGGATTGATTAAATTAACAGTGAATATTAGGAAATAATTCATTAGTTACAACACATGGCTACAGGCCAGGACTGCCCATGATAGTACTGTGTTGGCATAGCCATAAATCCCAACCAATATAGGAACCACCAGCCAAACATGGGGTATATGCTGGTCTGGGAAGCACTCATATACTTCCACTTGCCACTGGGGGAGGTCCTGTGGAGACTGTTGTACATCCTTTAGATATATCTTTTTCATACCAATAATTCACTGTGATTATGCATCTGATGCATCATCATCAGAAATATGGCTTGTCTTGCTGGTACAACATTAAGAAAAACTTACCTTAAATATTATTGTATTTGATTTATTTCATTGTTGGTTATCACTTTTTATTTCTATTCATATTATTTAAGGGAAGGCCGGTGCTGAGAGGCCTAGCCCCGGGAAGCCACTAAGCTATGCTCATAAAGAACACTGTAATTATGCATCTGATTCATAATCCCCACGAATATGCCATTTCTTGCTGGTAGAGCAACATTACTAAAACCTTATCTTGTATATTATTGCATATATTTAATTTATTTTATTGTTGGTTATCACATTTTATTCATATTTCTATTATTGAATTGACGTCCAGTGCAGGGAGGGCAGGAACCCTGGTGGCAGGAAGCCAGGATTTCCGGTGCCGATAGGCTGCTGTCTCTTGCCCCCCTGAACCCCCTATGCCTATTATAAATGTTGTACTTATATATATACATACATATATACACATATATACATATACATGCATACACATACATATGCATACATACACATACATATACATACATATACATACATATACATACATATACATACATATACATACATATACATACATATAAATGCATATACATACATATGCATAAATATACATACCTATACATACATGTACATACATATACATACATATACATACATACATACACATACATACACATACATATACATATACATACACTTACATAAACATACATACACATACATACACATACATACGCACACATACATACATATACATACATATACATACGTATACATACACATACATACTTATATATACACACATACATATACATACAACTACATACATATACATACACATGCATACCAATACATACATACACATACATATACATACACACCCATACACATACATACACATACACAGTCATACATCCACATACATATGCATACACATACATATACATACCTATAAATGCATATACATATACATGCATATACATACATATACATACATATACATACATATACATACACACATATAAATACATATACATATACATACATATATATACATATACATACATATACATATAGAGTAAAACCTCTATACCGACCCCTCCCCAGATCGACCACTCCCCTATATCGCTCTCTTTATTTGGGTCCCAACAATACCCATTGTAAGGATATTCTAACCCTCTAAACGGACCACTTCAAGTCGGTCCGATGGTCGGTCGATTTAGAGAGGTTTTACTTTACATACATATTCATACATATACATTCATATACATACATATACATCCATATACATATATATACATACACACATATATATATATATATATATATATATATATATATATATATACATATGAGTCGTTCTCAGAAACTGTGTACCACTTGAGGTAGTCTACTTGAAATGCATATTTCAAAGAAACCCATTATTGGAGTGTCAATATTTAGATTTCATCATTTAGCCCAATAATGTGGGAGATATTTTAGATCAAAAGCAAATGTTAATATTGTGTATTATGTATCTTATTGGGATGGATGTAGCTAAATACATAGAAAATTACATCACTAATTTGTGACATTGTCAACAGCATTGAAAATAAAGTGTCACAAACTTAATGAAAACCTCTGAACAACAGCTCATTTCACTTCAAATGGTCATATACAATGTCTTCATTAAGTTGAAGACATTTATTTCAATATATATTTTTTTAAATTATGAAATAGTTAACCTTTTCTGGAGTCATTAACATCATAACATTTCGTTTCCACTTGCAAGTACTATGAAACTCTGTATCAAACACTGAGTACAGATACAGTACAGGAACTATTTTCACCATTTTTGACACTCTATGCATGGACCCAGTTATGGTATAGTAAAAGATCAATCCTGAAATTGCCCCTAAACATTGAAATTTGAGCCGAACATTTGTGTAAAATTGTTGTTTCCACTTTGACTGTTACCGTGCTAATATTTTTTTGCTTTTCTCTTTAATATTCACAAATAAGACAACATTTTAGCAATGAGGTTTCAAATTATTATTACCACTGTTTATAAAGCAAGTGGCATGTGAAATGTCCTAAAAATGTCAAGTTTTGTGTAGAAAATATTTTATTTTGGAGTCAGATTGGTTTCCATGCTATACTGATATTTATTGGGTGTGAGCATCATTTGACCTACTTAAAAATGCAAGAATATGTTTATTTTCAATTATTCAGATGCAAAAGGACATACACATTGAGGAAACTTGTTTATAGGACTTTGGCAGCGTTTTGATTTTGTGGTCTGATGTCACACTATTGGTACACAACTTCTGAGAACAACCCATATATATATGCAAATATATATACATATATGTATACATACATATGCAGACATATATACATGACTATATATATGCATATACATACATATAGTATACATATAGTATTTAGAGATGACTTCACATATCTTAGAGTGGCCCTCCATTGTGACTGCTAAGTTAATCCACATGTACTCTGTGTCAATATCAGACGTAGTGCAACAATGCAAGGGACCTAAACTCTGACACTTTTGTACTCAGATTTTAACCAATGACTGCCATGACCCTAAATAATATTCCATTTATATTTTATTTATTTTATTTTTGATTATGCATATACATGCACACGTACAAATACTTATAAAGCAATATGTATATATGTGTATATGCACATACATATGTATATATTATATAAATGCTTACTACAGTATAATGAGGAAGACAAGACAAAGGTAGTGGTTGTCTCTGGCATAGGGAATATGATGCCCTAGCCTTAAAAGAAAATCTTGGGCGCAAGTGACAGTGTAGCGTCCAGGATAGAGGCATGTCGGAGGTGGAGCCACTGGTCATGTGGTTAGAGCGGGGGGGGGGGGGGGGGGGGGGGGGGGGGGCATACATCAAGTAAGCCACCCCATCAATATTTAGGGTAGGAAATAAACATATAATCCCTTACGTGTGTGTCTTTATACTAGCATAAGGATTAAAAATCACATATAATATATACATAATATTGCAATATCAGGTGAAGAATAACTTACCAGTGTTCCTAAATGTAGGGATGACTGTGTCGGATCCTTCACAATAATAATCCATTTGTAAGTGACAAGTTGTAGTGTGTGCTCCAGAAATATGTGTGTGCTGTGCACTGTGGCACATACTCTTAAAAACCAAATCCAATCCACTTTCACACCTATCTCAAGGGTAAAAGCTCTGACACCTTCACACTCAGTGAGTTCAGCTGTCAGTGGAGGTGCAGCCGAGAGAACCATTGGCAACCTGAGGTGTGAAAGCTTTCTTTGGAATATTTGGTTAAAATCTTATTGTGAAGGTATCAGAGCTTAGGCCCATTGCAATAAGTATGATAGTCATAGACTACACATGGGTTAAAGCTGCATAGACCGATGAAATATCAAATTTTCAAAACCAAACCAATTATCTAGATTTGATTTGACATATCTAACTTAGATACTGATGCACTTATTAAGCATTTGTTTCTGCATAGAAGGCAATAGTGAGTCAATTTAACAGAACCTGTTACTGCAGAAGTCTATGGTGTCAGAGTTTTGGCAAGCTTGCCAAAACTAATTTTCCATGTTTGCACTCAAAATATCTCAAACGTTTACCATTTAAAATAAAAGTAACTTTGAACTAATGTAAAGTAGATACTAGTGATCGATCTATTATATTTATCTCAGAAAAAATACAGAAATTCAAAACCATCGGACTATGCAACTTTAACTTACCAGTCATGAATGAAGAACCACTCTACAATATGTGATGCAGACATCTTTAAATACAGTATGTATTGGTATATATATGCAAAAATGCATATTTATATTAATATGCATGCCCATGTATGTTTATGTATTGTATAACTTGTTATGCTCATATTATTTGGGCTGTAGGACCTTGCCTCCCCACCTGCCGCATGGCGGGTGGGCGCTGTACCGCCTCCACTACCCCGGCTAGGCTGGCCAAGCCGCAGGCGATCAGCCAATCAGAGGGATTTGCGCCCGTGGGAGGCGACTTCGGGCGGTTCAGCCGATATGCGGCCTCCAGTCGTTCGGAAATTTGACTTGTTGCAGACGTGCTCCAGTTGCGCTCCACCTACCGCACGTGGGACCGCAATTTGCTTCCACACGTGGGACCGCAATTTGCGGCGCGAACTAGAGATGGTACTTGATATATGCCAGGCATGTGGGGAGGAGCATGAGGCCCCGAGAGGTAGTAAATGTAAATTGACCAAGGCTAAGGCTAATCGACGAGCTGTGAAGTTGGAAGCTGTGGAGGAGGATCAACGGGTGTCGGGAAGTGGCGAGGAGATGTCGATGGACAGCATGCTAAGAATGGCGCTGTGTGAAAGTGGTGAGGCAAAAGCAAAAGCCACGGACCGAATACCAGTAAATGTTGAAGCGGATGCCGAGGAGTTGGAATTGCGTAAGATGTTGGAGACCAAAGTGCTGGCGCGCCGGAAATTGGAACTCAAGGCGGCGCTGGAAAAGGAAATTGCCGCATAGGAACGCGTTTCGCGGGCTGCAAAACAGACGCGCAGGAGGAAAAAGCCGAACCCGAGGAAGCAAAAGAAGCAGGCTAGCAAGAAAAAGGGATCCCCAAGCGGCGATTCGAGCGACAGCTCGGACGACTCGTCACCGTCATCATCATCGGACTCAGACGAGTCGGACGACAGTGAAGACAGCAGCCGTGAGAGGAGGAGGTGCAGAAGAAAGAAGAAAAGTAAGTTCTCTCTTAATGGCTATACCAAGGGGAACAAAAGTGTTAGTAGGTTGAACTTCAATGAGTTGTTGTATGCTGGACTTGTGTGGGGAATTAAGAAGGCTAATAAGCTAGACATGGAAGTCGAGGAGCTAACAGGATACATGGGACATCTCGCATATATGACCATGCATGCTACAACGAATAATTATAATGACGAGGCGTACCGGGGATACGATCAGGCTGTCCGTGAGAAGGCACGGGAAAAGGGTCTGCGCGCATTCAAAATGGGGGACAATGGTCTATCATTGTTACATTTCAATATGGACAATTCCCGCTCATACAAAACGGGGAGAAAAGCTAGGAATAGCACCGCGAAGACAAGCACGGAACACGCAAAAAGCGGTGGCACCAAGATGAAGGGAGTATGCTTCGGGCATAATTATAGCAAAGACGGGTGTACGCGTGAAAAGTGTGATTGGGACCACCATTGTCTTTCATGCAAAAGTAAGAATCACGTAGTCGATGCCTGTCCAAACAAAAAATACTGACTGGAGGCGGCGGTTGGGGGCGGCCACGGTGCGGGCTGTGGTGTCGGCGCTCCGGCGGTTGGGAGAGGGTCGCGTCAAGGTGCTGAAATCACACGCGATGCCAGAACAACAAACAAATTGCGTGATGACAGCGGTTACAGCGGCTTTTGCGGCGCCGAGGCGGCGACGACTTCTGAGGAAGGGATTAGCGTGGTGGGGGATGCCGGTCCCCACGCAAAACTGACGCCACCACAGGGTGGCGGGGGGGAACCGCCCCCTAACCCCCGCGCAGGGGGGGCCAATGTCAACTACTACGATATCGCGGATGTGCAGCGTAGCAGGGATCTCGTGTCTGAGACTGCTCATCAAGGGACGTACAATGACATCGGTGCGGGCGCAATTGGCGGGCGCACATCGGGAGGCTTCGGGGTATCGCACCCTGACCTTACTGAACGCAACTGTGACTGGCTTCGTGTGATCGGTCGCGATCAAACGAACAAGGAGGATGGGCCGATCTGCACACTAGTGGTGATTGACCGAGATGGTACGTACACACGGTGCGAACGGTTTATAGACATTTTCGATGATTGTGTAGCAGGTTGCTGTAATTGTGTTTATCTGATTGATGGTGTCCGTGCCCAAATAAAACCATGTCGTGTTTACATTGAATGTTTTGTCAGGGGTGATATAGACCCTGACTGGGACAATATACTACGCGGGGCATGTTTTGGCTACAGAGTCATTGATACAGATTGTGATAGCACTTACTACAAAAATAACTATGGTTCTATTACTAATGGTGATATCGGTGTGGCCATGTCTGGCCGTCTCCAGGTGGAGATTGACGCGGAATTTCTGACTGTTGTTGATGAACCATGTGCCTGTATACATGCCCTGGGTGGGGTTCCCAAAGGTCATGACGATTTCCGGGCGATAGTAGATTGCTCGAGCCCGTCGGGTGACTGTGTCAACGACCACACCCAGGGCTGCCGCCAAAATTTCAGTTATAATTCTGTCGAGTCGGTGACGGATATTCTGCAGGAGGGGGACTTTTGCGCCACAGTTGACATCAGTAATGCGTACCGTGCTATCAACATCCATCCCAATTGCAGGGAGCGCCAAGGTTTAGCCTGGGATTTTGGGGAAGGGACGGTTTTTCTAAGGGATAATCGCCTGCGCATGGGTCTAAGTAGTAGCCCCTATGTGTTCTCCAAAATTAGCGACTTTGTTGTCAGATGCATGGTGCGGGAGGGGCATCCAGAATGTATCAACTACCTCGACGACTTTTGCATAGTGGGACGCACAGAGGAAGCGTGCAGGCAGGGACAACTGACGCTGGTGGCGATTTTGCGCTGGCTAGGGTTTTACGTAAGCTTCAAAAAGCTGACTTTCCCCCAACAAGTGACACGGTTTCTCGGGATCGATGTAGATTCAGTAAACATGGAGCAAAGACTCCCCCTAGACAAACTAAGTAAATTGCAAGACCAGCTTAACCTATTTCTGCGCCGTAGAAAAGCCACTAAACGAGAGCTAGAGAGCCTCGCCGGGGTACTAGCCCACTGTTGCAAGGTCGTACATGGGGGGCGCACTTTCTCGCGCAGAGTCTACGACCTAGTTGCGTCGGTTAAAAGCAGGGATCATAAAGTAAGACTAAATGAAGAATTCCGCATGGATCTGAAATGGTGGCTGGAATTTGCGGCAACTTTCAACGGGAAGGCAAAAATCATCCATTCTAGCCAACCATGCATTTCGGTCTATAGTGACGCCTCCTTGTTCGGTTTTGGGGCTACCCATGATTCGGACTGGCTCGCAGGAGCTTTCAAACTCAGTAACGCAAAACCCTTGGAGACCTGGTTGGGCCATCACTTTGAGGGGGCGCAAAACGCGGGTTGCAAAACGGACAACATCAATGTTCTGGAGCTCTGGCCCATACTAACTGGGGTCCGGCGCTGGGGGCACCTATGGGAGAATAGGACAGTGGTATTCGTCATGGACAACACTCAGGTTAGAGCGGTGCTAAATTCGGGTAGAAGCAAAAACAAAACAACAATGGCCTGGTTACGCTTGATTTTCTGGAAATCGATCCAAAGTAACTTTGATATCCAAGCGGTTTACATCAGCACTAAGGTTAATGTGGTTTGCGATAGCCTAAGTCGGCTAGACAAATTCAAAAGTATTGCACGAGTAAGAGATGCGGATGTGTCAATGGCCATGTGCTGTCATGATCTATTCCATTGCTAATTCAGACTGGTCGAGGCTGCGGGAGGAGTGTGGCGCGTTCGAGGATGCGCATTACGCGGACGCCACTAAGCAAACCCGCTCGGTCCAGATAAAAGTGTACTTGGAGTTTTGCAATGTGTTCGCAGATAGGGTGTCTCCTTATCCTTGCAAACCAGACCAGGTGTGTATGTACATGTCATACTTAGCAAGATGTATGTGCTATAGCTCAATAAGGCAGTACCTGAGTGCTTTGAACAACCACCTAAAAGATCTTGGTTGTCCCCCGTTAGACTACAAAAATCACCGGGTGCGGAAATGCATGTCGGGTATCAGAAGATCCCTGGGGGATGCGCCGAAGCAGGCGCCCCCTTCACTGCCACACCAATTGCTACAACTGTTCAACATGATGCAGCTGACAACGGGTCACGTCACTTTGCATGCGGCCATCCTGCTGTCATTTAGGGCGCTCCTAAGGAAGTGCCATGTAACGGACTCGGACTCCTCCTTACTCAGGTCGGACTTCACTTTCCATCAGTGGGGGATGATGGTCCGGGTAAGGAAATCTAAGACAATACAATTCCGCGAAAGAACGCATATGATCCTGGTTTCTTGTGTGTTGAACCCTGCCTCGTGTGCCGTATATTGGGTGCGTAGACACTTTGACGACATGCCGGCGCCACCAGAGAGTAAGGCGTTCAAAGTCCCATGTGCCACCGGCTCGGTTGCCCTGCCCTACGGTTTCTACTTGGCATCGCTAAAACTGCTTTGCGGCCGGGTGGGTCTCCAGCCCGGGAATTTCACAACGCACAGCCTGCACAGAGGTGGGGCCACCTTTCTTAGACAAACTGGGGCGTCAATTCTAGAGATAAAGGAGAGGGGTGATTGGAAATCAGACGCTGTCTTCGACTACTTGCGCGCCCCCATCGAGCAGAGGCTCGCGTCTGACATGAGGGTAGCAGCCATGCTGTCGATCCGGTGAGGAAAATCCTTTTGGGTGTGTTTGGGCCTTTCGGGGTTACCAGCCAGAGAAGTTTCTCATCCAACTATATTCACTGCTCGTTGTTTTTGTCCGGAAGATAAATAATGTATTGTATAACTTGTTATGCTCATATTATTTGGGCTGTAGGACCTTTCCTCCCCACCTGCCGCATGGCGGGTGGGCGCTGTACCGCCTCCGCTCCCCCGGCTAGGCTGGCCAAGCCGCAGGCGATCAGCCAATCAGAGGGATTTGTGCCCGGGGGAGGCGACTTCGGGCGGTTCAGCCGATATGCGGCCTCCAGTCGTTCGGAAATTTGACTTTACTGTACTTGACTATTCTAACTCTTATTACTCTATTGCTATTAAACGGAGGGGCCTTTCGGGGTTACCAGCCAGAGAAGTTTCTCATCCAACTATATTCACTGCTCGTTGTTTTTGTCCGGAAGATAAATAATATGTATATTTATATGTATATTTATTTATATATCTATATATAAACATATATATATATATACACAAATATCTATATATATATATGTAGTGCCTGCCCTTCCCCCCTATCAAAGGGGGAGGGGTGTGGGGGGGGGGGGGGGGGGCAGGCCCGAGCGTGGGGAGCAGGGCGCGGGTGTGAGCAGGTAGGGAGCCCCGTGAGAGTGTTTGGTGAGTCCTGTGAGAGTTTTTGGTGAGTCCCGTAAGTTTTTTATGAGCCCCGTGAGAGTTTTTGGTGAGTCTGGTTGGCAGGTCGGCGAGTGGTGGCTGCTGCAGGGCACCCCCAACTGCCCCCCACACCCTACACTGCCGTTCTGGCCCGGGGGGGGGGGGGTGTGCGGGGGTGACAGCACAGCTTCGTGGCCCTCCGATCCCCGCAATGACGTCTCTAAGTACAGTATGTATGTATTTACATATATACATATATATATATATATATATATTATATACCGTATATGTCCCAATAGATGCGCACTGCGCGAGTGCACACACATGGATGCGTGTCTATTCAAAGTTAAAGAATTTCCTGGATTTGCTTCTGTCGTGCCTCTGAAATAAAGTGGGATTGTCTTATTTTATATGGGTTCAGTCTGGATATGATCATACATTTTTATTTGTTTTGTCGTGCCTCTGAAATAAAGTTGGATTGTCTTATTTTATATGCATTCAGTCTGAATATGACCATAAATTTGTGCGTGCTTTAAATCTTGAAATGGCGGGTGTGCTTCTATTGGGTAGCGTGCTCTATTGGGACATATATTGTACGTCTCCATATATGTATGAGTTTTTAGTGAATCCCTCGAGAGTTTTTGGGGAGTCTGGTTGGCAGGTAAGCGAGTGGTGGCTACCGTCATCCCCCCCCCTCCCACTGACCGCACCCCCACCCCCTACGCCGCCGTTGCAGTGGGGGGGGGGGGGAGGAGTTGGGCGGGGAGCATATAAACACATATATACATATATACACACATATACATATATTAATAAACACTTTGTCATATTTAAAAAGGTCTGTATAGCCTCCCAGCTTCCCAACTTCGAGCATCCCTCCACCACATCCCAAATATTTGAATAGAAGTAAAAAGTAAATAACCAACAATAAAATAAATCAAATAAAAATGCAATAATATTTAAGCAAATTGTAAAAATATACGGATTTTCGGTTCGGAATTATATATTGGCAGAGAGCATTATTATCCTCGGGCGATGGAGTGGGGACCAAGGTTATATAATCTAAAAGCAATGGGTGCCCACTCGCTGTGTGACATATTAAGCTATGAGGAATATAAATTCATAGTACATAGTGACCGAGATTGTAATAAGATATTCCTATATAAGAGACAGTGAATGTTTGGTGAAATGTCCCCCTATGCACCCATAAAGAGTGCAATTGGAGAAAAAGGACATTTTTAATATATATATATTTATTGTAACTGTCTGCAACTACCTGTTACCACAGTGCCGATGGGCAAGCACACCAGCCTAATCTGCATACAGTAAGGACGCCACCTACAACTGGGTTGAGTGACAGCCACCCATACTGGGGGGTGTCACCACCCAGGCTGTGGAGGGTGCCTGATTGGCTGGCTGTGGGATGCCCAGTTACCTGTCTGTCTGATGCTACCACCTTTCATATATACAAACTGAGCTGTGTGCAACAACCAGGAGACTCCGGTTCAATGGGATGTAGGCACTGATTCATAGACATACTAAAGAGGTAATGAGACTGTGTGGACAGAAGGTAAGGGGTCAAGGTGATAGGTCACTAGCAGGTTAACAGGAGTTGATGCCAATAAAGCACAACTTCTTCACTGTCAATCTTGCATGACTTGTCTTCCCTTTCTTCCTTATGAGTTTGTTTGAGAGAGGCATCAGGTGTGACAGCATGGGGATAGTTTATGGTATTATCTGGTGCTCCGACGGCCGAGCATACGGGTAAATATTATAAAATGTTTTTTTTAATGTTCCTGTATCAGCAAGAAAAGCCATATACATCGTGCTTATGCATATGATGTATAATCACAGGGAATGATATATTATGTAAATATATATTTGTATACACAAATATATCTAAATGATGTACAACCCCAGTGGCAACTGTATTAATCTACTCCTTGTACACTAGCGCCACCTATCTTCACTTTTTAAGATACAAAACCTGATCAGCCTATGTAAATATCGATCGCGCTGCCATCTGCAGAGACTTTTGGAACTAATTTTATTTGTCACCTATCAATAACTGTGTGCAAGCCTATATAAGGCCATGTTCTGCGGTAGAGAGCTCACTTCGACACGGGCGCAAGGAGGACAATAACTAGCCTTAAAACTGCCACCCACCCGACCCCACATTGACACTTACTAAAGGGAAAGGGTTAAACCTTCTATAACCTCACTGTATTATTAAACTTGCTGTTGAAATTGAACTTCTTGTTGAACAAAAAAAGACTTACACTGCTGGACCTATAATATATCCAACTTTAAATCGATTTCGCTGTATCGCTTGTCAAATTATTGATGACAACCACACATTATCCGCACACTCATCAATAGAACACCATTTTGGCATCCATAATTAAGGTTTGTACACATGTCCATAGTTACCTAAAGGATCAATATTGCACATGTATTCAAATCCCAGTCAGCAGTGCGTTCAGCGGCTGCCACCCGTTTTGGCAGGTCATGGGGATTCAAAGCCCTGGTTTGAACCTTGGCCGAGTAAAACCAATGACTTACAAAGGAAGAGCTCTTTTCCAAAATGCGATAAGCACCAGCCTAATCTGCATACACCTACAAATGTCAATGCCAAGCTCATAGCTCATCCCTTGGAAAAGAGCTCTTTGTATATGTATATATAGGAAGAGCTCATTATATATATATTGTCGTGGGGGTGATGAAAATGGGAAATATTGCGCCTAGAGCGGGACTCGAACCCACATCTCTTTGCATTCCAGGCCAGTGTGCTAACCATTACACCACCTAGGCTCCCTGATATCAACACACTACCCACGCCTACCTGTCTATGCGGCTCCTTGTCTGAGAGGTCAGTGCAGACCACAACACTCGTCCCCCTGGAATTGTAAGTCTTTTAATGCTTACAATTACATACATACAGGCAATGCAACACACTTACATACACAGGGTAGGTTCAACAACTATACAGCGCAAAGCTTGTACAGGATCCTGATCACGGCAACCAGTGTCGTGGGGGTGATGAAAATGGGAAATATTGCGCCTAGAGTGGGACTCAAACCCACATCTCTTTGCATTCCGGGCCAGTGTGCTAACCATTACAGCACCTAGGCTCCCTGATATAAACACACTCCCCCACGCCTACCTGTCTATGTGGTTACTTGCCTGAGAGGTTAGTGCAGACCACTACACTCGTCCCCCTGGAATTGTAAGTCTTTTAATGCTTACAATTACATACATGCAGGCAATGCACTAACACATACATACACAGGGTAGGTTCAACAACTATACAGCGCATAGCTTGTACAGGATCCTGTTCATGGCACCATTGTCATGGGGGTGATGAAAATGGGAAATATTGCGCCTAGAGCGGGACTCAAACCCACATCTCTTTGCATTCTGGGCCAGTGTGCTAACCATTACACCACCTAGGCTCCCTGATATCAACACACTACCCACGCCTACCTGTCTATGCAGCTCCTTGCCTGAGAGGTCAGTGCAGACCACTACAATATGAAAAGCTCTTTTCCAAAGCACGAGCTACAAGCTTGTCATTGGCATTGCCAGCTCATGTTTTAGATCGGTGCTTATCGTGTTTAGGAAAAGAACTCTTCAAATTGAGACTTGTCGCTACCTAGCCTGGCATTTGACATTACTAGGATAGGGCTAGAAGCAGCAGCATGAGGAATATCTAATTGTCCGCAATTGCAATTCCCCTGGCTTACTCACCTAATGTACCACATAATTTGTTTTTAAATGCTTCTTGAAATGATCAAATACTAATACTCCCCCATCTATAGTTCCATAGCAAATAACAAAATATCATATATGCAATAACAATGAAAGCCATAATTGAATTAGTTTAAAAAAACCCACATACTTACATTAATGTTAAGCATCATATTGATCCTTATAGGCGGATGGGTGGACTTTAAATAGACCACAGCCGTCAGCTTCGATTCATTTGAAAGTGATTCTGTCTGCTCACTCTGTTTGTACAAGGTCAGCCAGCATCTGAAGAAGTAGCAACCTCAACTTCACAATCAAATAGATTGTTCAGATGCCTTATTCTGGTCATCCTCCTAGAAGGCTAGGAAATATGGACACTGCGGACAAACACGGAGACAAACACCAAGCCTTTCCATTCATGTAATCATTTGGAAAGCCACGTAACATCCACAGGAGACATCGGACCAAACTAATAGATATGTGTTGGGACTACAGAAACAGTTCCTGACAACAGTCACGAGAAGGAACTAATATAGTGCTGGATAAAATGTGGCTTCCATGAATTGTCCACCATTCCCTGACAGTGCTACTAAGCCTATACAACAATATCCACTCTTTTTTGTGGAAATCAAAACCCACAGAATATACAGACATGATTGAATATTACAAACATTCCTGTCATTTTGTGGTTATCTAAAGAATAGCTGGAGAATATCCATAGACTATGTGCATAATACGTGTATTTACAAAAAAAAAGCGAAATAGCAGATCTGAAACTACTAAAAATGGTGGAAATCCCTGATTAATCATATTCATATTCCTCCATGGTTGCTGATTGGTTCTGCCCACCCCCAGATGCGGTGGCTTAATTGGTAGAGCGCGGGCCTCGCGGGCGGAAGGTCGGGAGTTTGGTTCCGGGTACAGTCAACCAAATGACTTTAAAATTGATAACTTGCCGCTTCCTAACCTGGCGCTCTGCATTACTAGGATAGGGCAAGGACTGGTTAGCTTAGCATCAGGATAATGTGACTGAGTAGGATATCAGGTCATGGTGCCAGCGGCCTGATTTCCCAGTGGGACATCACTATGAAGCCGCCATGAGTGCGCACTGTCACAAATCGGTAGGCGTCCTGATATGACCATAAATGTTGCAAGGACATAAAACAACAACAAACAAACAAGCATATTCCGACCATTTTCCTCTTTTCCACCTTCAGTGTCGGGTGTCGCCGGGCACAGACTCCGCCCGTGACGATGGTGCAGAAGGCGGGGGACGCTCGCCTGCAGTACCGGCCCCCGGACGGAGGGTACGGCTGGGTCGTCGTCTTCTCTTCCTTCATGCTGCAGGCCATCTCCGGCGGCATCGCCTTCTCCGTCGGCATTTACTTCGTCGAGTTCCTCGAGACGTTCGGCCAGGGCAAGGGCGAGACGGCCTGGATCGGCAGCATCAACACGGGGCTGCTCTTCGGCGGAGGTCAGTAGGCTGGGGGCCGAGGCTATTTGCCACCCACTATCTGCAACCTTCCATTTGCTACCTGCTATTTAGCACCCACTATTTGGCACCTTCCATTAGCTACCTGCTATTCGCCACCATTTATTTTCAACCCACTATTTGCCACCCACAATTTGGCACCCACTATTTGCTATCTGCTATTTGGCACCCATTATATTCCACCTGCTATTTGGCACCCACTACTTGCCACTTACAATTTGCACCCACTATTTTCCACCCACTATTTACCGCTGAGTATTTGGAACCCGTTACTTATTACCCACTGTTTGGCATCCACTATCTGGCACCCACTATTTGGCACCTGCTATTTGGTACATGCTATCTGGCACCCACTATTTTGCACCTGCTATTTAGTACCCGCTATTTGCCACCCACTATTTGGAACCCACCATTTGCACCCACTCTTTTCCACCCACTATTTTCCACCCACTATTTGCCACCCACCATTTGGAAGCCACTATTTGCCACCCACTATTTACCACCCATTATTTGCCACCAGTTAATTGCTAGCCGATAAATGTCAGCCGATAATTGTCAGTCAACGCTTTCCCGGCAAGTGGCATTAAGCACTGGATCAAATGTAAGCAGACTTTCCCAAACAGAATACACCTTATGCAAAAGTCGTGCCCCGATTCCTCGCCTCACTTTCTCCTTTCAAGCCCCAGTCACATAGCCGTTAGTGGACGTGGTTGAACGTAGTGGAGGCTAACGTAGTTGAAAGTAGTTGAACGTAGTTGAACATAGTTGAGAGTACCAGCATCCATACTTGTCCTTGATGTTAACTTGGTAATAACATGGGTGAGCTGTGATCTCCGATTTAATTTTTGGACATGTTCCTTCGAGACTGAATGTGCATCCCTGATGCTAACATACTCTAACATACTCTAACATACTCTAGCATATTCTAGCACACTCTTGCATGCTCTAGCATGCTGTAACATACTTGGATGAAGCCCTGGTCACATAGCCGTTAGTGGATGTAGGTGAACGTAGTGGAGGCTAACATAGATGAACATAGTTAAACGTAGTTGAATGTACTGGCATCCATACCGTAATGTATTTATCCATACTGTAAAGGATTTATCCGTACCGTAACATATTTATCCATACCAAAACCTGTCATACCTTAACGTATTTCAATGTAGTTTAACATACTTACACCACGTTTGACCCATGTTAATCTATCCTATGGATCGCTATGTCCACTAATGGCTATGTGACCGGGCCTCCAGGATCCTCTTCCAAGGCACCCAAACGAGCAGAGCAGGCAAGAGTTTAATTTAACCATGACCCAAAGATGGTCCCGATAAGTAAACTGCAATAAAGCATTGATTGTCTTATCCCCGACACTTCACACAATGTGGTACGGATAAGGAGCTAAGATAAGGAAAGCGATAATTGGATTATTTATTAGATAAGAAGCTAGTTGACAACTGACGAGAAGGAGACAGCAAAGGCAGTTGGAAGTATCAATTTTAAAGTCTTATCCCCGACACTTCACACAATGTGGTACGGATAAGGAGATAGGCAAAGGAAAGTGAGAATTGAATTATTTATTAGATAAAATAGGCTAGTATAGAATTAAGTAGAAAAAAGGGGAAAACTCTTGCCAAGAAAGCCCCAAAACACTAACATAGAAGCTTAAGAAAACAACTAACATAGTAATAAGAATAGAACAAAAATACAATGCCAAGAGGGCCCCAAAAAAAACTAACATAGTCTACTAAACATACCAACAGACCATATATCTGCTACTGAAATGCAGACAATCAAATAATTTATCAGCAGTTACTGCTTGGTAAGACAAGACCAAAACTACAGCTGGCCAGCATTGAAAACAAGCCTGGGTACCCTGGCTTACATGCTATGGACAGTATAAATACAGCCTCAATAAAAAAAAGAAAAGAAAAAAAAGAAGAAAAAAAGCCAGTTGACAACTGACAAGAAGGAGACAGCAAAGGCAGCTCGACTGGATTAGTCCAGAGATTGGCCACAGAGATCCCCACGGGTTTGGGTGTCAATGCTTATATGAATTAAGCATGGTGACAATATTTATTCATTACATGAATAGTAACTATACATGAAGAGTTCAAGCACAAAACCCCGTAAAAGCCAATTCAAAAATTATAATAAACATTCGACTCAAACCTTCAAAACGTTAATATTTTTACATTTCTGCTTTTCAGTTCGTTGCTCCATAATCATATGATCATAAGAAATCGGTAATTAGTGACAATTACAATTATTTTCAGGTAAAAGTCCTTTATTTAAACACCGTTTATGGATTGGCGTTTACGGGGATTTGCGCCTGAAGTCTTCGTATTCACAAAACACAAAGTGTAACTCTGGTATAACACGATCGTTGCGGTCCACAAAATGTCATCGTGAAAAGGGTGCATTTGAACTAAATCGGGTTCCAATATTGACCTTGCCTCATGAATAACATTTAAAAAACACAGTCCCATGAACCATTGCCCGATATCTGAATTCGTGTTAATTCGAGGCACATAACTTCGGGGTTTCACTGCATTCCAACCAGTGGTCAACACGTGGTTCATCAATGGCTGTGGTATGTGATGTCCTGTCTGTGGGTAAATGCATATGAACGACCCCTTGCTGCTTATCGGAAAGAGTAGCCTATATGGCGGCAGCGGGTTTCCTCCAAAGAAATATGGTCAGAATGACGATATATTTGACGTCGATGATAAAAATCAATGTGCTCTAGAAGCGTTGTTAAATAAAACAGGCTTTACTTGGACAGTGAGGGGGGAGGGGTTATGTGTCAGTTCCCTGTGCCCCCAGCAATGACCCCGAATGATCGCCGTTGTGTTTATTCCATCCAATTATATCAACAATTTAGATGTGGTATTGATTAGTCGGTACTTAATCTTGCGATAATTATGGTTAAATGAGGTTGACTGTAGGTTGATCTGTCACGTGTTCTTGTTTATTGGTTTTAGTTTTGATTGGCTGGTGCCCAATCATTCGGCAGATGTGGGAGGGTGGGTGAGAACAGAAGCTGTTGATGGTCCAAGAGCGGGGATTGGGAAGTCAGCTTTTTTGCGCTCCGTGCCCCAGCAATGACCCTGGATGGACGCCCCGCTCATTGCAGACACATACACTACAGCAAATCACTGCTGATTTAGTGTATCGGTCTCCTCGATACTAAGTTGTCCTCCGGTCAGAATAATACAACTTTTGACATACATATACCCAGTAATTGTATTAATATGCCGGACTGGAGTCTAGTCTGCAGTCTTGTGGCTTCCCTACAAGGACATACTCCGGTCATGTTGAGTGTCTACCTCATCTGTTTTTAGATAAATATAGTATTTTACTAGAATTCAGTTTGAAGTACCTGTTAACAGGTTAATTTAGGATATATTTGAAGTGAAAACATGCCAAATTAATTCCTGCATGCATGTTGAAGTGGTGGGCAGAATAGGCCTTGACCAGTCAACAGAAACAGCTTCTATGACATTGACGTAATATTGCCTTCTATGAAGTGCTACATCTTTAATAAGTGCACCAGTGTCTTAGTTGTATCTAAAAGGTCAAATGTAGGTGAGTGTTTTTGCTGAGAAAATGTGCTGCTTTCATTGTACGATGCAGCTGAATGAATGAATTCTAGCCCCGCAAGCATCGCTTTAGGTTCAATGCCGAAATGTAAAAAGTAAAGCTTGTTTTATTTAATAATGCCTCTAGAGCACATTGATTTTCATATAATCAGCTATTGGACGGACATCAAACATATGGCCATTCTGATATATTTCTTTGCAGCAAACCTGCTGCCGCCACATAGGTTACTCTTTCCGATAAGCAGCAAGGGGTCGTTTATATGTACTTTCCCAACGAGAGGACAGTACATACCTAATCCTGAAATGAAACAATGCTTGAATTATCATTCTGTCAATCTCTAGTAAGTGGTAGCCAGAAATTGTAATGTTGTCTGTGGTAGATACGATTGTGGGGAGATGACAAGTGTCAAAATCCACACAGCCACTCGTTACGGATAGCGGTTCTTCTCCGCTATCACAATTATTACCTTTGCTCTAGAGCAAGTCACTAGGGGAGATAGCAATATCGGATGTGCGTGATAAGAGGGTTGGTTGTTGGAATTTAACGTCCTGGCAACATCTAAGGTCATTTCAGGACAGGTACCGACTTGTGACAGTGCGCACTCATTGTGACTTTATAGTGCTGCCTGACTGGGAAATCAGGCTGACGGCATCATGACCCGATATCCCACTCAGTAAGATTATCCTGACACTGGGCTAACCAGTCCTTGCCCTACCCTAGTAATGTGAAGTGCCAGGCTAGGAAGTAACAAGTATCAATTTTAAGGTCATTGGTTTGATTCGACCGGGACCCGAAACTCCCGACCTTCCGCACGCGAGGCCCGCGCTCTACCGATGTGGCCAGCGCACCCAGTAGGTGACAAGATAAGCACACACAAAACACACGTGGTACATGCATCACTGTTCGTGTCATGGGACTTTGAAGATGTTCAGTGTGCAATGCTACAGATGATCAAACAAGTATACAATATCTTTCCAAAGCAAAGGGCTGACCTGTTGCGGTTTTGTGGTTGTTTATTTTTTATTAATTAATTTACCCTGCCTATGACAGATAAGTGTGTTAACACTTACCTTCACAACTTGGAGGCACTAATCTAATTTCATTCAAATCTTTTAAATGTTGTTTTAGTAATAATTTTGGTTTTGTTGTTTTGTTGTTGTTTATGGGTTGTAGTTTGTAGATGATGTGATATAATTATATATATATATATAGTATATTCAGAGATCTAGTTCCCCATCTCAAGCATGATGGCGCCACCTGCATGTGGAAATAACTCGTGGTCACTGGCACAGTCGCTGGATTTTACTTTTGCTCCAGTGGCCCGATTAGGATTTTATCCAGTGAGAAAAGATGCAATCTACTCAGACAGACCTGACTTCTGTCTTCCCCTGTTTACATTTGGAGACTCTTTCTATGTGTGATGCATAACGAATTATGCGAGTATAAAGATATGGAAGGGCATTCTTATCATTGTATATCTTCCGTTTCGTTTCACACCGGATGTCAGGATATTTGTGAAGGTTGCCCAGCTAGCCGAGGTGTGATCTCTACCTGCATGCTGCGCTTATTATGGGCGATAATTCGGAGTATCTATCTATAAAATTAAAGAGCTCTTTTCCAAAACGCGATAAGCGCCGATAAAAAAAATGGGCTTGCAATGTCAGTGCCAAGCTCATAAATTGTGCTCTTTATATATTTATAATATATGAAGTGCTCTTTATATATATGAAGAGCTCTTTGCCAAAGCATTATCTACAAGCTTTCCATTGCTGTTGCAAGCTAATTTTTTGGATTGCCACTTATCACGTTTTGGAAAAGAGATTTTCAAATATGTAGTTCAATAGTACCTGTCTTAAAAGAACAAATCTGCAGCTGGACCAATGTTGTCAAGCCAAACCAGGTGCCCCATCTTTGGAGATTAGATTCCGATGTTTATCTCAATTTTTGAATTGGCGTTTACGGGGTCTTGCGCCTAAACTGTTCCAAATATTCCAAGAGGCTTTACTTTGATTGCTTCAATGTGTAATGACAGTGTACTGACAGTGTAGTGATAGTGTAATGACAGTGTAATGACAGTGTAATGACAGTCTAGTGACATTGTAATGACAGTATAGTGACAGTGTAATGACAGTGTAATGACAGTGAATGGCAGTGCAATGGTAGTGTACTGGTAGTGTAATGAGATTGTAATGCCAGTGTAATGACAGTGTAATGCCAGTCTAATGACAGAATAATGACAGTTTAGTGACAGTGTAATGACAGTGTAATGGCAGTGTAATGAAAGTGTAATGGTAGGGTAATGATAGTGTAATGACAGTGTAATGACAGTGTAATGACAGTGTACTGATATTGTAATTACAGTGTAATGCCAGTGCAATGACATTGTAATGTCAATGTAATGATGGTGTAATGACGGTGTAATGGCAGTGTAATGATGGTTTAATAACGGTGTGATGCCAGTGTAATTACAGTGTAATGTTAGTGTAGTGGTAATGTAATGATAGTTTAATGATAGTGTAGTGGTAGTTTAAGGGTAGTGTAATGACAGTATAGGGACAGTGTAATGACAGTGTAATGACAGTGTAATGACAGTGTAATGACAGTGTAGTGATAGTGTAATGACATTGTAATGACAGTGTAGTGAAATAATAATGACATTGTAATGACTGTTTAATGACAGTGTAATGACAATGTAATGACAGTGTAATGATAGTGTGAGGGCATTGTTGTGCTATTCTAATGACATTGTAATGACAGTGTAATGATATTGTAATGACAATGTAATGGCAGTATTATGACAGTGTAATGACAGTGTAATGACAGTGTAATGACAGTGAATGACAGTGTAATGGTAGTGTAATGTTATTGTAATAAAGTGTAATGCCAGTGTAATGGCAGTGTAATGACAGTGTAATGCAAGTGTATTGAGAGTGTAATGGTAGTGTAATGATAGTGTAATTACAGTGTAATGCCAGTGGTATGACAGTCTAGTGATAGTGTAATGACAGTGCAATGACATTGTAATGACAATGTAATGACAGTGTAATGACAATGTAATGACATTGTAATGACAGTGTAATGACATTGTAAGGACACTGTAATGACACTGCAAAGGTAGTGTAAGGGTAGTGCAATGACAGTGTAATGACAGTGTAATGACAGTGTACTGATAGTGTAATGACAGTGTAATGATAAATAGTGTAATGGTAGTGTAAGGGTAGTCTAATGATATACCTCTTCATTCCTAACCAGGTCCCATAGCCAGTATCCTGGCCAACCGGTTTGGGCACCGTTCCATCATGATCGCTGGTGGCCTCATGTCGTCAATAGGCATCCTCATGTCTTCCTTCGCTACCGGGATCTACTTCCTGTACTTCAGCTACGGCATAGTTACAGGTGAGTTAACCAGGGACAAAGCGGTAGTGACTGTGCTACAACTGCTGGCATTGGTGTGAATCTATCAGTGTTTTGATTTGGTAAACAGTTTATTCATCGGAACAGAAAATGGTCAGCTCCGAGGCACTGGTCTTCCACCCGTTTACATTACATTGTAAATAGGTAGTTCAGGGGCTACCTAGGGACGGCATATTAGTACAATAGTAGATTATGAAGGAGCTTAGTGGGTTAGTGGGTTAGTCATGATAAGTTCAGTATCATGGGCTAAGATGGTGGGTCGCTGCAAAACCTCTGCTGCTATTATGGGTATCGTGTTCGTGATATTAGTTATGGTGAATTTCTATCGGAATTGGGCGTTGCAACCACCAGGTGGCAGTAGCAGTATGGAAGAGCAGGAACAGGCCTTATACTATAGATGGAAAGGATATTAATAAGGATATGTGCATATTTGTGTAATTCATAATATGATATGCTATTAATTTTCTATGTATGAACTTTATCAGGCAATGTTTAGAAGTTTATTTTAATGGATATACATAACCTAGCATAAATTAATGGATATACAGTAAAACCTCTCTAACCGACCACCTCCACAAATTGATTACCCCCCTATATCGATCGGTTTATTTCGGTCCCAAATAAAAGCCGACAGAATACCATTGTATCGATACAAAAAAAACTCCTTAAACCGACCACCTCCCTATATGGACCATTTAAAGTCGGTTCCATGGCCGGTCGATTTAGAAAGGTTTTACTGTATATACATATATGTAACTTATGATACTTAAATGGATATATATACATAAACGTGTATATATAACCTAACATATTTCAAGGAATAGATATATACCTACGTATATATAACCTAGCATACTTTAATAGATATATATATAATATATATAAACTATAACATATTTAGATAACTATATAACATATGAAACCTAACATAGTTCATGGGATAGATATATACATATGTATCCTACGATACATTAATGAAGAGATGTATCATTATATTTAACTTAACATTTTTAATAGACAAACATGTATATCCTACCATATATTAGTGGACGTGTAGCATAGCATGCTTTAATGTATATATTATACATGGATATATATATATAAATATATATTTAAATAACCTACCATATTTAATCGATGGATACATATGCCTATCATAATGTAATGAATAAACAAAATGAAACTATAAATACCTTAGGATAATTTAATGGATATATATATAAATATAATATGTATATATAACCTGGCGTATTTTAATCGATATATATAAATATATAAGTATATACATATACACTTACATGCAACCAACAATACACACACATCCCTGAGAAGCCGTACATTGTATGCTGCGGCCATATGTATGAGCAACTTTTCATCGGCTCCGGTGTTAACGGTGGGTCCCGGGTTATCTAACGCTGGTGTTCCAGATGTGTCATGGGGTATGTACGTGTCCAAAGCGTGGTGGGGTTAGTTAAATATGATCGCATTGAATAAATTTGGGCCTAATATATTGCCACCAATGCGGCGGCGTTCTGGCAGTATGGATATCGATATCGCTGCAGCGGCGGCGGTTTGTTTAGTTTACATATGTCGATTCGATAATGTGAATTACACCGCCAATGCGGCGGTAGCATTAATAAGGGTTCGATTTTAGGCTTAATTTGATTAAATTTCACTTATTGCATATGTAATTCTGTTAAATATGATCGCATTGAATAGATTTTGGCATAATCGGTCCCTAACATCGACGTTAACCATCCTATGGCTTGGGGTTAGTGCAGGCGACTTTAAGCTTGCAGTGTTTGTCTAACGCCGACACATACATACGGAGTTATAGTTGTTAACCCGGTAAACCCGCTGAAAACCAGCTTCGCAGCACTAACCCCGACACATACATATGGCCCCTCATGACTAAGACCTACTTCACCCTGGGTACAGCTGCGCTATTCAAAATAATGTGGTGCTCCTTGTGTGTGTGTCTATAAATATAATGACTGCCTCTCCTCTGCCTGTCCGCTGCCATCCCCTACCACCCAACCAGTGGTCAACAACTGGGTCATCAAAGGCTGTGGTATGTTCTGTCCCGTCTGTGGGAAAGTGCATATAAAGGGCCCCTTGCTGCTTATCGGAAAGAGTAGCCGAAATGGCAGCACCAGGTTTCCTCCAAAGAAATATGTCAGAATGACCATATGCTTGATGGCCAATAGCCGGTGATAAAAATCAATGAGCTCTAGAGGCGTCACTAAATAAAACAAGCTTTTTTTTTATCCGGCCCTGACCATTAGGCTTTGGCTTCTGCCTGACCTACGTGCCCTCAGTGGTGATCGTCGGCTTCTACTTCGAGGCCCGGCGGAACCTGGCCATGGGCATCGCCGCCGCCGGCTTCGGCGCGGGCAACTTCATGTTCGCGCCGATCCTGCGCGGCCTGGTGCAGGTGTTCGGGTGGCGCGGCGCCATGATCGTCACTTCCGGATTCAGCCTCAACTGCTGCGTGCTGGGCGCACTCATGTGCCCCATGGAGTACTGGGCGCGGCGCGAGCATCTGGTGGCCACCAAGCCCGTATCGAAGGAGGCTGACGACGACTCCTTCTACAGGCGCACCATCGGGCACATCTTCCACGTGTCGCTGCTGCGCGACGCACGCTTCCTGCTCTTCCTGGTCAACAACGTGCTGTGGAACATCGGATCGCTGATCCTGTTGCACCTGTGCGCCGACTACGCCTACATCAGCGGCCTCAACAAGAACCACGGCGCCGTGCTCATCTCGACTCTCGGGCTGTGCAGCTTGCTCGGCCGCGTCGGCATCGCCGTCATCGGCTCGCACCGCACCTGCGACCGCTTCTACGTGTTCATCGGCAGCACGGCCGTCAGCGGGCTGGCCATCATGTTGTTCCCGGTCAGCAGGAGCATGCTGGCCTACTGCGTGTGGACCGCCACGTACGGGCTGTCCTTCGGGTGCCAGGTGGGCGTGCTGGCCGTCGTCACGGCCGAGCTGTTCGGCCTGGACCGTCTCACCAGCGCCTACGGCTACCTCATGTTCGGCAACGGAGTCGGCGCCATGCTCGGACCGCCCATCGCAGGTGAGAGGTCACTACCACTGCCTCCCTCCTCTCTCCCTCTCACTCCCGCCCTCCTCTACCCCTCCACTCCCTCCCTCCTCTCTCTCTCTCCCTCTCACTCCCTCCCTCCTCACCCTCTCTCACTCCTGCGCTCCTCTCCCCCTACTCTCCTTCCCTCCTCTCTCCCTCTCACTCCCTCCCTCCCCGCCCTCCCTCCTCTCTCCCTCTCACTCC
Source organism: Branchipolynoe longqiensis (assembly GCA_030323885.1). NCBI lineage: Eukaryota > Metazoa > Annelida > Polychaeta > Phyllodocida > Polynoidae > Branchipolynoe > Branchipolynoe longqiensis. Next base: position 18,766,686 of record CM059197.1, read on the forward strand.
CTCCCTCCTCTCTCCCTCTCAATTCCTGCCTCCTCTCTCCCTCTCACTCCCTCCCTGCCCTCCCCCCTCCTCTCTCCCTCTCACTCCTGCCCTCCTCCTTCCCTCCTCTCCTTCCCTCCTCTCTCCCTCTCACTCCCTCCCTCCACTCTCTCCCTCCTCTCTCCCTCTCACTCCCTCCGTCCTCTGTCCATCTCACTCCTGGAGGGAGGGTGATGCCCTAATATGCCTGGAGGGTGATGCCCTAATATGGGCAGCTGTCACTCAACCTCAGATGTAGGTGGTGTCCATAATGTATGCAGAGTGGCTGGGTGTGCTTGCCCATCGGCCCTGTGGTAACAGGTAGTTGCAGACAGTTACAATAAACATATATATTAAAAATGTCCTTCATTACTGATGCATAGAGGGAATAGAGGGAATATTTCACCAAACATTAACTGTCTCTTATATAGTAACATCTCGTCATAATCTCAGGCACTATGTATTAACATATTTTTCACATAGCCTAATATGTCACACAGCGAGTGGGGCACCCACTGCTTTTCTATTACATAACCTTCGTCCCCACTCCATCGCCCGAGAATAATAATGCTCTCTGCCAATATATAATTCCGAACCGAAAATCCGTATATTTTTACACAGTGACGCCTCTAGGGTGTGGCAGGTATCACACGTGCCTGGGCGCCATGTGATGGGGGCGCCACTTGAGCTAATATTATGGTAAAGGTACCGACAATTCATATTCAAGTGTTCCAATGTTCAATAACTGGTTGGTTGTTTGTTGGAGTTTTAAGTCCTGGCAACATCTAAGGTCATATCAGGACGGGTGCCTACTTGTGACATTGCACATTCCTGGCGACTTCATAGTGCTGCCCACTGAAAAATCAGGTCATTGGCACCATGACCCAATATCCCAGTCAGTCACATTAACCTGACACTGAGCTAACCAGTCCTTGCTCTATCCTATTAATGCCGAGTGCTAGGCTAGGCTAGGATGCAACAAGTATCAATTTTATTAGTCATTGGTTTGACTCAACTGTGAATCGAACCCCCGACTTCCCGCGCATGAAACCTGCGCTCTAGCGATTCGGCCACTACGTCCGGTTTCAATAAATACTATATATACATATATATATATGTATATCATTTCTGTGCGCTGTTTTCCATTGAGGAGCGTGTCGTAGCTCAGGAGGTAGAGTGTCCACCTGTGAAGGTGTGGATCATGCTATCGATCCTGATCAGTGGACCCATTTGCAGGTTGGGCTATTTTGCATTCCAACCAATGGTCCAGAACTGGTTCATCAAAGGCTATGGTATGTGCTGTCCTGTCCATGGGAAAGTGCATATTAAACCCCCCTTCCTGCTTATCGGAAAGAGTAGCCAATGTGGTGCCCATGGCGTTCCTCCAAAGAAATATGTCAGAATTACCATATGTTTGATATCAAATAGCTGATGATGAAAATCAATGTGCTCTAGAGGCATTGCTAAATAAAACAAACTTTTCAGGAGCGCTAAAGACGTATGTGGTGAAGATACGGAAAAGCATGCACAGCATGCGAACATGTGAAGGAAATCTTCAAATATCCTGAGCGTAAAACCATTTGCACTGCACTTATGAACCTAGGCGCACCCCTATCCTTGCAATAGCAAACCTCAGGAAAGAGTTCTTCCCCAGGCTAAGCTATTATCAGATTTTGCACATGGACCCTTGATGGAATACAGTACCTGGTGGTCTATTGCTGTATTCTAGCGAAATCATCCGGTGAGATCTAATGAAATAAGAGGAGGCAACCCGGTTTCTCGGTGAATGAGTAAATATAGCCGAGCTACTTATGAAGGATGTGAAGTCTAATGCCCTGGTTACATACACGTTAGTGGACGTAGTTGAACGTAGTGGAGGCTAACGTAGTTGAACGTAGTTGAACGTAGTTGAACGTAGTGCAATGTACCAGCATCCATACTGCCCCGTGATGAGAACGTGATGAGAACGTGATAAGAACGTGTGTGGGCTGTGAGTTCCGATTTAAGCTTTGGACATGTTCAAAGCAGAGGTACGTTTGAGGCATACGTAGGCTCCATGATGATGATGTACTCTAGCATACTCTAGCATACTCTAGCATACTCTAGCATACTTCTTAATGTACTCTAGCATACTCTAGCACACTCTAGCATACTTTGACCTGCACAAAACCTTGGCCGTTCTGCCGTGGTCACATAGCCGTTGGTGGACGAAGTTGAATCTATTTGAACATAGTGGAGGGTAACGTAGTTCAACATAGTTCAACATAGTTGGAAGGACTGGGATCCACACCATAACGTACCGGGATCCATACCATAACATATTTATCCATAATATTAGGTGGGTCCTCAACCAAAACCTGCCATACCTTAACGTAGTTTAACATAGTGATAGCACATTTGACCCATGTTAGTCTATCCTACGTTCAACTATGTTCAACTACGTCCACTAACGTGTATGTGCCCGGAGCATCAGAGTCCTCAAGTAGGTCAAGGTCAACCTGGTGATGGGTGGCTGCTTCTTTGAATGCCTCCACAAAGAATCCGTTAAAACCAGTTGCATTGAAGCCTCAACTAGGTCAGGGTTAGACAGCTTCATACCAATTTGTGAGAGTCGGCCCTCCCCATGATGTTATCTTGCTGTTCCCAGCCTGACCCTGCACGGTTGTTAGGAGGGTACTGGAACAGGCTGCACTGACCTCTCACCTGGACGGGGGATGCGCACATGCGTACAAAGCGGCTTGTATCAGCGAATCGAGATGGATTAAAGGTCAGGATGCTCGCATGGGAATGGGTGAAATGTGGGTTTCGACTTCACTCAAGGTAGAATACCCCATATATATATATATATATATATAAAAGGAAAAATCCTCCAGTGCGACTGACACTGATCAACATCCGAGGGAGTTGAGGTGGTCGAGATGGCGCCACCAGTAAAGTGTTGTATTTTACGGAGGATAACAATAATAATAATAAGTAATATTCCCTTACGTATCTTTATACTGGATTAATACGTTATACATCATATATATATAGGCTTTGGCTTCTGCCTGACCTACATATAGTTCAGGCGCAAAACTCCGTAAACGCCAATCCAAAAATATAATTAAAATAAAAGATGGTTTACCTGAAGATAATCTTAATTCTCTCTAATTCCACTTTTCTTGTGATGAAATATGGTTATGGAAAAATGAACACAAAATTATGAATGTAAAAAATCAATATTTCGAAGGTTTTACTCCAATGTTTATTTCAATTTTTGGATTGGTGTTTACGGGGTTTTGTGGTTGAACCCTTCATATATATTATTTGTTCCAAAGTTGTATGAGTTCGGACCATAGCAGCGCGCATGCGCGTTGGCCGTCTTCTGGTACCGGCGCGCTTCCGCCGCTGATATATATTCAATGTTCTGCGCCGGCTCGCACCATACTTCCACCGATTGAAAACTTTTGTATTGATTAGGCAAGGCTGTTTCTTGCCAGAGTGTTACATAAAAGACCTCAGACCAATTTGTATTGTCTTTGTCTCTTCATAGAACTGCTTATATACACATATAAATATATATGTATTCCATCTTGGCCATATACTATTTCTTACCTTCGTTATATCTACATATAATTATGTTCTGGGGTAGTTACTTCGGCAGCCATGTTTCCAGGACACGGCTACTAAACAACATATATATATGTACTATATAATATACCCTTTTTTTCTTCTTGAAGATTGATACTGCCTATTATGGATAAGTCTGAACAGACTTGTTTTCACCATTACACAGTTTGTCGATAGAAAGCCCGAGCCTACACTTTTACCGACCCAAGGGATTTTTAACCTCCGACACCACATAGATTTATATGTCTGAGTAAGCTGGCTATATCAGGGAACCTCGCTGGAATAATGGACTAAGGGTTAGTTATATTATATTTATATATACATATAATAGCTATAGTACCATATTACCACACAAAATAGCCACTGAATTGACTAAGATCCAAGTTATCCTGCACAACTGTCCTTGGACATTATACGAGTGTAGTAGGAGTGGTATGTTTCGGTTCATAGAGGGTTAGGGATCCTTCACAATTATCAACATCTTCACAAGTTTGTTTTATTTAACGACCCCTCTAGAGCACAGTGATTTTTATCATCAGCTATTAGGCGTCAAGCCTTTTCACAAGCAAACAAACTATATGCTGGGGGTGCTATTTGATTTGTTTGTTTCTGAAAATGTTGATAATTGTGAAACCAGCCCCCTGACATGATACTCCGGAGCGGGACGTAGCTCAGGCGGTAGAGTGTCCACTTGTGAAGGCGTGGGCCATCCTATCGATCCTGCTCAGTGGACCTATTTGCAGTTTGGGATATTTTCCGTTCCAACCAGTGGTCCACAACTGGTTCACCAAAGGCTGTGGTATGTGCTGTCCTCACTGTGGGAAGGTGCATATAAAAGACCCCTTGCTGCTTATCGGAAGGAGTACCCTATGTGGTTGCAGCAAGTTTCCTCCAAAGAAATATGTCAGAATGACCGTATGCTTGATGTCCAATAGCCGATGATAAAATGAAATGTGCTCTAGAGGCGTCGTTAAATAAAGCAACAAAAAAGACATGGGATTCCACTCAATTATACTCAGCTGAACTGTCCGTGTCCTGTTGCGAGCGTGAAAAACCCGCAGCATTTAAGTGTCAACAATTTGTAGCAGACCTCATTATGTGCCATTCCACGTCCGGCTGCACACATCAATTTAATTGGTCTCTAATAGGCCTGTACACGGAATGCAGTAATTAATGTCACAACTGTTTCTACTGTCCTAGCACCATTTAAAGGTAGCTTTCTGTACATATGGTTGTGACTGTCTCAGTTGAAAAGATATGGCGATTGTAAGCGAGAATCCTTTAATAATCATTATTTAATTATCATCCGTTAAAAGTGCACTTGCTTCGGCAAGCTGCACATGGCGCGGTAGCCGAATCGGTAGAGCGCAGACCTCGCGTGCGGGAGATTGGGAGCTCGGTTCCCGGTCGAGTCAAACCAATGAATTATAATAAATTGATACTTGTTGCTTACTAGCCAGGCACTTGGCATTAATAGGATAGGGCAAGGAATGGTTAGCTCAGTATCAGGATAATGTGACTGAGTAGGATATAGGGTTATGGTGCTCGCAGCTTGATTTCCCAGTGGGGCAGCACTATTAAATTGCCATGAGTGTGCACTGTGACAAATCTGAACCATTCTGATATGACCTTAGATGTTGCCAGGACGTAAAGCTCCAACAACCAACTAGCCATCTGCAAGCTGCTGGTTGAAGCCTTTCGACCCTTTAAATAATCAATACTTTATTTTTGTTTTTGTTGGTCCATTAGTTGTTTAAGCAGGGGAAATTTCAGTCATAGACGACTGGTCTTCCTCATTCTACTGCTGGTCGATAGAAAGCCCGAGCCTACACTTTTACCGACCCAAGGGATTTTTAACCTCCCACACCACATGGACATGGTATGGGAGCAACCGGCCTTTGATGACGCTGTAAGTTATACACAGCGGTGGAAATCCAAATTGGCAGAGCTGGGGGCATGGGGAATCGAACCACCGACCCTCAGATTAGGAGTCTGACCTAGAAAAAAGTCTGACACTCTAACCACTCCGCCACTGGTTTCTAAGTCATTTTAAGTGGATCCTATTCCCCTTTGAATAGTCTTGGGGAATGTCAATCGTAGGCGTTCTGTAAATACATGACCCTGTTTTAACTAAGCACAGTGGACTTTACCTGTTGCCCGACTCCTGCTCTGTCTCCTATCTTTCCACCCCACTCATCAGCCCACCGTCTAAACTCCCGCTCCATCTCGTGTCTTCCCGCAGGTTGGATCGTCGAGTACACGCACCACTACGAGGTGGCCTTCTACTTCGGCGGTGCGCTCACCATCCTCTCCGCCATCATCCTCATTGCCATCCCGGTGCTCGACCGCCGCCACCCCCGGCCGGACACGGACCCGCCCAGCAAGTACTACACGTCGGCCGGCGAGGAGCCCACCAGCTGCGAGTCGCTCCGGAGGTGAGTCCGATGAGTCCGGTCGGAAAACCTGCCGGCAAAGTCTTCATCCCAACTTTTATTGTCTGTTTTTCTTTGTTGAAGATTTATTCCGCCTATCATGGAGAAGTCTGAATATTCTTGTTTTCACCATTGCACATGTTATAATTAACATCGGTAATTCGGACACGAAACTGGCAGGGGATATCATCCACAATAACGACACTGTGGCGCCACCTCCCGGCTCCAGCCCGAACTAACTGCGACTCCCAGCGGCCGCAGCTGCTATGGTGGCGCCATCTGAAGGAATCTCTCCTCTTACCCATTCACACGCTTGGGGCGTAATCGAGTAATCAACTCGGGTCACTCGAGCCACTTTTTGGCGCATATGCACATCCTACAGACTCGGGTTGAATAAACGAATACACTTCTCCACGCTCGGGGTGGAAAAAATTATGACAATCTGGGTTATTAAAAAATAGCACCATTAAAACAACATGTAGGACTTGTACTGGTAGCTGTTATCCTACAGGTACCAGCACAGATCTGATGTCATCGCTCCTACTAGTCCTAGCAAACCCCAGCCAAGAGGTGGGTTACTGGGGTCGGGTCATTTTGCACATGGCACGTGTATTTGTCGACTCTACTCACGATGTTCGATTTGAAATTCTGACGACTCGGGTGACCGGAGTCGCCCAAGTCGTGTTAATTGATTACGGCCTATATGGCCGAACCAGGTCAAATTTCCCACCATTCCCGGGATTTTTAACTTGCCACATAACATGGACAGGGTATGGGAGCAACTGGCCTTTGGTGACGCTGTAAGTTTTACACCAGGTTGGATAGCTTACCTCGTGTGGCCTACGATGTTAATTGGATGTCCGATTCAATCACCGAGGTAGAAGTGTATATAAGATTAATGTAGTGAAATGACATATATGCCTGTGGCACAATGAGTTTAAGCTATTTTTACTATTGGAACATATCACAGGAAAGGAACCCATTATATTAAGATCTCTGATTAGTGTCAGGATATTTAGTTTTGGAACTAATTAGTACAACAATATTTAAATATTAGTGCTTAATGGTTATGGACTAGGTTCCCTGTGTTATTAAATACATATGTACTCCCTCCTCATAACTCTATTGACATGAATGGATTACCTTTCAGTTCAATTAAAATTCCCATGTACATGAATAAAGCTGAATATTTATGTACTTTCAGCTGCTGCGAATTGGACACGAAAGCTTAGCGGCTTCAGTAATCTCATCAATTGTGTGGGTTTAGTTCCCAAATATGCCACTTGAAAATGACTGCTACTTAGACCCTTGTACATATATCCACATGCACCTACATATTATACATGTATACAGTATATATGTGGTGCATAATGACTTATACAAACATGAAATAATGGAAAGACCCCATATACGATGGCATTATTCCCTGAGTGTTCATCAAACGCTACGGTGGCGCCACCCCCGGCACCCCTCATTTAGCACTGCATTATACCTTAGTCACTCTCAGTGGAAATATATACACACAAATATATATGGGCTATATAATGTATTATGTGAATATAAAAACGCAAAGGTACTCACATATTCTATTATATTATCATTCCCGATACAGACCTGCATTTCTAGCATCTTCTATTTCATTGCATTTGGTCCGTTCCGACTGTCTGTACCACTACCACTAGCACATACGCATACAGTAAAACCTTTCTAAATCGACTGTCCATGGGACCGACATTTAGAGATCCATTTAGGGAGGTGGTCGGTTTAGAGTGTTAGAATAGCCTTACAATAGTATTTTGGGACCCAAATAAAGCGATCGATATGGGGGAGTGGTCGATCTGTGGAGGGGTCGGTATAGAGCGGTTTTACTGTGTATACATATATATACCATATATATGATGTATACATATATACCATATATATGTACATATTTATATCATATATATGATACCTGAATATATGATGTGTATAGTAGATGTATATAGTGGGTCAGCTCTCTATTGATGCTGCAACTGCCTGTCTCCCTGCTGCCAGTCTTTGTCTGAGCACATCTCGAAGCCAGTCATTCTGAATGGCACTCGCGAGTTGTGGACTAGATTCTGACGTGGACTGGGCTGACTGTGTGTAGAAGTAACGTCACCTGCAAAGACTTACCACCTAAACCACTGAGGTCGGGTTGTAGCGTGGCGCGGGTCTGAACCCACTGTGTGAGTGCAGGCTGAGGCAGGTGCACACACCGCTGTACTATTGGTGACTCTGCAAAGTGCCTTCCGACACAATTCTGCCACGGACCCTGTGAAGGATGGCGATGGTGTTGATTGTATGACTATGATATCTGCGTCCTAGCAAGAACTGATGTCATATCAGATACCGACTTCTGACAGTATGCCCCCTGATAACAGCTTCATAGTGCTTCTCCATTGTGGTACCATCCAGCCAGCTTCATCAAATGGGATTCTCCCCAATCACACTGAGCCGAACAGTTCATGCCCGGATTGTGAGAATGAAAAGCCCGCTGCCCGGCCAAGGGATGAGTGGCATTTTGATCAAGTGTTCGTTTTGAACTATCCTACTTTGCAGGAGAAGGCGAATATTATGTCATACGCGACATGGTCACGAAGAGTCCCTGTGGCGGAAGCGGAAACAGGGATGCCCAGGTTAATGTCACATGTAGACATTCCACCAATCACCGGCCCGCATGGAGTTACATAATATAGTTTTGGTCTGATATGTTCAGACACAAACACCAACATAAGATGGCTTTTTTTTCTACCTTAAAACGATATATATATGTATAGTAAACAATATATACCTGGGCCTATATGTATGAGACCGGGTTAGCGGTCGTAACCCGGCGTTGTGCGATTTCCCGGGTTAGCGGGGAAAGTGTGTATGTATGTGTCGGGGTTAAACTAACTCGGCGAGCGTAAAGTCGCCTGCACTAACCCCATGTGAAAGGAGGGTTAAAGGTGGGGTTAGGCACCGACTCTGCCCAAATATATTCAATGCGACCAAATTTAGCAGAATTAGATACGCAATAAGTGAAATTTTATCAATTTAACCCTAAATTCGAAGCGTTATTAAGACTACCACCGCATTGGCGGTGATATTAATAGTGTCGAATCGACAAATGTAAAGTAAAGAAATCGCTGCCGCCGCAGCGACGTCGATATCCATACTGGCATAACACCAGCGGCAATGTTTTACACCCAAATCTATTCAATGCGATCATATTTAACAGAATTACATACGCAATAAGTGAAATTTTATCGATTTAACCATAAATTCGAACTGTTATTAAGGCTACTGCCGCATTGGCGGCGATATTAATAGTGTCGAATCGACGAATGTAAAGTAAACAAATCGCCACCGCCGCAGCGACGTCGATATCCATACTGGCATAACGCCAGCGGCAATGTTTTACGCCCAAATCTATTCAATGCGATCATATTTAACAGAATTACATACGCAATAAGTGAAATTTGATCAATTTAACCCTAAATTCGAACCGTTATTAAGGCTGCTGCCGCATTGGCGGAGATATTAATAGTGTCGAATCGACGACGCACACAGGGGTTCCCCAAATCTATAAATAACTGAAACGTTAGCTAACCCGCGCTCACTTTGGACCCATACATCCCCCCATGACACATTTGGAACCCCGGGGTTAGCTAACCCGACCCCCGCCTTTAACCCCGGTGCGGTTAAAAATTGGCTCATACATATGGGCCCAGAACTGTATCTTATCCACATTGTGGTGCATACTTGTACTCACAAAGTTGTCATACCGCCCGCAGAATGCTACATAAATGTATCTCGACAGGGCGATGTTTGCTCCATAATATCACTGTAATGTGAGATATGTTTCATACCATATCACTGTAATGTGATATATGCTTAATACTATATCACTGCACAGTGACACATGTGGTGTTCTCTGTGGTGGAGTGGTTAGAGCATCTGACTTTTTTCTAGGTCAGACTCCTAATCTGAAGGTCAGTGGTTCGATTCCCTGTGCCCCCCACCTTTGCCAATTAGAATTTCGACTGATGTGTATAACTTACAGCTTCATCAAAGGCCAGTTGCTCTCATACCATGTCTATGTGGTGTGGGAGCTTAAAAATCCCCTGGGTCGGTAAAAGTCTAGGCTAGGGCTTTCTATCGACAAACTGTCTAATGGTGAAAACAAGTCTATTCAGACTTATCCATGATAGGCAGTATAAATCTTCAAGAAAATGCTTCATACTATATCACTGCACAGTAATATATGCTTCATACTATATCACTGCACAGTGACACATGCTTCATACTGTATCACTGCCAGTGATAGATGCTTCATACGATATCACTGTACCGTGATATATGCTTTAGAAGATAGCTTTACAGTTTGATATATGCTTCATAATATGTGAGTACTATGTGATATATGCTTCATAAAATATCAGTACTTTGTGATATATCGCTCCTTATATCATATATCAGGAGTGGATCAACTGTACACATGCAAAGCCATGACGTTGTACGAAGCACACATTACCATAACGGGAGTACATGATATGTGTTATGTACGTGTTATGTCATTCGTTGGTTTAGGTATTGGTTGATACGAGGTCACTGCACATGCTTCAATTGTTACGTAATAGCAAGATAAGGCAATGTTTCTTGGGGAGGCCCAACGGATACACATGCTTTGGGGATCAGTAATTGAATGCTAAACAGGGCCAACTCTAGTGAGCCGATTTATTCAAATGGTAATTGGCTCATTCATTGACATCGTGCTATTGACAAATATAATCGATCTCCACACCCCCCCCCCCCAAAACAACAACACACAGACAAAAAAAACACAGAAAAATAACAACCCACACACAAACACGCACAACCCCCCCCCCCACCCCAAAAGCACCCAACAACAATCCTCTTCTCTACACATTACATTCAGGGTTAGGCTGAACTAGTACTGTTTGAAGCCAATAACAGTACTAATTCTTTTTTTTGTATCGAGAGTTCACTCAGTGAGATAGGACCGCCTCTGAGAATGGGGACCTCGACCTCGTGGCCCTGATAACAAGAACGCAACAAAACGAAAATTCCTCCCGAAGCAGTATTGATGACGGCATGAAATGCGAACACATGGATATAGATCGAATCCTCCCCCTTAAACAAACAACACAAAACGCAGTGGAAGTTGCCTACTACAGATAAGAAAGAGTAGAATACTAGAAAACTTAACTTTGAAATGACAATTACGTTGACACCCTGGCAAGTCCATGGGTGCCCCCCTCCCCCCACACATGTTGAAGGGTAATTATACTTGTCTGTTGTTTGCTATTATTTTGATCAACTAATGACACATTGGACATTAGTATGGTAAAGATTCCCACCGAATACGGGTCTGTGTATTTGTACCTAAAGCCATGTTTACACGGGCGAGTTAAGTCGCTTCATATAAATTGCCTTGCCTAGTTCGCCTCACATTCGCCGTGTAAATGCGCCACTGAAGCGGATTAGGGGTGATTCACTTCATATGATTCACGTTATGTAAACCACCTTGCGAGGTGGTTTATATGAAGCGATACAGCTTGTTCCCGGGCGGCGATAGTGTAAAATAGCAGTGCTCGCCGGCTACAGGCTCAGCTGTAATTATACACTGGTCCTCGGCAGTGTTAGGGACCGATTAAGCCGAAATCTATTGAATGCGATCATATTTAACAGAATTACATACTCAAATAATGAAATTTATTTAAATTAACCCTAAATTCCAAGCGATATTAACGTAGCCGCTACATTGGCGTCGTTATTCATATTGTGAATCGACGAATGTAAACTAAACAAATAGCAGTACTCGCCGGCTACAGGCTCACCACTAAGGCTGCTGGTTCCCGGCGCCGACACACTTTTGAACTCGGTCCGTGTAAACGCGCCACTACATCGCTTCATATAAATCGATTTGCCTAATTCGCTTCACAATTGCCCGTGTAAACACGGCTTAAATGACTACATTGTCAAAGCAGTTCATGCCATTGTTTGTGTAAGGAGGCGTGTAAGCACAGATACACCAATCAGTTACTACGCTAGCAAAAATAGCAATAGGGTGGTAAACACTCATTACAGTTGCTTACTCCGATGGCTGTGAGTTTCCCTATATCTTTTTTATGGATATATTAGGGTGATTTTCATAATTTATCCTGCATTTGGTTGAAATAACTTGGTTATACATGGCTAACTTTTGGAAATAGCTGAAGTGAAAACATGTAAAATGAATTTTGGCATACACATCAACATTGTGACATATGTTTCCGTACCAGGTTCTATTAACTTGACTTTGTATGCCATTCTCTACCGCAAGAAATGGTTTATGAGTACACCAGCAACTCAGTTGGATACAAACGATCAACTCTAGGTAAATGTTTTGGTTTTGAAAATGTGATTCTTTCATCGGACAATGTAGCTTCAAAAGACTAGATTCTGACACTATTAACAGTATTCTGATAACTATTCCACAAGCCGATTCTCAAACAGAACAAACCAAAATTAATCGCAGGCGAATTAACCAATGGCGCTTTGACCTTGGATCCCCATTTTTACATGGCGACTGGCAGAACAAGGCTTTCATCTTAGCCAAAAGGCCAAGAAGCAATCGTAAAACCTTATAAATTGTTATAGTAAGAAGCACGTCATTGAGCTGTGATCCTGTAGTTGTAGTTACGGATATAAGAACTACTCCCTTCTTACCACAGCGTCTGGTGTCACCAAGGTTGTGTTGTTGCAGCATTTAATTAACCACGAAGGCCTTGTCTCGCCAGACTTTGACATCATAACAACAGTGCCTTTTAAATCACAACAATTGTGTTGCTGCAGCGAATAAGCCGAGTGAATTTCAGTATTTGTAAATTACTTTTCCTCATGCCATTGTTCCGCGCCCTCTGATATTAATATTTATCATCAGGCTATGTAGCGAGAAGCATCACTTTTTAAATGATTGGTTTGACTTGATCTGGTTCGAACCCAGGTTTTGATTCCCACGGTTGCCTCATGGGAAGTAGGTGATGAATTGATTTGGCCATCTTGTCTGTCTCATTAGCATCTTATATCCTAGATAAAGGATTCACCCGGTACTCGCAGTACACAGGTGAATACCAACCCTATATAAAAACGGTCGAAAATGCGGGGAAATGAAATGAGACCCTAATTTCACAATCTATGAAGCAACAATTATTCTTTACATATGTCTTATTATTTCCCTGCTACCTTTGAGTTGAAAAATATAATAAAATATCTAGTTTAATACAATTTAAAAGTGAAATCGACAGCGTTCTATGGCCGCCATCTTGTCTTTTTTCATTCTCTCCCATTTCACCAACGCGGTGCCTATATATGTAGCCATTTGATCTTGGGACCACATTTTCTAGTTCATGTCCCATACTAAAGCTATTTTCGCCCGTATTTACACTACGTTGTCATTCAGCCATGTACTACAAGTACCAGGCGAATCTTGTATCTACTTATATCCTAGTATTACATTTTTACTAGATTCTCCGATATCACAGCGAGTATGAAAGCAAACTCCATGTTACTTTTGGTATCGCTAAAGCAGGGTCGTCAAACTAATATTTTGTATCTGTAGCGATGAGCTGAATTTCTTTTAACCTTTTTCTTTCTTTTACTAAAATGTAGTTTATTCAATGAATGTCAAAGCACTGGTCTTCCGGCCGTTCAGTACAATCTGTTGTTGGATAAATCAAACTATCATTTGCAATAATAAACACATGCAAATCCTGTTTGATAATAAAAGTATTATGCATAATGTAAATGAACTATTACGTGTAATAGTAACTGTATACACATCCAGCTTAATTAAAGTATTATGCATATGGTGAATATTCATTACATGGTATTGCATGATTCTAGAATTGACTTTAAACATTTCTTTCTTCCTTTGTTTGTATCTCTTCTTTTTCCAAAAGCATATAAAATATCTCCAAATACACATATATATATATATATAGTGTAAATATGCAAATCAGTACATCCGGTCACCAATACTAGGTGCTGGAAAGCCGCTCACTGTTAGATCCAATTACAAGTGTTTTGTATTATGTGGCCTAGCCTTACAGAGTTGATGCATATATGGCGATGTGGTACTGCACAATTTGGCTAGCTTGGATGGCCTTCCTCTTCCTCAACACTTGTTAATAATTGTGTAGTTCTCTAATTTGAAACCGTGATAGTCACAGACTGACAAATCTGTGATCGGCTGAGGGTTTAGCAATCAAGAATAACAGAGGAATTTGAATGAATCTGGTAGAAATCCTGTATAATGACTTCACAACTGATCAGCGGGTAATGATTGATACATTATGAGGTGAAGTTTTGTATGAAGTTTTAAATGTTGTCTTAATTGATGATGGCCAGTGTGAACTATATATTATATAATATATATATATACGCTTATGTAAATATCACACAGGCTTTAATACACGAAGACGTATATTAAATTTTATTCTATTTTTATATTGACATGCAGTTTGATCTCAATTAAATAACTTACTGCTTCTGCATAGACTTATACATATTCACTAACCCTGGAATGCAACATTTGCCATGTCATAGATTATGAAGTGTATCCAAAACAGAATGTGTGCATCTCTTTACTAAGATGTCAGTAGCATATAATAGATGCCATTTTTAACAGTTAAATAATTTGTTTAATTCAGGGCGGGCGATTTTTCAAGCACCAATTTATTTTTATTCGGCCTAAATATAAAGGAAAGATCCGTGAATATCTATGGATGTGGATGTGGATGTGGATGAGAGATGCACGCCCCCTCCCCCCATCCCTTGTTATGAACTCTGAACTGTGATGTTTGTAAAGAAATGCGCAATGTTAGTGAGTGATAGATGATTTGATCATGTGCTGTGCCATCCTCCAATATATCACAGGGTAATGTATGCTCCCACTGCTTGGGGGATGGACAGTGATTGGTGAAAGCTTGTTCATATCGCATATTGGACATAGCAAAGGCGCCCAACCTGTAGGGCCATCAACTTGGGTTCAAATCCCACTGTTTGAACGCCCTTTGTGTGCATAATGTGTAGCTCGAATTGTTCATGACCTTCCTTAGTGGTTACCTCAAAATGCTAGGGCGAGGGTAATTTAATAAGCACTTTCTGCCATTCTTACGATGTAGCAAATGATCGCCAGTGAGTACAGATGCGAGTGTGATTGAACAATACATGTGATAATATTCAGAATGGCACCTTCCTATCGAACTTCTGTATGGATGTATGTATAGTCATATATTTGAATAAGTATTCATTAATACAAGCATACATTCATATATATATATATATATATATATATATATATGAATATATGAATACATGAATCCGTGTTCAAATATATAAATATAATTTCCGAAATATGATTATGTATTCAGATATGTGAATATAAATTCAGATATATGAATATATATTCATATATATGACTAGATTCACATCTATGATTATGAATATATATTCATATATTGGAAAATAGGCTATGAATGTGTATTCGAATGTAGGTATTCCACTACATGAATATACATTGCATATCAGAAAATGTATTCCTATATAAATATGTATTCATATATGAATATTCATTCCTATTTATAAATATATTATCATTATATAAATATATATTCCAATGTATGAATGTGTGACACATATCTGAATACATATTCGTATATATAACTATGTTCATGTATATTCATGTATATGAATAGGCATTCTATATATCGATGTGTTTTCAATGAATATGTACTCATATGAATATGTATTCGGATATGAAAATGTGGTTGTTACATAGTTGTGTCTCACCTATTAAAGGTACATGCAGCATATGCCGATTTAAAGCACCATGTATGACAATAGATCAAAGAAGAGTGGCCTGCAGTTATCTGACGCCACACTCCTGGTCTCAATTGAATCCTTTTGTTTGTTCTGTCGAATCAGCGTCAAATACTGTCAAATAAATATTTAGTTCGGACTGAGGATTCCAATTTTTAAGGGGTTAGCTCTCCGAATTCATATATCTCGGACAAAAGATTACAAATGATGGGAGATGTGAGGAAGAAATTAAAAGAAGGATAACAATAGCCCGAACAACATTCTCCAAAATGTATAGAGTGTTAACATCAAGTAAGATATTAATACAAACAAGGAAGCGTATTCTTCAGTGTTATGTGTGGTCTACTCTAATGTATGGGGCAGAGACATGGACAATCTCTAAGAAAATGTACAAACGTTTAGCAGCATTTGAGATGTGGACTTATCGAAGGATGATGAAAATATCATGGACAAAGAAGATCACCAACAAAGAAGTTCTCAGAAAAATTAAAAATAAGAAAAGCTTGTTTGCCACTATACAGACAAAGAAACTTATTTATTTTGGCCACATCATTCGTCAGAGTTCAATATACCGTACATTGTTGGAAGGGAAGGTGAATGGCAGCAGAGGGAGAGGGAGACCAAGAACATCATGGTTTACAAATATTTCACAGTGGACAGGCTTGAATTATTCACAGTCTATCAGAACAGCACAACATCGGGACAAGTGGAGAACCATTGCATCCAACCCTCGACTAGAGGATGGAACTATTGATTGATTGATTGAGCTCTTTTAAATTGTAAACTTGAAAAGTACAATTAATTTTAAATGTATCGATTGTCCGATACCCCCCCTCCCCTGAGGTAAATCTGATAATATGATATGTCTTTTGTGTAGTGCAGAAGGATGCTTTTGTATCTATCATATGTAGACAAATAAAGTTATTACCCATAACCGTTGCTATTTAGTGTATTTATGCGCATACGGGTGGAAATTCCCCTAAACCATAATCCAAAACATGTTTAAATAAAGAATCTTTACCTGAAAATAATTGTAGTTCTCACTAATTCCACTTTTCTTATGATGACATGCTTATGGAGCAATGGACTAAAAAATGTAGGAATGTACAAAAATAAACTTGTTGAAGGTTTGATTCCAATGTTTATTTCAATGTTTGGATTGGCGTTTACGCGGTTTTGCACTTGAAATCTTCATATATATTATTGAAAAATGCTATACTACAATACGCATATGTTTAGGTTCTCTAGTCCCTCAAGAAGGACTACGGCTGCAACCTAACATGCTGGGTTCCAGCTTCAGCTTACCAACAGGAACTTTGGGCTGGCACAACTATGCCGGACCGGCCCTACGCTTTAACCTCACTTTGTACCTCTCAGGTTACCTGGTTACTATAACCATGCACCTGCTGGTGATCAGTGTTGGACCACTGGGAAATCAGGCCACCAGCATCATGACTCGATATCCCACTCAGGCACATTATCCTGACACTGAGCTAACCAGTCCTTGCCCTATCGCCAGGCTCGGAAGTGAGAAGACACTATCAATTTAAAAGTCATTGGACACAATGGAGAATAGGTACGTGTACCAATTTGGTGGCTCCTTTGTTCAAAGTTGCAGAGTCCGCTCGATTTCAGTTTCTGTAATTTTCTGAGATAAATATAGTAGGGTTGTCATGACATATTAACTAACCTGTATTTTAATGGTTAACTTGGGATATATTCAAAATAGAAACGTGCTGAAATAATTGGGAAAGCACATCAACATTCTGATACCATAGATTTTAGCGGTCACAGGTTCCATTAAAATTCCCTTCCTATTCCCTTCTATGCAGCAACAGATGCTTAATAAGTGACGAGTATCTAAGTTGTGTAATTAGGATTATATCTGATAACAGACTTGGTTTTGAAAATGTGATGCTTTTATCAGACTGTGCAGCTTAATGTTAAATGGGGCTCTGACAAAGCGACATTTACCATCCTCAACGTGCGTCCTCAAATATGTCAA
This sequence comes from Branchipolynoe longqiensis, assembly GCA_030323885.1. Classification (NCBI taxonomy): domain Eukaryota; kingdom Metazoa; phylum Annelida; class Polychaeta; order Phyllodocida; family Polynoidae; genus Branchipolynoe; species Branchipolynoe longqiensis. Next base: position 18,784,638 of record CM059197.1, read on the forward strand.
CTCATGGTCATTCATTGGCTAACTCATCCACGAAAAGGACAAACAGGAGACAAGACTGCATGCCAAACACCATGCATCCGATATCTTCCGTCAGATGGCGATATTAGTTGTCAGGTTGTTTTCCCAGCTATCGCCCTGCCCTCTAGTGAGGAACATGGGAACCAGCTGCACTAGTACTGTGCACGTTCTCGTCTGCACTGCACATGGCCATATGGTGGAGCTCGTCGGCTCACTCGTCGAACGGCCATTTTACTAATTTTACGGGGAGTCTTGGTTCTCACTTCTAACCAGAGCGGGACGTAGCTTAGACGATACAGTGTCCACCTGTAAACAGTAAATAGTGCCAAGACAGAGTATGTGATCTATGGGATGAAAATGAGAAAAACAAGAGCCCCTCAAATCCAACTACAAATGGGTGGAACCTTACTTTGTGAAGTGGACTCCTACAAATACTTAGGCCCAACTCTTGACTCCACACTAAATGGGAACCGACAATTGGCAAGACTGAATCAAATGCTGGCACTAAAACTGACAACTTTAAGGAAATTAAGGAAATTCATAAGTGAAAACACTGCACTGCTGCTGTATATGACTAAAATATTGCCTGTTATAGATTACAATGACATCATATATGAGCTCTTAACAAAACAACAAAAGATCAGAACTGAGCACTGAGAACAGTTTACCAAGGAAAGACACTCAGTATGGTTGAACTGCACAAGAAAACCAGATTGGATACTCTCTCAGAACGAAGGGGCCTACATCTGATGGCACTAAGCACAAATGCGCAAAAGACAAAAAAATCATTGACTGCACAAATAGAATAACAAGAAGAGGAGCCTCCACTCTGCTCAATGTACCACACCCTTCAACAAATAAATATATCGGAGCACCAATTTACAAAGGTAGTGTCATGTGGAATGATTTCTCTATCAGAGTCAGAGAAACACAAACAGTACTTGCCTTCAAAAATGCATATAGAGCCCACCTAGTTATTCAGGCCCTTGAATGACTACTGCAGCAATTACTAGCAAAGCCCTGAACTCCTGCCCCCCTCCCCCACACACACATCCTCACTTGCTCTCCGGTGGGTGTTCTCCCCCCACCGCCCACCCCAATGGCCCCCCCCCCTCCACTGCCACCACCCTTAACCATCATGAACAAACCATCAACACACCAAACATACTACACAACTATCAATCTGTTTAAACACATTGAACATTATATAAGACAGACAAAATGACTTGTCAACTATAAACTTAGCTTGTTTTATTTAGAGAAAAATGTAACCCACAACGATTGTTTGAGTTCCCCGAGTATACACTTTCTACTCGGTGCTCCCCATTTCTGCATTTTTGCATGAACTACAGTGACTGGTACTGTACATTATACAGCAGGAGCCACTCCCTTAATTCTACAGGATTGGTCCTGTAACTTATACAGCACTGATTAAACTTAGATTATTTAGACTGTCAATTCCAATAGTAAGATGGCTGAAAGACCAACGCTCTGGCACTGACAAATGTCATAATCAGATGAATAAATACTTTACCAACAAAAAAAGGTGTGGGTCATCCGATCAATCCTGCTGGGTGAACCCATTTGCAGTTTGGGCTATTTTCCGTTCCAACCACTGGCCCACAATTGGTTCATCAAAGAATGTGGCGTGTTGTAAAATATTCCGATACTCAGTGAGGGGGCAATGCAGATGTTCTGTTGCTGATCGGTGTACGTGACCAGGCGCATGTATATATGTGTGTGGGTTGGTGGTGCCTGAGTGGGATGTAAATAGACATAGTGGTGCTGGCAGGTCTGGGTGTGATTGCACTTAGGGCCTACCCCTTCTGCTGGGGTAGGGGTCACCACACTCAAAAGGTCAAGGTTGGTGGTGGCCATGGGGGGCCATACAGCTACTGGTAGTGGGCAGACCACTGGTATCCACGGAGACCAGGAATACTGGATCCCCAGTGGTAGGGCTAAGAATGATCAATTCCCATTGGGGGAAGGAGGTGGGGTGATACTCTACAATGAACCCATGTAACTATATAAGCAATAAACCAGAGGGCTGGACTCTCTCTTCTCTCCTATTATTCTTTGCTCTCTTTCTTTCATTTTGTCGGTATTGTTTTCCTCATAGCCTATGTATACAGCCACAGATCCGAGCATTAGATTCTACAAACTGGTGACCACGACGAGTGGATGGTTTCTACAATGTGATGTCCTCTCTGTGGGAAAGTGCATATAAAAAAACCTAGCTGTTTATCGAAAAGAGTAGCCTACGTGGTGGCAGCAGGTTCCCTCCAAAGAAACATATCAGAATGACCAAATGTTTGACGTCTAACATTCGATGATGAAAATCAATGTGATCTAGAGGCATCGTTAAATAAAACAAGCTTTCACTTCTAAAGCTGCGTTTACACGGGCGAGTTAAAACGCCCCAGCTGGAACCAGTTGCCTAGAACGTTTTAAATGTGTCCGTGTAAACGCGCCACTGCGCCGTTTTAGGGCTGAAACGTTTCAGCTGGAACGTTCCGCGAATACCACCTCAGGAGGTGGTCTACAGGAAATGTTTCAGCTGGTTCCCAGGCGGCGATTGTGTACAATAGCAGTGCTCGCCGGCAACAGGGGGAGCAGTAGCTAATCGCTGGTGCCCGGCAGTGTTAGGGCCCGATTATGCCGAAATCTAGTGAATGTGATCATATTTAACAGAATTACAGACTCAAATAATGAAATTTAATTAAATTAACCTTAAATTCCAAGCGATATTAACGTAGCAGCTACATCGGCGTCGAATCGCCGAGTGTAAACAAAACAAATAGCAGTGCTCGCCGGCAACAGGGGGAGCAGTAGCTAATCGCTGGTGCCCGGCAGTGTTAGGGCCCGATTACGCCGAAATCTAGTGAATGCGATCATATTTAACAGAATTACAGACTCAAATAATGAAATTTAATTAAATTAACCTTAAATTCCAAGCGATATTAACGTAGCAGCTACATCGGCGTCGAATCGCCGAGTGTAAACAAAACAAATAGCAGTGCTCGCTGGCAACAGGGGGAAAACCCGCGCATGCGCAGAAGCCACGACACTTCTGAAAATACGACACCGTGTAAACGCGCCACGAGAATGTTTCAGGTAGAACGCTTTGTCTTGAATCGTTTTACTTTTGGCCGTGTAAACGCAGCTATAGTCTTCACTTCTAAGTCCCTATCCCTACTGCTTCCTTCCCCTTGTTTCGCTATGAAGTATTCCAGGCCGGCTCACAATAGATGTAAGTATTTTAAAGTTTGGCATTACTCACTGTTTATTTATGTCCTAGTAACATCTAAGGACATATTAGGATAGCTACTGACTTATCACTAGGTGCACTCATGTTGATTACATTAAAGCTGTATTGACCGTTGCATGTATCAACTTTTCATAAGCAAAGCAATTAACTTGATTTGATCCTAGATATATAACTTAGATGATCGAACACTTATTAACCATTTGTGCATCCCTGTTTGTCAGGGATACTAACTCACTTTGTTCAGGTTGGGGAAATATCTGGAATGAGAGTCTGTTGATTCAATCGGTTCCGTTGCTGTAATTCAGTATGGGATAACTCCAAGCAGACATCCTGTTTTTATGCGGCAGTGCTCTGAGAGTGTAGTTTGGTTTTGATGAGTTTTCAGTCGCATTGGTGCACTGAAGGCTGCAAATCTGTAGCACTGTATGGGCACCACTGAAAGTGGTCCCATGTGGTCGGGAGTTGGCTTCTGATGGGTAGTGGCAGAGAAATTGGGGGAGGGGACAGGGGGGGGGAGGAAGGAAAAAGGCAGCCTAAGAGCCCAACCACAGTCCTCTGAGAGGGCCGAGGGAGGGTTGGTGGTTGGTGTACTTTTACGCCACAGTAAGACCCTAGGCCATTCCAGGATGTGCACTGATTTGTGACACCGTGCACTCATGGTGACTTTATAGTGCTGGCCCACTGGGAAATCAGGCCACCGACACCATGACCTGATGTCCCACACAGTCATATTATCCTGACACTGTACGCCCAGTCCCTGTCCTGACCTCATAATGCCAAGCACCAAGCAGCAACAGGTACCTCCAGATTCACCGGTATGCACAGTAAGTCCGGCCAAGGCCAGAGGAAGAAGTGAAGTGAGGATGGGATTAGTTAGGCAGTGGGTGGGGTTACCTGGAAGTTGTTAGTGAAAATTAGTGGTTAGTTGGTAATGGTGTCAAGTCAGCTATGGTGATGAAGTGGGGTCTGGGAGTCCTCGGTGTCAGGGTCTGGGTGACCGACAGCATTGATGATGTCTGCATTCTGACAGTAGAAGCGAGCAAGTGAGTTCCAGGATGACTTGGAAATCCTGGAGAGGATAGCCAGAGCAGCCCTATTGTCACGGAGTTGGCGGTCAGAGTCCTCCATGAAGTCACTGATGGCAGATCTGTCGACAGCACCACATGAGGCGAGTATTTGGGCCACATTGAAGATCTTAGTACCGCAGGGACAGTGCTGGAGGTTGGTGACATCAATCCAATGGGGGTAGCCAGTCCTGAACCGGTTGACAGCAACTTGTGTAGAAGCAGGAAGGCCGACTTGATGAGGGATGTTAGTTCTGACCAGGGTGTATCAGAGCCAGCTTATTGAATAAGGGTTCCATACTTGGTCCTTCCGTGTGGCACGTTCCCAGAGTGTAGTGGATGCCATGCTTAATGACACCCCCCCTCCTCCACCCACAAATATATGGGGGGGGGGGGCGGGGGGAGGGAAGAGGGAAGAGGGAAGAGGGAAGAGGGAGTGATGGCCCAGTTTAGGGTTACTCTGTAGAACACTGCCCTCTGCCCCCTCCACACACACACTGTGCCCAGTGTGTGAGTGTGTGTTGGGGGGGGGGGCAGTGATTGTAGGGAGTGGGTATCTGATTCGCACACTCCCAGAACCAGCCACCTCAGTTCAATTACCATGGTCAAATTATATATATAGGATTAATGTGCACTTTCACAAATCTCTCTAAATGGACCATTTAAAATCGGTCACATGGTCGGTCGATTTAGAGAGGTTTTACTCTATATACATACATCTAAACATCTATCCATCTATCCATCTATCCATCTATCCATCTATCCATCTATCCATCTATCCATCTATCCATCTATCCGTCTGTCCGTCTGTCCGTCTGTCCGTCTGTCCGTCTGTCCGTCTGTCCGTCTGTCCGTCTGTCCGTCTGTCCGTCTGTCCGTCTGTCCGTCTGTCCGTCTGTCCGTCTGTCCGTCTGTCCGTCTGTCCGTCTGTCCGTCTGTCCGTCTGTCCGTCTGTCCGTCTGTCCGTCTGTCCGTCTGTCCGTCTGTCCGTCTGTCCGTCTGTCCGTCTGTCCGTCTGTCCGTCTGTCCGTCTGTCCGTCTGTCCGTCTGTCCGTCTGTCCGTCTGTCCGTCTGTCCGTCTGTCCGTCTGTCCGTCTGTCCGTCTGTCCGTCTGTCCGTCTGTCCGTCTGTCCGTCTGTCCGTCTGTCCGTCTGTCCGTCTGTCCGTCTGTCCGTCTGTCCGTCTGTCCGTCTGTCCGTCTGTCCGTCTGTCCGTCTGTCCGTCTGTCCGTCTGTCCGTCTGTCCGTCTGTCCGTCTGTCCGTCTGTCCGTCTGTCCGTCTGTCCGTCTGTCCGTCTGTCCGTCTGTCCGTCTGTCCGTCTGTCCGTCTGTCCGTCTGTCCGTCTGTCCGTCTGTCCGTCTGTCCGTCTGTCCGTCTGTCCGTCTGTCCGTCTGTCCGTCTGTCCGTCTGTCCGTGTGTCCGTCTCTCCCTCTGCCCCCGTATGTCCGTCTGTCCGTCTGTCCGTCTGTCCGTCTGTCCGTCTGTCCGTCTGTCCATCTGTCCGTGTGTCCGTGTGTCCGTCTGTCCGTCTGTCCGTCTGTCCGTCTGTCCGTCGTCCGTCTGTCCGTCTGTCCGTCTGTCCGTCTGTCCGTCTGTCCGTCTGTCCGTCTGTCCGTCGTCGTCTGTCCGTCTGTCCGTCTGTCCGTCTGTCCGTCTGTCCGTCTGTCCGTCTGTCCGTCTGTCCGTCTGTCCGTCTGTCCGTCTGTCCGTCTGTCCGTCTGTCCGTCTGTCCGTCTGTCCGTCTGTCCGTCTGTCCGTCTGTCCGTCTGTCCGTCTGTCCGTCTGTCCGTCTGTCCGTCTGTCCGTCTGTCCGTCTGTCCGTCTGTCCGTCTGTCCGTCTGTCCGTCTGTCCGTCGTCCGTCTGTCCGTCTGTCCGTCTGTCCGTCTGTCCGTCTGTCCGTCTGTCCGTCTGTCCGTCTGTCCGTCTGTCCGTCTGTCCGTCTGTCCGTCTGTCCGTCTGTCCGTCTGTCCGTCTGTCCGTCTGTCCGTCTGTCCGTCTGTCCGTCTGTCCGTCTGTCCGTCTGTCCGTCTGTCCGTCTGTCCGTCTGTCCGTCTGTCCGTCTGTCCGTCTGTCCGTCTGTCCGTCTGTCCGTCTGTCCGTCTGTCCGTCTGTCCGTCTGTCCGTCTGTCCGTCTGTCCGTCTGTCCGTCTGTCCGTCTGTCCGTCTGTCCGTCTGTCCGTCTGTCCGTCTGTCCGTCTGTCCGTCTGTCCGTCTGTCCGTCTGTCCGTCTGTCCGTCTGTCCGTCTGTCCGTCTGTCCGTCTGTCCGTCTGTCCGTCTGTCCGTCTGTCCGTCTGTCCGTCTGTCCGTCTGTCCGTCTGTCCGTCTGTCCGTCTGTCCGTCTGTCCGTCTGTCCGTCTGTCCGTCTGTCCGTCTGTCCGTCTGTCCGTCTGTCCGTCTGTCCGTCTGTCCGTCTGTCCGTCTGTCCGTCTGTCCGTCTGTCCGTCTGTCCGTCTGTCCGTCTGTCCGTCTGTCCGTCTGTCCGTCTGTCCGTCTGTCCGTCTGTCCGTCTGTCCGTCTGTCCGTCTGTCCGTCTGTCCGTCTGTCCGTCTGTCCGTCTGTCCGTCTGTCCGTGTGTCCGTATGTCCGTCTCTCCCTCTGCCCCCGTA